>OX639994.1:69143406-70343406 GCA_951828415.1 Anomoia purmunda | reverse complement strand
TCCATATTCGATACCGGTAGCCCATGTAGTTTCGTCCAGCGGTCATCCATCCCAGCTACGGCTAATTATAACGCAAATGACAAAACGTTTAGAGGTATTGGGAAAGATACGTTTCGGCCACAAGGAAGCATTTTTGTTTTAATTAAATTTAAAAATAATATTAAACATTTAAAAATTTACATACTTAAAGACAGGGAAATGCCTTTCCCTCTTTTGTTAGGAAGATATTTTCTTGAAATATTTGACATTTACTTATGTATCGCAAAAAATGAATTGAAAGACGCGAATAAAACACATTCAAAAAATAAACCTTTAATTGTTTCCGAGGATGATAAGAGTATTAAAGGCATGTATAACCACGATGCGATAGATAACGCGGACGCTGCTATAGAGGCTAAGAAAATTCTTAGTATAGAAATCAGTGAAAACGATAGTGAAAAAATCGATATTAACCCTCGGCTACCTTCAGTTTGGGCAAAAAGCTTCCGTCTTATGGTAAAGAACACTTACGTTTACAAACAAATTGATAAACTTCCGAATATAGATTACGAAACCAAGATACTACTTACGTCAAACATTCCGACCTTCTGTTCACCAATGCGCTTATCATTTGCTGAATAGTAGAAGATTTACTTAAGAAATCCATTATACGACCTAGCGACTCCCCTTACGCATCACCAATCGTGCTTACCAAAAAGAAGTCGGGTGAAACTAGAATGTGCATAGATTATAGAAATCTAAACAAACTAATCATAAGAGACAATTACCCACTCCCATTAATAGAAGATTGCTTAGAATACCTCGGGGAAAACAAAATATTTACGCTCCTAGACCTAAAGTCAGGGGTTTTCCAAATAAAATTGGCGAAAGAGTCTATCAGGTTCACCTCATTTGTAGTGCCAAACGGTCAATACGAGTTCCTAAGATTACCATTCGGACTCAAAAATGGCCCAGCAATCTTCCAAAGATCCATAACGAAGATCTTGAGGGAATTCATAGAGAAAAGGGAAATAATGGTATACATGGATGACATAGTTATTGGTAGTAAGACAATAAGAGATCACTTCAGTTTAGTTACGAAAGTGCTGGAAAAACTATCGGAGCATGGCCTCCAAATAAAGTTCAGTAAAGGTAAGTTCGCATATAACGATATTGAATACTTAGGGTATAAAGTATCTGAACACGGCGTACGCCCTTCTGAATCCCACATAAGAGCGGTTGCAAACTACCCAACTCCAAAAAACCAACGACAACTTAAGGCTTTTATCGGACTGTGCTCGTACTTCAGAAAGTTTGTGCAATCCTTTTCAATTCTAGCCCGTCCATTATACGACTTACTTAAGAAAAACAAAAGTTTTGAATTTGATAAAGAATGTGTAGACTCATTCGAAACACTCAAGCAAAAACTGATATCGAGCCCAGTGTTAGCAATATATAGCCATAGTAAGGAAACAGAAATGCACTGCGGTGCTAGTATTCACGGCTTCGGTGCCATACTATTACAAAGGCAAGACGACGGTCAACTACACCCAGTAGCATACTTCTCAAAAAGAACTTCCGAGGCCGAGAGTAGGTACCATAGTTTCGAATTGGAAACCCTAGCCATAATTTACGCTTTACGGAGATTTCGAGTTTATCTAGAGGGAATTAAGTTTAAAATACTAACTGACTGTAATTCACTAACATTGACGCTTAACAAAAAGTTAGTAAATAGCCGTATTGCTAGATGGGCACTAGAGTTAGAAAATGCCACATGTTGATGCACTTAGTAGAAACAAGTCTGAGTCTACAGACATATTTGCATTAGTCAACAGCGAAGATTTAGACTACCAGCTACAAGTCATGCAGTCCCGAGATAAAACCATTGTTAGCCTGAAGAATCGCTTAGAAAATGAAAACATGACAAGATTCGCAATGGAAAATGGTGTGGTTTTTAGAAAAAATAAAGATATACTACAGCTGTATGTCCCAAAAGAACTCGAAAACGAAATAATAAGGAACATTCACGAGCAATTAGGGCACCAGGGAATCGAAAAATGTTACCAAAAAATTAAAGCGAACTATTGGTTTCCAAATATGAAAAGTAAGATTAATGACCTTAAGAACAACTGTGTGAAATGTATTATGTACTCCGACTCCAATAATCCGAATGCTAGACACCTACATAGTATCCCGAAGCACCCCAAACCCTTTCACACAGTACATTTGGATCACTTAGGTCCACTTCCGTCACTGCAGTCGAAACGAAAACACATCTTAGTAATTATTGACGCTTTTACTAAATATGTAAAACTGTATCCGGTTTTAACGACATCGACAAAGGAAGTAACCGCAGCTCTTACTAAGTCCTTTGAATACTATAGTCGACCGCGGAGATGCATTACGGATAGGGGGAGTTGCTTTACGTCAAAGGAGTTTGCAGAATATCTAGAAAAGAAGAATATAACCCATATAAAGGTAGCAGTGCACTCTCCTCAAGCGAATGGGCAAGTGGAGAGGGTGAACCGGAGTTTAGTTGGCATGCTAGCAAAACTTAGTGACCCTGTATCGCACGCAGATTGGGTAAAGCAGCTAGATAAAATAGAATTCGCACTGAACAACTCAAACAACAGATCTATTGGAACAACTCCGAGTCAGGCCTTGTTCGGGGTAAACCAAAGGGGTGAAATAGTAGATAAATTGACGGAGTACCTAGACGATTGCATTTCAGGCCCGGAGGGAAGGGACTTGAAAGTCATTCGCAACAACGCTAGCGACAAAATAAAAAAACTGCAAGATTACAACTTGAGTCGAAGTGAACAGAAGGGGGTTAGAGTGAGGGCGTTCAATGAAGGGGATTTTGTCGTGATTAAAAACATAGATACCACCATAGGGGTAAATAAGAAGCTTTTGCCGAAATTTAGGGGACCATACGTAATACATAAGAAACTCCCGAATGACCGGTACGGGGTAAAAGATATTGAAAATGGACAAATTACACAAATACCCTATAACAGCGTTTTTGAAGCCTGTAATATTAAACTATGGAAGAGAAAGGGTAAAGAGGAGGACGAAAAGTCTCAAATTTAAAAAAAAAAAAAAAGCAGCACTTAATGTATACACTGGTATGTGTATGGATGCATGTATGTACACATGCCCGTAATAAGACTAGTTCATAAGAATAGAATGTAATCAGTAGACATGATCGAGTCGATCATATATGTATGTCAGGTTGGCCGAGCTGTAGTAGAATAAGCACTAAACTGTAATAGAATATGCACTAAATGTACTAAGGAAATAAGTATAAGGCTGGCAGCATTACTGCTGAAACCATATGATGTATAAGTCTGGCAGCACCACTGCTAGAATGAATGAAGTTGGTAGAGCTGACCGGCCAAGAGCGGTCATGATATCGGCATTAATAAAGTGTTCGGCAACAAGTGAACGTTACAAATAATACATTTTATTTGAATACAAAAAAAAATAATAATAATAATTAAATCAATACTGTTTCTTTTATTATTGTAAATACTTCAAAATTTACTGCAACAAGAAATTGTGTGCAATATGTAGCACAATGTTCATCTAACTTAAAGGCAAAAACATTGACTTCAAATTCTCCATATGTTGTCTCCTTTTCATATTTTCTAGGAGTTCCATTAAGTTTAAAACGAAAATAGTATTCCATCTGTTTCTTATATAATTCTCGTATGAAACTTTCACAAAAAAACACCCTTTATAACTAGTTGTGCCACGATACGAACTCTTACTTGACTAGTTAAAAAATTTGATTTCGCTGAAAATCTGAATACAATTAATGTATGTACTTAAATACAAATACATATATGTACAAACCGACGAGCGGTGTATTGTCAGGCAATATATGTACATAGGTAATAGTTGCGCAAAATACATAAGAAAAGCGGTTATTAATACATTCACAATACTATTCAATAATATTTTTTCGCCCATTTGTGGTGGCAGCCAAAATGAGGAAAGCGCCAATAGTATTATGCAGGAAGCTGGTGTGAAGATAACCGCTGCATACATTGATGAACGACGCTGTAGTTTAAATGTAAATTCAATGTAGTTGTAATAATCCTGTTTTCGATATACCGTATCGCCACTGATTATTTCCCATTCAGTCGATTGTACAAGCTCATTGTAGTCTAAGCTCTCTTTTAATTGCAGATAACGAGAATCGATGTAGGTCAGCACCAAGGAACCGACCTTCAATTTACATGTTTGCGTATCATAAGGCCAAGTGCGGAAATTTAAACTGCAATAGGCCGTATATACGACTGGTGGTACCCACAAAAAACTACCGTCATGTGCCAATAGTATTTGAGTGTCTCCCAAGTAATCGCTCTTCTCACCGGCGCTATTAAAAAGTGTTACATCCGGCTTCCATATTTCCTTCGGCTTTATATGGATCTGAGAAATGTTGTCATAATCTCCGACGTTCCACAGGCGATTTTCATCCATCCGATTCTGAAAAAGTACATACATAGTTGTGAGTGTAAATAGGATTATGAATATTTACATTTAGCTTATTCACTGCACCCATGCTATTAAGCAATGTATATGGTTTAATTTTTACACTTTAGAACAATATAACCCAATTAAAAAATAAAGATTTTTTCAGTTTGAGCTGTTGATGGAAACTGAAAAAAGTTAAAATAATCATTAAGCGTAGACTGTTTAGTAAAAATGCAGTTATAGATATCAAGAGCATGTGGTACTTGTTGAATGTTCTCGATGTTCAATTTTGGAAAATTTAAACACTAAGTTACGAAAGTTGCCTCATCCTGCTTTAAATACAAAAAAAAGAACCAAAGGCGTGCGCGAAAAACAATATAAGACTAACGTTGGAATAATTATTCTGCCTTAATGGTATTTTTTATGATAACCTATCGCCATATGTCTTATTCGGAAAGTTTTTGAAAATCAGCGATGATTGAAAAAATATGTATAAGGGTTGTAAATTTTATCGGTTTTTATGTAAATGGAATGAAGGGATACAATTGGAAATTGGCAAACAAAAGGTCTTTCATTTGATAACGATTAAATGTCACAAATTGACCAGTTCTAAATTGAAATCAGTTTGATTTGTCATTTCTTTATGAATATACTAACACTTATATGCAACAAAGGTAGGGATCCCACCTTCAATACTAGCAATCGTAAAGAAGTTTTAGATATAACTCTATGCAGTGATAGTCTATCTGAATTGATCGAGAGTTGGAGGGTTCTAGATGAACACTCCTTCTCTGATCATCGTTATATTGAAATCGTATTGAACTTTTCTATTACCAGCCCAAAGGTGCGAAAAAACCTAAAAAACACAGATTGGTGCTCTTACAAAATGTTATTTGAGGATAGGCTAAACAGCGAACCTCTTATTGAACCTAATTGTATCGGGGATCTAGAGAACATGGTGGGCGTTTTTACGCTGACCTGCTCAAATACCCTAAATCAGGCTTGCCCTGAACCAAAACAGTGGGGCAAACGTAAACCCCATTGGTGGTCACGCGAGTTGGACTCACTACGAAAATCTTGTAGGAAAAACTTTAACAAAGCCAAGAGACTTAGTCTCGAGCTGGTATGGCTAGAGTACAAAAAGTCCCTTCAGACCTATAAAAAAGCTTTAAGGGCGGCAAAGAGATCCTCGTGGAGAAACTTCTGCGGCGGCATGGAGGGTGCTTCCGAGACAGCCAGGCTAAGGAAGATTCTCTCAGGATCCCCTAACCCGATAGGTTTCTTGCAAAAGCAAGACGGTTCCTGGACCTCAACGGGAAAGGAAACCCTTGAATTGCTATTAGATACCCATTTCCCTGGTAGTACAACTGCGGAGGAAGGAACTCTTCCGTTCATCTCCTCCAACCCCGTTAACATACTGGTTTCGGAAGAAAAGGTTAAATGGGCTATCCAAAGCTTTAAACCATACAAATCTGCTGGGCCGGATGGGATAATACCTGCCCAGCTAATTAAGACACTGGAGCTGTCTGCAAAATGGCTCTCTACTATTTTCAGGGCCTGTTTCAAACTAAAACACATACCGTTGGCATGGAGAAATGTCACGGCTGTCTTTATTCCTAAAACCGATAAGGCCTCAGACACTAATCCAAAGGATCTTAGGCCTATCAGTCTATCATCCTTTGCTCTTAAGGCACTTGAAAGGATTATTAGTAGCTTCCTGTCCGATGCCATCGACAGTCGACTACTGTCTAATGACCAACATGCCTACCGCAAAGGCAAATCTACTGAGACGGCACTCCATAGCTTGGTCCTATCCCCACTCCTATGGAACCTCATTATTAAGTTGAGCTGGAAGGAGAATCTAGTTTAACGTCATGAGAAGGCTTCCGTAGCTCTCTACACATGTTAGAGAGCCATAGGCAAGAAATGGGGTCTTAATCCCCGGATCTGTCGATGGATTTTCACAGCGGTCGTCAGACCAATACTCCTATATGGGGTGATCGTGTGGTGGACTGCATTAGAAAAAGAGGTTAACCTTAGACTACTCACCAAGGTGCAAAGATCTAGTATGATCTGCATAAGTGGGGCGCTCAGAACCCCTCCAAATGAGGCCTTGAACGTCATTTTAGACCTTATTCCTTTAGATTTGGTTGGACAACAAATGGCAGCGATGACTGCTTTGCGACTAAGAGAGACATCCCAGTGGCACCCTGAAATCCAAGGGCACTCTTGTATTTTGAATAAGTTCTGCTCTATTCCGAGCAGCACGGATCGGTGCGCCTTGACATCGGTTTCTGAAAGTAATTTTATTACACGTATTCCAAGCAGGGAGGAGTGGAAACTTGAGTTTCATACTCCACCTGATAGCATTGTCATCTATACAGATGGCTCGAAACTCGATAATAAGGTAGGAGGAGGCATTTTCTCACGAAACCCTCTCCTTTAGGTTACCAGATCACTGCAGCGTCTTCCAGGCTGAGGTCTCAGCTATCAGGGAGGCGGTAGAGAAGATTGGGACCGGGATTATAGGAAGAGACATCTTCATTTTTAGTGACAGCCAGGCTGCAATCAGAGCTCTGAGCTCTTTCACTTTTAACTCTAACATCGCGCTGGACTGCCGCCTATCTCTGCAGAAGATGGCCAAGCAGAACAGACTGTACCTCATTTGGGTCCCTGGTCACCGGGGCATAGAGGGAAACTGCATGGCAGACGAACTTGCAAGACAAGGTACGACCAAGCAGATTCTTCAAGATAAAGAACGCATTGGTATGCCGTTTGCCACTTGCAAACTGCTATTCAGAGATTGTACATATAAGCAAGCTGACAATAGATGGAGGCAAAATACGACCTGTCGAACCTCAAGGCAGATGTGGCCTAAATGGGACCGGAAACGGTCGCGCAGCGTTCTCTCTCTAAGTAGGGAAAACATTTCCAACGTCATCGGGGCTCTAACAGGGCACTGTCTGACATGTAAATAAGCAAAATTTCTGCGTATCTTGCGTAAATAAAAGTAACAATTTTAAGAATAAGAACAGCGACACACTTAACTTATGGAGGGAACATTTCTCCACTTTGCTAAATTTGACATATCGGCACCCGCATAGCAATAACGCGACTAAGGAACAACAAGTCTACTTAATATTTCATATAAGCTTCTGTCGATCGTATTGTGAAGCCAACGAACCGTCAACGACCTGATTGGACCATACCACTGTGGCTTTAGACCTGCCAGAATCTACTATTGGCCAGATATTCACGATACGCGAATTCTAGGAAAGAAATCGGGAGAAGAAAGCCGACACACACAATCTCTTTCTCAATTTTAAATCCGCTTCCGACAGCACGAGAAGAAATTTCACATATGGCACGACATTTGTATTTAGTATCCCGAGAAGAGATTCACCGAAAGTTTTTTGGGCCTTTACGTCTTTGCGATGGTGAATTCCCCTGATGATAGCATGATGAACTATATTCGCTTTACCGCTACATACATAGACAAAGTTCAGCGAAGATTCAGCGGCTATGTTGGTTAGGTCATGCTTTATGTATGGAATAAAATGTCCCATGTAAAATGTCTTCGTTGGCGTCTCGATTTGGCGCCACTTATCACACCAAAGGAAATATTGGCGTGTTATATTAGAATCGGCTAAAATCGCCAAAGCAATCATAACGCCAATTAAGAGAAAGGAAAAATACAACTTAGTTTATGTCATCAGATTTATGGAAAAATGTGTAGGCTTTTAATCAAATAGTAGGACATTTATGACAAGGTGAGTTTTGATCACTTAATTATTTAAAATTTCGATGAAGAATAACAGGCTGATATTCAAATTTGGGATGTAAATGTTGATCAAATTGTAGTCGTGCTACAAACCCTTGAACGTACTAAACAGAGCTAAAAAGTTCACCTATAATTAAAGAGATGAACGTATAAAACAGCTTGATGGCCAAAGAGTGTGAGAGGGGGGAAAATCGAAGAAATTTGCAAATCTATTGAAAAGAAAAACGGCTGAAAATAATGAGATAACTTGCTTATTAATTTTTAAGAAATTTTGTTAAAAATGCAATTGCATGAAGAAATGTCCTCGTTTTTATGTTAACAACCATATAAAGGAAATTAATAAGGTGATCTTCTAATTTTTACTAGAATCTTATTGAATTTATTAATGGGGAAAACTTTATATTTTTAAAAGATTCAAATTTTGCTTTCAACGTCTTAGCATACATATGTGAATAATCTACTTTATATTGCTTTCAGTTTAATATTATGAATATTGTTCTTTGGATTTTTGTATTTTCAAAATAAAAATTTTTATTTTATAGTAAAACATAAATACCTAAAATTATTATAATTATCTAAAATCTACTTAAAAAGTGTAGGTGCCAATAATTTAAAATTGATAAGATCTTTGGCTTATTAATATTAAGAATAGATTCTAATGAAACCCGAAATTCCCTGCTTAATTTGATTGAAAAAGTTTTCTATTCTATTCTATTGAAAAAAAAATACCCAGTCGTAATAAGAAGGGTTTCTTTTTAGAAAAAAATCATGTAGAAATCCGCTAAATTTTGTTCTGATTTATAGGCCATTTTAGGTGGTGTTTCACTCTGTGTAGTATCGTAATAGAGCAACTTCAAATATTCTTTTTCTATGTGTATTACAAAGCTTCTCAAAACTTTATGTTTTCTTAGAATTTGATTTTTCCTTTCATGAGAAACTTTTCCATGACTAAAATACACTTCGAATATTAGCTAATAATGATTTTTTTTAATTTCAACTTTAGCTGCATTAATTTTTATTTGTCTAGGGTATTTAAGAAAAAACTCAATCATTATAATTTTAGCTAATACGTTTTTTCGTTTTTATATTCTAAAAATGAACATCTTTATATTCGTTCTACTGTCGACGTTAAATCGGTTAGAGAAGTAATTTCGAACAAACATTTCAGAACTCTAAAAAATTAGTCGGAATTCAAATTACTTTCCACTTTCCCAATTCCAAAAACAATTCATGTACGACAGTCTGCCGCTATTAGATGAGTGGTTATTATTGGTTATAACAAATCTATCTGCGCACTTGATGAAATTCCCAATCAAAAAAATGGACATTAGCTGAACTCCTCCGAAACGGCTCGACCAATTTTTGTGAAATTTTTAAGGTATATTTGGAAGGTTTGAAAAGTCAAATTATTGTACGACTTATATAGAAGTGTTCTTTGAAATGTCGATTTCTTAATTTTTTTTTGGTGCGGTTTTAATAAATTCCGAAATTATGCTTATTATGTTGAAATCTATGTGTATACCATAATTAAATTATTCATAACAAATGAATTGGACATAATTTAGTAAAACATCGAATGTTTTGAGTTTTTGCAAATATGCCTTACATGATAGGTGGGCGTGGCGTTTGGCTGATTTATACAATTTTGCTTGCTATTCGATTTTGGTAGCATACTATCGGAGATATCTAAAGTGAAAGTATTTGTTAGTGTAACCCCATCCTTCATATTAAATTTTAATAAATAGAGTTTAATGCTTACTTAAATATCGTGTTTTTCTGAAAATTTTGGTATATATATATATATATATATATATATGTATATGCCTATGTCTATCTCGGATGCTTTATGCTGTTATAAATAACCGTTCGGTGTATAAAGTTATAATACTCTGACCATTAGTGCGCTTGTCTATAAAAACCTAATAATATCAGTATTTAGTAGTATTTAAATAAGTACTCATCAATTGAGTGAATATTTGTGTCAATGCATTACCTAGTAATAATAACAAAGTGTTACAAAATGGAAAAAATTGAATGAACTTTTAAAGTGACATAGTGAAAATTGTTCACCTGGTCGAATATAACTCAAAACGGTTTTTGAAAAATTTGTAACACCCTCAAAATCTTGCTTTACCGTTAAAAACCGTTCTTCGGAAGTGTACGCGCTTTCTTTACCGATTTTCAATATGAAATATATTTTGGAAAGGTAAGGATTATACCTTTAAATTGAGATAGAAAGATTGAGCTAGCGTGTTGTAAGTTTTCATTGGGTAAACTTGGAAAATTTGTTTTTTCTTCAAATTTTTCTACTTTGACCGCATTTTATTGCAGTATTTTACTAAAAACATACCAAGTATGAGGAATTATTTTGAAAGTACATTCATGTCCAAAAATTTTGAGTGCTCATGCAATGAAATCGGACAAAAATTGACGAAGCTATTAAATTTTTTCTGCTATTAAATAAATTTACCTTGCGAAAAGTTTTTTTTTTTAATTTTTCTACTTTGACCGCATTTCATTGCGTTATTTTACTAGAAACATAGCAAGTATGAGGAATTATTTTAAACACATTCATTTCCAAAAATTTTGAGTGCTCATCTAATAAATTTACGCCGTCAATTCAACCTTGCGACCGCTTCGCAATTATATTGTGTGATAAGTGTGGTAAAATGTGTGATAGGCGCAACAAATTTTGTTACGCCTGCGGTCTATTTATTGATAAGAAATATCGGTTCGATTTAAGAACAAATAAAGCTGTGGTTGAAGCGTTCAACCTCTTTTTCAGTTGCTCATACGTGGAAAGTGCTTGGTATGAACCCGAATATATTTGTTCGATGTGCTGTACAACATTAAAACAATGGAAAACCGGTAAATGTGATGACCAGCGTCTGCCGTTTGTGACTCCTATGGCTGGGCATTATCAAATATATCACAAGCCGGAGGATTGCTACTTTTGCCAAACAAAAATCACTGGTCACCACTATAAAACTCGCCACCTCATAGAATATGCCAATGTGTTGACTGTATCGAAACCGATTCCAAGAGGAAAACAAGATCAGCGAACTGAAGACAAAAATCCAGCTACATTTCCTGATTCAAGCCACAAATCTTCTAATGAGGTAAATGACGAACCGTACCTTCCAACCAAAGCAATAGAAACGGAACGTCATTTCGTGTCAAATCACGATTATTGTGATCTTGTGCGGGATATGGATCTGTCTATAAGACAGACAGAGATTCTGGCCTCCAGATTAAAGCAGTGGAATATAGTAGACAGTAACTTTAAAGTAACGTCTGCACGAGACAGAGACCTATCTTCGTTCAAACACGTTTTCAAAGCTGATGACACCAATAACAAACTAGTTTATTGCGTTGATGTGGATGAATTGTTTGCTGCACTCGATCACGTGCTCTGTCCACAAGATTGGCGATTATTTCTAGACGGTTCTTGCAAAAGTAAGTATTTAATGTGTTATGAGTGTGAGAGAACTAAATTTGAATACAATTTATCAATTAATTTTCAATTGACTAACATCGTAGGTCTGAAAGCAGTATTGCTGCACAACAGAAATGAATTGCCATCAGTTCCAGTGGCATACGCTACTGATATGAAAGAGACTTATCAAACGATGGAAAAAATTCTACGATTGATTAAATACAATAAATTTCGCTGGCAGATTGTCTCGGACCTTAAAGTCCTGACAATTCTACTTGGAATGCAAGGTGGCTACACTAAATATCCTTGTTACTTTTGTGAATGGGACAGTCGTGCCAAAAATCATTACAAGTGTAACATATGGCCACCGAGAAAGTTTCAAATTGGCAAAAATAATGTTCTCAATATTGCATTAGTTAAGCCTGATGATATAATTTTGCCGCCATTGCATTTAAAATTGGGGTACATGAAACAGTTTGTTAAACGACTCGAAAAAAACAGCGAGGCTTTTCTACACCTGAAACTTGTATTCCCCAAGTTGAGTGACGCCAAGATTAAAGAAGGTACTTATAAAAATTTCCCAACAAGAATTCTTCAAAAAGAATTCATCCTAATTTATTTTTACATTTTGATCAGGCGTTTTCGTTGGACCGCAGATTCGTAAGATTATGACTGATGATGACTTCATAAAAAAGTTGAACCCAGTAGAGAAAAGAGCATGGCTGAGTTTCATTTCTTTGTGCCGAAACTTTCTTGGAAACACGAGAAGTTCAAATTACGTTGAGGTGGTCCATGAATTTTTGGAAGCTTATGGAGAAATGGGATGCAACATGTCTATAAAAATTCACTTTTTGCATTCTCATTTGGAATTTTTCCCGGATAATCTTGGTCAATTCAGCGACGAACAAGGTAAAAGATTTCACCAAGAAATCTCCAACATTGAAAAACGGTTTACAGGAAAGAACCAAGTTAGGATGATAGCTAATTACTGCTGGTCACTCAAACGTGAAACAGATGACTCGTCTTATAAACGCAGAAGATCAAGCAAACATTTTTAGCTATAAAGTTATTTGGCATTTTAATGATTAATTTTTTTTATTTTCAGTCACAATAAAAATTTGAAGTTGAAAGATAATCAAAATGTATGAATTTTTAAATATGGTCATCATCTAAAATAATTTAAATAGTAATAACTCTGTCAATTTCCAACCGGTTTTCGATTGAAATAGCTTAATCCACGCAGTACTAAATTCACTTTAATAATATTGTCTTTGATAGGTACCTTTCTGAATTAAGACTATCGTAAAATCGTAGTCAAAGTTTCAAAATTAATTTTTTTTTATTAAGTTACGATTTTTTTTCTCTGTAGCTTCGCCAGTTCTCGTTTGATTTTGATGAGTTATACCGCCATTAAAAATAGTGATTTGCCACCTTTTAAAATATATAAACAACTTTTGAATCGGATGAAAATTCGCAAAGATATTGATGATTGACTAGCGAATGACCTCAAAAACAGTTTTTTTTGGCCCTAAAATGAGATTTTGGGGGTGTTTCGCAAATTTCAAGTATACAGTTTTTCTTAGTTTTATAAGGCCTAACGCCTAGGCTAGGTCTCTTTCAAAGTTCATTTTCAGTGTTACACAGTGTAATTGGGCGCTTACTGCATATACCATGATGTTTGACCTAATTTCTCCTACAATTTGTGGAGTGCGTCTTGATGTTGTAACACAAAATGAGGGGCCTACAGTTTTACGCCTACTCCGAAAGGCGAATGTTTTTTTTTTTTGTGAGAAGTTTTCCCATGGCAGAAATACACTCGGAGGTTTGCCATTGCCAACAGAGGTGCGACCGCTATTAGAAAAAAACTTTTCTATAATTTTTGATGTTACTTGCCCCGGCCAGGATTTGAACCCGGGCCCCCCCGAATGCAGCGCGCATACGGCCGCCGTATAAAGTTTAAACATCAAGGTTTGTTATTTAGTATCATATAATTTATTAGATGTGTGTTTTATAACTATTTAAATTTTTCTCCACCCCGATTTTTTTTAATTATTGTTATTATTCCTTTTTCTAAACTTGTAGTAAAAGTTATCGAACAGAGAGTTGCTCCAAAATTTAGATGTTTTCGAGATTATCATGATTGGTTCGTAATAAAGTTCGACAGAATTTGCAGGGAGAAAACATGTACTTTCAACTTGTTTGCACAAAATAACACGAATTAGTCATAAACAACTGGTTTACGCTGTCATGTGGACCTAGTATTACTTTCTCTCTCTCTTTTTTCGAGGAATATATTTTACCGCTCATGGACCACCGGTGGTTTGCAAATGTTGGTTTAATGGAAGTGTGTCTGCCGTACTCCCCACACGCATAAAACGCATTGATGCCTTTCTTTAAGCCAGAAATCATTGTGACCATCTTGAGATCGCGGGAGATTTTCCATTCATTTGAGTTATATTGGCGGCCGCGGTTTACGCCTTACCGTAACTTATAAAACTTTAAGATTAACTTTCATTACTGCAATCGAGACGCAACATTTTCTGCAATTCGTTGCGACAAGTTTGTATCTCGTATAAGAACAATAAAATCTGAGTAATTAAATGATACGGACCATATTTACTCGGAGTTGGGAATATTTCGAAGTAGTTTCAGTATGATAGTTATCACAATTAAAATTGATATATTATTCATACTCCAATAACTCGTTATCTGTTCAACAAAGTAATAACGGAATTATTGAATTAACATCCCCGTAAATAGCTTTTTCGTATTAGTTGTACTGAATTCCAACCGTTTTTATTTCGAGGGACAACTAGATAGCCGATAAAGTGAATTTTATTGTAGGAATTTTATAACTTACCAATAGAGAGCGATAGCAAAGTCACAAACTATTCGAACTGTGAAATTACGTATGTAATTCATGTAATTCATGTTTCAATGCAGGGGTGCCTCCTTCTACTATTTTGCTTAAAACTTAACCAAGAATTTAGATGCACTATGACGTGTGTTGAAGTAAATTTCACTTTATATCAATCTACGAGTATAAAAACTACTCGTAGGCATCATCTGAGAAATATTACAGTAAAAAAATATAAGATGCTTACGGATTTTAGTTAAAATAATGGTTTTTCGCTGAAATTCTTCAGTGATATTGAAGAACAAAAGGATTGTTCTTGAGATATATGTATGTATATTTCTATATTTTCCTTCTTCTTTTATTTGATACTCATGTGTTTATATCATACATATGTATATATATGTATATGTGTAAATGTATGATAATTTTTTTGAATGCTGCGCCTTAACTGAGAGTGTGAGGTTATTTAAAAACAATCTGATGTGCTGGTGAACAACTAGAAATGCAGATTTACTACCATTGAGTTTTAAAAAATCCTCCAATATTAAATAAATTTTTTTCTGAATAAAATTTTATGTGAATCGTTATTTTTTTTGTAAAGATAGAAAAAACGTTGTTACAGTGTAGGTGAATTAACATTAATTTAAAAAGCCACGCCAGTGGAAAAGTGAACTTATTAATAATTTATTAGTATAAATTAAAGCCATTTAATATTATATTAAACTGTCAAAAACGTAACTTCAGAAATAATTATCTTTATTATTAAAAGTGCGTGTAACTCTACGATGGGTACCAAGTTTCGATCTCATAACTAAGTTACTGTTTACTTATGACTACGCATGTGTAGTTGTGTATGTGTGCCTTGTATATATCTCTGAATATATTGGAATGCTTACAGCTGGTAGATTGCAACAGAAATAAAAAAATTCCAAGCAATAACGACCGGCACATAATGAACGACGGATAAGAACGCAGCAGCCTCTTGCCGGAAGTAAGTGTTTTTGTTATCACAAATTTTATTCGTTTCTTTAAATTAATAATTAAGTGGATGTTGTGTTTGTGGATTGTGTTGTTTTTATCTGACACTCGTGTTGCTTAAATTGTTAAACACAGATTCACAAATAACTGAACGTTGATATATTTATATACAAGTTATGTGTACGAGTAGTTATCAGTATATTCTAAAGATGTTTTTTAAGGAACTATTATTTTCTACCAGGATCCGATATAAGTTGTTCGCGCACCAGTGTTTTTCAATAAACTAAACTAAACTGAGATACACAAGCATATCCAAAGTCGTCTCCTCCGAATTGAGTACGAATATAACCGAATAGAGGGCAAATTGCAAAATTTACTCAGCATGAACAGTGAAATGTTCGCTTTAACTAGTATCATTCTTTTGTAACCGACCAATGGAAATGAAAGCTCACTGGGGAAATGTGTATTTAAATAAATAAGTATGAATATAATTCAAAGTAAACCTCAAGGGTACATCGTTTGTTAATTTTTTTGTAAGATTAATAAAATTAATAACGTGTTTTGTGAAAAAACGCCTTCTTTTGTTTGTCGTTTACAAAAGAATGCGACTACTGCATATAAGTTCATACGCATTATAAAAGAGCGCTTATAAGAAATTAAAATTATTGTATTTCACTTGTATGTATGTACCTAAAAAATATGCTTAGCAAATCAGCTATGGGCACAGTGGGCTGAAATGGGCAGGTAGGGAATTAGGTCTTTAAATGTGTATTTTCGAACGATATGATAATCTGTCATAATTGTATGTCATATAAAAAATGCCACAGACGAACAGATTTAATTTGAATTAGTACGAGTAAGCACAAATGAACAAATAAATTGCACGAACCTTGTGTACAGTGTCAAGCAAAACCAAACGCATGCACAGAAAGAACCATGCACGAACAGTGCCAGTGAAATGAGAGTACATCTGACAGTCAGTGCTGAAAAATTTTTGTAAGCACTTAGAGCAAAGATGGTATCAGTTTCTCAGGGCCACTATGCAAAAGTTGATGTCAACAAATGTCTACGTGTGATATTGCACTTCACTCTAACACACCACTATTAAGGGGCATTCAATCATATACATATGTAGCTATTTCTCGCTATTATATCAATTTTAAAGTTTGATCTTTACACCTGTAACAAATGAATTTCCTTACTTGTTTTTTATAATAAACACGCTTTTTTGGATTTTGATCAATTTATTTTTATTCACACGTTAAGTAACAAATACGATTCATTCCAAAAAGAAGACTAAATGTGGAGTGAAAATTGCTGGTCCTGTACCGTTTGTTGTGGGCAATCTTTATATTAACACGATTTTAAATTTTAACGCTTAACTACGAACTTCAGAGTTTTCACAAAGAATGCATGGCTCTTGCAAAACTCTTATGAACATCTTTGTTAGTTCTTTCTTGGATATGGGAAATTAGTCTAAATGGTAATTGTCTTTCTTGGGTAACTATAAATGGAAACCATTTTATGATTCATATGACGGTCAGTAATGATAAATATGAATAACTCGGATGTTTCATTCGAGCATAAGTGTAACCATAGTTAAGTAACAATCATTTGTGTGGTCTGTGCTGATATTATGAATAAGAATGTATTCGAAATTCTATCGGCATATTCTTACAGGAAAGCGTTGTTGTGTTGAATGCGAAACAAACATACCTGTGAATTACCGGTCGTGTCTGTGTAAAAAATACGATTATTTTAAAAATATATGTATATTAATAATAATTGTTTGGTTTTAAAATTTCTTTTAAAAAGTAGCAGTTAAAAAATAAGAATTTAAAATATTTCTCAACACTTACACAAAGTTAAGCATTTCATATATGTATGTATACATTTTGGCCCGTCAGCAACACTGCTTTCAACATTTTATTAGAATTTCCCCAAAAATTACAACCTTATAATGTCTTCGGTTATATAGTATGCGAGTGTAAATTGCTTGACTAAAATTTACTACTAATTACTAATATGAGTGACAGTGCGGAATTTTAATTTATATAGCTATTTTAGTAGAATGAACTATATTTTTTTAACAAATTTATAAACATCAATTATTTAGGGCTTTCAAACAATGCAGTCCGTTGACACACTGGCAGAAAAACAATTTGCAGACATGACGTAGTACCCACTGGGTTTCAAATTTAAAGTGTAACAAAAGCGAACTATTTCGAACAACAAAACCAAGTAAAATGTATAGTACTCTAAGTCTCGTGTATAAATATATAAACTATATTTTTAGAAAATTTGAGGAAATTGAATTATTGTCATAGTATGGCTTTTGAAAATTTTTTTAAGTTCCCAAAACTATTTAATCAAGGAGTTTGTGACAAAATGTTCAGGCACAAAAAGTGATGTTTAAGGATCAGAATCGGCTTATATACGTCATTATTTTCCAATATAAATTAGTAATTTTTTGATGGTTCTAAAGACGCGATGTCCCAAAGAACAGAAACAGTGACAGATTCATTTTTGACAACTATAGAAACCGCAACAGAATTTTGCGATTCTGGTGCTGCTAGCGACAGGAACCGAAAGAAGTTTTTTGGACTTGTTTCTGTTGCTGATGACAGAAGAAAAGTGAAATATTTAGCAGCATTTAAACGTTTTGTTGAATAATTTTTCATTATTATTGTGCATGACGATTTCTGTTTCTGTTCTTTGTTTCAACAACCTGAGCAACAGCAACAGAAAAAAGGAATCAGTCAGCTTCTGTTTCTATTCGCTGCGACACCATGGCTTTAGTCTGTACGGCCAACTTCAACCCACTGTGCGGCGACTACCGTAACAGACGGTGTAGCCTATGTGCGCTTCACCCGGTGCGATCCAGGTTGCAATCTAATAGCGATCGCCCCACAAACGGCAATGGCAAACCTCCGAGTATATTTTTGCCATGACGAAACTTCTCAAAAAATCATTTGCCATTCGGAGTCGGTGTTAAACAATAGGCCATCATCATCAATATCAAAACGAACACCACAAATTGTAGGAGAACTTCTGCCAAACATCGAGCTATATGATGTAAATTTGTATTATTATTATATGTTGATCAATTATTATACATTCATTTTTTATAAAAAGATAGCTAAAAAATTACTTAATGAGTGTAACAACTTCCATCTCTTTATCTATTGAAGGTTGGAAGAAAATAATTTTCAATTAACATTAACAAAAATGGGAATTTATGTGTGGCTGCACTATGTACAACATAAGCCCAACATTCATTTTGCAGTAAAATATCTTTTTTCAAAACCCGTGATTTAGTGGAATTTCCGAAGATCAGTTGACTTGGCGTTACTTCAATATTATAATTTTATTAATAGTCAAGGCTCCGAGTGTATTTCTGCTCCGAAAAACTTCTCACAAAAATCATTTGTCGTTCGGAGTTGACGTAAATCTGCAGATCCCTCAATTTGTGGTACAACATCAAGAAGCACACCACAAATTGTAGGAGAAGGTCGGCCCAACATCAAGATGATCTAAGCGCCAAATTATTATTATTATAATTTACTCATGTGTACCCTTCCAATTTCATTTCTTGGGCACTTCTTAAAGAAAAAGCGTTAATTTGTTAAATTCTGCTCGTAGAAGCTCCTATATACAATACATACATACTTACATATGTATACTTCTCTTAGATATGCCTTTCACGCATTTTTTAATTTCTTCATAGAACATTCAAGTACGTAATTTAAGTACATTGAATTATGAGAATGTGGCAGGCTTTGAAAGTTTCCAGAATCGGAATAATTTAGCTCACAGACAAAGACTCCGTAAATGGTGAACTGATTGTACCAGATGAATTGATTACCTGAAATATATGTACATATGGTCAAAATCATTGTCTTTAACGTTACAAGGCGAATCCATACAAGGTGGTGTTATAAATACAACTACAAAATTTCTATGTATTTTGGTTTTGTTTCTGCGTAAGAGTTGTCAAAATTTAAATACATTTTGTTTTTGCTTTACGGCTTTTGAAAGCTCATACGCAAAAGCAAAAACAAAATACATGTAGGTGAATAAAAAAAAATCAAATCAGCTGCTCCGATGCCATCACCTTCTATAAATTCGCCTTGGTCGCACGTATATTTTCGTTCATATATCCGTAATATTAAATGATATATAAAAATTTTCAAATGTACATTAAAGTAGGTCACAAGGTTTACATTTTATATCTGTAAACGTTTTTTCCATCGTCAGCAGTTTCAAAGATACGCGAAGTTTTGTCTAGTCTTTAACGTTACATTTTTTGGAAGTGAGTCAGGAAGTAACTCAACACTTGAACGAAAATTAGCGAGCTAAAATTTAAAACAATGTAATTTTCACAAGACCAAGGTTCAAGGAAATGATATAAGTATCAACTTGAGAGAAAACTTTCCTTACAACAATTTTGCAAATCCAAATGTGCCGTCTTTAACGTTACAAAAAAAAGTCTTTAATGTTACATTGCGATTTGATTTCAGAAAATTGGTCAATTTGGGACAAGAAAATAATTGTACACTATCTAAAACGCAGAAAATCGAATATCTATTATTCGTTGCAGTGTTTTTTAAATCTTTGCATTACACTGATCGACGAAGTTCATAAAACGCATCAATTAACGTGAAATACATATTCCCTCATACTGAGGCATAGAAAAAATGAAACATTCATTATATCAATGGAAATCGCAAGGAATACTAATTATATCCTTCTTTAGAGGTATTTAGAGGTTTATAGATGCTGTAGCATGTATATAAACAAAATATATATGATTAAGTGCGTAATTCAAAAAAAACATTTCATTTAGCGTTCCTCATTCCCGCGATATTGACCATATGTGTGCGTCCACGTGGAAATGGCCCACTTCGGTGGTATTGGAGTTATGCACATAGGCGTCTTCCTGGTTGATTTCCGAACATTTTGAGACAAATTAGACCATCCTAACTGAAGAATTGAGAAAATATAGAACTTTGAAGGTGAATATCCGAAAAATGACTAATTGAGAAAAATCAATTTGAAGTTGAAAGTTGTCCCTTGTGGGCCCTTTTCTTTTTTTTTCAAAAAATAAAATTAATTACTTCTATTATTCCTCAGGATGCTAAATTTGGTGTCATTCGACGCGTAAATGTACATACATATATAGTTTCATAATAAACCATAATAAAAAATTACGAAATTCGATCCATGTATCGAAAAATCTATATATCGCGGAAATTAGATGCGACAAAGTGGGCCCTTTTCACGTGGACGCACACATATGTATATGCTCTAATATTCCTTCATATTTGGATTTAGTTACCAACACTGACTGTTCAGTATCGCTACCGTTTATATAAGAATATAAGCATGCAGTTCTTTAGATATAATTACTAATACTTTCAAAGCTTTATACTCCAATCCTATAAGGGAAAATGGTTACCCCTCCAAAACTTTTTAGATAATCTCTGAATGTGGGGCTAATGCAAGCTAAGGTTCTTCTGTTCTGCGGTTTCATTAGCTGCAGTTATGTCTTTTGGTCTCGAACACAAACACAATTTCTGCATGGAATTTTTATTAACCGGTAAAGAGCGATTCTAAACTAATTGTGGGGTCCGAAAAGTGTGCGAACACGAAACGGTTTCAGAAATATTTTATTTAAGTGTGATTTTCATATCATAAACTCGGATATATGTACATATGTATTTGTGTATTTAAAAAAAATAGCGGTAAGTCAGTATACCTCCTTAACAGTACACTTTTGTCACCAATAAACACAGACAATTGTTAAAAAAGCTGCACATATAAATAACGATACTTAAGTATTTATACTATACCGGCTGTAAACAAACTTATTGAGCGTTTATATTTAGCATCAATTTAGTTTTACTTGAGTAAATTAAATCACAGACAAATTATTCAGCGCATTAAGCCACCACTGAAAGATGAGCACATGACACTGTAGGTTTTTAAAGTTTCCATAGTTTTGCTCGCGTCAGTCGAAAGCAGACTGCAGATGGGCCAGTTTGCAAGTTGCAGCTCCTAAGCATCAAGATGACAACTTCAAAACTAGGCTTCTGTTCTTCATTACAGACACTCTGTTTAATAATTTGTTCAGTTATAATATTAACAGAATCAAAATGTGAGTAAGAGTAATGTGCTTTTTTATTTTACTTGAATCATCAATACAAATCATATACATATGTATGTATGTACACATATCTATATTTTTGGATATGGTGCATAAAAATATAATGTGCATACATACAAATGGGTTTAAGTATTACACATGTACATATGTACATATGTATATAAGTCAATATCATTCTTGTCAGTTTACTCTGCTTCGGTGGCACGGCAGTCGCTCATCACCGATTTATTCGTGAATTACGATTCAGCCGCCAAACCTACACCGAAAGGGGAACGTATTGACTTACATGCGAATTTGGTGTTGCAACACTTCAACTTTCGGGAATCGGATGGATCTTTTCACTTCGTTGGCCTTTTGGATGTGGTAAGTGTGAAATTAATATTATAATATCAATGCATATAAATTCGTACATGGATTAAATTTAATTAAATATGCGAAAAAAATATAAAAAAGCCAGTAACAATCAGCAAGCAACAGAACTCAGGGAATAAAGCATCTTACTCTCTAAAATACAGAAACATACTGAATTCCTGTCCCAATTCATAGAAAGGTTCTATGGTAAAAAAACTTGGTGAGACAAATTTACATTTAATAATGCCCATAACAGAATAGCAACGGAAAGCGTGTAACTGGTCGCCTGACGGCGAACAGCTGATCTATTCCTGTCGGAAAATTCGGACGGGTATACACAATTGCGGCGGGCGGATTTTAGTTAAAATTGTATTTGCTGTTTCTTCGGAAAAGGAATATATTATCCTAGTTTGTTTCTTCTGTCAAACAAGCAAATTGATATTATTTTACCAGAACATCAACCGTGAGTCTCCGACCCGGCATATAAAATAAAAATAAATTTAAGTATTTTACCTCCGTAGAAATAACCCTTGGTAAGGAATCCGTCTCTGCCGTAATTCTGTGCAATTTCATGCCATTCAGTGTATTCTGATTTTGACAGCGTGTATTTCCATTAGTCCATTAGTCCATTTCAGCATATCGCTGTAAAAGAATGTGTAGGTAGCCTTGTAAAGCTGTAATTGAGTGAATAGTAAAGATTTTAAGAATCATACGGTGGGTTTGCTAAAGTTAGTAGTGTTTTTATCTAGTTTTGACTAGTGTATCCAGAGAATAACTGTAAGCCGCATGCCATCTAGTGTTCTTTTGTATTCAGTGTTTTGTCCCATGAAATAACCCCATTTCGAATCGTGTTGAAATCTAACCTATGTAATTCAGTGGCTTTGCTGGATGGAACTAACGCGTTGTGAGCTGCAATTAACTAGTTTTTTCTCTGTACATTCTGGTAGGAGTAGGAAACGTGTCATTTGCACATTAACAAAAACCAATAACTCAGGATTATAACGTATTTTGAATGCAGTATTTTCGGGCATGAAGAAAACTTATTTTGAATCGCATCGACGCTAATTTTTTTGAGTATAGCATTAATTCAGTGTTTCCTTTTTCAAGCATATAAATGTATCTTGAGTCATATCAATTTAGTGTTATTATTGCACGAAACCACCACGTTTTTTCAGCATTATGAGGTATTTTTAATAGCGTTTTTGTCGCACAAAAATAGATTGTGCATTTGTATTTATATACAATAAAGCTCAGTAGTAATTTCTAGTCGAGCAAATGTGAGTGCAGATAATACGGATTGGTTTCCCATGATTCCCCGCATTTAGAAAACCTTACCGGGTATCTTACAGAATCCGATGTTTCCATCGTCTCTGCGAAGGACTATGATTTGGAAAGTTTGGATACAAAAACTTATTTTTTGAATGCCGAATGTATTTTCGCATTAATGATTTAAATTTTCCACCTTTATATTTTATATTCTCACGAATTTCGTTCCTTTTTTGTGTTTTATTCTACTTGCATTTTCCTCTTTCTCATTTTTATCTTCTTCCTTTTCCACTTATGTCTTCCGCAGTCAACTTCAAGACGTAATGCGCTGTTAAAATTGAAAATTCCATTTGCTCAACGCTAGCAAATGTTTACCTGTTCGCGCAAAGGCAATCAGTTTTATATCTTTGAGAGAGTAAGATTCCTTATTCTCTGAATTATGTTACTGGCTAATTCTTACTGGCTTTTCCGCGCGAACACTCCGAATAACAAGGTCGAAGGGTTATTTAATTTTGTGAAAAAGTGCTAGTTATGTAAAATATTTAAGACACTTAGTTGGGAATAGTTAGTTAAAACGCTAAGGGCGGAAATCTCTGCTTGCTTGCTCCGAACGAAAAATGATTTTTGTGAGAAGTTTTTCCATGGCAGAAATACACCCGGAACAAAAATTGGCTAACATCAGAGGTATCATATATATCTATGCATTTACATACATACATACATATGTATATATATCCAATTTTTTCAAATGACTATGTATGTATTTATTATATAAAATAATAATTACACATATTATAATTATAATTATCCTCCAGAGTTGTCAAATGTTTGAGATATTTAATTGAATTAAATTTGTGAGGACTCCATACCTAGAGCTTGGATCGTCACATCTATTTTTAAGAAACACGAATACATACATATATTTATGCACACTGAATGCAAAATAAAAGGAAGCACAAGGACAAAACGCGACTGATATCACGCGACTGCAGCCGGGAAAAATATATACATATATAGCCGGTCAGCAACCAATGAAAAGCAGTAGTGAATCGTGAACTCACTTAGTTAGACGTAGGAGATTTGGAAAATATAGAGTAGGTGCTACTCACTATATTAAGTATCAGGAGACGGACAGGCACTACCCCCTCGCCTGAGTAGTAGAATAATTCGGGTTCTACCCCATTTGTTGAAAGGAAAAGTATATACATACTGTCATACATACATACATATATGCGTGAGAATTTAGTGTGTCCGCAAATGTGTGTATGTTTCTTTTGCGGTTTTTAGGCGTGTGAATTTAATGTGACCACAGGTGTCTTTTTTTTCGTTCGGTGTGTGCGTGTGTGCGTGTGTGTGTGTGTGCTTGATAATTTTGGTAGTTTTGCTGTTTGTTTGTATGTTTATTTTGTGGTTTTTAGATAGAAGCCAAGTGAGAATTTTATAGACAAGTGAGAATTTTATGAAAACACATACATACATATGAATGTTGATAAATTTGTCTATATTTTTAATTAAAATACGAATGTATAAAAAGCCATGATCCATTAAAAATATATTTCAGTATTAATTTTTAAAATGTTTGTGACAGTAGATGTTAAAGGCTTCAAAACATATAATAATAGATTTATTATAAAGGAAATTGCTGTGGTCTTCAATAATGAAGAGTTTCATTGTTTTCACATCAAAGCTCCGTTTGAATTTTCAGATCTGAGTAAGGATTATCAACGACAAGCTAATTGGTTAATGTAAAGGGAGAAGAAAAGCAAGTGTGGATAGCAGAGTTCCTCCAAAAGTCGGTGTTTAACATTGAAGAGGTGAGTAGAGAATGTGATGTAATGAATCTCTCTAGGTTATATAATTTACACACAGATGCTGTGCGTTGTCAGTATCATTTTCATAGTGAGTGTAATGTAAAAATAAATAGACTAAAAATTCGTTGTGCTTTAAAAACAGCATATATTCTGTTTAAGTACATACTGGATAGTAATTTAAATTATAATGAAATAAAACAGGATTAGAGATTATAAGCTTAGTGTTTTTTTATTTTAGAGACTAAGAAGAAGAAGAAAAGTAAGTATATAAATACATATTTTTCAAATATCACCCTCATTTTAAATTGTTGTGGAGAAGGGGATATGACACAATGGAATTTAAATTTTATATTTTATTATTGTCATTATTACTGGTTTTCAAAGCTGTCTACGGAGCACCATTTTGGGAAAAACTAGCTAATAAAGGGTTTGCGATAAACCAAAACTCGAAAAGTATTCAATTTAATTTAACATTACCGAATAGTAATGATATTTTACAAATAAATATTTCATTATTATTACTTAAACAAAGTGAGCCTCTATTAACGAATTATAACGAAGAAATTGAAGTGTTGTCAACGACATCCTCGTCGTCATCATCGACCCCCATTGTAGAGATAATACAACGATCTCTACCCCCTACCAAAATAACTCAATCATATACAACAATCACACCATCGTCTATAGTTGACTTTACAACTGAAGGGAAACCTATGAGAATTTTTACTATAGATGAAGCTATAGAGGCATTTCGTGGAGAGATTATTGAAAAGGAATCTGATATTGGAGGAATCATTGAGTCAAAACAAGCATTTTATCGACATTTCAAATTGGAATATGATAATTTTGATATACCGATTCGTTGTACTTATGATAGCAGATATATTGACAAACTGTTGAGTATCAAGTGCTTTGAATATCGTGAAATTGAAACTGAACGAATTCTAAGTAATGGTGACATTGAAATGGTTCTAGTCCAGGATACTTCATATAAAATACCAAATGTAGAAATAATTGATGTAAAAAACTATAGACAAACATATAATATGGTCATTGTATAACATATTGTAGACGTATATACATTACAAAAAAAAACAAGATGAAATTAACTAATTTAATAAAAATTCTACTTCTACATCTGTTGTATTTAACTTATGTAACAAGCTATTATTATAATCAATTTATGAGCCAAAACCAAAATATAAGCAGCTTTAAAAATTTTGAAAATAGTAAACAGGCTAGTTTTGAATACAATATTCCAAACACTTCTTTACGTTTAAAAATAAATGTGGCAATTCAGTTGATAGATCAAAGTTTTCCTGAGCTGAACCCCCAATTATTAAAAACAACAACAACAACAACGCAGAGCCCTTGGGGATCTTTTAGACCAACTTACCCCGACCAAAGGACTGAGTCGCATAGTGTGAAAAGAAGTGTATACACCCAACTCGAGGCTATTGACGTTTTTAAAAAAGATTTAGTTGAAAAGGAAAAAAGAATTGGAGGTATTCTTGAAAGCCCAGGGGTTTTTTATCGACATTTCAATTTAGTTTACGATAATTGTGAAATTCGAATTAAATGCTCTAATTATAGCAATTATGTGAAGCGTACTCTAAATATCTATTGTTTTGAATTTTCGGAAAACAATACGGAGGAATTACATGAACGAGAAGCATTACATGAGCGCACTTCATACGATATAAGCCCAACAATAATTCATGTTGATCGTTATTATCAAACATTACATATGAAGGTTCAGTAATCAAAGGCATGCCGTCGTCAGCTGTAGACATATTTAATTTTCTAAAAAACTTTGAACATATTTGGCTTGAAGAGCAGAAGAAAATACTTTTGGATATTCATTCAAAAATTGAGTATAGAGATAAATTAAATAAAATAAAGAATCGTTTCGGTGAACATTATGAAGACTGCGTTTGGTCGAATTCTAATTGCACAGTTGGCCCGGACACTTGCCATTGCTCATACCTAGAGCGTCTGGATAAGGAAGCCTACAACATTTTGGACACTTATACTAAAATTTATAATCAATTGCAATGTAAACATTGTAAACAAAAAAAAAAAAAATCCCCTCTGTAATTACTTACTTTAAATAAAAATAATTTTTATTTTATTTTTAAATTTTTAAATAATCTTTTTAATAACATTTGTAAATGGAATATATTCATACATTTTATCGTGGATAAGTATACAATAAGCAGCGGTGTTAGCAGGGACGGACTTGGAAAATTTTAATTCGATGGGGCCGCTTTTTATAGATTCATTTTGATGTGTTACATCTAAAACAATTATTGGAGCATTTTCAACAAATTGATCAGGTGATAAAAGTGGTTGGGGAGTGCGTCCATAGTAACTTTGTTGAAATTTTAAATACATGTCATATAATAGAGCATACCGATTTCGTTGAAATTTAATATTAAGATCATCATATGGATATTGTAATATGCGGTTAGCAGTATTACTGTCAGGACTAAAACTTGCTTATGCGCGAACAAAAAACTCAAACTCGACCGGCCGCTTCGTGTAGCTTTCAAAGAATGACTTTTTTCTTTTTCTTCTTTTTACAAGATGGTGTTCTTAGACATAACTCTACAAGTCAGTGCTTACAAAGTATCACTTATCGGCTACTCTATTTAATTGGCAACACTCCACTTAAGCCTTACATACTACTACAATATGTAGATCTAATAAGTCACAATGTTTAAATTTTTTATCATTTTGAAATCCTAAAAGAATATAGCGAGGTCTTTCATTTTCACGAACCATTTTAACATTCCAGATATTCGTGCTTTCCTGTAGAGAGGGGTTATGGTAGACATCCCAACTTCTAAATGAAATGTTTAGCGGTTGTTTACTATTAATTATTTTCAACATAGTTAACCGATACGAGTCTGAAAGTTGAATATGTGGCACTTTCCATGTAATATTTAAAAGTTTTAATGTAAGCTTTTCTGTTCCTATAGTTGTCATCATAACAGCATCATCTTCTTTAGCTCGTATTAAGATTAATTCATGTTTACAATTAACAATAATTTTATCAAAATCTTCAGCAAACCCAAGCAGGTTTTTCAATGGTATACAAAAATTGAAATGTCCAGTTTTTAAGTTAATATTTTTAAAAGGGCACCACCCTGCATTTTTTAGATTTGTACTCTCAAATTCGTTAAGTGATACATAATTTTTCATTTCTGTTGCAATACCCAACTTTCTAGTGCGATCAATTTCTATTCCATTTATTTCATATCGTATCTCCTCGAATAAATAGGCCATGCAATTATTTAGCAGCTGCACAGTTTTTGAAATTGTTGCATCACTATTTGATATGAATCCCTCAATGTATAAAATACTCTCACTTGGTAGCACATATAGGTCTTGATTTTGTATGGGGATCCGAATTTCATCATTGTTTTGAAACGATTGTAAGTACGGTATGTAGGTATGATAATCATTTTTTATGATACTATCATCAAAAATGGGCTTGTACAAAACGTTTATTATATCACTCATTTTTCAAATTAAATCCTTGGCTTATTAGAAACTCCTTATTCGATGGGGTTAAATCAATTTTATGTTGAACAGGAGAATTTACCTCTTTAGAGCGTAGATTTTTTGTTTTTGTAACCAATACTTTTGAGGATGATTGAAAACTATTCACAAAATCTGTATGTATTTGCTTTTTATTAAAAATTATCATTTCCCCAGCAATCAGTATAGATGAATTACCATTTATTGTTAATGTAATCGACATGTTGATAGGTTATCATTAAATACTTAACTGAAATAATTTTTAAAACACTTTTTTATTTATATATATATGTATATATATATATATATATGTATATATTTATTTTATTTTTTATTTTTAATTTTCTTTTTTAATTTAAGTCATTATCATTTACCCAGGAATTGTGTTCAGAAGAGAATCCTAACCATTTAAAATAAACTCTATTGTTTCGACGTCTCAAAACTTTTTCAACTAAATATACATGAGGGGGTTTAGTTTTCATTAGTTCATATTCATAGAATCCACCCTTAATAGCATTACCTTGATAGTCTTCAAGTATATATGTTGTAGGATTTGTGTTTTTAATTGATTTTATTTTAAAAACTTCTGTTGTCCAATTTGGTGTATACCCCTTTTCAAATACATGTTTATATTTACTTATTCTAACCTCATCATTTATTTTAAATTTTGGTCTATGAAAAACTTTTAAATTGTTGTATGCAGTATTCAATAAATGTTGTTCATTCGAGGAATTTACCTCATTTGGAGTCATTCTGATGGTCCTGTGAATAGTATTATTGTAATCATTGACTAAATTTTGTAGATATCAATCCATTTGTAGGTTCCCCGAAAACTAAACTCTTTCCACATCATTCCTTTTAATGTCCTATTAAATCGCTCTATTATAGATGCTTTTAATAATGAAAATGTTGAATAATGATTGATATTTTTTGTTTGTAATAATCTCTTAAAATAAGTATTATAAAATTCCTTTCCATCATCTGTTTGTAGGTTTTTCGGTATTCGGTTACTTGAGTTTAAAATCTTAGTCATTGCATTTGTTACATTTTCTTTAGTTTTATCCTTAACTGCTTCGGCCCATGCTTTTTTAGAAAATGTATCGATTACAGTTAAAAGGTATTGATAATGATTATTACTTTTTGAATACTGAGTCATTACCACCAAGTCAGCTTGCCATAAATCATCGATGCCTTTAATATACAATAGCTCTTTTGTTATTCATTTTGTTAATCCTTTTATAGTAGGGAACTTTATTTTTACCGCTTCAACGTCTTTTTCAGTTGGGTGTTGTTTCAACACAACGAAACGCATCAAATAATCCTCAATAGTTGATAAATAGTTTTTTATATTATCTAATTCTTCCCCAAACATGCATCTTTTATTCGTTGGTCTATTAGACCCTCAAGAATTGATACGTCATTTTTAATACTATTATTCAGGATTACATTTATTTCTTTGATTTGATATTCTAATTTGGTTTTCATCTTATTTAATGTTTCTAAAAGGAAAACTTTTGAAATGGCATCATCGTCTTCTATAGGAGCTGCTTGGTTAATTATTCTTTTCTTGTTTAAATTAAGATTTTTGTTTTGGTCTAGAATTGATTTCGCTTTTGATCTATTACTATGATCAAAAGAGAAATGTCCAAATTTATTTATACTCATATTATTTATTAATATTTGCTTCCCGCAACTCTTCAATAATTGATATAATCTCGTTGTGATGGTTGTTATGGCCGGCACTTGTTGAAGATATAAGCAATCTCAATCTATCCACCAACTCATTAGGGTTATCCAAATATTGATAAATATTTTTACGACAATCGAATGATTTCAATAAACCTCCACCACTTATGAATGAGTGTGGATTATAATTGAACAATTTCCTAATAATATGTCGATATTTAAAAGATTTTGTTCCCTTAATTTGACTATTTGGGTTATAATTACGTTTGTGAGCGCTTGTATCTAATAAGATCTGTCGATAAGTTTTCAAATCACACTTTTTATAATGTTTGGGGTTTTTATGGAATATTAACTCAAACAGACCTGGTGTCATTTTCCATTTATCCTTCCCGATATGTATAATATCTTTGGAATTAATTTTTAATGGTTTCAATCCAAATCGCAATCGGCCATTTGAATCTCTATTCAGACCATACAATGTATCAAGCATTTTAAGATCTTTAAGCAATTTTATGTTTCAATGTTTTTATGTCGACCCATACAAAAATAATCTCGTATTGTACTTTGTTTTCCACATATTACATCATCGAATATAAAAATTGAGTCCGGTTTGGCTTCAGTGGGCTTAATAACATTAACGTTTTCACTAAATGTATAAAGATTTATTCCTTTTATCGGGTCAATAAGTCTTTTTAGATAGATATATTTTTTCTGATATAATGATTTGGAATAAATGTATATATTTCGGAAATTAAGCCCGTTTGGGCTTTCAATCAAACTAAGCATAACATTAGTTTTTCCACAATTTGATGGTCCCACAATCAGCGCTCGTATGGAATTTGGTAAAAGAGGACCATGTCTAGAAACATTTTTATCATTTATATAATTGTCAGCATTATTAACCTTAAGTTGGAGACGTTGTTTAACAACTTTCATTTTGATTACTAGATTTATAGCAATATAAACCATCGCTTTTATAATAAGGTCATCATTTAATTAAAAAAACTCACCTAATGGGACTTATACATAAAAAGATGGGACAGGGTTTTGTAAATAGTTTGATTAATTCTTTACCTATTGAACTTCATTTACCCGGATATCAATTTTGTGGTCCAGGAACAAAACTCCGACAACGGATAGAAAGAGGAGATCAGGGTATAAATCATTTAGATGCAGCTTGCAGAGAACATAATATTGCATATTCCCAAGCGAAAGATATAAATATCAGACACCAAGCTGATAAAGTTTTATCTGAGAAAGCCTGGCAGCGTGTTACATCTAAGGACAGTGATTTCAAAGAACGAGCAAACGGTTGGTTCGTTACAAATGCAATGAAAGCAAAACTCAAATTGGGAATGGGTATTAAAAATAAGAAAAGAAATATGTACATCTAAATGTAAAAAACGTAAAAAGATGAAAAACTGTAAATATAATAATACATTTTTTTTGATGGCAGTTAAAAAAGGTGTCAATATGCTTAACAAAAAAAAGCCGCAGTCATTTAATGAGGCTTATAACATTTCTCAGGATGCTATAAAGTCTAGCTTTAAAAATAAAAAAATTAACATACCGAGAATAATTCCAGTTCCAAAAATTGGTGGAATTTTACCACTACTTCCTATTTTAACGGCATTAGGTGCACTTGGTGGTATAGCATCTGGTGGATCAGCTATAGCAAAAGTTTTTAATGATATCAGAAATGGAAAGGAGCAATTGGCTGAGGCTAGCCGTCATAATAGATATATGGAATCGATCGCAATGGGGAAGCGTTTATTCCTCAAGCCATATAAAAAGGGATATGGTTTATATTTACGACCCTATCCAAAAACTAACAAAAAATCTACCCAAAAGACCATTGACGGATGTAGATTTAATGAAATATTGCAAACATCTTAAAGATTTCAGGGAAATTTTTATGAGAAATACCGAATAAACCGAAATCTCAAGAATGTGGAATTCTTAATTTAGATGATGTTGATGGTCCTGGCATTCATTGGGTAGCATACTATAAAAACAAAAATTATAAAGAATATTTTGATAGTTTTGGAAATTTACAGCCACCGATAGAACTAATTAATTACCTGAAGCCACCAATACATTACAATTATGAGCAGAAACAAAAATATAACACTGTAATATGTGGTCAATTATGTTTAAAAATTTTATTCAATAAAAAATAAATAACATAAAATATATATAAATTGTTTTTTTTTTGTATTACAACAATAAAGCACTCCTATAATGTTTCGAAATGTCCATAAGCATAAGTATTAATATGATTTTCTAGTACAATTCGCTTATCATCTATATTAATTAGAGCTACTTTATAAATATTTTGAGTATAAACCGTATGTAATTTAGATCTAAATATATACATTGATTCATTATACAATTTATTTTCCAACAGACATTTTCTAAAATCACTTAAACTCAATGTAGGAGTTACACCCTTAATTTTCTTAATTTCATTTATATCGTTATCAATTCTAAATGAATACATTTTCGCCCTTAAACCAATAAATTCTTTTATTAACTTTCCATTACATTCATCCTTCATCATACCTAGAACCTTCTTATTCAACCGAGGAAAATTAAAAATATTGTCTATTGGATATGAAGGAGTATCGAAAAATTTTGAAATGTCAACGCGAATATCATTATAAAAGTCGTCAGTTTGAATATCATATATGAATGAATCAGTATCCATATAATTCAAATCAATATTATTCTTATATTTCTCTTTGATATAATCATAATGGAAACTATACATTTTAAATTTAGAAAGTTGTTGTTGTTGATTAATAAATAAATAAATAAATAAATAAATAAATAAATGGACACTTGTTTCATTTGAATAGCTACTAAATTATCAGAAAATTTGCTTAGACTGTGGAAATTGGGTTTTGCTATTAAGGCTCTAGCACCTAATTTTTTCCTACCTCTTCCCCCAAGATTAGTATTTTCCCAATCTTGTACTAATTTAACATTTACTCTTTTATCTACATTTTCCATAGTTTTTCCATACACCGCATTATTTAATAATTTAAAGAAATTTTCCTCAAACTTATTTGCTGCTAATGTTCTATGATAACACTGGTTTACAATATTAAACTTTTTGTCTGTTGCCGCGAATCCTGTGGTTGATATTGTTCACTCATCACTTGTTTTTGTCAAATCTACCCTCAAAATTTTTTGAGCAGCTCGAGTTACTTTGTTTTTGATTTCATCATTTATATTAATTTATATCATATATATTAATCGATAACAGGCATATTTTACTGTGTTAAAATTAGTTTCTCTAGTTTTTGCGTCATAAGTAGTTCAAGGAGACGTTGTTTAAACAATCCAGATCATTTTTGCTATATATGCGGAGAATATGTGTTTAACAATAGTAGAAAAGTTATATCAGAGTTGGTGAAAAATACCTATTTTGAGTATTTTGGGATGCTCTTGGATAAAAATGAGAAGTCTTGGGCTCCCAATTGTGTTTGTAAATCGTGTGTGGAATATTTAAGATTATGGAAAAGTGGTAAAAGAAGTGCCTTTAAATTTGGAACACCGACTATTTGGCGAGAACCACAAAATCATCTCATAGACTGTTATTTTTGTAGTGTGAACATAAACGGTTTAAACACTAAAAATCGAGCTAAATGGCAATACCCAAGTACTAGTTGTGTTCAACGTCCAGTGCAGCGTTCACCTCACTCTTCAAAGCTTAAAAATATATCTGAACCATTAGAGCAAGACATTGAAGGACCAAGCTCATCACAAAATGATCCTGATTTTGAAGCTATGTCTAATGAGCCAAAATGCTTTTCCCAAAATGAGTTAGATGATCTTGTAAGAGATTTAAATCTTTCTAAACAAGCTTCAGAATTGTTAGCATCAAGACTAAAAGAAAAAAATTTGCTATCCTCGGATACTAAAATAAGTTTTTATCGTGAAAGAGATACAGAATTACGGTGTTATTTTTCCGAAGAAGATGGCATTACCTTTTGTTCAGATATCAAAAAATTGTTGATAAAAATGGGCTTGAAGCAATACGAACCAAATGACTGGCGTTTATTCATTGACAGCTCAAAACGTAGCCTAAAATGTATTCTATTACATAATGGAAATAAATATGCTGGGGTACCTATTGCCCACAGTACAAAGTTAAAGGAGGAATATTGTAACATTTCGCTAGTCTTGAACAAAATAAAATACAATGACCATAAGTGGCTAATTTGTGTCGATTTAAAAATGGTCAACATTCTTCTCGGTCAACAAAGTGGTTACACCAAGTTTCCCTGTTTTATATGTCTTTGGGACAGTAGAGCTAAACAAGAACATTGGGTAAGAAAAAACTGGCCCTTGAGAGCAAATATGGAGCCTGGAAAGCACAATATAGTCCACAATTCATTAGTATCTCGTGACAAAATTATCCTTCCACCATTACACATAAAACTGGGCATCATGAAACAGTTTGTAAAATCACTAGATAAAAATGGGGACTGCTTTTCTTACATTTGCCAAAAATTTCCTCAGCTCACTATGGAAAAGATTAAAGCCGGTATCTTTGATTGCCCTCAAATTAGACAACTTACGAATGATACTCAATTTAGAAATTCTATGACTGAGTCAGAACTAAAGGCTTGGACAGATTTCGTATCTGTGATGCAGAATTTTCTCGGAAATCGGAAATCTGAAAATTATGTTGAACTTGTAGAAGACCTTCTGCTACAATTAAGAAATATGGGATGCAATATGAGTATAAAAGTCCACTTTCTCCATAGTCACCTGGACAGGTTTCCGAAAAATTTAGGAGATATGAGCGAAGAGCAGGGAGAGCGTATGCATCAAGACTTACGCGTCATGGAAGAGCGCTATCAGGGTTTCTGGGATACAAATATGATGTCTGACTATTGTTGGTCTCTAATACGTCATTTTCCAAAGTCAACACATCGGAGAAAAGCTTTAAAACGAAGTTTTTTAGAACTCAATGATTAATTGTTTCTTTAAATAAAGTTTTTCTTATTAAATACATGTTTTTTTCTGTCTAATACCTACATAGCTGAAACTCAGAAACTAGAGCTGATAAAAATATTCTAATTATATTTTTGAAAATAGCATATTATATGTAGTCAGCAACAGCTAAAATTTCTTCGGCAACAAATGTACTGTAAACTAGTGTAATTATTTAAATCAATATATTTTTTTAACCAATCCGATTGATTAAATTGTAGAATTTTATGAATTTTCTTTAATACAAGTCCATGTTTAATACATTGTTGTAAATTTTTATAATGAATAATATATTTTATTTTGTTTCCTAAATCACCAATCAACTTTGAGATTTTCATTGAATCAACTTTTTTATTTTCAAAACAAAATGGCAAGTCATTATGAATATTGTGGGTGGTTATGGGATAATCTAAATCTACTTCTAATATGTATCCAACTAAAGAATCTTTTGGTATACTAAAAACGTGAAACTCCTCTACGTTTTCAACCCATTCAAAATTATTATGAGGAAGACATTGTGACATAGCATAACCATATAAATTATTGACATCTAAATAAATTATATAATTTGAAAGCTTAGTCGCATCGTAATCACTTAAATATTTATTGTTAGCAACTGAACGCCGTTTACAACATTGAACAATACCTCCCCTAATCCCTGACAAAATAAAATTATGCATGTTTTCATCAGTCAACAATTCTAATTCTATTCTAGTTATTTTGAGCATTGCGTCCCAAGATAATCCTGGAGTTGTATAATATTGGCATGGGTCTAATCGATATATTCCATTACATAATTTTCTAAAATTTTCAAAAATGTCACTGAGGAGAAGCACATCTACTTTTAAATATAGTAATAAATAATCTAATAAATTGGAACAATTAAATGTTGCCCAAACATTTTGTGCATGCTGATAATCATCAATACTACATAATTCATTTGATAATTTATTTAAGAAATGTGAACGAGCTGGTAATTGTGTTTCATTGAGACGTTCTTCTGAATCTAGGTAGTCATATGGGAAAATACCTTTACGTTTCATCAAGATAAAGTGATAATCGTTAGGGAAAAAAGCCTTTGTTGTTTCTAAATCATTATTATTTAAATTCTTAGCTAAACTGTCTAAACTAGAAGGCATGAATCGAAATGAATCTAAAAACCGAAGTTCAATTGTATCTTTATCATTAACATATATTCTTTTTGATATCGAAATATATAATTCTTTGTTTAAGGGAATAATATTTATATCCCCCTTAACAGATGACAACTCTTTAATGAATAGATGACAATCATATTTCGATAAATTATGAAAAAATATTAAAATAAAATTTACTATCTGATACTCTAAATTACATTTTTTATGTGCCGGACCTCTATATTCACCTGTTAAATGACAATGGTCTGCTACCCTATCATTTAATAAAAGTTCCATTCCACAAATATGACAAACTATATCCTCTTTTTGATGACTAAGTTGGGTGGCAGTTAATGGATGCATTCTTACTGTTTTACTCAAATAACGGTGGTAAATATCTAAAACATCATCGAAAATACTTTTAAAAAAATGTTTTGGAGCATCAAAACCGCTATATATTTTAAAATGATTCAGTTGATTATTATATGAACACTTAATAAAATAACAATAGGCATAAGGAATATGTTCTTGTACACATTGAGTCTTAGTAGAAGTTTGAATATCTATTGGGTTTAGAATACATTCGAAATCTGCATATAAAGTAAATTGTACATCTATTTGTTTTTTGAAATTTTCAAATTTTAATATTCTTTTTTCATGCTCAGGCATACGTGTTACAATTTTTCTACAATGCATTTTATGAATAAATAATTTTTCTTCCTCATAAAAATGTACTAGACATGTATTACAAATATATAATCTTTTCTTAACTCTTGTAACTTGGGATCCAAGTAATCTACTTAAATATTTTATCCAAACATAATGGCTTTCATTGAAATCATCACTGTATAAAGAAATAAGATTAACGTGATGCGTTTTTTCTTCTTTTGTTAAATAAAAGGGACCTTTTATCAAATTGTCCTCTATACCAAACACATTTACACTAATATCTGAATTATTTGATTCAAATATTTCAATATCTTTTATTTGTAATGGAAAATTTAAATTTTCAAAATTGACTACTTTATCATTATTTAAAGTTATAATGGAATCTTGGATATTTTTAATGTTATATGAAGAGCATATAAGGGTTGATAAAGAGATGAAATTATGGCCCACTTAAAGCAATATATATCATTGTTAACAATATTAACACATGCTTTTTTATCTGTAATTATTTTTGGTAGTGGTATATATAACGAGCCTCTAATTGGTTGGTATTTATTTATGTTTACTTCTAGATGAATAATTTCACTTAGACTCCAACCACTATCTCGCTCTTGAAATGTGTTCATTTTTTCAATCAATTTACTAAACTTTCCTTTAATTATATCAACAACATTGTTGTTCTCCATAAATGCTTCAGTCATTAATGTTTGATGTGACATTATAGCAAATTCTTCAATATTTTCTTTTATTTGAATATATTTACAAAATAATTCAAAGTTAAATTTGATGTTTTCATGCTTTTCTATAGATTTCAGTAAAAGTTCAGATAATTCATCTTCATGTTTTTCAAAAAAATTTTCAAAAACTAAATCATTTGGTTGATCGTTTTCCAAAACGTATGTTTCAAAATGATTATTAAACATAGCATTAATACATTTAACATTACTTTTTACACTATACATACAATTTTTTTTATGCATGTTTGTTCTCACGTGTGATGTCCATACATTTTCTTTCAATTGAATTTTACATTGCTCACAAAAAATTATTTTTTTTTGAAACTTGATGTTTCATTGTAATATGCTTGTCTAAACTCCCCTTCGGAGTATATATCTTTTCACAAAAACTACACGGATACATTTTTTTTTTTTTTTTTTTGGTTTTATTTGAAAAAGCATTCATAACAAAACAAAAGTTTATGCTGTATGAAATTCAAATAACGGAGAAGTAAATTTTTCACCAGGCTTAATCGATTCAATATAAAATGAATTATTATTTATTGTTTCAATAGTTGAATCTTCTAAGGAGTTGTAGGATTTCGGAAGAAAAAGAACACTATCATCTAGTTCTATCATTACCTTCTTCCCAAACTTTGTCTTCAATATTGGTTTTTGTTCATTTTCCTTCGAAACTGCTTTTAAATCCTTAAGAGCTTGTTGCATAATGTGGAAATATTATAGTTTATTTCCGTTTATTAGAAGTGTTGGTGGTTAAACAATGTTAAAAATTCTTATAAAATAATTTTATTATCCTTTGAAATATAAATGAGTTGAAACAATAGCCGCTTCAAATAATTTACTGTATGATTTCACTGAAAAGATGTCTAATTTATAGGCATTGGGACAAGTAGCCTTATCTTTCTAAATGTACATATATATATATATATGTATATAGGTATGTATTTTGCGGAAATTATGGTTTCGCAAACCACCAGTTTCGTACTACTAGTAGGGGTTTTATAATTTCTAATTTAGTATCAAGTAGAGAGTAGAGAGAAAAGGAAAAAAAAATGTCTTTCCCGAATTATTTAGAAAAGATTTTAAGAAAATATACCGATTTAATTGATAATGAACATCAAATATTTTTTTATTCTATAATAAATGAATTGCGATCATGTTTATCCGAACCATTCATATATTCACCAAGTGGGTTACATAAGAAAGATTGTCATTTTGCTGATAATTCATACAAGGAAATAGTAGATATATGTAATTGTATTTCGCTTTATTCACGATATAAAACAATGAAAAAAATTTATAATTTATATGCAGCCAGGTTTAACGAGCCTAGGTGGTTGTAATCTGTGTGATAAAGAAACCACAAATTTATGACAATGGTTAACGTACATATATAATATAAAAAAAAAAAAAAACAAATTCGATAAACGGTTGAAGAAGCTATAAATTATTAATATAAATTTATAATTGTAATAATATATTTATGGTGGGCACATTAACGTAGAGCAATGGATTCTACAGCCTTTGACAGCGAACAACAAATGTTTAATTTTGTGGTCGCTCAAGAGGAATTCGAAAAGATGTTAAAAAATGTTGATGAAGAAGAATTTAATAAGCAGCTTCAAAAACTAGAAGAGCCCGCCCAATCCCTACAAGATTCAACTGAAGTGAAGACATATGTACCAAATAAGCGTAAGAGACAACGACCGGTAAAGATAATACCAGCTGAAGGATCTACACAAAAAGCCACCCCACTAAAAGCTAACACCAAAAATGTAAATAATTGTATTGATCTTTGTGAATCAACACTAGCAACTGTTCCTATAAATGGGATTATAGACACTAAAGGGTTATTAAATGTTGGAAAAATTAATTTAAATGATAAGGCGAAAGAAGTTCCCTCATTTGAAGTTAATTTTAAAAATGATAGAGATATTCAAAAATTAAAATTTTTAATACAACAGTGGTTTGATGATGAAATTATACCGGATGATATCGATTTGGAATGCTCTCGAACTTCACCAAAAAAACATAATATTAGCTGTGATGTTGAATGGATCCGTGAAGATAAGCTTCTTAATGAACTTTTAGGAATTGTATATAAATATAAAGGTATTGGTGGTTTTGCACGTATTACTCACTTGAAAAAAAGTTTATATGCATTTATTAAATTTAGTTGTAACAAATGGTTTATTTATAAATGTACAAATGTTTTAAATTTGAAATATGTAGTAGAATCAGCACTAAACTGTAATAGAATATGCACTAAATGTACTAAGGAAATAAGTATAAGGCTGGCAGCATTACTGCTGAAACCATATGATGTATAAGTCTGGCAGCACCACTGCTAGAATGAATGAAGTTGGTAGAGCTGATCGGCCAAAAGCGGTCATGATATCGGCATTAATAAAGTGTTCGGCAACAAGTGAACGTTACAACGTCAGGTGTGACAACCCACAAGTGTAAAATTTAAGAAAAGTAAAATGTCGAGTCAAAGCCAAAAAGAAGAAATTGCAGCAGCCCTAAAGGATATGGGAGTGGAGTTCCCAGTAACGGCTACTTTGAGCCAACTGCGTGCTTTGTTATCCTCCATTATCGGGGCACAAGGCCAACAGCGAGGCGTGGCAAATGAGCAAGGCGCAGCAGAGCACATGCCGACAGCCGAGAAAGACATTACAGAAATAAACGGTACACCGGGAACGCCGCTGGTAACGGGATCGTACGATTTTCCCGTAAGCGGCGGTCAGCGCAGTAACGGCACAACGCCAGCGTCACGCGAGCAGTTAACGGCACCTCCGCATCGCCAAGCTATAACGGAAATTGAAAAAACGTATGCCGACGCAGACTTACGCTCAGAAAATATTGACATAGAGGCACAATTGGGAAAAAACCGAATCCATTACACACTACGTGCTATCGATGCAAGAGCTTGCCCAGTTGGCACCCATCGAAGAACACGAACTGGTCGAACTAATAATAGACGGGCTAAAGGATAAAACAGCGAGGTCGATAAATTTAAGAAGCTTATCCCACAATACGAAAGGTACCGAGCCTCACAAGAAGCCAAGAAGAACATCACAACAAGTAGCAATATGTTACTCAGATGCTTCAACTGTTCGCGGTTTGGAGATTTTTCAAAAGACTGCAAGGAGAAAAGACGTATCCCGGGATCTTGTTTCAAGTGCGGCGCAAAAGAACACCAGCACAAAGATTGCCCTACGAGGACAGTAGCAGCATTGGACGAGGATTTCGACGTACATAGTTGACTTCAAAGAAATGGTAAGTGTTGCTTTTTGTATAGATCGTGATCGTCCTCCTCATTTTGTCCATTTTCTTTCCATATTCGATACCGGTAGCCCATGTAGTTTCGTCCAGCGGTCATCCATCCCAGCTACGGCTAATTATAACGCAAATGACAAAACGTTTAGAGGTATTGGGAAAGATACGTTTCGGCCACAAGGAAGCATTTTTGTTTTAATTAAATTTAAAAATAATATTAAACATTTAAAAATTTACATACTTAAAGACAGGGAAATGCCTTTCCCTCTTTTGTTAGGAAGATATTTTCTTGAAATATTTGACATTTACTTATGTATCGCAAAAAATGAATTGAAAGACGCGAATAAAACACATTCAAAAAATAAACCTTTAATTGTTTCCGAGGATGATAAGAGTATTAAAGGCATGTATAACCACGATGCGATAGATAACGCGGACGCTGCTATAGAGGCTAAGAAAATTCTTAGTATAGAAATCAGTGAAAACGATAGTGAAAAAATCGATATTAACCCTCGGCTACCTTCAGTTTGGGCAAAAAGCTTCCGTCTTATGGTAAAGAACACTTACGTTTACAAACAAATTGATAAACTTCCGAATATAGATTACGAAACCAAGATACTACTTACGTCAAACATTCCGACCTTCTGTTCACCAATGCGCTTATCATTTGCTGAATAGTAGAAGATTTACTTAAGAAATCCATTATACGACCTAGCGACTCCCCTTACGCATCACCAATCGTGCTTACCAAAAAGAAGTCGGGTGAAACTAGAATGTGCATAGATTATAGAAATCTAAACAAACTAATCATAAGAGACAATTACCCACTCCCATTAATAGAAGATTGCTTAGAATACCTCGGGGAAAACAAAATATTTACGCTCCTAGACCTAAAGTCAGGGGTTTTCCAAATAAAATTGGCGAAAGAGTCTATCAGGTTCACCTCATTTGTAGTGCCAAACGGTCAATACGAGTTCCTAAGATTACCATTCGGACTCAAAAATGGCCCAGCAATCTTCCAAAGATCCATAACGAAGATCTTGAGGGAATTCATAGAGAAAAGGGAAATAATGGTATACATGGATGACATAGTTATTGGTAGTAAGACAATAAGAGATCACTTCAGTTTAGTTACGAAAGTGCTGGAAAAACTATCGGAGCATGGCCTCCAAATAAAGTTCAGTAAAGGTAAGTTCGCATATAACGATATTGAATACTTAGGGTATAAAGTATCTGAACACGGCGTACGCCCTTCTGAATCCCACATAAGAGCGGTTGCAAACTACCCAACTCCAAAAAACCAACGACAACTTAAGGCTTTTATCGGACTGTGCTCGTACTTCAGAAAGTTTGTGCAATCCTTTTCAATTCTAGCCCGTCCATTATACGACTTACTTAAGAAAAACAAAAGTTTTGAATTTGATAAAGAATGTGTAGACTCATTCGAAACACTCAAGCAAAAACTGATATCGAGCCCAGTGTTAGCAATATATAGCCATAGTAAGGAAACAGAAATGCACTGCGGTGCTAGTATTCACGGCTTCGGTGCCATACTATTACAAAGGCAAGACGACGGTCAACTACACCCAGTAGCATACTTCTCAAAAAGAACTTCCGAGGCCGAGAGTAGGTACCATAGTTTCGAATTGGAAACCCTAGCCATAATTTACGCTTTACGGAGATTTCGAGTTTATCTAGAGGGAATTAAGTTTAAAATACTAACTGACTGTAATTCACTAACATTGACGCTTAACAAAAAGTTAGTAAATAGCCGTATTGCTAGATGGGCACTAGAGTTAGAAAATGCCACATGTTGATGCACTTAGTAGAAACAAGTCTGAGTCTACAGACATATTTGCATTAGTCAACAGCGAAGATTTAGACTACCAGCTACAAGTCATGCAGTCCCGAGATAAAACCATTGTTAGCCTGAAGAATCGCTTAGAAAATGAAAACATGACAAGATTCGCAATGGAAAATGGTGTGGTTTTTAGAAAAAATAAAGATATACTACAGCTGTATGTCCCAAAAGAACTCGAAAACGAAATAATAAGGAACATTCACGAGCAATTAGGGCACCAGGGAATCGAAAAATGTTACCAAAAAATTAAAGCGAACTATTGGTTTCCAAATATGAAAAGTAAGATTAATGACCTTAAGAACAACTGTGTGAAATGTATTATGTACTCCGACTCCAATAATCCGAATGCTAGACACCTACATAGTATCCCGAAGCACCCCAAACCCTTTCACACAGTACATTTGGATCACTTAGGTCCACTTCCGTCACTGCAGTCGAAACGAAAACACATCTTAGTAATTATTGACGCTTTTACTAAATATGTAAAACTGTATCCGGTTTTAACGACATCGACAAAGGAAGTAACCGCAGCTCTTACTAAGTCCTTTGAATACTATAGTCGACCGCGGAGATGCATTACGGATAGGGGGAGTTGCTTTACGTCAAAGGAGTTTGCAGAATATCTAGAAAAGAAGAATATAACCCATATAAAGGTAGCAGTGCACTCTCCTCAAGCGAATGGGCAAGTGGAGAGGGTGAACCGGAGTTTAGTTGGCATGCTAGCAAAACTTAGTGACCCTGTATCGCACGCAGATTGGGTAAAGCAGCTAGATAAAATAGAATTCGCACTGAACAACTCAAACAACAGATCTATTGGAACAACTCCGAGTCAGGCCTTGTTCGGGGTAAACCAAAGGGGTGAAATAGTAGATAAATTGACGGAGTACCTAGACGATTGCATTTCAGGCCCGGAGGGAAGGGACTTGAAAGTCATTCGCAACAACGCTAGCGACAAAATAAAAAAACTGCAAGATTACAACTTGAGTCGAAGTGAACAGAAGGGGGTTAGAGTGAGGGCGTTCAATGAAGGGGATTTTGTCGTGATTAAAAACATAGATACCACCATAGGGGTAAATAAGAAGCTTTTGCCGAAATTTAGGGGACCATACGTAATACATAAGAAACTCCCGAATGACCGGTACGGGGTAAAAGATATTGAAAATGGACAAATTACACAAATACCCTATAACAGCGTTTTTGAAGCCTGTAATATTAAACTATGGAAGAGAAAGGGTAAAGAGGAGGACGAAAAGTCTCAAATTTAAAAAAAAAAAAAAGCAGCACTTAATGTATACACTGGTATGTGTATGGATGCATGTATGTACACATGCCCGTAATAAGACTAGTTCATAAGAATAGAATGTAATCAGTAGACATGATCGAGTCGATCATATATGTATGTCAGGTTGGCCGAGCTGTAGTAGAATAAGCACTAAACTGTAATAGAATATGCACTAAATGTACTAAGGAAATAAGTATAAGGCTGGCAGCATTACTGCTGAAACCATATGATGTATAAGTCTGGCAGCACCACTGCTAGAATGAATGAAGTTGGTAGAGCTGACCGGCCAAGAGCGGTCATGATATCGGCATTAATAAAGTGTTCGGCAACAAGTGAACGTTACAAATAATACATTTTATTTGAATACAAAAAAAAATAATAATAATAATTAAATCAATACTGTTTCTTTTATTATTGTAAATACTTCAAAATTTACTGCAACAAGAAATTGTGTGCAATATGTAGCACAATGTTCATCTAACTTAAAGGCAAAAACATTGACTTCAAATTCTCCATATGTTGTCTCCTTTTCATATTTTCTAGGAGTTCCATTAAGTTTAAAACGAAAATAGTATTCCATCTGTTTCTTATATAATTCTCGTATGAAACTTTCACAAAAAAACACCCTTTATAACTAGTTGTGCCACGATACGAACTCTTACTTGACTAGTTAAAAAATTTGATTTCGCTGAAAATCTGAATACAATTAATGTATGTACTTAAATACAAATACATATATGTACAAACCGACGAGCGGTGTATTGTCAGGCAATATATGTACATAGGTAATAGTTGCGCAAAATACATAAGAAAAGCGGTTATTAATACATTCACAATACTATTCAATAATATTTTTTCGCCCATTTGTGGTGGCAGCCAAAATGAGGAAAGCGCCAATAGTATTATGCAGGAAGCTGGTGTGAAGATAACCGCTGCATACATTGATGAACGACGCTGTAGTTTAAATGTAAATTCAATGTAGTTGTAATAATCCTGTTTTCGATATACCGTATCGCCACTGATTATTTCCCATTCAGTCGATTGTACAAGCTCATTGTAGTCTAAGCTCTCTTTTAATTGCAGATAACGAGAATCGATGTAGGTCAGCACCAAGGAACCGACCTTCAATTTACATGTTTGCGTATCATAAGGCCAAGTGCGGAAATTTAAACTGCAATAGGCCGTATATACGACTGGTGGTACCCACAAAAAACTACCGTCATGTGCCAATAGTATTTGAGTGTCTCCCAAGTAATCGCTCTTCTCACCGGCGCTATTAAAAAGTGTTACATCCGGCTTCCATATTTCCTTCGGCTTTATATGGATCTGAGAAATGTTGTCATAATCTCCGACGTTCCACAGGCGATTTTCATCCATCCGATTCTGAAAAAGTACATACATAGTTGTGAGTGTAAATAGGATTATGAATATTTACATTTAGCTTATTCACTGCACCCATGCTATTAAGCAATGTATATGGTTTAATTTTTACACTTTAGAACAATATAACCCAATTAAAAAATAAAGATTTTTTCAGTTTGAGCTGTTGATGGAAACTGAAAAAAGTTAAAATAATCATTAAGCGTAGACTGTTTAGTAAAAATGCAGTTATAGATATCAAGAGCATGTGGTACTTGTTGAATGTTCTCGATGTTCAATTTTGGAAAATTTAAACACTAAGTTACGAAAGTTGCCTCATCCTGCTTTAAATACAAAAAAAAGAACCAAAGGCGTGCGCGAAAAACAATATAAGACTAACGTTGGAATAATTATTCTGCCTTAATGGTATTTTTTATGATAACCTATCGCCATATGTCTTATTCGGAAAGTTTTTGAAAATCAGCGATGATTGAAAAAATATGTATAAGGGTTGTAAATTTTATCGGTTTTTATGTAAATGGAATGAAGGGATACAATTGGAAATTGGCAAACAAAAGGTCTTTCATTTGATAACGATTAAATGTCACAAATTGACCAGTTCTAAATTGAAATCAGTTTGATTTGTCATTTCTTTATGAATATACTAACACTTATATGCAACAAAGGTAGGGATCCCACCTTCAATACTAGCAATCGTAAAGAAGTTTTAGATATAACTCTATGCAGTGATAGTCTATCTGAATTGATCGAGAGTTGGAGGGTTCTAGATGAACACTCCTTCTCTGATCATCGTTATATTGAAATCGTATTGAACTTTTCTATTACCAGCCCAAAGGTGCGAAAAAACCTAAAAAACACAGATTGGTGCTCTTACAAAATGTTATTTGAGGATAGGCTAAACAGCGAACCTCTTATTGAACCTAATTGTATCGGGGATCTAGAGAACATGGTGGGCGTTTTTACGCTGACCTGCTCAAATACCCTAAATCAGGCTTGCCCTGAACCAAAACAGTGGGGCAAACGTAAACCCCATTGGTGGTCACGCGAGTTGGACTCACTACGAAAATCTTGTAGGAAAAACTTCAACAAAGCCAAGAGACTTAGTCTCGAGCTGGTATGGCTAGAGTACAAAAAGTCCCTTCAGACCTATAAAAAAGCTTTAAGGGCGGCAAAGAGATCCTCGTGGAGAAACTTCTGCGGCGGCATGGAGGGTGCTTCCGAGACAGCCAGGCTAAGGAAGATTCTCTCAGGATCCCCTAACCCGATAGGTTTCTTGCAAAAGCAAGACGGTTCCTGGACCTCAACGGGAAAGGAAACCCTTGAATTGCTATTAGATACCCATTTCCCTGGTAGTACAACTGCGGAGGAAGGAACTCTTCCGTTCATCTCCTCCAACCCCGTTAACATACTGGTTTCGGAAGAAAAGGTTAAATGGGCTATCCAAAGCTTTAAACCATACAAATCTGCTGGGCCGGATGGGATAATACCTGCCCAGCTAATTAAGACACTGGAGCTGTCTGCAAAATGGCTCTCTACTATTTTCAGGGCCTGTTTCAAACTAAAACACATACCGTTGGCATGGAGAAATGTCACGGCTGTCTTTATTCCTAAAACCGATAAGGCCTCAGACACTAATCCAAAGGATCTTAGGCCTATCAGTCTATCATCCTTTGCTCTTAAGGCACTTGAAAGGATTATTAGTAGCTTCCTGTCCGATGCCATCGACAGTCGACTACTGTCTAATGACCAACATGCCTACCGCAAATGCAAATCTACTGAGACGGCACTCCATAGCTTGGTCCTATCCCCACTCCTATGGAACCTCATTATTAAGTTGAGCTGGAAGGAGAATCTAGTTTAACGTCATGAGAAGGCTTCCGTAGCTCTCTACACATGTTAGAGAGCCATAGGCAAGAAATGGGGTCTTAATCCCCGGATCTGTCGATGGATTTTCACAGCGGTCGTCAGACCAATACTCCTATATGGGGTGATCGTGTGGTGGACTGCATTAGAAAAAGAGGTTAACCTTAGACTACTCACCAAGGTGCAAAGATCTAGTATGATCTGCATAAGTGGGGCGCTCAGAACCCCTCCAAATGAGGCCTTGAACGTCATTTTAGACCTTATTCCTTTAGATTTGGTTGGACAACAAATGGCAGCGATGACTGCTTTGCGACTAAGAGAGACATCCCAGTGGCACCCTGAAATCCAAGGGCACTCTTGTATTTTGAATAAGTTCTGCTCTATTCCGAGCAGCACGGATCGGTGCGCCTTGACATCGGTTTCTGAAAGTAATTTTATTACACGTATTCCAAGCAGGGAGGAGTGGAAACTTGAGTTTCATACTCCACCTGATAGCATTGTCATCTATACAGATGGCTCGAAACTCGATAATAAGGTAGGAGGAGGCATTTTCTCACGAAACCCTCTCCTTTAGGTTACCAGATCACTGCAGCGTCTTCCAGGCTGAGGTCTCAGCTATCAGGGAGGCGGTAGAGAAGATTGGGACCGGGATTATAGGAAGAGACATCTTCATTTTTAGTGACAGCCAGGCTGCAATCAGAGCTCTGAGCTCTTTCACTTTTAACTCTAACATCGCGCTGGACTGCCGCCTATCTCTGCAGGAGATGGCCAAGCAGAACAGACTGTACCTCATTTGGGTCCCTGGTCACCGGGGCATAGAGGGAAACTGCATGGCAGACGAACTTGCAAGACAAGGTACGACCAAGCAGATTCTTCAAGATAAAGAACGCATTGGTATGCCGTTTGCCACTTGCAAACTGCTATTCAGAGATTGTACATATAAGCAAGCTGACAATAGATGGAGGCAAAATACGACCTGTCGAACCTCAAGGCAGATGTGGCCTAAATGGGACCGGAAACGGTCGCGCAGCGTTCTCTCTCTAAGTAGGGAAAACATTTCCAACGTCATCGGGGCTCTAACAGGGCACTGTCTGACATGTAAATAAGCAAAATTTCTGCGTATCTTGCGTAAATAAAAGTAACAATTTTAAGAATAAGAACAGCGACACACTTAACTTATGGAGGGAACATTTCTCCACTTTGCTAAATTTGACATATCGGCACCCGCATAGCAATAACGCGACTAAGGAACAACAAGTCTACTTAATATTTCATATAAGCTTCTGTCGATCGTATTGTGAAGCCAACGAACCGTCAACGACCTGATTGGACCATACCACTGTGGCTTTAGACCTGCCAGAATCTACTATTGGCCAGATATTCACGATACGCGAATTCTAGGAAAGAAATCGGGAGAAGAAAGCCGACACACACAATCTCTTTCTCAATTTTAAATCCGCTTCCGACAGCACGAGAAGAAATTTCACATATGGCACGACATTTGTATTTAGTATCCCGAGAAGAGATTCACCGAAAGTTTTTTGGGCCTTTACGTCTTTGCGATGGTGAATTCCCCTGATGATAGCATGATGAACTATATTCGCTTTACCGCTACATACATAGACAAAGTTCAGCGAAGATTCAGCGGCTATGTTGGTTAGGTCATGCTTTATGTATGGAATAAAATGTCCCATGTAAAATGTCTTCGTTGGCGTCTCGATTTGGCGCCACTTATCACACCAAAGGAAATATTGGCGTGTTATATTAGAATCGGCTAAAATCGCCAAAGCAATCATAACGCCAATTAAGAGAAAGGAAAAATACAACTTAGTTTATGTCATCAGATTTATGGAAAAATGTGTAGGCTTTTAATCAAATAGTAGGACATTTATGACAAGGTGAGTTTTGATCACTTAATTATTTAAAATTTCGATGAAGAATAACAGGCTGATATTCAAATTTGGGATGTAAATGTTGATCAAATTGTAGTCGTGCTACAAACCCTTGAACGTACTAAACAGAGCTAAAAAGTTCACCTATAATTAAAGAGATGAACGTATAAAACAGCTTGATGGCCAAAGAGTGTGAGAGGGGGGAAAATCGAAGAAATTTGCAAATCTATTGAAAAGAAAAACGGCTGAAAATAATGAGATAACTTGCTTATTAATTTTTAAGAAATTTTGTTAAAAATGCAATTGCATGAAGAAATGTCCTCGTTTTTATGTTAACAACCATATAAAGGAAATTAATAAGGTGATCTTCTAATTTTTACTAGAATCTTATTGAATTTATTAATGGGGAAAACTTTATATTTTTAAAAGATTCAAATTTTGCTTTCAACGTCTTAGCATACATATGTGAATAATCTACTTTATATTGCTTTCAGTTTAATATTATGAATATTGTTCTTTGGATTTTTGTATTTTCAAAATAAAAATTTTTATTTTATAGTAAAACATAAATACCTAAAATTATTATAATTATCTAAAATCTACTTAAAAAGTGTAGGTGCCAATAATTTAAAATTGATAAGATCTTTGGCTTATTAATATTAAGAATAGATTCTAATGAAACCCGAAATTCCCTGCTTAATTTGATTGAAAAAGTTTTCTATTCTATTCTATTGAAAAAAAAATACCCAGTCGTAATAAGAAGGGTTTCTTTTTAGAAAAAAATCATGTAGAAATCCGCTAAATTTTGTTCTGATTTATAGGCCATTTTAGGTGGTGTTTCACTCTGTGTAGTATCGTAATAGAGCAACTTCAAATATTCTTTTTCTATGTGTATTACAAAGCTTCTCAAAACTTTATGTTTTCTTAGAATTTGATTTTTCCTTTCATGAGAAACTTTTCCATGACTAAAATACACTTCGAATATTAGCTAATAATGATTTTTTTTAATTTCAACTTTAGCTGCATTAATTTTTATTTGTCTAGGGTATTTAAGAAAAAACTCAATCATTATAATTTTAGCTAATACGTTTTTTCGTTTTTATATTCTAAAAATGAACATCTTTATATTCGTTCTACTGTCGACGTTAAATCGGTTAGAGAAGTAATTTCGAACAAACATTTCAGAACTCTAAAAAATTAGTCGGAATTCAAATTACTTTCCACTTTCCCAATTCCAAAAACAATTCATGTACGACAGTCTGCCGCTATTAGATGAGTGGTTATTATTGGTTATAACAAATCTATCTGCGCACTTGATGAAATTCCCAATCAAAAAAATGGACATTAGCTGAACTCCTCCGAAACGGCTCGACCAATTTTTGTGAAATTTTTAAGGTATATTTGGAAGGTTTGAAAAGTCAAATTATTGTACGACTTATATAGAAGTGTTCTTTGAAATGTCGATTTCTTAATTTTTTTTTGGTGCGGTTTTAATAAATTCCGAAATTATGCTTATTATGTTGAAATCTATGTGTATACCATAATTAAATTATTCATAACAAATGAATTGGACATAATTTAGTAAAACATCGAATGTTTTGAGTTTTTGCAAATATGCCTTACATGATAGGTGGGCGTGGCGTTTGGCTGATTTATACAATTTTGCTTGCTATTCGATTTTGGTAGCATACTATCGGAGATATCTAAAGTGAAAGTATTTGTTAGTGTAACCCCATCCTTCATATTAAATTTTAATAAATAGAGTTTAATGCTTACTTAAATATCGTGTTTTTCTGAAAATTTTGGTATATATATATATATATATATATATATGTATATGCCTATGTCTATCTCGGATGCTTTATGCTGTTATAAATAACCGTTCGGTGTATAAAGTTATAATACTCTGACCATTAGTGCGCTTGTCTATAAAAACCTAATAATATCAGTATTTAGTAGTATTTAAATAAGTACTCATCAATTGAGTGAATATTTGTGTCAATGCATTACCTAGTAATAATAACAAAGTGTTACAAAATGGAAAAAATTGAATGAACTTTTAAAGTGACATAGTGAAAATTGTTCACCTGGTCGAATATAACTCAAAACGGTTTTTGAAAAATTTGTAACACCCTCAAAATCTTGCTTTACCGTTAAAAACCGTTCTTCGGAAGTGTACGCGCTTTCTTTACCGATTTTCAATATGAAATATATTTTGGAAAGGTAAGGATTATACCTTTAAATTGAGATAGAAAGATTGAGCTAGCGTGTTGTAAGTTTTCATTGGGTAAACTTGGAAAATTTGTTTTTTCTTCAAATTTTTCTACTTTGACCGCATTTTATTGCAGTATTTTACTAAAAACATACCAAGTATGAGGAATTATTTTGAAAGTACATTCATGTCCAAAAATTTTGAGTGCTCATGCAATGAAATCGGACAAAAATTGACGAAGCTATTAAATTTTTTCTGCTATTAAATAAATTTACCTTGCGAAAAGTTTTTTTTTTTTAATTTTTCTACTTTGACCGCATTTCATTGCGTTATTTTACTAGAAACATAGCAAGTATGAGGAATTATTTTAAACACATTCATTTCCAAAAATTTTGAGTGCTCATCTAATAAATTTACGCCGTCAATTCAACCTTGCGACCGCTTCGCAATTATATTGTGTGATAAGTGTGGTAAAATGTGTGATAGGCGCAACAAATTTTGTTACGCCTGCGGTCTATTTATTGATAAGAAATATCGGTTCGATTTAAGAACAAATAAAGCTGTGGTTGAAGCGTTCAACCTCTTTTTCAGTTGCTCATACGTGGAAAGTGCTTGGTATGAACCCGAATATATTTGTTCGATGTGCTGTACAACATTAAAACAATGGAAAACCGGTAAATGTGATGACCAGCGTCTGCCGTTTGTGACTCCTATGGCTGGGCATTATCAAATATATCACAAGCCGGAGGATTGCTACTTTTGCCAAACAAAAATCACTGGTCACCACTATAAAACTCGCCACCTCATAGAATATGCCAATGTGTTGACTGTATCGAAACCGATTCCAAGAGGAAAACAAGATCAGCGAACTGAAGACAAAAATCCAGCTACATTTCCTGATTCAAGCCACAAATCTTCTAATGAGGTAAATGACGAACCGTACCTTCCAACCAAAGCAATAGAAACGGAACGTCATTTCGTGTCAAATCACGATTATTGTGATCTTGTGCGGGATATGGATCTGTCTATAAGACAGACAGAGATTCTGGCCTCCAGATTAAAGCAGTGGAATATAGTAGACAGTAACTTTAAAGTAACGTCTGCACGAGACAGAGACCTATCTTCGTTCAAACACGTTTTCAAAGCTGATGACACCAATAACAAACTAGTTTATTGCGTTGATGTGGATGAATTGTTTGCTGCACTCGATCACGTGCTCTGTCCACAAGATTGGCGATTATTTCTAGACGGTTCTTGCAAAAGTAAGTATTTAATGTGTTATGAGTGTGAGAGAACTAAATTTGAATACAATTTATCAATTAATTTTCAATTGACTAACATCGTAGGTCTGAAAGCAGTATTGCTGCACAACAGAAATGAATTGCCATCAGTTCCAGTGGCATACGCTACTGATATGAAAGAGACTTATCAAACGATGGAAAAAATTCTACGATTGATTAAATACAATAAATTTCGCTGGCAGATTGTCTCGGACCTTAAAGTCCTGACAATTCTACTTGGAATGCAAGGTGGCTACACTAAATATCCTTGTTACTTTTGTGAATGGGACAGTCGTGCCAAAAATCATTACAAGTGTAACATATGGCCACCGAGAAAGTTTCAAATTGGCAAAAATAATGTTCTCAATATTGCATTAGTTAAGCCTGATGATATAATTTTGCCGCCATTGCATTTAAAATTGGGGTACATGAAACAGTTTGTTAAACGACTCGAAAAAAACAGCGAGGCTTTTCTACACCTGAAACTTGTATTCCCCAAGTTGAGTGACGCCAAGATTAAAGAAGGTACTTATAAAAATTTCCCAACAAGAATTCTTCAAAAAGAATTCATCCTAATTTATTTTTACATTTTGATCAGGCGTTTTCGTTGGACCGCAGATTCGTAAGATTATGACTGATGATGACTTCATAAAAAAGTTGAACCCAGTAGAGAAAAGAGCATGGCTGAGTTTCATTTCTTTGTGCCGAAACTTTCTTGGAAACACGAGAAGTTCAAATTACGTTGAGGTGGTCCATGAATTTTTGGAAGCTTATGGAGAAATGGGATGCAACATGTCTATAAAAATTCACTTTTTGCATTCTCATTTGGAATTTTTCCCGGATAATCTTGGTCAATTCAGCGACGAACAAGGTAAAAGATTTCACCAAGAAATCTCCAACATTGAAAAACGGTTTACAGGAAAGAACCAAGTTAGGATGATAGCTAATTACTGCTGGTCACTCAAACGTGAAACAGATGACTCGTCTTATAAACGCAGAAGATCAAGCAAACATTTTTAGCTATAAAGTTATTTGGCATTTTAATGATTAATTTTTTTTATTTTCAGTCACAATAAAAATTTGAAGTTGAAAGATAATCAAAATGTATGAATTTTTAAATATGGTCATCATCTAAAATAATTTAAATAGTAATAACTCTGTCAATTTCCAACCGGTTTTCGATTGAAATAGCTTAATCCACGCAGTACTAAATTCACTTTAATAATATTGTCTTTGATAGGTACCTTTCTGAATTAAGACTATCGTAAAATCGTAGTCAAAGTTTCAAAATTAATTTTTTTTTATTAAGTTACGATTTTTTTTCTCTGTAGCTTCGCCAGTTCTCGTTTGATTTTGATGAGTTATACCGCCATTAAAAATAGTGATTTGCCACCTTTTAAAATATATAAACAACTTTTGAATCGGATGAAAATTCGCAAAGATATTGATGATTGACTAGCGAATGACCTCAAAAACAGTTTTTTTTGGCCCTAAAATGAGATTTTGGGGGTGTTTCGCAAATTTCAAGTATACAGTTTTTCTTAGTTTTATAAGGCCTAACGCCTAGGCTAGGTCTCTTTCAAAGTTCATTTTCAGTGTTACACAGTGTAATTGGGCGCTTACTGCATATACCATGATGTTTGACCTAATTTCTCCTACAATTTGTGGAGTGCGTCTTGATGTTGTAACACAAAATGAGGGGCCTACAGTTTTACGCCTACTCCGAAAGGCGAATGTTTTTTTTTTTTTGTGAGAAGTTTTCCCATGGCAGAAATACACTCGGAGGTTTGCCATTGCCAGCAGAGGTGCGACCGCTATTAGAAAAAAACTTTTCTATAATTTTTGATGTTACTTGCCCCGGCCAGGATTTGAACCCGGGCCCCCCCGAATGCAGCGCGCATACGGCCGCCGTATAAAGTTTAAACATCAAGGTTTGTTATTTAGTATCATATAATTTATTAGATGTGTGTTTTATAACTATTTAAATTTTTCTCCACCCCGATTTTTTTTAATTATTGTTATTATTCCTTTTTCTAAACTTGTAGTAAAAGTTATCGAACAGAGAGTTGCTCCAAAATTTAGATGTTTTCGAGATTATCATGATTGGTTCGTAATAAAGTTCGACAGAATTTGCAGGGAGAAAACATGTACTTTCAACTTGTTTGCACAAAATAACACGAATTAGTCATAAACAACTGGTTTACGCTGTCATGTGGACCTAGTATTACTTTCTCTCTCTCTTTTTTCGAGGAATATATTTTACCGCTCATGGACCACCGGTGGTTTGCAAATGTTGGTTTAATGGAAGTGTGTCTGCCGTACTCCCCACACGCATAAAACGCATTGATGCCTTTCTTTAAGCCAGAAATCATTGTGACCATCTTGAGATCGCGGGAGATTTTCCATTCATTTGAGTTATATTGGCGGCCGCGGTTTACGCCTTACCGTAACTTATAAAACTTTAAGATTAACTTTCATTACTGCAATCGAGACGCAACATTTTCTGCAATTCGTTGCGACAAGTTTGTATCTCGTATAAGAACAATAAAATCTGAGTAATTAAATGATACGGACCATATTTACTCGGAGTTGGGAATATTTCGAAGTAGTTTCAGTATGATAGTTATCACAATTAAAATTGATATATTATTCATACTCCAATAACTCGTTATCTGTTCAACAAAGTAATAACGGAATTATTGAATTAACATCCCCGTAAATAGCTTTTTCGTATTAGTTGTACTGAATTCCAACCGTTTTTATTTCGAGGGACAACTAGATAGCCGATAAAGTGAATTTTATTGTAGGAATTTTATAACTTACCAATAGAGAGCGATAGCAAAGTCACAAACTATTCGAACTGTGAAATTACGTATGTAATTCATGTAATTCATGTTTCAATGCAGGGGTGCCTCCTTCTACTATTTTGCTTAAAACTTAACCAAGAATTTAGATGCACTATGACGTGTGTTGAAGTAAATTTCACTTTATATCAATCTACGAGTATAAAAACTACTCGTAGGCATCATCTGAGAAATATTACAGTAAAAAAATATAAGATGCTTACGGATTTTAGTTAAAATAATGGTTTTTCGCTGAAATTCTTCAGTGATATTGAAGAACAAAAGGATTGTTCTTGAGATATATGTATGTATATTTCTATATTTTCCTTCTTCTTTTATTTGATACTCATGTGTTTATATCATACATATGTATACATATGTATATGTGTAAATGTATGATAATTTTTTTGAATGCTGCGCCTTAACTGAGAGTGTGAGGTTATTTAAAAACAATCTGATGTGCTGGTGAACAACTAGAAATGCAGATTTACTACCATTGAGTTTTAAAAAATCCTCCAATATTAAATAAATTTTTTTCTGAATAAAATTTTATGTGAATCGTTATTTTTTTTGTAAAGATAGAAAAAACGTTGTTACAGTGTAGGTGAATTAACATTAATTTAAAAAGCCACGCCAGTGGAAAAGTGAACTTATTAATAATTTATTAGTATAAATTAAAGCCATTTAATATTATATTAAACTGTCAAAAACGTAACTTCAGAAATAATTATCTTTATTATTAAAAGTGCGTGTAACTCTACGATGGGTACCAAGTTTCGATCTCATAACTAAGTTACTGTTTACTTATGACTACGCATGTGTAGTTGTGTATGTGTGCCTTGTATATATCTCTGAATATATTGGAATGCTTACAGCTGGTAGATTGCAACAGAAATAAAAAAATTCCAAGCAATAACGACCGGCACATAATGAACGACGGATAAGAACGCAGCAGCCTCTTGCCGGAAGTAAGTGTTTTTGTTATCACAAATTTTATTCGTTTCTTTAAATTAATAATTAAGTGGATGTTGTGTTTGTGGATTGTGTTGTTTTTATCTGACACTCGTGTTGCTTAAATTGTTAAACACAGATTCACAAATAACTGAACGTTGATATATTTATATACAAGTTATGTGTACGAGTAGTTATCAGTATATTCTAAAGATGTTTTTTAAGGAACTATTATTTTCTACCAGGATCCGATATAAGTTGTTCGCGCACCAGTGTTTTTCAATAAACTAAACTAAACTGAGATACACAAGCATATCCAAAGTCGTCTCCTCCGAATTGAGTACGAATATAACCGAATAGAGGGCAAATTGCAAAATTTACTCAGCATGAACAGTGAAATGTTCGCTTTAACTAGTATCATTCTTTTGTAACCGACCAATGGAAATGAAAGCTCACTGGGGAAATGTGTATTTAAATAAATAAGTATGAATATAATTCAAAGTAAACCTCAAGGGTACATCGTTTGTTAATTTTTTTGTAAGATTAATAAAATTAATAACGTGTTTTGTGAAAAAACGCCTTCTTTTGTTTGTCGTTTACAAAAGAATGCGACTACTGCATATAAGTTCATACGCATTATAAAAGAGCGCTTATAAGAAATTAAAATTATTGTATTTCACTTGTATGTATGTACCTAAAAAATATGCTTAGCAAATCAGCTATGGGCACAGTGGGCTGAAATGGGCAGGTAGGGAATTAGGTCTTTAAATGTGTATTTTCGAACGATATGATAATCTGTCATAATTGTATGTCATATAAAAAATGCCACAGACGAACAGATTTAATTTGAATTAGTACGAGTAAGCACAAATGAACAAATAAATTGCACGAACCTTGTGTACAGTGTCAAGCAAAACCAAACGCATGCACAGAAAGAACCATGCACGAACAGTGCCAGTGAAATGAGAGTACATCTGACAGTCAGTGCTGAAAAATTTTTGTAAGCACTTAGAGCAAAGATGGTATCAGTTTCTTAGGGCCACTATGCAAAAGTTGATGTCAACAAATGTCTACGTGTGATATTGCACTTCACTCTAACACACCACTATTAAGGGGCATTCAATCATATACATATGTAGCTATTTCTCGCTATTATATCAATTTTAAAGTTTGATCTTTACACCTGTAACAAATGAATTTCCTTACTTGTTTTTTATAATAAACACGCTTTTTTGGATTTTGATCAATTTATTTTTATTCACACGTTAAGTAACAAATACGATTCATTCCAAAAAGAAGACTAAATGTGGAGTGAAAATTGCTGGTCCTGTACCGTTTGTTGTGGGCAATCTTTATATTAACACGATTTTAAATTTTAACGCTTAACTACGAACTTCAGAGTTTTCACAAAGAATGCATGGCTCTTGCAAAACTCTTATGAACATCTTTGTTAGTTCTTTCTTGGATATGGGAAATTAGTCTAAATGGTAATTGTCTTTCTTGGGTAACTATAAATGGAAACCATTTTATGATTCATATGACGGTCAGTAATGATAAATATGAATAACTCGGATGTTTCATTCGAGCATAAGTGTAACCATAGTTAAGTAACAATCATTTGTGTGGTCTGTGCTGATATTATGAATAAGAATGTATTCGAAATTCTATCGGCATATTCTTACAGGAAAGCGTTGTTGTGTTGAATGCGAAACAAACATACCTGTGAATTACCGGTCGTGTCTGTGTAAAAAATACGATTATTTTAAAAATATATGTATATTAATAATAATTGTTTGGTTTTAAAATTTCTTTTAAAAAGTAGCAGTTAAAAAATAAGAATTTAAAATATTTCTCAACACTTACACAAAGTTAAGCATTTCATATATGTATGTATACATTTTGGCCCGTCAGCAACACTGCTTTCAACATTTTATTAGAATTTCCCCAAAAATTACAACCTTATAATGTCTTCGGTTATATAGTATGCGAGTGTAAATTGCTTGACTAAAATTTACTACTAATTACTAATATGAGTGACAGTGCGGAATTTTAATTTATATAGCTATTTTAGTAGAATGAACTATATTTTTTTAACAAATTTATAAACATCAATTATTTAGGGCTTTCAAACAATGCAGTCCGTTGACACACTGGCAGAAAAACAATTTGCAGACATGACGTAGTACCCACTGGGTTTCAAATTTAAAGTGTAACAAAAGCGAACTATTTCGAACAACAAAACCAAGTAAAATGTATAGTACTCTAAGTCTCGTGTATAAATATATAAACTATATTTTTAGAAAATTTGAGGAAATTGAATTATTGTCATAGTATGGCTTTTGAAAATTTTTTTAAGTTCCCAAAACTATTTAATCAAGGAGTTTGTGACAAAATGTTCAGGCACAAAAAGTGATGTTTAAGGATCAGAATCGGCTTATATACGTCATTATTTTCCAATATAAATTAGTAATTTTTTGATGGTTCTAAAGACGCGATGTCCCAAAGAACAGAAACAGTGACAGATTCATTTTTGACAACTATAGAAACCGCAACAGAATTTTGCGATTCTGGTGCTGCTAGCGACAGGAACCGAAAGAAGTTTTTTGGACTTGTTTCTGTTGCTGATGACAGAAGAAAAGTGAAATATTTAGCAGCATTTAAACGTTTTGTTGAATAATTTTTCATTATTATTGTGCATGACGATTTCTGTTTCTGTTCTTTGTTTCAACAACCTGAGCAACAGCAACAGAAAAAAGGAATCAGTCAGCTTCTGTTTCTATTCGCTGCGACACCATGGCTTTAGTCTGTACGGCCAACTTCAACCCACTGTGCGGCGACTACCGTAACAGACGGTGTAGCCTATGTGCGCTTCACCCGGTGCGATCCAGGTTGCAATCTAATAGCGATCGCCCCACAAACGGCAATGGCAAACCTCCGAGTATATTTTTGCCATGACGAAACTTCTCAAAAAATCATTTGCCATTCGGAGTCGGTGTTAAACAATAGGCCATCATCATCAATATCAAAACGAACACCACAAATTGTAGGAGAACTTCTGCCAAACATCGAGCTATATGATGTAAATTTGTATTATTATTATATGTTGATCAATTATTATACATTCATTTTTTATAAAAAGATAGCTAAAAAATTACTTAATGAGTGTAACAACTTCCATCTCTTTATCTATTGAAGGTTGGAAGAAAATAATTTTCAATTAACATTAACAAAAATGGGAATTTATGTGTGGCTGCACTATGTACAACATAAGCCCAACATTCATTTTGCAGTAAAATATCTTTTTTCAAAACCCGTGATTTAGTGGAATTTCCGAAGATCAGTTGACTTGGCGTTACTTCAATATTATAATTTTATTAATAGTCAAGGCTCCGAGTGTATTTCTGCTCCGAAAAACTTCTCACAAAAATCATTTGTCGTTCGGAGTTGACGTAAATCTGCAGATCCCTCAATTTGTGGTACAACATCAAGAAGCACACCACAAATTGTAGGAGAAGGTCGGCCCAACATCAAGATGATCTAAGCGCCAAATTATTATTATTATAATTTACTCATGTGTACCCTTCCAATTTCATTTCTTGGGCACTTCTTAAAGAAAAAGCGTTAATTTGTTAAATTCTGCTCGTAGAAGCTCCTATATACAATACATACATACTTACATATGTATACTTCTCTTAGATATGCCTTTCACGCATTTTTTAATTTCTTCATAGAACATTCAAGTACGTAATTTAAGTACATTGAATTATGAGAATGTGGCAGGCTTTGAAAGTTTCCAGAATCGGAATAATTTAGCTCACAGACAAAGACTCCGTAAATGGTGAACTGATTGTACCAGATGAATTGATTACCTGAAATATATGTACATATGGTCAAAATCATTGTCTTTAACGTTACAAGGCGAATCCATACAAGGTGGTGTTATAAATACAACTACAAAATTTCTATGTATTTTGGTTTTGTTTCTGCGTAAGAGTTGTCAAAATTTAAATACATTTTGTTTTTGCTTTACGGCTTTTGAAAGCTCATACGCAAAAGCAAAAACAAAATACATGTAGGTGAATAAAAAAAAATCAAATCAGCTGCTCCGATGCCATCACCTTCTATAAATTCGCCTTGGTCGCACGTATATTTTCGTTCATATATCCGTAATATTAAATGATATATAAAAATTTTCAAATGTACATTAAAGTAGGTCACAAGGTTTACATTTTATATCTGTAAACGTTTTTTCCATCGTCAGCAGTTTCAAAGATACGCGAAGTTTTGTCTAGTCTTTAACGTTACATTTTTTGGAAGTGAGTCAGGAAGTAACTCAACACTTGAACGAAAATTAGCGAGCTAAAATTTAAAACAATGTAATTTTCACAAGACCAAGGTTCAAGGAAATGATATAAGTATCAACTTGAGAGAAAACTTTCCTTACAACAATTTTGCAAATCCAAATGTGCCGTCTTTAACGTTACAAAAAAAAGTCTTTAATGTTACATTGCGATTTGATTTCAGAAAATTGGTCAATTTGGGACAAGAAAATAATTGTACACTATCTAAAACGCAGAAAATCGAATATCTATTATTCGTTGCAGTGTTTTTTAAATCTTTGCATTACACTGATCGACGAAGTTCATAAAACGCATCAATTAACGTGAAATACATATTCCCTCATACTGAGGCATAGAAAAAATGAAACATTCATTATATCAATGGAAATCGCAAGGAATACTAATTATATCCTTCTTTAGAGGTATTTAGAGGTTTATAGATGCTGTAGCATGTATATAAACAAAATATATATGATTAAGTGCGTAATTCAAAAAAAACATTTCATTTAGCGTTCCTCATTCCCGCGATATTGACCATATGTGTGCGTCCACGTGGAAATGGCCCACTTCGGTGGTATTGGAGTTATGCACATAGGCGTCTTCCTGGTTGATTTCCGAACATTTTGAGACAAATTAGACCATCCTAACTGAAGAATTGAGAAAATATAGAACTTTGAAGGTGAATATCCGAAAAATGACTAATTGAGAAAAATCAATTTGAAGTTGAAAGTTGTCCCTTGTGGGCCCTTTTCTTTTTTTTTCAAAAAATAAAATTAATTACTTCTATTATTCCTCAGGATGCTAAATTTGGTGTCATTCGACGCGTAAATGTACATACATATATAGTTTCATAATAAACCATAATAAAAAATTACGAAATTCGATCCATGTATCGAAAAATCTATATATCGCGGAAATTAGATGCGACAAAGTGGGCCCTTTTCACGTGGACGCACACATATGTATATGCTCTAATATTCCTTCATATTTGGATTTAGTTACCAACACTGACTGTTCAGTATCGCTACCGTTTATATAAGAATATAAGCATGCAGTTCTTTAGATATAATTACTAATACTTTCAAAGCTTTATACTCCAATCCTATAAGGGAAAATGGTTACCCCTCCAAAACTTTTTAGATAATCTCTGAATGTGGGGCTAATGCAAGCTAAGGTTCTTCTGTTCTGCGGTTTCATTAGCTGCAGTTATGTCTTTTGGTCTCGAACACAAACACAATTTCTGCATGGAATTTTTATTAACCGGTAAAGAGCGATTCTAAACTAATTGTGGGGTCCGAAAAGTGTGCGAACACGAAACGGTTTCAGAAATATTTTATTTAAGTGTGATTTTCATATCATAAACTCGGATATATGTACATATGTATTTGTGTATTTAAAAAAAATAGCGGTAAGTCAGTATACCTCCTTAACAGTACACTTTTGTCACCAATAAACACAGACAATTGTTAAAAAAGCTGCACATATAAATAACGATACTTAAGTATTTATACTATACCGGCTGTAAACAAACTTATTGAGCGTTTATATTTAGCATCAATTTAGTTTTACTTGAGTAAATTAAATCACAGACAAATTATTCAGCGCATTAAGCCACCACTGAAAGATGAGCACATGACACTGTAGGTTTTTAAAGTTTCCATAGTTTTGCTCGCGTCAGTCGAAAGCAGACTGCAGATGGGCCAGTTTGCAAGTTGCAGCTCCTAAGCATCAAGATGACAACTTCAAAACTAGGCTTCTGTTCTTCATTACAGACACTCTGTTTAATAATTTGTTCAGTTATAATATTAACAGAATCAAAATGTGAGTAAGAGTAATGTGCTTTTTTATTTTACTTGAATCATCAATACAAATCATATACATATGTATGTATGTACACATATCTATATTTTTGGATATGGTGCATAAAAATATAATGTGCATACATACAAATGGGTTTAAGTATTACACATGTACATATGTACATATGTATATAAGTCAATATCATTCTTGTCAGTTTACTCTGCTTCGGTGGCACGGCAGTCGCTCATCACCGATTTATTCGTGAATTACGATTCAGCCGCCAAACCTACACCGAAAGGGGAACGTATTGACTTACATGCGAATTTGGTGTTGCAACACTTCAACTTTCGGGAATCGGATGGATCTTTTCACTTCGTTGGCCTTTTGGATGTGGTAAGTGTGAAATTAATATTATAATATCAATGCATATAAATTCGTACATGGATTAAATTTAATTAAATATGCGAAAAAAATATAAAAAAGCCAGTAACAATCAGCAAGCAACAGAACTCAGGGAATAAAGCATCTTACTCTCTAAAATACAGAAACATACTGAATTCCTGTCCCAATTCATAGAAAGGTTCTATGGTAAAAAAACTTGGTGAGACAAATTTACATTTAATAATGCCCATAACAGAATAGCAACGGAAAGCGTGTAACTGGTCGCCTGACGGCGAACAGCTGATCTATTCCTGTCGGAAAATTCGGACGGGTATACACAATTGCGGCGGGCGGATTTTAGTTAAAATTGTATTTGCTGTTTCTTCGGAAAAGGAATATATTATCCTAGTTTGTTTCTTCTGTCAAACAAGCAAATTGATATTATTTTACCAGAACATCAACCGTGAGTCTCCGACCCGGCATATAAAATAAAAATAAATTTAAGTATTTTACCTCCGTAGAAATAACCCTTGGTAAGGAATCCGTCTCTGCCGTAATTCTGTGCAATTTCATGCCATTCAGTGTATTCTGATTTTGACAGCGTGTATTTCCATTAGTCCATTAGTCCATTTCAGCATATCGCTGTAAAAGAATGTGTAGGTAGCCTTGTAAAGCTGTAATTGAGTGAATAGTAAAGATTTTAAGAATCATACGGTGGGTTTGCTAAAGTTAGTAGTGTTTTTATCTAGTTTTGACTAGTGTATCCAGAGAATAACTGTAAGCCGCATGCCATCTAGTGTTCTTTTGTATTCAGTGTTTTGTCCCATGAAATAACCCCATTTCGAATCGTGTTGAAATCTAACCTATGTAATTCAGTGGCTTTGCTGGATGGAACTAACGCGTTGTGAGCTGCAATTAACTAGTTTTTTCTCTGTACATTCTGGTAGGAGTAGGAAACGTGTCATTTGCACATTAACAAAAACCAATAACTCAGGATTATAACGTATTTTGAATGCAGTATTTTCGGGCATGAAGAAAACTTATTTTGAATCGCATCGACGCTAATTTTTTTGAGTATAGCATTAATTCAGTGTTTCCTTTTTCAAGCATATAAATGTATCTTGAGTCATATCAATTTAGTGTTATTATTGCACGAAACCACCACGTTTTTTCAGCATTATGAGGTATTTTTAATAGCGTTTTTGTCGCACAAAAATAGATTGTGCATTTGTATTTATATACAATAAAGCTCAGTAGTAATTTCTAGTCGAGCAAATGTGAGTGCAGATAATACGGATTGGTTTCCCATGATTCCCCGCATTTAGAAAACCTTACCGGGTATCTTACAGAATCCGATGTTTCCATCGTCTCTGCGAAGGACTATGATTTGGAAAGTTTGGATACAAAAACTTATTTTTTGAATGCCGAATGTATTTTCGCATTAATGATTTAAATTTTCCACCTTTATATTTTATATTCTCACGAATTTCGTTCCTTTTTTGTGTTTTATTCTACTTGCATTTTCCTCTTTCTCATTTTTATCTTCTTCCTTTTCCACTTATGTCTTCCGCAGTCAACTTCAAGACGTAATGCGCTGTTAAAATTGAAAATTCCATTTGCTCAACGCTAGCAAATGTTTACCTGTTCGCGCAAAGGCAATCAGTTTTATATCTTTGAGAGAGTAAGATTCCTTATTCTCTGAATTATGTTACTGGCTAATTCTTACTGGCTTTTCCGCGCGAACACTCCGAATAACAAGGTCGAAGGGTTATTTAATTTTGTGAAAAAGTGCTAGTTATGTAAAATATTTAAGACACTTAGTTGGGAATAGTTAGTTAAAACGCTAAGGGCGGAAATCTCTGCTTGCTTGCTCCGAACGAAAAATGATTTTTGTGAGAAGTTTTTCCATGGCAGAAATACACCCGGAACAAAAATTGGCTAACATCAGAGGTATCATATATATCTATGCATTTACATACATACATACATATGTATATATATCCAATTTTTTCAAATGACTATGTATGTATTTATTATATAAAATAATAATTACACATATTATAATTATAATTATCCTCCAGAGTTGTCAAATGTTTGAGATATTTAATTGAATTAAATTTGTGAGGACTCCATACCTAGAGCTTGGATCGTCACATCTATTTTTAAGAAACACGAATACATACATATATTTATGCACACTGAATGCAAAATAAAAGGAAGCACAAGGACAAAACGCGACTGATATCACGCGACTGCAGCCGGGAAAAATATATACATATATAGCCGGTCAGCAACCAATGAAAAGCAGTAGTGAATCGTGAACTCACTTAGTTAGACGTAGGAGATTTGGAAAATATAGAGTAGGTGCTACTCACTATATTAAGTACCAGGAGACGGACAGGCACTACCCCCTCGCCTGAGTAGTAGAATAATTCGGGTTCTACCCCATTTGTTGAAAGGAAAAGTATATACATACTGTCATACATACATACATATATGCGTGAGAATTTAGTGTGTCCGCAAATGTGTGTATGTTTCTTTTGCGGTTTTTAGGCGTGTGAATTTAATGTGACCACAGGTGTCTTTTTTTTCGTTCGGTGTGTGCGTGTGTGCGTGTGTGTGTGTGTGCTTGATAATTTTGGTAGTTTTGCTGTTTGTTTGTATGTTTATTTTGTGGTTTTTAGATAGAAGCCAAGTGAGAATTTTATAGACAAGTGAGAATTTTATGAAAACACATACATACATATGAATGTTGATAAATTTGTCTATATTTTTAATTAAAATACGAATGTATAAAAAGCCATGATCCATTAAAAATATATTTCAGTATTAATTTTTAAAATGTTTGTGACAGTAGATGTTAAAGGCTTCAAAACATATAATAATAGATTTATTATAAAGGAAATTGCTGTGGTCTTCAATAATGAAGAGTTTCATTGTTTTCACATCAAAGCTCCGTTTGAATTTTCAGATCTGAGTAAGGATTATCAACGACAAGCTAATTGGTTAATGTAAAGGGAGAAGAAAAGCAAGTGTGGATAGCAGAGTTCCTCCAAAAGTCGGTGTTTAACATTGAAGAGGTGAGTAGAGAATGTGATGTAATGAATCTCTCTAGGTTATATAATTTACACACAGATGCTGTGCGTTGTCAGTATCATTTTCATAGTGAGTGTAATGTAAAAATAAATAGACTAAAAATTCGTTGTGCTTTAAAAACAGCATATATTCTGTTTAAGTACATACTGGATAGTAATTTAAATTATAATGAAATAAAACAGGATTAGAGATTATAAGCTTAGTGTTTTTTTATTTTAGAGACTAAGAAGAAGAAGAAAAGTAAGTATATAAATACATATTTTTCAAATATCACCCTCATTTTAAATTGTTGTGGAGAAGGGGATATGACACAATGGAATTTAAATTTTATATTTTATTATTGTCATTATTACTGGTTTTCAAAGCTGTCTACGGAGCACCATTTTGGGAAAAACTAGCTAATAAAGGGTTTGCGATAAACCAAAACTCGAAAAGTATTCAATTTAATTTAACATTACCGAATAGTAATGATATTTTACAAATAAATATTTCATTATTATTACTTAAACAAAGTGAGCCTCTATTAACGAATTATAACGAAGAAATTGAAGTGTTGTCAACGACATCCTCGTCGTCATCATCGACCCCCATTGTAGAGATAATACAACGATCTCTACCCCCTACCAAAATAACTCAATCATATACAACAATCACACCATCGTCTATAGTTGACTTTACAACTGAAGGGAAACCTATGAGAATTTTTACTATGGATGAAGCTATAGAGGCATTTCGTGGAGAGATTATTGAAAAGGAATCTGATATTGGAGGAATCATTGAGTCAAAACAAGCATTTTATCGACATTTCAAATTGGAATATGATAATTTTGATATACCGATTCGTTGTACTTATGATAGCAGATATATTGACAAACTGTTGAGTATCAAGTGCTTTGAATATCGTGAAATTGAAACTGAACGAATTCTAAGTAATGGTGACATTGAAATGGTTCTAGTCCAGGATACTTCATATAAAATACCAAATGTAGAAATAATTGATGTAAAAAACTATAGACAAACATATAATATGGTCATTGTATAACATATTGTAGACGTATATACATTACAAAAAAAAACAAGATGAAATTAACTAATTTAATAAAAATTCTACTTCTACATCTGTTGTATTTAACTTATGTAACAAGCTATTATTATAATCAATTTATGAACCAAAACCAAAATATAAGCAGCTTTAAAAATTTTGAAAATAGTAAACAGGCTAGTTTTGAATACAATATTCCAAACACTTCTTTACGTTTAAAAATAAATGTGGCAATTCAGTTGATAGATCAAAGTTTTCCTGAGCTGAACCCCCAATTATTAAAAACAACAACAACAACAACGCAGAGCCCTTGGGGATCTTTTAGACCAACTTACCCCGACCAAAGGACTGAGTCGCATAGTGTGAAAAGAAGTGTATACACCCAACTCGAGGCTATTGACGTTTTTAAAAAAGATTTAGTTGAAAAGGAAAAAAGAATTGGAGGTATTCTTGAAAGCCCAGGGGTTTTTTATCGACATTTCAATTTAGTTTACGATAATTGTGAAATTCGAATTAAATGCTCTAATTATAGCAATTATGTGAAGCGTACTCTAAATATCTATTGTTTTGAATTTTCGGAAAACAATACGGAGGAATTACATGAACGAGAAGCATTACATGAGCGCACTTCATACGATATAAGCCCAACAATAATTCATGTTGATCGTTATTATCAAACATTACATATGAAGGTTCAGTAATCAAAGGCATGCCGTCGTCAGCTGTAGACACATTTAATTTTCTAAAAAACTTTGAACATATTTGGCTTGAAGAGCAGAAGAAAATACTTTTGGATATTCATTCAAAAATTGAGTATAGAGATAAATTAAATAAAATAAAGAATCGTTTCGGTGAACATTATGAAGACTGCGTTTGGTCGAATTCTAATTGCACAGTTGGCCCGGACACTTGCCATTGCTCATACCTAGAGCGTCTGGATAAGGAAGCCTACAACATTTTGGACACTTATACTAAAATTTATAATCAATTGCAATGTAAACATTGTAAACAAAAAAAAAAAAAATCCCCTCTGTAATTACTTACTTTAAATAAAAATAATTTTTATTTTATTTTTAAATTTTTAAATAATCTTTTTAATAACATTTGTAAATGGAATATATTCATACATTTTATCGTGGATAAGTATACAATAAGCAGCGGTGTTAGCAGGGACGGACTTGGAAAATTTTAATTCGATGGGGCCGCTTTTTATAGATTCATTTTGATGTGTTACATCTAAAACAATTATTGGAGCATTTTCAACAAATTGATCAGGTGATAAAAGTGGTTGGGGAGTGCGTCCATAGTAACTTTGTTGAAATTTTAAATACATGTCATATAATAGAGCATACCGATTTCGTTGAAATTTAATATTAAGATCATCATATGGATATTGTAATATGCGGTTAGCAGTATTACTGTCAGGACTAAAACTTGCTTATGCGCGAACAAAAAACTCAAACTCGACCTGCCGCTTCGTGTAGCTTTCAAAGAATGACTTTTTTCTTTTTCTTCTTTTTACAAGATGGTGTTCTTAGACATAACTCTACAAGTCAGTGCTTACAAAGTATCACTTATCGGCTACTCTATTTAATTGGCAACACTCCACTTAAGCCTTACATACTACTACAATATGTAGATCTAATAAGTCACAATGTTTAAATTTTTTATCATTTTGAAATCCTAAAAGAATATAGCGAGGTCTTTCATTTTCACGAACCATTTTAACATTCCAGATATTCGTGCTTTCCTGTAGAGAGGGGTTATGGTAGACATCCCAACTTCTAAATGAAATGTTTAGCGGTTGTTTACTATTAATTATTTTCAACATAGTTAACCGATACGAGTCTGAAAGTTGAATATGTGGCACTTTCCATGTAATATTTAAAAGTTTTAATGTAAGCTTTTCTGTTCCTATAGTTGTCATCATAACAGCATCATCTTCTTTAGCTCGTATTAAGATTAATTCATGTTTACAATTAACAATAATTTTATCAAAATCTTCAGCAAACCCAAGCAGGTTTTCCAATGGTATACAAAAATTGAAATGTCCAGTTTTTAAGTTAATATTTTTAAAAGGGCACCACCCTGCATTTTTTAGATTTGTACTCTCAAATTCGTTAAGTGATACATAATTTTTCATTTCTGTTGCAATACCCAACTTTCTAGTGCGATCAATTTCTATTCCATTTATTTCATATCGTATCTCCTCGAATAAATAGGCCATGCAATTATTTAGCAGCTGCACAGTTTTTGAAATTGTTGCATCACTATTTGATATGAATCCCTCAATGTATAAAATACTCTCACTTGGTAGCACATATAGGTCTTGATTTTGTATGGGGATCCGAATTTCATCATTGTTTTGAAACGATTGTAAGTACGGTATGTAGGTATGATAATCATTTTTTATGATACTATCATCAAAAATGGGCTTGTACAAAACGTTTATTATATCACTCATTTTTCAAATTAAATCCTTGGCTTATTAGAAACTCCTTATTCGATGGGGTTAAATCAATTTTATGTTGAACAGGAGAATTTACCTCTTTAGAGCGTAGATTTTTTGTTTTTGTAACCAATACTTTTGAGGATGATTGAAAACTATTCACAAAATCTGTATGTATTTGCTTTTTATTAAAAATTATCATTTCCCCAGCAATCAGTATAGATGAATTACCATTTATTGTTAATGTAATCGACATGTTGATAGGTTATCATTAAATACTTAACTGAAATAATTTTTAAAACACTTTTTTATTTATATATATATGTATATATATATATATATATGTATATATTTATTTTATTTTTTATTTTTAATTTTCTTTTTTAATTTAAGTCATTATCATTTACCCAGGAATTGTGTTCAGAAGAGAATCCTAACCATTTAAAATAAACTCTATTGTTTCGACGTCTCAAAACTTTTTCAACTAAATATACATGAGGGAGTTTAGTTTTCATTAGTTCATATTCATAGAATCCACCCTTAATAGCATTACCTTGATAGTCTTCAAGTATATATGTTGTAGGATTTGTGTTTTTAATTGATTTTATTTTAAAAACTTCTGTTGTCCAATTTGGTGTATACCCCTTTTCAAATACATGTTTATATTTACTTATTCTAACCTCATCATTTATTTTAAATTTTGGTCTATGAAAAACTTTTAAATTGTTGTATGCAGTATTCAATAAATGTTGTTCATTCGAGGAATTTACCTCATTTGGAGTCATTCTGATGGTCCTGTGAATAGTATTATTGTAATCATTGACTAAATTTTGTAGATATCAATCCATTTGTAGGTTCCCCGAAAACTAAACTCTTTCCACATCATTCCTTTTAATGTCCTATTAAATCGCTCTATTATAGATGCTTTTAATAATGAAAATGTTGAATAATGATTGATATTTTTTGTTTGTAATAATCTCTTAAAATAAGTATTATAAAATTCCTTTCCATCATCTGTTTGTAGGTTTTTCGGTATTCGGTTACTTGAGTTTAAAATCTTAGTCATTGCATTTGTTACATTTTCTTTAGTTTTATCCTTAACTGCTTCGGCCCATGCTTTTTTAGAAAATGTATCGATTACAGTTAAAAGGTATTGATAATGATTATTACTTTTTGAATACTGAGTCATTACCACCAAGTCAGCTTGCCATAAATCATCGATGCCTTTAATATACAATAGCTCTTTTGTTATTCATTTTGTTAATCCTTTTATAGTAGGGAATTTTATTTTTACCGCTTCAACGTCTTTTTCAGTTGGGTGTTGTTTCAACACAACGAAACGCATCAAATAATCCTCAATAGTTGATAAATAGTTTTTTATATTATCTAATTCTTCCCCAAACATGCATCTTTTATTCGTTGGTCTATTAGACCCTCAAGAATTGATACGTCATTTTTAATACTATTATTCAGGATTACATTTATTTCTTTGATTTGATATTCTAATTTGGTTTTCATCTTATTTAATGTTTCTAAAAGGAAAACTTTTGAAATGGCATCATCGTCTTCTATAGGAGCTGCTTGGTTAATTATTCTTTTCTTGTTTAAATTAAGATTTTTGTTTTGGTCTAGAATTGATTTCGCTTTTGATCTATTACTATGATCAAAAGAGAAATGTCCAAATTTATTTATACTCATATTATTTATTAATATTTGCTTCCCGCAACTCTTCAATAATTGATATAATCTCGTTGTGATGGTTGTTATGGCCGGCACTTGTTGAAGATATAAGCAATCTCAATCTATCCACCAACTCATTAGGGTTATCCAAATATTGATAAATATTTTTACGACAATCGAATGATTTCAATAAACCTCCACCACTTATGAATGAGTGTGGATTATAATTGAACAATTTCCTAATAATATGTCGATATTTAAAAGATTTTGTTCCCTTAATTTGACTATTTGGGTTATAATTACGTTTGTGAGCGCTTGTATCTAATAAGATCTGTCGATAAGTTTTCAAATCACACTTTTTATAATGTTTGGGGTTTTTATGGAATATTAACTCAAACAGACCTGGTGTCATTTTCCATTTATCCTTCCCGATATGTATAATATCTTTGGAATTAATTTTTAATGGTTTCAATCCAAATCGCAATCGGCCATTTGAATCTCTATTCAGACCATACAATGTATCAAGCATTTTAAGATCTTTAAGCAATTTTATGTTTCAATGTTTTTATGTCGACCCATACAAAAATAATCTCGTATTGTACTTTGTTTTCCACATATTACATCATCGAATATAAAAATTGAGTCCGGTTTGGCTTCAGTGGGCTTAATAACATTAACGTTTTCACTAAATGTATAAAGATTTATTCCTTTTATCGGGTCAATAAGTCTTTTTAGATAGATATATTTTTTCTGATATAATGATTTGGAATAAATGTATATATTTCGGAAATTAAGCCCGTTTGGGCTTTCAATCAAACTAAGCATAACATTAGTTTTTCCACAATTTGATGGTCCCACAATCAGCGCTCGTATGGAATTTGGTAAAAGAGGACCATGTCTAGAAACATTTTTATCATTTATATAATTGTCAGCATTATTAACCTTAAGTTGGAGACGTTGTTTAACAACTTTCATTTTGATTACTAGATTTATAGCAATATAAACCATCGCTTTTATAATAAGGTCATCATTTAATTAAAAAAACTCACCTAATGGGACTTATACATAAAAAGATGGGACAGGGTTTTGTAAATAGTTTGATTAATTCTTTACCTATTGAACTTCATTTACCCGGATATCAATTTTGTGGTCCAGGAACAAAACTCCGACAACGGATAGAAAGAGGAGATCAGGGTATAAATCATTTAGATGCAGCTTGCAGAGAACATAATATTGCATATTCCCAAGCGAAAGATATAAATATCAGACACCAAGCTGATAAAGTTTTATCTGAGAAAGCCTGGCAGCGTGTTACATCTAAGGACAGTGATTTCAAAGAACGAGCAAACGGTTGGTTCGTTACAAATGCAATGAAAGCAAAACTCAAATTGGGAATGGGTATTAAAAATAAGAAAAGAAATATGTACATCTAAATGTAAAAAACGTAAAAAGATGAAAAACTGTAAATATAATAATACATTTTTTTTGATGGCAGTTAAAAAAGGTGTCAATATGCTTAACAAAAAAAAGCCGCAGTCATTTAATGAGGCTTATAACATTTCTCAGGATGCTATAAAGTCTAGCTTTAAAAATAAAAAAATTAACATACCGAGAATAATTCCAGTTCCAAAAATTGGTGGAATTTTACCACTACTTCCTATTTTAACGGCATTAGGTGCACTTGGTGGTATAGCATCTGGTGGATCAGCTATAGCAAAAGTTTTTAATGATATCAGAAATGGAAAGGAGCAATTGGCTGAGGCTAGCCGTCATAATAGATATATGGAATCGATCGCAATGGGGAAGCGTTTATTCCTCAAGCCATATAAAAAGGGATATGGTTTATATTTACGACCCTATCCAAAAACTAACAAAAAATCTACCCAAAAGACCATTGACGGATGTAGATTTAATGAAATATTGCAAACATCTTAAAGATTTCAGGGAAATTTTTATGAGAAATACCGAATAAACCGAAATCTCAAGAATGTGGAATTCTTAATTTAGATGATGTTGATGGTCCTGGCATTCATTGGGTAGCATACTATAAAAACAAAAATTATAAAGAATATTTTGATAGTTTTGGAAATTTACAGCCACCGATAGAACTAATTAATTACCTGAAGCCACCAATACATTACAATTATGAGCAGAAACAAAAATATAACACTGTAATATGTGGTCAATTATGTTTAAAAATTTTATTCAATAAAAAATAAATAACATAAAATATATATAAATTGTTTTTTTTTTGTATTACAACAATAAAGCACTCCTATAATGTTTCGAAATGTCCATAAGCATAAGTATTAATATGATTTTCTAGTACAATTCGCTTATCATCTATATTAATTAGAGCTACTTTATAAATATTTTGAGTATAAACCGTATGTAATTTAGATCTAAATATATACATTGATTCATTATACAATTTATTTTCCAACAGACATTTTCTAAAATCACTTAAACTCAATGTAGGAGTTACACCCTTAATTTTCTTAATTTCATTTATATCGTTATCAATTCTAAATGAATACATTTTCGCTCTTAAACCAATAAATTCTTTTATTAACTTTCCATTACATTCATCCTTCATCATACCTAGAACCTTCTTATTCAACCGAGGAAAATTAAAAATATTGTCTATTGGATATGAAGGAGTATCGAAAAATTTTGAAATGTCAACGCGAATATCATTATAAAAGTCGTCAGTTTGAATATCATATATGAATGAATCAGTATCCATATAATTCAAATCAATATTATTCTTATATTTCTCTTTGATATAATCATAATGGAAACTATACATTTTAAATTTAGAAAGTTCTAAAACGGTAAAACCAATATATATCGGTTTATTGTATAGAATGGACACTTGTTTCATTTGAATAGCTACTAAATTATCAGAAAATTTGCTTAGACTGTGGAAATTGGGTTTTGCTATTAAGGCTCTAGCACCTAATTTTTTCCTACCTCTTCCCCCAAGATTAGTATTTTCCCAATCTTGTACTAATTTAACATTTACTCTTTTATCTACATTTTCCATAGTTTTTCCATACACCGCATTATTTAATAATTTAAAGAAATTTTCCTCAAACTTATTTGCTGCTAATGTTCTATGATAACACTGGTTTTCAATATTAAACTTTTTGTCTGTTGCCGCGAATCCTGTGGTTGATATTGTTCACTCATCACTTGTTTTTGTCAAATCTACCCTCAAAATTTTTTGAGCAGCTCGAGTTACTTTGTTTTTGATTTCATCATTTATATTAATTTATATCATATATATTAATCGATAACAGGCATATTTTACTGTGTTAAAATTAGTTTCTCTAGTTTTTGCGTCATAAGTAGTTCAAGGAGACGTTGTTTAAACAATCCAGATCATTTTTGCTATATATGCGGAGAATATGTGTTTAACAATAGTAGAAAAGTTATATCAGAGTTGGTGAAAAATACCTTTTTTGAGTATTTTGGGATGCTCTTGGATAAAAATGAGAAGTCTTGGGCTCCCAATTGTGTTTGTAAATCGTGTGTGGAATATTTAAGATTATGGAAAAGTGGTAAAAGAAGTGCCTTTAAATTTGGAACACCGACTATTTGGCGAGAACCACAAAATCATCTCATAGACTGTTATTTTTGTAGTGTGAACATAAACGGTTTAAACACTAAAAATCGAGCTAAATGGCAATACCCAAGTACTAGTTGTGTTCAACGTCCAGTGCAGCGTTCACCTCACTCTTCAAAGCTTAAAAATATATCTGAACCATTAGAGCAAGACATTGAAGGACCAAGCTCATCACAAAATGATCCTGATTTTGAAGCTATGTCTAATGAGCCAAAATGCTTTTCCCAAAATGAGTTAGATGACCTTGTAAGAGATTTAAATCTTTCTAAACAAGCTTCAGAATTGTTAGCATCAAGACTAAAAGAAAAAAATTTGCTATCCTCGGATACTAAAATAAGTTTTTATCGTGAAAGAGATACAGAATTACGGTGTTATTTTTCCGAAGAAGATGGCATTACCTTTTGTTCAGATATCAAAAAATTGTTGATAAAAATGGGCTTGAAGCAATACGAACCAAATGACTGGCGTTTATTCATTGACAGCTCAAAACGTAGCCTAAAATGTATTCTATTACATAATGGAAATAAATATGCTGGGGTACCTATTGCCCACAGTACAAAGTTAAAGGAGGAATATTGTAACATTTCGCTAGTCTTGAACAAAATAAAATACAATGACCATAAGTGGCTAATTTGTGTCGATTTAAAAATGGTCAACATTCTTCTCGGTCAACAAAGTGGTTACACCAAGTTTCCCTGTTTTATATGTCTTTGGGACAGTAGAGCTAAACAAGAACATTGGGTAAGAAAAAACTGGCCCTTGAGAGCAAATATGGAGCCTGGAAAGCACAATATAGTCCACAATTCATTAGTATCTCGTGACAAAATTATCCTTCCACCATTACACATAAAACTGGGCATCATGAAACAGTTTGTAAAATCACTAGATAAAAATGGGGACTGCTTTTCTTACATTTGCCAAAAATTTCCTCAGCTCACTATGGAAAAGATTAAAGCCGGTATCTTTGATTGCCCTCAAATTAGACAACTTACGAATGATACTCAATTTAGAAATTCTATGACTGAGTCAGAACTAAAGGCTTGGACAGATTTCGTATCTGTGATGCAGAATTTTCTCGGAAATCGGAAATCTGAAAATTATGTTGATACAGAATTACGGTGTTATTTTTCCGAAGAAGATGGCATTACCTTTTGTTCAGATATCAAAAAATTGTTGATAAAAATGGGCTTGAAGCAATACGAACCAAATGACTGGCGTTTATTCATTGACAGCTCAAAACGTAGCCTAAAATGTATTCTATTACATAATGGAAATAAATATGCTGGGGTACCTATTGCCCACAGTACAAAGTTAAAGGAGGAATATTGTAACATTTCGCTAGTCTTGAACAAAATAAAATACAATGACCATAAGTGGCTAATTTGTGTCGATTTAAAAATGGTCAACATTCTTCTCGGTCAACAAAGTGGTTACACCAAGTTTCCCTGTTTTATATGTCTTTGGGACAGTAGAGCTAAACAAGAACATTGGGTAAGAAAAAACTGGCCCTTGAGAGCAAATATGGAGCCTGGAAAGCACAATATAGTCCACAATTCATTAGTATCTCGTGACAAAATTATCCTTCCACCATTACACATAAAACTGGGCATCATGAAACAGTTTGTAAAATCACTAGATAAAAATGGGGACTGCTTTTCTTACATTTGCCAAAAATTTCCTCAGCTCACTATGGAAAAGATTAAAGCCGGTATCTTTGATTGCCCTCAAATTAGACAACTTACGAATGATACTCAATTTAGAAATTCTATGACTGAGTCAGAACTAAAGGCTTGGACAGATTTCGTATCTGTGATGCAGAATTTTCTCGGAAATCGGAAATCTGAAAATTATGTTGAACTTGTAGAAGACCTTCTGCTACAATTAAGAAATATGGGATGCAATATGAGTATAAAAGTCCACTTTCTCCATAGTCACCTGGACAGGTTTCCGAAAAATTTAGGAGATATGAGCGAAGAGCAGGGAGAGCGTATGCATCAAGACTTACGCGTCATGGAAGAGCGCTATCAGGGTTTCTGGGATACAAATATGATGTCTGACTATTGTTGGTCTCTAATACGTCATTTTCCAAAGTCAACACATCGGAGAAAAGCTTTAAAACGAAGTTTTTTAGAACTCAATGATTAATTGTTTCTTTAAATAAAGTTTTTCTTATTAAATACATGTTTTTTTCTGTCTAATACCTACATAGCTGAAACTCAGAAACTAGAGCTGATAAAAATATTCTAATTATATTTTTGAAAATAGCATATTATATGTAGTCAGCAACAGCTAAAATTTCTTCGGCAACAAATGTACTGTAAACTAGTGTAATTATTTAAATCAATATATTTTTTTAACCAATCCGATTGATTAAATTGTAGAATTTTATGAATTTTCTTTAATACAAGTCCATGTTTAATACATTGTTGTAAATTTTTATAATGAATAATATATTTTATTTTGTTTCCTAAATCACCAATCAACTTTGAGATTTTCATTGAATCAACTTTTTTATTTTCAAAACAAAATGGCAAGTCATTATGAATATTGTGAGTGGTTATGGGATAATCTAAATCTACTTCTAATATGTATCCAACTAAAGAATCTTTTGGTATACTAAAAACGTTAAACTCCTCTACGTTTTCAACCCATTCAAAATTATTATGAGGAAGATATTGTGACATAGCATAACCATATAAATTATTGACATCTAAATAAATTATATAATTTGAAAGCTTAGTCGCATCGTAATCACTTAAATATTTATTGTTAGCAACTGAACGCCGTTTACAACATTGAACAATACCTCCCCTAATCCCTGACAAAATAAAATTATGCATGTTTTCATCAGTCAACAATTCTAATTATTTTGAGCATTGCGTCCCAAGATAATCCTGGAGTTGTATAATATTGGCATGGGTCTAATCGATATATTCCATTACATAATTTTCTAAAATTTTCAAAAATGTCACTGAGGAGAAGCACATCTACTTTTAAATATAGTAATAAATAATCTAATAAATTGGAACAATTAAATGTTGCCCAAACATTTTGTGCATGCTGATAATCATCAATACTACATAATTCATTTGATAATTTATTTAAGAAATGTGAACGAGCTGGTAATTGTGTTTCATTGAGACGTTCTTCTGAATCTAGGTAGTCATATGGGAAAATACCTTTACGTTTCATCAAGATAAAGTGATAATCGTTAGGGAAAAAAGCCTTTGTTGTTTCTAAATCATTATTATTTAAATTCTTAGCTAAACTGTCTAAACTAGAAGGCACGAATCGAAATGAATCTAAAAACCGAAGTTCAATTGTATCTTTATCATTAACATATATTCTCTTTGATATCGAAATATATAATTCTTTGTTTAAGGGAATAATATTTATATCCCCCTTAACAGATGACAACTCTTTAATGAATAGATGACAATCATATTTCGATAAATTATGAAAAAATATTGAAATAAAATTTACTATCTGATACTCTAAATTACATTTTTTATGTGCCGGACCTCTATATTCACCTGTTAAATGACAATGGTCTGCTACCCTATCATTTAATAAAAGTTCCATTCCACAAATATGACAAACTATATCCTCTTTTTGATGACTAAGTTGGTTGGCAGTTAATGGATGCATTCTTACTGTTTTACTCAAATAACGGTGGTAAATATCTAAAACATCATCGAAAATACTTTTAAAAAAATGTTTTGGAGCATCAAAACCGCTATATATTTTAAAATGATTCAGTTGATTATTATATGAACACTTAATAAAATAACAATAGGCATAAGGAATATGTTCTTGTACACATTGAGTCTTAGTAGAAGTTTGAATATCTATTGGGTTTAGAATACATTCGAAATCTGCATATAAAGTAAATTGTACATCTATTTGTTTTTTGAAATTTTCAAATTTTATAATCTACTTAAATATTTTATCCAAACATAATGGCTTTCATTGAAATCATCACTGTATAAAGAAATAAGATTAACGTGATGCGTTTTTTCTTCTTTTGTTAAATAAAAGGGACCTATTATCAAATTGTCCTCTATACCAAACACATTTACACTAATATCTGAATTATTTGATTCAAATATTTCAATATCTTTTATTTGTAATGGAAAATTTAAATTTTCAAAATTGACTACTTTATCATTATTTAAAGTTATAATGGAATCTTGGATATTTTTAATGTTATATGAAGAGCATATAAGGGTTGATAAAGAGATGAAATTATGGCCCACTTAAAGCAATATATATCATTGTTAACAATATTAACACATGCTTTTTTATCTGTAATTATTTTTGGTAGTGGTATATATAACGAGCCTCTAATTGGTTGGTATTTATTTATGTTTACTTCTAGATGAATAATTTCACTTAGACTCCAACCACTATCTCGCTCTTGAAATGTGTTCATTTTTTCAATCAATTTACTAAACTTTCCTTTAATTATATCAACAACATTGTTGTTCTCCATAAATGCTTCAGTCATTAATGTTTGATGTGACATTATAGCAAGTTCTTCAATATTTTCTTTTATTTGAATATATTTACAAAATAATTCAAAGTTAAATTTGATGTTTTCATGCTTTTCTATAGATTTCAGTAAAAGTTCAGATAATTCATCTTCATGTTTTTCAAAAAAATTTTCAAAAACTAAATCATTTGGTTGATAGTTTTCCAAAACGTATGTTTCAAAATGATTATTAAACATAGCATTAATACATTTAACATTACTTTTTACACTATACATACAATTTTTTTTATGCATGTTTGTTCTCACGTGTGATGTCCATACATTTTCTTTCAATTGAATTTTACATTGCTCACAAAAAATTATTTTTTTTTGAAACTTGATGTTTCATTGTAATATGCTTGTCTAAACTCCCCTTCGGAGTATATATCTTTTCACAAAAACTACACGGATACATTTTTTTTTTTTTTTTTTTTTTGTTTTTATTTGAAAAATAACAAAACAAAAGTTTATGCTGTATGAAATTCAAATAACGGAGAAGTAAATTTTTCACCAGGCTTAATCAATTCAATATAAAATGAATTATTATTTATTGTTTCAATAGTTGAATCTTCTAAGGAGTTGTAGGATTTCGGAAGAAAAAGAACACTATCATCTAGTTCTATCATTACCTTCTTCCCAAACTTTGTCTTCACCCTTATGACTTTTAATATTCTTAATTTTTTATTAATTGGTACATCAATCGCCTTCAATATTGGTTTTTGTTCATTTTCCTTCGAAACTGCTTTTAAATCCTTAAGAGCTTGTTGCATAATGTGGAAATATTATAGTTTATTTCCGTTTATTAGAAGTGTTGGTGGTTAAACAATGTTAAAAATTCTTATAAAATAATTTTATTATCCTTTGAAATATAAATGAGTTGAAACAATAGCCGCTTCAAATAATTTACTGTATGATTTCACTGAAAAGATGTCTAATTTATAGGCATTGGGACAAGTAGCCTTATCTTTCTAAATGTACATATATATATATATATGTATATAGGTATGTATTTTGCGGAAATTATGGTTTCGCAAACCACCAGTTTCGTACTACTAGTAGGGGTTTTATAATTTCTAATTTAGTATCAAGTAGAGAGTAGAGAGAAAAGGAAAAAAAAATGTCTTTCCCGAATTATTTAGAAAAGTTTTTAAGAAAATATACCGATTTAATTGATAATGAACATCAAATATTTTTTTATTCTATAATAAATGAATTGCGATCATGTTTATCCGAACCATTCATATATTGACCAAGTGGGTTACATAAGAAAGATTGTCATTTTGCTGATAATTCATACAAGGAAATAGTAGATATATGTAATTGTATTTCGCTTTATTCACGATATAAAACAATGAAAAAAATTTATAATTTATATGCAGCCAGGTTTAACGAGCCTAGGTGGTTGTAATCTGTGTGATAAAGAAACCACAAATTTATGACAATGGTTAACGTACATATATAATATAAAAAAAAAAAAAACAAATTCGATAAACGGTTGAAGAAGCTATAAATTATTAATATAAATTAATAATTGTAATAATATATTTATGGTGGGCACATTAACGTAGAGCAATGGATTCTACAGCCTTTGACAGCGAACAACAAATGTTTAATTTTGTGGTCGCTCAAGAGGAATTCGAAAAGATGTTAAAAAATGTTGATGAAGAAGAATTTAATAAGCAGCTTCAAAAACTAGAAGAGCCCGCCCAATCCCTACAAGATTCAACTGAAGTGAAGACATATGTACCAAATAAGCGTAAGAGACAACGACCTGTAAAGATAATACCAGCTGAAGGATCTACACAAAAAGCCACCCCACTAAAAGCTAACACCAAAAATGTAAATAATTGTATTGATCTTTGTGAATCAACACTAGCAACTGTTCCTATAAATGGGATTATAGACACTAAAGGGTTATTAAATGTTGGAAAAATTAATTTAAATGATAAGGCGAAAGAAGTTCCCTCATTTGAAGTTAATTTTAAAAATGATAGAGATATTCAAAAATTAAAATTTTTAATACAACAGTGGTTTGATGATGAAATTATAGCGGATGATATCGATTTGGAATGCTCTCGAACTTCACCAAAAAAACATAATATTAGCTGTGATGTTGAATGGATCCGTGAAGATAAGCTTCTTAATGAACTTTTAGGAATTGTATATAAATATAAAGGTATTGGTGGTTTTGCACGTATTACTCACTTGAAAAAAAGTTTATATGCATTTATTAAATTTAGTTGTAACAAATGGTTTATTTATAAATGTACAAATGTTTTAAATTTGAAATATGTAGTAGAATCAGCACTAAACTGTAATAGAATATGCACTAAATGTACTAAGGAAATAAGTATAAGGCTGGCAGCATTACTGCTGAAACCATATGATGTATAAGTCTGGCAGCACCACTGCTAGAATGAATGAAGTTGGTAGAGCTGATCGGCCAAGAGCGGCCATGATATCGGCATTAATAAAGTGTTCGGCAACAAGTGAACGTTACAACGTCAGGTGTGACAACCCACAAGTGTAAAATTTAAGAAAAGTAAAATGTCGAGTCAAAGCCAAAAAGAAGAAATTGCAGCAGCCCTAAAGGATATGGGAGTGGAGTTCCCAGTAACGGCTACTTTGAGCCAACTGCGTGCTTTGTTATCCTCCATTATCGGGGCACAAGGCCAACAGCGAGGCGTGGCAAATGAGCAAGGCGCAGCAGAGCACATGCCGACAGCCGAGAAAGACATTACAGAAATAAACGGTACACCGGGAACGCCGCTGGTAACGGGATCGTACGATTTTCCCGTAAGCGGCGGTCAGCGCAGTAACGGCACAACGCCAGCGTCACGCGAGCAGTTAACGGCACCTCCGCATCGCCAAGCTATAACGGAAATTGAAAAAACGTATGCCGACGCAGACTTACGCTCAGAAAATATTGACATAGAGGCACAATTGGGAAAAAACCGAATCCATTACACACTACGTGCTATCGATGCAAGAGCTTGCCCAGTTGGCACCCATCGAAGAACACGAACTGGTCGAACTAATAATAGACGGGCTAAAGGATAAAACAGCGAGGTCGATAAATTTAAGAAGCTTATCCCACAATACGAAAGGTACCGAGCCTCACAAGAAGCCAAGAAGAACATCACAACAAGTAGCAATATGTTACTCAGATGCTACAACTGTTCGCGGTTTGGAGATTTTTCAAAAGACTGCAAGGAGAAAAGACGCATCCCGGGATCTTGTTTCAAGTGCGGCGCAAAAGAACACCAGCACAAAGATTGCCCTACGAGGACAGTAGCAGCATTGGACGAGGATTTCGACGTACATAGTTGACTTCAAAGAAATGGTAAGTGTTGCTTTTTGTATAGATCGTGATCGTCCTCCTCATTTTGTCCATTTTCTTTCCATATTCGATACCGGTAGCCCATGTAGTTTCGTCCAGCGGTCATCCATCCCAGCTACGGCTAATTATAACGCAAATGACAAAACGTTTAGAGGTATTGGGAAAGATACGTTTCGGCCACAAGGAAGCATTTTTGTTTTAATTAAATTTAAAAATAATATTAAACATTTAAAAATTTACATACTTAAAGACAGGGAAATGCCTTTCCCTCTTTTGTTAGGAAGATATTTTCTTGAAATATTTGACATTTACTTATGTATCGCAAAAAATGAATTGAAAGACGCGAATAAAACACATTCAAAAAATAAACCTTTAATTGTTTCCGAGGATGATAAGAGTATTAAAGGCATGTATAACCACGATGCGATAGATAACGCGGACGCTGCTATAGAGGCTAAGAAAATTCTTAGTATAGAAATCAGTGAAAACGATAGTGAAAAAATCGATATTAACCCTCGGCTACCTTCAGTTTGGGCAAAAAGCTTCCGTCTTATGGTAAAGAACACTTACGTTTACAAACAAATTGATAAACTTCCGAATATAGATTACGAAACCAAGATACTACTTACGTCAAACATTCCGACCTTCTGTTCACCAATGCGCTTATCATTTGCTGAATAGTAGAAGATTTACTTAAGAAATCCATTATACGACCTAGCGACTCCCCTTACGCATCACCAATCGTGCTTACCAAAAAGAAGTCGGGTGAAACTAGAATGTGCATAGATTATAGAAATCTAAACAAACTAATCATAAGAGACAATTACCCACTCCCATTAATAGAAGATTGCTTAGAATACCTCGGGGAAAACAAAATATTTACGCTCCTAGACCTAAAGTCAGGGGTTTTCCAAATAAAATTGGCGAAAGAGTCTATCAGGTTCACCTCATTTGTAGTGCCAAACGGTCAATACGAGTTCCTAAGATTACCATTCGGACTCAAAAATGGCCCAGCAATCTTCCAAAGATCCATAACGAAGATCTTGAGGGAATTCATAGAGAAAAGGGAAATAATGGTATACATGGATGACATAGTTATTGGTAGTAAGACAATAAGAGATCACTTCAGTTTAGTTACGAAAGTGCTGGAAAAACTATCGGAGCATGGCCTCCAAATAAAGTTCAGTAAAGGTAAGTTCGCATATAACGATATTGAATACTTAGGGTATAAAGTATCTGAACACGGCGTACGCCCTTCTGAATCCCACATAAGAGCGGTTGCAAACTACCCAACTCCAAAAAACCAACGACAACTTAAGGCTTTTATCGGACTGTGCTCGTACTTCAGAAAGTTTGTGCAATCCTTTTCAATTCTAGCCCGTCCATTATACGACTTACTTAAGAAAAACAAAAGTTTTGAATTTGATAAAGAATGTGTAGACTCATTCGAAACACTCAAGCAAAAACTGATATCGAGCCCAGTGTTAGCAATATATAGCCATAGTAAGGAAACAGAAATGCACTGCGGTGCTAGTATTCACGGCTTCGGTGCCATACTATTACAAAGGCAAGACGACGGTCAACTACACCCAGTAGCATACTTCTCAAAAAGAACTTCCGAGGCCGAGAGTAGGTACCATAGTTTCGAATTGGAAACCCTAGCCATAATTTACGCTTTACGGAGATTTCGAGTTTATCTAGAGGGAATTAAGTTTAAAATACTAACTGACTGTAATTCACTAACATTGACGCTTAACAAAAAGTTAGTAAATAGCCGTATTGCTAGATGGGCACTAGAGTTAGAAAATGCCACATGTTGATGCACTTAGTAGAAACAAGTCTGAGTCTACAGACATATTTGCATTAGTCAACAGCGAAGATTTAGACTACCAGCTACAAGTCATGCAGTCCCGAGATAAAACCATTGTTAGCCTGAAGAATCGCTTAGAAAATGAAAACATGACAAGATTCGCAATGGAAAATGGTGTGGTTTTTAGAAAAAATAAAGATATACTACAGCTGTATGTCCCAAAAGAACTCGAAAACGAAATAATAAGGAACATTCACGAGCAATTAGGGCACCAGGGAATCGAAAAATGTTACCAAAAAATTAAAGCGAACTATTGGTTTCCAAATATGAAAAGTAAGATTAATGACCTTAAGAACAACTGTGTGAAATGTATTATGTACTCCGACTCCAATAATCCGAATGCTAGACACCTACATAGTATCCCGAAGCACCCCAAACCCTTTCACACAGTACATTTGGATCACTTAGGTCCACTTCCGTCACTGCAGTCGAAACGAAAACACATCTTAGTAATTATTGACGCTTTTACTAAATATGTAAAACTGTATCCGGCTTTAACGACATCGACAAAGGAAGTAACCGCAGCTCTTACTAAGTCCTTTGAATACTATAGTCGACCGCGGAGATGCATTACGGATAGGGGGAGTTGCTTTACGTCAAAGGAGTTTGCAGAATATCTAGAAAAGAAGAATATAACCCATATAAAGGTAGCAGTGCACTCTCCTCAAGCGAATGGGCAAGTGGAGAGGGTGAACCGGAGTTTAGTTGGCATGCTAGCAAAACTTAGTGACCCTGTATCGCACGCAGATTGGGTAAAGCAGCTAGATAAAATAGAATTCGCACTGAACAACTCAAACAACAGATCTATTGGAACAACTCCGAGTCAGGCCTTGTTCGGGGTAAACCAAAGGGGTGAAATAGTAGATAAATTGACGGAGTACCTAGACGATTGCATTTCAGGCCCGGAGGGAAGGGACTTGAAAGTCATTCGCAACAACGCTAGCGACAAAATAAAAAAACTGCAAGATTACAACTTGAGTCGAAGTGAACAGAAGGGGGTTAGAGTGAGGGCGTTCAATGAAGGGGATTTTGTCGTGATTAAAAACATAGATACCACCATAGGGGTAAATAAGAAGCTTTTGCCGAAATTTAGGGGACCATACGTAATACATAAGAAACTCCCGAATGACCGGTACGGGGTAAAAGATATTGAAAATGGACAAATTACACAAATACCCTATAACAGCGTTTTTGAAGCCTGTAATATTAAACTATGGAAGAGAAAGGGTAAAGAGGAGGACGAAAAGTCTCAAATTTAAAAAAAAAAAAAAGCAGCACTTAATGTATACACTGGTATGTGTATGGATGCATGTATGTACACATGCCCGTAATAAGACTAGTTCATAAGAATAGAATGTAATCAGTAGACATGATCGAGTCGATCATATATGTATGTCAGGTTGGCCGAGCTGTAGTAGAATAAGCACTAAACTGTAATAGAATATGCACTAAATGTACGAAGGAAATAAGTATAAGGCTGGCAGCATTACTGCTGAAACCATATGATGTATAAGTCTGGCAGCACCACTGCTAGAATGAATGAAGTTGGTAGAGCTGACCGGCCAAGAGCGGCCATGATATCGGCATTAATAAAGTGTTCGGCAACAAGTGAACGTTACAAATAATACATTTTATTTGAATACAAAAAAAAATAATAATAATAATTAAATCAATACTGTTTCTTTTATTATTGTAAATACTTCAAAATTTACTGCAACAAGAAATTGTGTGCAATATGTAGCACAATGTTCATCTAACTTAAAGGCAAAAACATTGACTTCAAATTCTCCATATGTTGTCTCCTTTTCATATTTTCTAGGAGTTCCATTAAGTTTAAAACGAAAATAGTATTCCATCTGTTTCTTATATAATTCTCGTATGAAACTTTCACAAAAAAACACCCTTTATAACTAGTTGTGCCACGATACGAACTCTTACTTGACTAGTTAAAAAATTTGATTTCGCTGAAAATCTGAATACAATTAATGTATGTACTTAAATACAAATACATATATGTACAAACCGACGAGCGGTGTATTGTCAGGCAATATATGTACATAGGTAATAGTTGCGCAAAATACATAAGAAAAGCGGTTATTAATACATTCACAATACTATTCAATAATATTTTTTCGCCCATTTGTGGTGGCAGCCAAAATGAGGAAAGCGCCAATAGTATTATGCAGGAAGCTGGTGTGAAGATAACCGCTGCATACATTGATGAACGACGCTGTAGTTTAAATGTAAATTCAATGTAGTTGTAATAATCCTGTTTTCGATATACCGTATCGCCACTGATTATTTCCCATTCAGTCGATTGTACAAGCTCATTGTAGTCTAAGCTCTCTTTTAATTGCAGATAACGAGAATCGATGTAGGTCAGCACCAAGGAACCGACCTTCAATTTACATGTTTGCGTATCATAAGGCCAAGTGCGGAAATTTAAACTGCAATAGGCCGTATATACGACTGGTGGTACCCACAAAAAACTACCGTCATGTGCCAATAGTATTTGAGTGTCTCCCAAGTAATCGCTCTTCTCACCGGCGCTATTAAAAAGTGTTACATCCGGCTTCCATATTTCCTTCGGCTTTATATGGATCTGAGAAATGTTGTCATAATCTCCGACGTTCCACAGGCGATTTTCATCCATCCGATTCTGAAAAAGTACATACATAGTTGTGAGTGTAAATAGGATTATGAATATTTACATTTAGCTTATTCACTGCACCCATGCTATTAAGCAATGTATATGGTTTAATTTTTACACTTTAGAACAATATAACCCAATTAAAAAATAAAGATTTTTTCAGTTTGAGCTGTTGATGGAAACTGAAAAAAGTTAAAATAATCATTAAGCGTAGACTGTAAAAATGCAGTTATAGATATCAAGAGCATGTGGTACTTGTTGAATGTTCTCGATGTTCAATTTTGGAAAATTTAAACACTAAGTTACGAAAGTTGCCTCATCCTGCTTTAAATACAAAAAAAAGAACCAAAGGCGTGCGCGAAAAGCAATATAAGACTAACGTTGGAATAATTATTCTGCCTTAATGGTATTTTTTATGATAACCTATCGCCATATGTCTTATTCGGAAAGTTTTTGAAAATCAGCGATGATTGAAAAAATATGTATAAGGGTTGTAAATTTTATCGGTTTTTATGTAAATGGAATGAAGGGATACAATTGGAAATTGGCAAACAAAAGGTCTTTCATTTGATAACGATTAAATGTCACAAATTGACCAGTTCTAAATTGAAATCAGTTTGATTTGTCATTTCTTTATGAATATACTAACACTTATATGCAACAAAGGTAGGGATCCCACCTTCAATACTAGCAATCGTAAAGAAGTTTTAGATATAACTCTATGCAGTGATAGTCTATCTGAATTGATCGAGAGTTGGAGGGTTCTAGATGAACACTCCTTCTCTGATCATCGTTATATTGAAATCGTATTGAACTTTTCTATTACCAGCCCAAAGGTGCGAAAAAACCTAAAAAACACAGATTGGTGCTCTTACAAAATGTTATTTGAGGATAGGCTAAACAGCGAACCTCTTATTGAACCTAATTGTATCGGGGATCTAGAGAACATGGTGGGCGTTTTTACGCTGACCTGCTCAAATACCCTAAATCAGGCTTGCCCTGAACCAAAACAGTGGGGCAAACGTAAACCCCATTGGTGGTCACGCGAGTTGGACTCACTACGAAAATCTTGTAGGAAAAACTTCAACAAAGCCAAGAGACTTAGTCTCGAGCTGGTATGGCTAGAGTACAAAAAGTCCCTTCAGACCTATAAAAAAGCTTTAAGGGCGGCAAAGAGATCCTCGTGGAGAAACTTCTGCGGCGGCATGGAGGGTGCTTCCGAGACAGCCAGGCTAAGGAAGATTCTCTCAGGATCCCCTAACCCGATAGGTTTCTTGCAAAAGCAAGACGGTTCCTGGACCTCAACGGGAAAGGAAACCCTTGAATTGCTATTAGATACCCATTTCCCTGGTAGTACAACTGCGGAGGAAGGAACTCTTCCGTTCATCTCCTCCAACCCCGTTAACATACTGGTTTCGGAAGAAAAGGTTAAATGGGCTATCCAAAGCTTTAAACCATACAAATCTGCTGGGCCGGATGGGATAATACCTGCCCAGCTAATTAAGACACTGGAGCTGTCTGCAAAATGGCTCTCTACTATTTTCAGGGCCTGTTTCAAACTAAAACACATACCGTTGGCATGGAGAAATGTCACGGCTGTCTTTATTCCTAAAACCGGTAAGGCCTCAGACACTAATCCAAAGGATCTTAGGCCTATCAGTCTATCATCCTTTGCTCTTAAGGCACTTGAAAGGATTATTAGTAGCTTCCTGTCCGATGCCATCGACAGTCGACTACTGTCTAATGACCAACATGCCTACCGCAAAGGCAAATCTACTGAGACTGCACTCCATAGCTTGGTCCTATCCCCACTCCTATGGAACCTCATTATTAAGTTGAGCTGGAAGGAGAATCTAGTTTAACGTCATGAGAAGGCTTCCGTAGCTCTCTACACATGTTAGAGAGCCATAGGCAAGAAATGGGGTCTTAATCCCCGGATCTGTCGATGGATTTTCACAGCGGTCGTCAGACCAATACTCCTATATGGGGTGATCGTGTGGTGGACTGCATTAGAAAAAGAGGTTAACCTTAGACTACTCACCAAGGTGCAAAGATCTAGTATGATCTGCATAAGTGGGGCGCTCAGAACCCCTCCAAATGAGGCCTTGAACGTCATTTTAGACCTTATTCCTTTAGATTTGGTTGGACAACAAATGGCAGCGATGACTGCTTTGCGACTAAGAGAGACATCCCAGTGGCACCCTGAAATCCAAGGGCACTCTTGTATTTTGAATAAGTTCTGCTCTATTCCGAGCAGCACGGATCGGTGCGCCTTGACATCGGTTTCTGAAAGTAATTTTATTACACGTATTCCAAGCAGGGAGGAGTGGAAACTTGAGTTTCATACTCCACCTGATAGCATTGTCATCTATACAGATGGCTCGAAACTCGATAATAAGGTAGGAGGAGGCATTTTCTCACGAAACCCTCTCCTTTAGGTTACCAGATCACTGCAGCGTCTTCCAGGCTGAGGTCTCAGCTATCAGGGAGGCGGTAGAGAAGATTGGGACCGGGATTATAGGAAGAGACATCTTCATTTTTAGTGACAGCCAGGCTGCAATCAGAGCTCTGAGCTCTTTCACTTTTAACTCTAACATCGCGCTGGACTGCCGCCTATCTCTGCAGGAGATGGCCAAGCAGAACAGACTGTACCTCATTTGGGTCCCTGGTCACCGGGACATAGAGGGAAACTGCATGGCAGACGAACTTGCAAGACAAGGTACGACCAAGCAGATTCTTCAAGATAAAGAACGCAAAGTACGACCTGTCGAACCTCAAGGCAGATGTGGCCTAAATGGGACCGGAAACGGTCGCGCAGCGTTCTCTCTCTAAGTAGGGAAAACATTTCCAACGTCATCGGGGCTCTAACAGGGCACTGTCTGACATGTAAATAAGCAAAATTTCTGCGTATCTTGCGTAAATAAAAGTAACAATTTTAAGAATAAGAACAGCGACACACTTAACTTATGGAGGGAACATTTCTCCACTTTGCTAAATTTGACATATCGGCACCCGCATAGCAATAACGCGACTAAGGAACAACAAGTCTACTTAATATTTCATATAAGCTTCTGTCGATCGTATTGTGAAGCCAACGAACCGTCAACGACCTGATTGGACCATACCACTGTGGCTTTAGACCTGCCAGAATCTACTATTGGCCAGATATTCACGATACGCGAATTCTAGGAAAGAAATCGGGAGAAGAAAGCCGACACACACAATCTCTTTCTCAATTTTAAATCCGCTTCCGACAGCACGAGAAGAAATTTCACATATGGCACGACATTTGTATTTAGTATCCCGAGAAGAGATTCACCGAAAGTTTTTTGGGCCTTTACGTCTTTGCGATGGTGAATTCCCCTGATGATAGCATGATGAACTATATTCGCTTTACCGCTACATACATAGACAAAGTTCAGCGAATATTCAGCGGCTATGTTGGTTAGGTCATGCTTTATGTATGGAATAAAATGTCCCATGTAAAATGTCTTCGTTGGCGTCTCGATTTGGCGCCACTTATCACACCAAAGGAAATATTGGCGTGTTATATTAGAATCGGCTAAAATCGCCAAAGCAATCATAACGCCAATTAAGAGAAAGGAAAAATACAACTTAGTTTATGTCATCAGATTTATGGAAAAATGTGTAGGCTTTTAATCAAATAGTAGGACATTTATGACAAGGTGAGTTTTGATCACTTAATTATTTAAAATTTCGATGAAGAATAACAGGCTGATATTCAAATTTGGGATGTAAATGTTGATCAAATTGTAGTCGTGCTACAAACCCTTGAACGTACTAAACAGAGCTAAAAAGTTCACCTATAATTAAAGAGATGAACGTATAAAACAGCTTGATGGCCAAAGAGTGTGAGAGGGGGGAAAATCGAAGAAATTTGCAAATCTATTGAAAAGAAAAACGGCTGGAAATAATGAGATAACTTGCTTATTAATTTTTAAGAAATTTTGTTAAAAATGCAATTGCATGAAGAAATGTCCTCGTTTTTATGTTAACAACCATATAAAGGAAATTAATAAGGTGATCTTCTAATTTTTACTAGAATCTTATTGAATTTATTAATGGGGAAAACTTTATATTTTTAAAAGATTCAAATTTTGCTTTCAACGTCTTAGCATACATATGTGAATAATTTACTTTATATTGCTTTCAGTTTAATATTATGAATATTGTTCTTTGGATTTTTGTATTTTCAAAATAAAAATTTTTATTTTATAGTAAAACATAAATACCTAAAATTATTATAATTATCTAAAATCTACTTAAAAAATGTAGGTGCCAATAATTTAAAATTGATAAGATCTTTGGCTTATTAATATTAAGAAGAGATTCTAATGAAACCCGAAATTCCCTGCTTAATTTGATTGAAAAAGTTTTCTATTCTATTCTATTGAAAAAAAAATACCCAGTCGTAATAAGAAGGGTTTCTTTTTAGAAAAAAATCATGTAGAAATCCGCTAAATTTTGTTCTGATTTATAGGCCATTTTAGGTGGTGTTTCACTCTGTGTAGTATCGTAATAGAGCAACTTCAAATATTCTTTTTCTATGTGTATTACAAAGCTTCTCAAAACTTTATGTTTTCTTAGAATTTGATTTTTCCTTTCATGAGAAACTTTTCCATGACTAAAATACACTTCGAATATTAGCTAATAATGATTTTTTTTAATTTCAACTTTAGCTGCATTAATTTTTATTTGTCTAGGGTATTTAAGAAAAAACTCAATCATTATAATTTTAGCTAATACGTTTTTTCGTTTTTATATTCTAAAAATGAACATCTTTATATTCGTTCTACTGTCGACGTTAAATCGGTTAGAGAAGTAATTTCGAACAAACATTTCAGAACTCTAAAAAATTAGTCGGAATTCAAATTACTTTCCACTTTCCCAATTCCAAAAACAATTCATGTACGACAGTCTGCCGCTATTAGATGAGTGGTTATTATTGGTTATAACAAATCTATCTGCGCACTTGATGAAATTCCCAATCAAAAAAATGGACATTAGCTGAACTCCTCCGAAACGGCTCGACCAATTTTTGTGAAATTTTTAAGGTATATTTGGAAGGTTTGAAAAGTCAAATTATTGTACGACTTATATAGAAGTGTTCTTTGAAATGTCGATTTCTTAATTTTTTTTTGGTGCGGTTTTAATAAATTCCGAAATTATGCTTATTATGTTGAAATCTATGTGTATACCATAATTAAATTATTCATAACAAATGAATTGGACATAATTTAGTAAAACATCGAATGTTTTGAGTTTTTGCAAATATGCCTTACATGATAGGTGGGCGTGGCGTTTGGCTGATTTATACAATTTTGCTTGCTATTCGATTTTGGTAGCATACTATCGGAGATATCTAAAGTGAAAGTATTTGTTAGTGTAACCCCATCCTTCATATTAAATTTTAATAAATAGAGTTTAATGCTTACTTAAATATCGTGTTTTTCTGAAAATGTTGGTATATATATATATATATATATATATATGTATATGCCTATGTCTATCTCGGATGCTTTACGCTGTTATAAATAACCGTTCGGTGTATAAAGTTATAATACTCTGACCATTAGTGCGCTTGTCTATAAAAACCTAATAATATCAGTATTTAGTAGTATTTAAATAAGTACTCATCAATTGAGTGAATATTTGTGTCAATGCATTACCTAGTAATAATAACAAAGTGTTACAAAATGGAAAAAATTGAATGAACTTTTAAAGTGACATAGTGAAAATTGTTCACCTGGTCGAATATAACTCAAAACGGTTTTTGAAAAATTTGTAACACCCTCAAAATCTTGCTTTACCGTTAAAAACCGTTCTTCGGAAGTGTACGCGCTTTCTTTACCGATTTTCAATATGAAATATATTTTGGAAAGGTAAGGATTATACCTTTAAATTGAGATAGAAAGATTGAGCTAGCGTGTTGTAAGTTTTCATTGGGTAAACTTGGAAAATTTGTTTTTTCTTCAAATTTTTCTACTTTGACCGCATTTTATTGCAGTATTTTACTAAAAACATACCAAGTATGAGGAATTATTTTGAAAGTACATTCATGTCCAAAAATTTTGAGTGCTCATGCAATGAAATCGGACAAAAATTGACGAAGCTATTAAATTTTTTCTGCTATTAAATAAATTTACCTTGCGAAAAGTTTTTTTTTTTAATTTTTCTACTTTGACCGCATTTCATTGCGTTATTTTACTAGAAACATAGCAAGTATGAGGAATTATTTTAAACACATTCATTTCCAAAAATTTTGAGTGCTCATCTAATAAATTTACGCCGTCAATTCAACCTTGCGACCGCTTCGCAATTATATTGTGTGATAAGTGTGGTAAAATGTGTGATAGGCGCAACAAATTTTGTTACGCCTGCGGTCTATTTATTGATAAGAAATATCGGTTCGATTTAAGAACAAATAAAGCTGTGGTTGAAGCGTTCAACCTCTTTTTCAGTTGCTCATATGTGGAAAGTGCTTGGTATGAACCCGAATATATTTGTTCGATGTGCTGTACAACATTAAAACAATGGAAAACCGGTAAATGTGATGACCAGCGTCTGCCGTTTGTGACTCCTATGGCTGGGCATTATCAAATATATCACAAGCCGGAGGATTGCTACTTTTGCCAAACAAAAATCACTGGTCACCACTATAAAACTCGCCACCTCATAGAATATGCCAATGTGTTGACTGTATCGAAACCGATTCCAAGAGGAAAACAAGATCAGCGAACTGAAGACAAAAATCCAGCTACATTTCCTGATTCAAGCCACAAATCTTCTAATGAGGTAAATGACGAACCGTACCTTCCAACCAAAGCAATAGAAACGGAACGTCATTTCGTGTCAAATCACGATTATTGTGATCTTGTGCGGGATATGGATCTGTCTATAAGACAGACAGAGATTCTGGCCTCCAGATTAAGGCAGTGGAATATAGTAGACAGTAACTTTAAAGTAACGTCTGCACGAGACAGAGACCTATCTTCGTTCGAACACGTTTTCAAAGCTGATGACACCAATAACAAACTAGTTTATTGCGTTGATGTGGATGAATTGTTTGCTGCACTCGATCACGTGCTCTGTCCACAAGATTGGCGATTATTTCTAGACGGTTCTTGCAAAAGTAAGTATTTAATGTGTTATGAGTGTGAGAGAACTAAATTTGAATACAATTTATCAATTAATTTTCAATTGACTAACATCGTAGGTCTGAAAGCAGTATTGCTGCACAACAGAAATGAATTGCCATCAGTTCCAGTGGCATACGCTACTGATATGAAAGAGACTTATCAAACGATGGAAAAAATTCTACGATTGATTAAATACAATAAATTTCGCTGGCAGATTGTCTCGGACCTTAAAGTCCTGACAATTCTACTTGGAATGCAAGGTGGCTACACTAAATATCCTTGTTACTTTTGTGAATGGGACAGTCGTGCCAAAAATCATTACAAGTGTAACATATGGCCACCGAGAAAGTTTCAAATTGGCAAAAATAATGTTCTCAATAATGCATTAGTTAAGCCTGATGATATAATTTTGCCGCCATTGCATTTAAAATTGGGGTACATGAAACAGTTTGTTAAACGACTCGAAAAAAACAGCGAGGCTTTTCTACACCTGAAACTTGTATTCCCCAAGTTGAGTGACGCCAAGATTAAAGAAGGTACTTATAAAAATTTCCCAACAAGAATTCTTCAAAAAGAATTCATCCTAATTTATTTTTACATTTTGATCAGGCGTTTTCGTTGGACCGCAGATTCGTAAGATTATGACTGATGATGACTTCATAAAAAAGTTGAACCCAGTAGAGAAAAGAGCATGGCTGAGTTTCATTTCTTTGTGCCGAAACTTTCTTGGAAACACGAGAAGTTCAAATTACGTTGAGGTGGTCCATGAATTTTTGGAAGCTTATGGAGAAATGGGATGCAACATGTCTATAAAAATTCACTTTTTGCATTCTCATTTGGAATTTTTCCCGGATAATCTTGGTCAATTCAGCGACGAACAAGGTAAAAGATTTCACCAAGAAATCTCCAACATTGAACAACGGTTTACAGGAAAGAACCAAGTTAGGATGATAGCTAATTACTGCTGGTCACTCAAACGTGAAACAGATGACTCGACTTATAAACGCAGAAGATCAAGCAAACATTTTTAGCTATAAAGTTATTTAGCATTTTAATGATTAATTTTTTTTATTTTCAGTCACAATAAAAATTTGAAGTTGAAAGATAATCAAAATGTATGAATTTTTAAATATGGTCATCATCTAAAATAATTTAAATAGTAATAACTCTGTCAATTTCCAACCGATTGAAATAGCTTAATCCACGCAGTACTAAATTCACTTTAATAATATTGTCTTTGATAGGTACCTTTCTGAATTAAGACTATCGTAAAATCGTAGTTAAAGTTTCAAAATTAATTTTTTTTTATTAAGTTACGATTTTTTTTCTCTGTAGCTTCGTCAGTTCTCGTTTGATTTTGATGAGTTATACCGCCATTAAAAATAGTGATTTGTCACCTTTCAAAATATATAAACAACTTTTGAATCGGATGAAAATTCGCAAAGATATTGATGATTGACTAGCGAATGACCTCAAAAACAGTTTTTTTGGCCCTAAAATGAGATTTTGGGGGGGTTTCGCAAATTTCAAGTATACAGTTTTTCTTAGTTTTATAAGGCCTAACGCCTAGGCTAGGTCTCTTTCAAAGTTCATTTTCAGTGTTACACAGTGTAATTGGTATACTGCATATACCATGATGTTTGACCTAATTTCTCCTACAATTTGTGGAGTGCGTCTTGATGTTGTAACACAAAATGAGGGGCCTACAGTTTTACGCCTACTCCGAAAGGCGAATGTTTTTTTTTTTTGTGAGAAGTTTTTCCATGGCAGAAATACACTCGGAGGTTTGCCATTGCCAACAGAGGTGCGACCGCTATTAGAAAAAAACTTTTCTATAATTTTTGATGTTACTTGCCCCGGCCAGGATTTGAACCCGGGGCCCCCCGAATGCAGCGCGCATACGGCCGCCGTATAAAGTTTAAACATCAAGGTTTGTTATTTAGTATCATATAATTTATTAGATGTGTGTTTTATAACTATTTAAATTTTTCTCCACCCCGATTTTTTTTAATTATTGTTATTATTCCTTTTTCTAAACTTGTAGTAAAAGTTATCGAACAGAGAGTTGCTCCAAAATTTAGATGTTTTCGAGATTATCATGATTGGTTCGTAATAAAGTTCGACAGAATTTGCAGGGAGAAAACATGTACTTTCAACTTGTTTGCACAAAATAACACGAATTAGTCATAAACAACTGGTTTACGCTGTCATGTGGACCTAGTATTACTTTCTCTCTCTCTTTTTTCAACGAATATATTTTACCGCTCGTAATCATTGTGACCACCTTGGGATCGCGGGAGATTTTCCATTCATTTGAGTTATATTGGCGGCCGCGGTTTACGCCTTACCGTAACTTATAAAACTTTAATATTAACTTTCATTACTGCAATCGAGACGCAACATTTTCTGCAATTCGTTGCGACAAGTTTGTATCTCGTATAAGAACAATAAAATCTGAGTAATTAAATGATACGGACCATATTTACTCGGAGTTGGGAATATTTCGAAGTAGTTTCAGTATGATAGTTATCACAATTAAAATTGATATATTATTCATACTCCAATAACTCGTTATCTGTTCAACAAAGTAATAACGGAATTATTGAATTAACATCCCCGTAAATAGCTTTTTCGTATTAGTTGTACTGAATTCCAACCGTTTTTATTTCGAGGGACAACTAGATAGCCGATAAAGTGAATTTTATTGTAGGAATTTTATAACTTACCAATAGAGAGCGACCTTTGAAATTATGTAATTCATGTAATTCGTGTTTCAATGCAGGGGTGCCTCCTTCTACTATTTTGCTTAAGTCTTAACCAAGAATTTAGATGCACTATGACGTGTGTTAAAGTAAAGTTCACTTTATATCAATCTACGAGTATAAAAACTACTCGTAGGCATCATATGAGAAATATTACAGTAAAAAACTATAAGATGCTTACGGAATTTAGTTAAAATAATGGTTTTTGCAAAAAAAATTTTTTTAATACATACGCTGAAATTCTTCAGTGATATTGAAGAACAAAAATTTCACAACAAATATTTTCTCCTTTTGCGCCAAGGATTATTCTTGAGATATATGTAAGTATATTTCTATATTTTCCTTCTTCTTTTATTTGATACTCATGTGTTTATATCATACATATGTATATATATGTATATGTGTAAATGTATGATAATTTTTTTGAATGCTGCGCCTTAACTGAGAGTGTGAGGTTATTTAAAAACAATCTGATGTGCTGGTGAACAACTAGAAATGCAGATTTACTACCATTGAGTTTTAAAAAATCCTCCAATATTAAATAAATTTTTTTCTGAATAAAATTTTATGTGAATCGTTATTGTTTTTGTAAAGATAGAAAAAACGTTGTTATAGTGTAGGTGAATTAACATTAATTTAAAAAGCCACGCCAGTGGAACAGTGAACTTATTAATAATTTATTAGTATAAATTAAAGCCATTTAATATTATATTAAACTGTCAAAAACGTAACTTCAGAAATAATTATCTTTATTATTAAAAGTGCTTGTAACTCTACGATGGGTACCAAGTTTCGATCTCATAACTAAGTTACTGTTTACTTATGACTACGCATGTGTAGTTGTGTATGTGTGCCTTGTATATACATATCTCTGAATATATTGGAATGCTTACAGCTGGTAGATTGCAACAGAAATAAAAAAATTCCAAGCAATAACGACCGGCACATAATGAACGACGGATAAGAACGCAGCAGCCTCTTGCCGGAAGTAAGTGTTTTTGTTATCACAAATTTTATTCGTTTCTTTAAATTAATAATTAAGTGGATGTTGTGTTTGTGGATTATGTTGTTTTTATCTGACACTCGTGTTGCTTAAATTGTTAAACACAGATTCACAAATAACTGAACGATGATATATTTATATACAAGTTATGTGTACGAGTAGTTATCAGTATATTCTAAAGATGTTTTTTAAGGAACTATTATTTTCTACCAGGATCCGATATAAGTTGTTCGCGCACCAGTGTTTTTCAATAAACTAAACTAAACTGAGATACACAAGCATATCCAAAGTCGTCTCCTCCGAATTGAGTACGAATATAACCGAATAGAGGGCAAATTGCAAAATTTACTCAGCATGAACAGTGAAATGTTCGCTTTAACTAGTATCATTCTTTTGTAACCGACCAATGGAAATGAAAGCTCACTGGGGAAATGTGTATTTAAATAAATAAGTATGAATATAATTCAAAGTAAACCTCAAGGGTACATCGTTTGTTAATTTTTTTGTAAGATTAATAAAATTAATAACGTGTTTTGTGAAAAAACGCCTTCTTTTGTTTGTCGTTTACAAAAGAATGCGACTACTGCATATAAGTTCATACGCATTATAAAAGAGCGCTTATAAGAAATTAAAATTATTGTATTTCACTTGTATGTATGTACCTAAAAAATATGCTTAGCAAATCAGCTATGGGCACAGTGGGCTGAAATGGGCAGGTAGGGAATTAGGTCTTTAAATGTGTATTTTCGAACGATATGATAATCTGTCATAATTGTATGTCATATAAAAAATGCTACAGACGAACAGATTTAATTTGAATCAGTACGAGTAAGCACAAATGAACAAATAAATTGCACGAACCTTGTGTACAGTGTCAAGCAAAACCAAACGCATGCACAGAAAGAACCATGCACGAACAGTGCCAGTGAAATGAGAGTACATCTGACAGTCAGTGCTGAAAAATTTTTGTAAGCACTTAGAGCAAAGATGGTATCAGTTTCTTAGGGCCACTATGCAAAAGTTGATGTCAACAAATGTCTACGTGTGATATTGCACTTCACTCTAACACACCACTATTAAGGGGCATTCAATCATATATGTAGCTATTTCTCGCTATTATATCAATTTTAAAGTTTGATCTTTACACCTGTAACAAATGAATTTCCTTACTTGTATTTTATAATAAACACGCTTTTTTGGATTTTGATCAATTTATTTTTATTCACACGTTAAGTAACAAATACGATTCATTCCAAAAAGAAGACTAAATGTGGAGTGAAAATTGCTGGTCCTGTACCGTTTGTTGTGGGCAATCTTTATAATAACACGATTTTAAATTTTAACGCTTAACTACGAACTTCAGAGTTTTCACAAAGAATGCATGGCTCTTGCAAAACTCCTATGAATATCTTTGTTAGTTCTTTCTTGGATATGGGAAATTAGTCTAAATGGTAATTGTCTTTCTTGGGTAACTATAAATGGAAACCATTTTATGATTCATATGACGGTCAGTAATGATAAATATGAATAACTCGGATGTTTCATTCGAGCATAAGTGTAACCATAGTTAAGTAACAATCATTTGTGTGGTCTGTGCTGATATTATGAATAAGAATGTATTCGAAATTCTATCGGCATATTCTTACAGGAAAGCGTTGTTGTGTTGAATGCGAAACAAACATATGTACCTGTGAATTACCGGTCGTGACTGTGTAAAAAAATACGATTATTTTAAAAATATATGTATATTAATAATAATTGTTTGGTTTTAAAATTTCTTTTAAAAAGTAGCAGTTAAAAAATAAGAATTTAAAATATTTCTCAACACTTACACAAAGTTAAGCATTTCATATATGTATGTATACATTTTGGCCCGTCAGCGACACTGCTTTCAACATTTTATTAGAATTTCCCCAAAAATTACAACCTTATAATGTCTTCGGTTATATAGTATGCGAGTGTAAATTGCTTGACTAAAATTTATTTACTAATATGAGTGACAGTGCGGAATTTTAATTTATATAGCTATTTTAGTAGAATGAACTATATTTTTTTAACAAATTTATAAACATCAATTATTTAGGGCTTTCAAACAATGCAGTCCGTTGACACACTGGCAGAAAAATAATTTACAGACATGACGTAGTACCCACTGGGTTTCAAATTTAAAGTGTAACAAAAGCGAACTATTTCGAACAACAAAACCAAGTAAAATGTATAGTACTCTAAGTCTCGTGTATAAATATATAAACTATATTTTTAGAAAATTGGAGGAAATTGAATTATTGTCATAGTATGGCTTTTGGAAATTTTTTTAAGTTCCCAAAACTATTTAATCAAGGAGTTTGTGACAAAATGTTCAGGCACAAAAAGTGATGTTTAAGGATCAGAATTGGCTTATATACGTCATTATTTTCTAATATAAATTAGTAATTTTTTGATGGTTCTAAAGACGCGATGTCCCAAAGAACAGAAACAGTGACAGATTCATTTTTGACAACTATAGAAACCGCAACAGAATTTTGCGATTCTGGTGCTGCTAGCGACAGGAACCGAAAGAAGTTTTTTGGACTTGTTTCTGTTGCTGATGACAGAAGAAAAGTGAAATATTTGGCAGCATTTAAACGTTTTGTTGAATAATTTTTCATTATTATTGTGCATGACGATTTCTGTTTCTGTTCTTTGTTTCAACAACCTGAGCAACAGCAACAGAAAAAAGGAATCAGTCAGCTTCTGTTTCTATTCGCTGCGACACCACGGCTTTAGTCTGTACGGCCAACTTCAACCCACTGTGCGGCGACTACCGTAACAGACGGTGTAGCCTATGTGCGCTTCACCCGGTGCGATCCAGGTTGCAATCTAATAGCGATCGCCCCACAAACGGCAATGGCAAACCTCCGAGTATATTTTTGCCATGACGAAACTTCTCAAAAAATCATTTGCCATTCGGAGTCGGTGTTAAACAATAGGCCATCATCATCAATATCAAAACGAACACCACAAATTGTAGGAGAACTTCTGCCAAACATCGAGCTATATGATGTAAATTTGTATTATTATTATATGTTGATCAATTATTATACATTCATTTTTTATAAAAAGATAGCTAAAAATTTACTTAATGAGTGTAACAACTTCCATCTCTTTATCTATTGAAGGTTGGAAGAAAATAATTTTCAATTAACATTAACAAAAATGGGAATTTATGTGTGGCTGCACTATGTACAACATAAGCCCAACATTCATTTTGCAGTAAAATATCTTTTTTCAAAACCCGTGATTTAGTGGAATTTCCGAAGATCAGTTGACTTGGCGTTACTTCAATATTATAATTTTATTAATAGTCAAGGTTCCGAGTGTATTTCTGCTACGAAAACACTTCTCACAAAAATCATTTGTCGTTCGGAGTTGACGTAAATCTGCAGGTCTGTCAATTTGTGTTACAACATCAAGAAGCACACCACAAATTGTAGGAGAAGGTCGGCCCAACATCAAGATGATCTAAGCGCCAAATTATTATTATTATAATTAACTCATGTGTACCCTTCCAATTTCATTTCTTGGGCACTTCTTAAAGAAAAAGCGTTAATTTGTTAAATTCTGCTCGTAGAAGCTCCTATATACAATACATACATACTTACATATGTATACTTCTCTTAGATATGCCTTTCACGCATTTTTTTATTTCTTCATAGAACATTCAAGTACGTAATTTAAGTACATTGAATTATGAGAATGTGGCAGGCTTTGAAAGTTTCCAGAATCGGAATAATTTAGCTCACAGACAAAGACTCCGTAAATGGTGAACTGATTGTACCAGATGAATTGATTACCTGAAATATATGTACATATGGTCAAAATCATTGTCTTTAACGTTACAGTCGCACGCAAGGCGAATCCATACAAGGTGGTGTTATAAATACAACTACAAAATTTCTATGTATTTTGTTTTTGTTTCTGCGTAAGAGTTGTCAAAATTTAAATACATTTTGTTTTTGCTTTTACGGCTTTTGAAAGCTCACACGCAAAAGCAAAAACAAAATACATGTAGGTGAATAAAAAAAATCAAATCAGCTGCTCTTATGACATCACCTTCTATAAATTCGCCTTGGTCGCACGTATATTTTCGTTATTATATCAGTAATATTAAATGATATATACAAATTTTCAAATGTTCATTAAAGTAGGTCACAAGGTTTACATTTTATATCTGTAAACTCTTTTCCATCGTCAGCAGTTTCAAAGATACGCGAAGTTTTGTCTAGTCTTTAACGTTACATTTTTTGGAAGTGAGTTAGGAAGTAACTCAACACTTGAACGAAAATTAGCGAGCTAAAATTTAAAACAATGTAATTTTCACAAGACCAAGGTTCAAGGAAATGATATAAGTATCAACTTGAGAGAAAACTTTCCTTACAACAATTTTGCAAATCCAAATGTGCAGTCTTTAACGTTACAAAAAAAGTCTTTAATGTTACATTGCGATTTGATTTCAGAAAATTGGTCAATTTGGGACAAGAAAATAATTGTACACTATCTAAAACGCAGAAAATCGAATATTTATTATTCGTTGCAGTATTTTTTAAATCTTTGCATTACACTGATCGACGAAGTTCATAAAACGCATCAATTAACGTGAAATACATATTCCCTCATACTGAGGCATAGAAAAAATGAAACATTCATTATATCAATGGAAATCGCAAGGAATACTAATTATATCCTTCTTTAGAGGTATTTAGAGGTTTATAGATGCTGTAGCATGTATATAAACAAAATATATATGATTAAGTGTGTATTTAAAAAAAAATGTTCATTTAGCGTTCCTCGTTCCCGCGATATTGACCATATGTGTGCGTCCACGTGAAAAGGGCCCACTTCGGCGGTATTGGAGTTATGCATATAGACGTCTTCCTTGTTGATTTCCGAACATTTTGAGACAAATTAGACCATCCTAACTGAAGAATTGAGGGAAATATAGAACTTTGAAGGTGAATATCCGAAAAATGACTAATTGAGAAAAATCAATTTGAAGTTGAAAGTTGTCCCTTGTGGGCCCTTTTCTTTTTTTTTCAAAAAATAAAATTAATTACTTCTATTATTCCTCAGGATGCTAAATTTGGTGTCATTCGACGCGTAAATGTACATATATAGTTTCATAATAAACTATAATAAAAAATTACGAAATTCGATCCATGTATCGAAAAATCTATATATCGCGGAAATTAGATGCGACAAAGTGGGCCCTTTTCACGTGGACGCACACATATGCATATGCTCTAATATTCCTTCATATTTGGCCTTAGTTACCAACACTGACTGTTCAGTATCGCTACCGTTTATATAAGAATATAAGCATGCAGTTCTTTAGATATAATTACTAATACTTTCAAAGCTTTATACTCCAATCCTATAAGGGAAAATGGTTACCCCTCCAAAACTTTTTAGATAGTCTCTGAATGTGGTGCTAATGCAAGCTAAGGTTCTTCTATTCTGCGGTTTCATTAGCTGCAGTTATGTCTTTTGGTCTCGAACACAGACACAATTTCTGCATGGAATTTTTATTAACCGGTAAAGAGCGATTCTAAACTAATTGTGGGGTCCGAAAAGTGTGCGAACACGAAACGGTTTCAGAAATATTTTATTTAAGTGTGATTTTCATATCATAAACTCGGATATAGATATGTATTTGTGTATTTAAAAAAAATAGCGGTAAGTCAGTATACCTCCTTAACAGTACACTTTTGTCACCAATAAACACAGACAATTGTTAAAAAAGCTGCACATATAAATAACGATACTTAAGTATTTATACTATACCGGCTGTAAACAAACTTATTGAGCGTTTATATTTAGCATCAATTTAGTTTTACTTGAGTAAATTAAATCACAGACAAATTATTCAGCGCATTAAGCCACCACTGAAAGATGAGCACATGACACTGTAGGTTTTTAAAGTTTCCATAGTTTTGCTCGCGTCAGTCGAAAGCAGACTGCAGATGGGCCAGTTTGCAAGTTGGAGCTCCTAAGCATCAAGATGACAACCTCAAAACTAGGCTTCTGTTCTTCATTACAGACACTCTGTTTAATAATTTGTTCAGTTATAATATTAACAGAATCAAAATGTGAGTAAGAGTAATGTGCTTTTTTATTTTACTTGAATCATCAATACAAATCATATACATATGTATGTATGTACACATATCTATATTTTTGGATATGGTGCATAAAAATATAATGTGCATACATACAAATGGGTTTAAGTATTACACATGTACATATGTACATATGTATATAAGTCAATATCATTCTTGTCAGTTTACTCTGCTTCGGTGGCACGGCAGTCGCTCATCACCGATTTATTCGTGAATTACGATTCGGCCGCCAAGCCTACACCGAAAGGGGAACGTATTGACTTACATGCGAATTTGGTGTTGCAACACTTCAACTTTCGGGAATCGGATGGATCTTTTCACTTCGTTGGCCTTTTGGATGTGGTAAGTGTAAAATTAATATTATAATATCAATGCATATAAATTCGTACATGGATTAAATTTAATTAAATATGCGAAAAAAATATAAAAAAGCCAGTAACAATCAGCAAGCAACAGAACTCAGGGAATAAAGCATCTTACTCTCTAAAAGACAGAAACATACTGAATTCCTGTCCCAATTCATAGAAAAGTTCTATGGTAAAAAAACTGGATGAGACAAATTTACATTGAATAATGCCCATAGCAGAATTGCAACGGAAAACGCGTAACTGGTCGCCTGACGGCGAACAGCTGATCTAATTCGGACGGGTATACACAATTGCGGCGGGCGGATTTTAGTGAAAATTGTATTTGCTGTTTCTTCTGAAAACGTAATATGTTATCCTAGTTTGTTTCTTCTGTCAAACAAGCAAATTGATATTATTTCACCAGAACATCAACCGTGAGTCTCCGACCCGGCAAAGAAAATAAAAATAAATTTAAGTATTTTACCGCCGTAGAAATAACCCTTGGTAAGGAATCCGTCTCTGCCGTAATTCTGTGCAATTTCATGCCATTCAGTGTATTCTGATTTTGACAGCGTGTATTTCCATTAGTCCATTAGTCCATTTCAGCATATCGCTGTAAAAGAATGAGTAGGCAGCCTTGTAAAGCTGTAATTGAGTGAATAATAAAGATTTTAAGAATCATAGGGTGGGTTTGCTAAAGTTAGTAGTGTTTTTATCTAGTTTTGACTAGTGTGTCCAGAGAATAACTGTAAGCCGCATGCCATCTAGTGTTCTTTTGTATTCAGTGTTTGTCCCATGAAATAAGCCCATTTCGAATCGTGTTGAAATCTAACCTATGTATGTAATTCAGTGGCTTTGCTGGATGGAACTAACGCGTTGTGAGCTGCAATTAACTAGTTTTTTCGCTGTACATTCTGGTAGAAGTAGGAAACGTGTCATTTTATAACGTATTTTGAATACAGTATTTTCGGACATGAAGAAAACTTATTTTGAATCGCATCGACGCTAATTTTTTTGAGTATAGCATTAATTCAGTGTTTCCTTTGCCAAGCATATAACTGTATCTTGAGTCATATCAATTTAGTGTTTTTATTGCACGAAACCACCACGTTTTTTCAGCATTATGAGGTATTTTTAATAGCGTTTTTGTCGCACAAACATAGATTGTGCATTTGTATTTATATACAATAAAGCACGAACTACTGAGCTACTTTCTAGTCGAGAAAATGTGAGTGCAGATAATACGGATTGGTTTCCCATGGTTTACCGGGTATCTTACAGAATCTGATGTTTCCATCGTCTCTGCGAAGGACTATAATTTGGAAAGTTTGGATACAAAAACTTAGTTTTTGAATGCCGAATGTATTTTCGCATTAATGATTTAAATTTTCCACCTTTATATTTAAATAGTATCAAAATTGGGTAAAAAGCGCCAAGTATGAATGTAGTAAGGAAATTTCCCCCATTTTGTACCATCTAGCATCTATATGATAGAACTACCGGAAAAGTGAGGTTAAGTCACTTACTACATTTTGTTATCATTCCACCAATAGATTTACTATGGTACCTAAATCGGGGCGTCAAGCGTGTCGTTTTTTAACGTCAAAATGTTGACCTTTTTTCATTCTCTCGAATTTCGTTGCTTTTTTGTGTTTTATTCTACTTGAATTTTCCTCTTTCTCATTTTTATCTTCTTCCTTTTCCACTTACATATGTCTTCCGCAGTCAACTTCAAGACGTAATGCGCTGATAAAATTTAAAATTCCATTTGCTCGGCGCTAGCAAATGTTTACCTGTTCGCGCAAAGGCAATCAGTTTTATATCTTTGAGAGAGTAAGATTCCTTATTCTCTGAATTATGTTACTGGCTAATTCTTACTGGCTTTTCCGCGCGAACACTCCTAATAACAAGGTCGAAGGGTTATTTAATTTTGTGAAAAAGTGCTAGTTATATAAAATATTTAAGACACTTAGTTGGGAATAGTTAGTTGGAGATTTGGAAAATATAAAGTAGGTGCTACTCACTATATTAAGCATCAGGAGACGGACAGGCACTACTCCCTCGCCTGTCCTCCAGCAAACGACTAGGCGGACTAGTAGGAAAGTGAATTACAAACAAATACAAACTCTTTATTATTTTTGTGGAGAACAGGGACAACAACGGAAAATATCCCAGTACGAACCCGTAGCTCGTTACAAATTAATAAGATAAATGGAATGCCAATATATTGAGCAAAGCTCTTTACTTGACTTTCTCTTGAGTCGGATAAAAATGTGATATCATCTCAAATAGAAATTAATGAATATGTTAAATGAAATATTACAATTCTGGTGTCAAAAGAATGAGGTATTATTACATGAAATACCAAAAATTTGCGAGTACCAAATGAGACTCCGTTATACAACCTAGAACTGAAGTTGACTATATTGTGCAATGACCTCAAATTACGCATTACTGAGATGAAAAACGATAGTATGTTAATACAAATATATAGTATTTTTAATGGGCGAAAATGGCAAAACCGTGTTCCGAAAATATAAGCACAAAACTTTTTATTTTCCTTCATATTTTTATTGCGTTGAGTTCATATTCCTTGGTTTCTATTTTTCAATTAGACTTGGCGTGATCCAAAGTTGGGATGGAACCCTCTTGACTACAATAATCTCACTCGCATACCAGTAAAGCAAAAATTAGTTTGGGTGCCCGACTTAGAGGTATGTATGACGTAAATATATATAGATGCTGGGCCGGATTAAGGGCAGGGCCGACGGGGCCGCGGCCCAGGGCTCCCACAATTGGGGGCCCCCAAAAAATGAAAGAACTAAATAATTTTTTTCATCAGTACAAACGATTTTTTTGCTTTGTTAATTGCTGTAAAATTAATCTCATTAATGATATTATTGTCTTTGAACCGTTGTTTCGAGTTTGTTCGATTAATTAACGTCAGCTAGAAAGATAAATGTGTCAATATCACAAGTTAATAACGCATTCGCTACATATATCTGCACGTTTTTATTTATTTATTTATTTATTTATTCAGTCTAAAAAATACAGGATTTCTTACAGACTATACAAGACTATGGGAATACAAATAGTTTTGCAAAATAAGGTTTATCTAATTAATTCATTTAATAATAGCTTGAAATTTTGCTTAGTTAACGAAAAATCAAAAGCGAGAGAATTTGAGACTTGATTAAATTCTTTCAAAGTTCTAAGAAAAGGTGCATAAGAAGCATAAACAGTTCTGGCACGCTCCAAGAAGAACAAATCATTACTCCTCAAGTTTATTTGAGGAATATGGAAGTAAATACGCTCTAGAAGGGCTGGAGAGTCGATTACTCCTCTTACAACATCGAAAACAAAGCAGATTGAAAGTATACTGCTCCTACTTTCTAAAGATTTTAAGTTTATCAATGCACATCTTGAACTATACGATGGAATCGGATCAGAGAAGAATAATGATCTAAGAGCAAAACGCAGAAACTTCTTCTGAATGGTTTCTAGTCTATTAATGTGACAACGGTGATATGGCCTCCATATAAATACTGCATATTCTAACTTAGATCGCACAAGCGAAGTAAATAGTACCTTTAAAGTGTATGGGCAAGTAAAATCAGCACCAAAACGACGAATGAAAGCAAAGGTAGAATAAGACTTGGCGATGATGAAATTTAAGTGATTGAGAAACGTAAATTTCGAATCAAAAATTACTCCTAAGTCCGAGACCTCACTCAAAGTAGTGAGTCGGGAATTGTTAACAAAATACGAGGTAGAAATAAATTCCCTAGACTTTGAAAACGACAGATGAGAGCATTTCTTAATGTTTAAATGAAGTCGATTCCGATCACACCACGCCACAACATTATTAAGATCCAGCTGGAGCTTGAAAGAATCCGAAAGGCTTGAGATTGTGTTAAATATTTTCAAATCATCTGCATACAGGAGGAAGTTAGAGAAGTGAAAACATTCAGAAATATCATTAATAAAAATTATAAATAGCAATGGGCCCAAAATACTCCCCTGAGGAACACCGGAAGTAGCTATAAAAGAATGCGAAGAGTTGTCGTCGACAACAACTACACATTTACGACGAGAGAGATACGACTTAACCCATTTTAAGAAAATGGAGTGAAACCCAAAACTAAACAGTTTGGAAACTAAAATCGAGTGACTAACTCTATCAAACGCCTTGGAAAAATCCGTATACACAGTATCTACTTGAAGTCTATTATTGAAGGCAGACGTACAATATTCAGAAAAAACAGCAAGATTGGTGACGGTTGATCTACCAGCCATGAAGCCATGCTGGTTATTAGAAATACAGCGCTTTACTGCGAAATATAATTTCTGTTTGATGATATATTCAAATAATTTTGATGTTGTAGAAAGTTTCGAAATAGGCCTATAATTAGAAATATCACATTTATTACCACTTTTAAATACAGGTGTGATACTTGTAACCTTCCAGGCGTCTATGAATTTTGCTAACATAATTCATGAAATGTGATTTATTTTTAATTTGCCAAAATCAAACTTGTAAAATTAGCTTTTCAAGAGCTTTCATTTTATTTTTTGATTGTCATTCGTAAAAAATAACCTTACTCACCTGCATTGTAACTGAGTTAACCTTGACATAAAAATACAATACAAGTTTGATTATTAAAAAATAATCGAATCATAACTATTATAACCTTACTTACATTAACAAACTTATTAATCTGAACTGCACAGCGTTTGAATAATAAAAAATTAGTTGTGTTCAAGCAGCTGCGTTAGTGACTATATATATATGTACATTGTTTTCAGTTTGCCTTAGGCACGGTAGGAAATTCCATAATTTTCATTTATCGAATATAAAATGTCAGTAAAATGTCAGATATTTGTATATTTTGAATTTAAATTTAAATAGTTTATAATAAAATATTGATTTGTGGTGTCAATGATATGATTTAATCATTTTAGATCGTGAAAATATATATATCAATTTGTAGAATTATATTTGTGATTTTAATTCTTATTAGAATTACAAATTTTTTTTTAAATTTTAAAAAACTCCATATAGTCAGGTTCTATGATTATCATATCATTATACATGTTGACAGTTTGAATGTGAAGTGCTTCGAAATAGTATTTTTAGTCATAAAAAGGTTTTTTGTTTTATAATTGAACTATGAGATCTTTTATATGGTCGGCAGTGAAAATGTGTTTGATTTTGCTTATAGGTAGATATAAAAGAAGGGTCCCACACGTATCCAGGCCCCGGGGCCCCCACATGCTTAATCCGGCCCTGTATAGATGTACACACATGTATGTATGTATGCATGTAGTGTATAATCGCTCGTTTGTTGTAATGCTGTCGAAATTATAGAAGGATAAAATTAATTGATAATATTGTAACGTCTCAGCCGGTAACTGTAAGCGAGAAAAGTGATCATCAGAGCACGCTGCCGTTTTGTACTCCCACATACAAAACATAAACAAGTAGACAGTGCTAGGCTCTGCGAAGGCTTCATACTTTTCATGCACATAAACAAATTTAATTTTAATCCATTACTGCATTCTTTATAGGAGGAGTTACATATATCTGATATAATGAACGGGAGTTACGCGTTGTAGTGGTCCAATTTTCCCCTTCCGATAAATGGTTAAGAAGTGTCAGTAACTACAAAAACCGAAAAATAACACTTCGTTAGCAAATGCAGGTAGAATTGAAGAGCTTGCAACAACAACTACACGCATATACGGAAATTTGGAAATGGCGATTGCAGCCGTCATTTTCAATCTTAAAAACATAAAAACTCTCGTCATCTAAAACAATGGTGTTTTTGATTTCAAAATTGCTGAAGTAAACCCAACAAATATCTCTAAAACTTAGGAATCAGTTCGACAGACAGAGTGACGTACATAGCTAAATCAGCTCAGTTCGTTTTCCTGATCATCTTGGTGTACATTTTCAGATCAGTTATAAAGCCATAATACATTTCATAACCATCTGTTATTATTTTTAATTTCAATAATTGTTTTTATTAAAAACTAGCTGAAACCTGCGACTTTGTCAGTGTAGCTTAATACTTTTGCATATTTATAAAACTAAAAAATCAGCTTAGACGAATTTATGCAGGCATATCTCATGTACATATGTATGTATGTAAGTATATTGAAAATAAGCCTTTTAAGTCCGCAAAGTCGAACTGAAAATATGGATTTTCCGAAAATCTCGACTACCGAGCCATCTAATGGATTTTTATAGGTCTTTTCAGTGTTTAGTATACTTATTTAGTGTGCATATGCATGTTTTCAATTTAACCTAGATCGAACTATTCCTAATTGCACTTGCAGCATACTTTTTTTAATATCATCAATATCGGACCATTAGTACACAAACCACCAAAAACCACTTTGACGTGATATTTCTCATCGCGCCCCTATTATACATTTCTAATTTCATCAAAATCGGGTCTCAAATATAGATTTTCTAAATAACTTGCTTCCAGCGCCACCTAGTAGTGTACCAGCACCATACCTTTCTCATATTATAAAAATGTAACTATAAATATGGATTTCTTGAACAACTCGACTCTAGTCTCGCCTAGGGAATCCATTTTATGTAAAAGCATTTCTCGTCGCATCCTACTTTACGCTTATAGTTTTCCGAATATCTGCCACGGTCTAGAGAAAGAATATACTGCCCAAATTTGTTCGTAATTTAGGACTTTATTTTATATATAGTATAGTTCTTTCTACAAGAAACGTCATTTATATCCAGGTTTCAAACTTTGAACAAACGTGGAAAAAGTTAACTAAAATTTTTTAATCAATATTTTTTAGAAAATAGTTGGGTGTGCAGCATGATTCAATTATTAAAGGTTTGATACATAATGACAGCTAAGTAGAAAGAGGGAAGAATGTAATCCCTTTTTGTGAAAAAGTAGTTAACAAGTACGGAAAGTACATATGTATATAATTATTGGTAAATGTAAATTCCACGAAATCGAAATATGTTTGGAAGTCTACGAAATATTTGATGCATTTTTCTAACTGAAAATTCTTTCATTATTTTAATTGACAAACATTTAGTGGTAAATATATGAAATTGTTATAAAGATTAGATTTTTTTGGTCACAATATAAAAAAACATGTGTTTACGTTATTTGTTCTTATAAAAAACAAACAACACAAACTCGTTTAAAAGCCATGTTATATACTGAGCCATATGAATTGATTCACCAAAACTCACCTGAACTTCCCAAACTCTTTAATTTGCATACGTATTAGTCCATTTCGAAAACTGCGACATTAGTCAAAACGGCGTAAACCGAATTTTTAGTCTTCCATACGATTTCAAAGACAAGGTTATTGATAGGTTCAAACAAGGGAAAGTACTTTTTAATGATATTGCGTACAGAAAAACGCATGGTACAAAAAGTAAATATCAACACATTTAAAACAGAAAATCATTAAAAATTAAGGTCCAATGGTTTAGTTTAGTTTAAATGCATTTCAAGCTTAATAAAAATCGAGATGTGGATTCCGAAACCATTTTTGAAAATTTAAATATTATTATATTATAACATCTTTGCTTTTCATTAGGAGTAATCTCAAAAAATAACTGAACATTCAGCCAATAACATTTACAAAGAACTTAGAAATTGTTCGGTAATTTTATAAGAAATCTTATACATATACTATATGTAGGTATATTACTTCTTTATCTATAAAAAAAAATAGTTTTCACTATGGAGTCAAATATCTCACCATTCTTTCACAAGAGAATGGGCCTCTTCATTAATTTTTTATTTTCTTGTTCAGATTTTTTAAAAGCTGATTCATGTGAGTTTTGGAAAACAGTTTTTTTACGTCCATGGTGGCATTTATGTGTTCCGAATTTACTAAAAGCTTTTGCAAATATTGCTCACACGTATTAATTTGGCCGCCATTAAATTTCTTAAATACAGCCTCCAGGTTTTTCACTTCGCTTAAAAATTCAGTGGTCGGCTTTGTGAGTGCTCCTCTGGACACTTCATCGACCCAGTGCATGTGGACTCATTCGAAACGTGTTGCGTTAAGCCAAGTTTTCTGACAATGAAACCTGCAATATACTCAAGAGCATCCTCATAAAAGCTATAATATGAAACAGAAATAAAAGCGTCAGATTTCTTTTTCTGTCCTTTGTTGCACCAACCCGAAAACAGCCAAAAACGGCTACAGAATCAGTTAGATTATGTTCCTGTTTCTGTTCTTTGCGGTACAGCACCTTTAGGCTGCATTTAACACAATTAAAAAAAGTGGGCACGGTTTCTGTTGGAAAAGCAGTTTATTGTTTCTATTATCTATGCTGTTATATTTTACCTTATATAAACTAATTAAATGCTACGCAAGAACTCGTACTTCCGTTAAGGATAAATAATATGTAATATGTAATCACTGGATTACATTTCGTTTAGATAAGACAATATGTATTTTATGTGTATTTTATATGTATGTATATGTATTTTAGTTACACTTTAAACAACTTATGTACATACAAACGGGACAGGTGATATGATTGGGAGAAAAAATACCCCAAAACCGTCGCCGTTCACGAAGATCAGGAACAGACGTTAAGCAACCTACATATACAAAGACAACTTTCGGCATTAACGTTTTCACATGCTATTATAGAGATTTTTCTTGTAAATCCAATTTTGCTGGCAAGTACTTATACGTGCTAAAAGGACAGGGAGTAGCGGAGGTTGCTCACTCACGGGCTTCGTTGGAAAAGAATGCTCGCACAGGGGTGGAGGTGAAAATGAGCAGGGACGAACGAACGACCAAAAAAACCTATAAACAAAAGTGATCACTAATAATCGTAACAAACTGTTTTCAAGTACTCACGTGTGCCAACAGGGCTAAGATACAGAGAAACGGTCACTTAGTATACAAATCACGATCTTGGCGCACAAGTTTCCTAATGAATTGCAAATACATATGTGGTTTAAGTAGAAAATATTGATATTTTTAAAAAATTCTTACTCAAATTTTCACAATTTTCAAAAAAAATTGTCAACGAATCAGAACAAAACAAACGAACCAGTGAAACCGACTCTTTTTTTTTTTTAAATTTACTACTATTTAAAAATATTTGATAAGATTCATACAAAAATGTTCAAAGAAATAACACTGTTTTAGCTAAAGGAGACGTCATGTGAAGAGTGAGGAGCAAAGCTGTTTATGTATCAAACCTTTCATTATTGAATCATGGATGTGCAGTTTTATAGTCCATTTCAAAATAACGATTTTTTTTCTGTCATGCGTTATATGGACGCATTTGCGAGAAAGGCCAGCAAAAAATTATCAAAAATTAACGGCAATTTCTAGCACGTCCAAACTTGCACTTTATTATACTAAAACTGAATGTATTATAAAATTGCCAAAAAGCCATTATTGATCCACCGTTCTATGTAAACTGTAGATGGAACCAACCTTACGTCAATGGTGAACGTTGCAATTAAATTGTTTGCGACTTTTTGGCTCCCCATGTCAATATCAATTGTGTTAGTGGCAAATAGTTCTGATAGGATGGTGCAAAAAGCCGTACAATATTACTTCATTGGTACGAACTTTAGCTGGCCGAATCATACCCGTAATGTTTAGGGCAATATTCTAGAGATCTCTCCCGTTCATAATTGATATACCATATTATTCTAATTTTTTGGCTGCCGCACAGTGTCATTTGAAGTATTTATTTACATTGAACACTATATACATACATATGTACATAAATGAATAAAATCTATTCATGTCATTTAAATAATTAATGTTTACAACAAGGCGAATTCATACAAGGTGATAGCATCCCATGAGTCGAATTCGCTAGGTTGTTTTGTTTTCACACACAAAATCCATAAGCAAACTGGGCGAATTCAGTTTTTGACATTTCACTCGCAAATTACACTAACAAAATACATGAGCAATACTAGGCGAATTCAGATTTTGACACTTCACACGCAAAATTACACAAACAAAATACACAGTGGATTCGCCTTGTTTATCTTGCTATCACCTTCTATGGATTCGCCTTGATTTACAATATATTGCCTGGTTTTCATTGGAAAATTTTTCGTAGCAAATCCTATCATTAAAATGAAAACAATCAATATTTTGACATTTGCAAATGCAAAAATTATTTAATGACAACATGTTGACATTTCGGGTAAATTTCGAACAATGTATTTATCCTCCATTAAAATATGAAGTAAAAACATTACTCGTATTAATATCCGATGAGAATTTTGACTTGTATATTTGCGATATGCGCATGCATACATCTGTACGTATGTATGTACTTATATACAATATAAATAATTATATATTAGTCATTCATAAAAATTATTAGGTATATAATAATGCTCCTGATAAATTTCTTCGTATGCATCACCATGGCATCGTCATATTGGAACACACTGGTATGGTTCTCTGGAGCGATAATATTGAAGTGAATATTTTTTGCACTACGCTTATGAAAAACTGGCCACATGATAAACATGAATGCAAATTGAGTCTCGGCTCGTGGACTTATGATGGTTTTGAATTGGACTTTATTAATAATACCACTCTGAATGAAACGATAAATTTTGAAGAAGTCGATATGACAAATATGGAATATAATGTCATTGAATTCGGGGTAGAACGTATTTCCACCGTTTACTCCTGCTGCGCCGAGCCGTATATAACAATGGAATATCACCTGAAATTTGAGCGCCGCTGTGCATTTGTTGTAGTTTTCCGTGCGCTGATTTTAACGGTGATTATACTCTCACTACTAGCTTTAGGAGCTGAGACTGGACACCGTTTCAAAATTTGCCTTAACGGTTTAAATCTCATCATCATAACCTTCGTTTTAATATATTTTGCTCATCACACTGGAAAAATTACACGTGAAACGCCATTAATTGGTAAGATAGTGCCATTCCGTCTAAAAACATGTTTGATTAATTATTTATCTTTAAAAACATATTTTACTCTTTCACATTTGCGTAGTGAAATTCTTCAGTTGCAGCTTCGTATTGGTCACACTTCAGCAAATACTTGCAGTTTTTTCAATATTCGCCACTCATTCTTCTTATCGCGGCAAACTCCACCCCGCTGTATCTAATTTCCTGCGAAACTCCTACGTTTCTTATATGATATCCAAAAGTAATATGAAAATTGTACAACGTGAAACCGGCGACTTAAATACTCAGTTTGAAGATGTGACATTGCAGGAAATCAGCAATCTAATATCCGCAGATGCTACACCATATGAATGGATGCAGTTGGCTAACTTTTTTGAGAGTTTTGCAATAATACTATTTAGTATAATTTATTTCATTTTAGCTGCTGTATGTTATGTTTAATAAATTTCAGTTTATAACTTATGCACCAGCGGTTAAAGTTTTATAGAAAATCGGATCGAATTTCTGCTTTTAAACATCATTTTATAGGATATATTGTTGTTGTTGTAAAGCATAAATCATTTCACATAAATCAGGGTCATCCCGGTATCCCACACCCGAATAAAACGCACTAAATTACTCTCAAGTTGCAATATACTCAGACTTTTTTCCGAAAAAAAATGGATGGTATTAACTCGAGGCTAGTTTTTATTAGGCAATAATTTGATAAAACGACGATTTTGTAAAGTGCACATCTCCTCATCAGACTTCTTTCTTTTTAGATTTTACCAAAGTTTGATCCATGGAAGGCGAGCATTTTCACACGGTTAGCGGGGCTCAGCGGTTGAATTCCCGCCAAGCATTCGACAATGATGACTATGTATATATTCAAATTATTTGCGTATAGAGATGATTGGGACATACTCTTTACCCCATCTACGCCAGAATATATCAGCTGGTTTGGTGCCAGCGTTGCCTTAGGTCTACGTCGCTTGGGCATATGGGCTTGCAACCGTCAGGTGAACCAAGTAAAATGTGATTGTGTAATTGTAATTGAAAGTATTTGAAAATCAAGGGCCGCGCATTTATAATGTATTCTACTTCAAATAAGACGCTTTTGAGGCTTTGGTCGTTGCAATTTGCAAACGGCATGATTTTGTGCAAAACTCTTTTGACTGACCTTACAAGCCGTTCCCAAGCCCCGCTCATGTGAGGGGGCTCCTGACGGAATGAACTTCCACTTAATCTGGTTGAAGGCAGACGTGAGTACTGGAAACTATATCTTTCAACTTCTCGCATATGATCTTTCTCGCAGCTCTGAAATTCGTACCATTATCAGGAAAAATGTCTCGATGTGAATAACGCGGAGAGTCAGACAGATGAATAACACACCCCAGCGTTTTCTCTGTCTCCTTACAACGATCCCTAGCACTGGACCAAGGAAATCGATTCCGACAAAGATAAAAAGTCTCTCAAAGACTGCAAGTCTGTTTTAGGTTTGGGATGTCGTTTTTAAAGCTATGCTTGCTTCACGTGACAGTTTCAATTTGACAACTAAGACGAATGCATAAAATTTCGCGAAGTGTCCCACATAACCAACGCCGACGCCAAAGCGAAGCTGAAAGTTCGCCAACTCTCATCTTTTCGCGCGCTTTGACAATCAACTGATTTTCGTATTTCTTTTATATATTCAGAAGAGTAATGTGGGGTGAATTTGGTAGCACAGTAACGTTGGGGAATGCTGCTGAAGTGACAGTCCTTGGCCGGATATAGATCCGGGTCGTTCCGGTACCGTAGAACCGACTGTAACGTCCGCATGACTGCTTATGTGCTCTGCGCGGTTTTTGCTCTTTATTACTCCATGTTCGTCTAAAAAGATATTTAAAGAACCGGACTTTAAGAACCAGATTTCTTAACAATATGCACTGGTTTGAATCGTTTCAAAGCCGATGATGTTATTAATCTTTTTCATTTTTATCGCCGCGTTCAGTTTATTCACATACAGAAGGAACGTTGACATACATAAGTACATATATAACATGTATACAAACATCTCCATTCGGAGAAATATTCTGAATACGATAAACATTTATAAAATACACTCTAAATTTTTAATACGTAACGTTTTAGTTCAACTGGTCAATTTCGTTAGCTTGGAACTGTTCGTCATGCGTCCGATTGAGACAACAAAAAATCTGGACCAGTGAACCACATCGCGTAGTTCGGAAGCATTGTAATTTTGGTTGCTAAGTCAGCCGGATTTTCTTTCAAAGGCACTCATTTCCATTGCGATACGTTGGTGCACTCCAAAATTTCACCGGCTCTGTGCATAACGTAGGGTCAAAACTGTTTTCGAGTCGATCCACCAATATTGTCTCGTAATAGGTATGCGTTGGAAGTTAAGTACTGCGCCTGCGAGCCTTACTCCGATGAGCGCTGCCTGGAGTTCCAGTCTCGGAATGCGCAACGGCGTCGTTTGCCTGTTTAAGAAACTGTGAATAGCACCAATGGATTTTCATTGCAACTATAAGTGGGATTATTTAATTCCAATGGCGCCTGTTCTGTTCTGTTTTTGTCGGCACAATGGTGTTATTTACAACGTCACAACTCAATCGCATAAACCTGCAAATATATCTAAACGTGTAAGTAGCTGGATTCCAAAACATACCTAATACTTTTGCAGCAGATCTCCATTCTTTTAGGTTTTGGGCTCCTGGTGTATCTACAATGCTCGAAAACGAATTTGGAATTGGAAGTCCGGCTGTTAAATCCCACGGATGCATGAATTTGCTTGACCTGTAGAGCTAATTCCAAAGCGGATTTCTCATCATTTTCGCTATTTATAAAATCATTTATATAGTGTTGTTTTTGAATCGCTTCTTTTGCTCGTGGAAAATCTTCTTTAAAACAGCTCGCGTTTTTATCGCGTACAAAATGTATGACGAAAGCAGCGCTCCTTGTCCCGAAAATCAATGCTAGCATGACGTAAATTCTCGGTTGTTGCAATTCGTCATTGTTATCTCACCATAAAATCATCTCTTATTTAAACATCTCAATGATGTCGCCGCATATGGCTAGTTAAACTTCTCTAAACGCCAACAATATATCAAAGAGCGAATTCAGTCATTTAATGGCCATTGGCCTTTGCTGCAAACGAAACGTACCTTGTCTGGCTTATTTGAGTTTTTCACGACGAATATTGGAAGATACCGCACTTTCTCGACGTTAACTTTAGGTGTGATTAGTTTTTTCGCATAACCTTTAGATAACATATTGTTAATTTGCTGCTGAATTTTTGCTTTTAAATCTGGATCTCGGGCGCACTTAATTTTTAGGCATTTAGACCGATTAAGCGCGTTTAAGTAACTGTCTGGTAATGATACTTCTGGCTTTCGCCATGGCAAACCAATTTCGTAAAAGCCTTCAACCTTGCAACACATAGCATTCATTAAGTTTATGGCAATTTGGTCTTCTGAAGATAACAACTTGGTTGATTTGGATGACTCCAATTTGAAAACCCCATTTACTGTCTCGTGTAATTTTATGGAGGTCTTCTGACAATCGCAATGGTGAATGCTGATTCGGAAATTAAAGATGTGATCATTCTGCCCGCCGTGAATTGCACACGCTAGATAAGTTTTTCGTGGAATTGGCTGTATCCACGCCCCACTTTTATTTTCAAACGAGCTGCTGGCGTCTAGTCGGCAGCGTCGATCAGTAATAATGGTTTCACTTTATCAGGGGCGGATTCAGAAACGGTTCTTAGGGGGGCCGGAAATTATTTTATACCTCAAATCTGGAGTAAGTGTTATTCGGAATGATAGTCGGTGTGAAGTTCAATCGATTAGCAGAAAAATTGATACCTAATTGATAAAATGACTGACAGAAAAATAAAACATTGTTGATCGAAGAGACAAAATTCATAATTTTTATTGCATCAAATTATACTTAAGTCAATACACGTTATAAAGAAAATATTTTATAAAGCAACTAAAATTACAATTTGCATTTTAGTGACATTTTTATATGTGTTATTCCCCCATTTATCACCGGGAAATAGACACTTTGAACTACATTCAATATAAACCACCAATAGCAAAGATTTTTTTTTAGGAGTTATGACTTTTACTAGAAATAATTCGATTTTATGGTACATGCTAAAATGTAATCAGTAATTTTCACTTAAAATATTGAAATGATGAATAATAATCAAAGTGCTGAATAATTGCAAGCTTTCTAAAATAAAATTTTATGTGTAGATAGATCCCTTTATGCACTGATAGAAGTAAAATGTCTTTATTTCTTAACTGTTATTATTTATTTCGTAAACTGTGCGGTAGACAGTGTGTTTTAATATCTATTTGATACACAAAAAACGATCACAACACTACGTTTTGCTGATATATTATATAATAATGTTCAATTAAGTTAAACAATATAAAAATATTACAGCATGTACCACAAAAACGAATTACATATATCTACAAAAAATCATAACTCCGAAAAAAAAATCTCTGCTATTGGTGATTTATACTGATTGTAGTTCAAAGTGTCTATTTCCCAGTGAAAAAGTTTCAGAGAAAAAAAATACACTTTTTGAGAAAATAAATGTTAAAAAAGATTTTCACTTTTTGTTTATTGTTAAATAAAAAATTTCAAATAATGGAAATCAATCATTATATCATTCTATCTTAACGTACCAAGAATAACTGACATTTTAGTAAAAACATTGCTAGAATCCATTGAATTTTGACAAAGTTATGGGCATTTAAAAAAAAAATTCTCACTGTCAACTTGAATAATCGATTTTTGTATGAAAAACAAAATCGCGTTTAATTCGGCCGAAAAATTTTTCCGAGCCAAAAGAAAAAATACGTGTCTCATTATTTGGACCAACAAACAATGTATTTGAGTTTGGTCGAAATTAAAAATCATGCTTGCACCTGACCGGTTGTCTGGAAATGGAAAGCATCAGCTAGAATTGGTCGTAGCCATTCAACTCTTGTTCGTCTTTTACAAAAAAAAAAAGAGAATAGTGATGTGTTGGAGCGTAAAAAGGGATCAGGTCGTCCTCGAAAGTCAACTGAGAGAACAGACAACGTACTGCGGCGGATAAGTTAAAGTGACCGCTTTAAAATTGTACTTTCTATAAGGGCGGAGATGCAAAATTTTCACCAAGTGGATTTAAGTGTCGAAACCATACGCTGACGGCTTAGGGATGTGGGTTTATATGGAAGACGCCCAGCCAAAAAGCCACTATTAACACAAAAAATTAGGGCTGAACGAATTTCTTGGGCTAAAAAGTACCAAAATTGGGATCCAAATGATTGGCAAGAGATTATGTGGTCTGACGAAAGCAAATTTAATTTACTAAGCTCACAAAATTTGCTCGACGTGCGCCGTTCAGGTGGTGACAGTAGTTAACAATTTTTTAGTACCCGCATTTGAAGAGCATTATTCTTATACGGATCGCCTAATCTTCCAAGATGACTCAGCGCCATGCCATCGTGCAAAATAGGTAAGTTTTGATTGGAAACAAATCTTGTATAAAACATCTATACAATAACGGTGTATATGATCTTATTCAGCTCGAATTTTTATTTTTAGTTCGCCAATACATTTAATGATCTAGAGATTCAAGGCTTGGATTGGCCTGGAAACTCGCCAGATTTAAACCCTATTGAGCACTTACATATGTCACATAATGAAGTGTGAAGTTGCTAAACAGAAGCCAACAAATAAAAGTCAAATGATAAAGATTTTAGAACTGGATTGGTATGGTCCTGTTATGAGGAAATCAATTGAGGTCCTAGTGAATTCCATGCCTTCAAGAATTAAGGCAGTTATTGAGGCTAAAGAAGGAACGACTCGTTATTAGGAAAGCCTATTGTGAAGTCTATATATCTACCGTTAGTGGTGAAAGTGATTTAGTTGATTTAAGTTAACTTCACATTGTTTCTTTTTATTAATCATGACTATCATCGCATGTACATTTTTGTTAATTTTTTTAAATTAATTGGGTATCCCTTATAAAAACCATTTTCGAGAAAAATTTGCACTATGTTGCCAAACAAATAAAAATAATCCTAATATTCTAACTTTATAAACAAATTGCTCATGTGATCTTATTTCAATTATATTTGGTGGTGCGTTTTTATTGACAGCAAGTGTATATTCATGTAAACAAATAAATAAAAACAGTTGTGTTTAATGAACTTCTGTTTCCAAGTTGAAGTGAAGATTTCAGCACAACTTTATAATTATTTTACCTTAAGAGCACTGCACTTTTGCAAAGAACGAATTTATGCTTACATTAGGCCCGTTCTTTTGTAACCTAGTTGCAAAAAAACACTCCAACTCGGATAAAATTTCCTTTTAGTTAATTCACAACACTGGCAATATCTGTCATTAAACATATGATTTGTTTAGTGAAATTTTAAAGAAGCAAAACAAAATGAGCAATTCTGAGGATTCTGTGGTAAGTTATTAAATTTATTTAAAAACATTAAATAAATGTATTAAATAACCTTTTACTTTTGTAGATGGTGTCTTTGTACGCGGGTGAGTAGTGCGAATCACGTCGCAATAGAGAGATACAAGAAGTACTAGAAGTATTGGAAACGATGTAAGCAAGCTCAAACTCTTCTAAAGACTCGTAGAGTTAAAAACAAGGCACATGAGAAGTGATTTCAAAATGTACATGAGGCTTATGGTGCCCACAGTCACCGACGTGTACGTATGCCGTGTCTGTTTGACGGGAGATACACAAAATTGAGCAAAACTTGCGCCCGTACGTATGTTTTGTAAACAAACTTTGCGTACATAAAACTGTGTTTGCTTGCATCAACACCATGTTGCCATTCATTTGTTTGCATACATACTTTTACACACATCCGCGTTGTCAATTACAATTTTTCATTGTATAATAAACCAAAGCCAAAAACCAACAAATGCAAATAGTTCATTTATCTATAATTAACATTATTAAACATCGATTTTAAGTTAATTTAATAAAAATTTAAATTTTTATAAGGTTATTTTGTTAATGATTTTAAAAAGTTCTGCTTGGCAACACTGTGCGGTGAGAGAGCACTCAGCTGACACGGCTTCACGGCAAAAATCTAAATTTCTCTGATTACACACGTACACGTCGCGCGTAACCGTCACACGTACACGTTGATGAGTTTTCATTTACATGGCGCTCTCATAAGTTTGATCATGTCAGCTGACACGTAACGTACGTTTGCGTCGGTGACTGTGGGCACCATAAGACGTCAAACGGTGGAATATCTAACAGGTAATAACAAAATGTGTGCAAAAGAAATGCATAAACTTAATGCTATTTTATTTTCAGTGAAGTATTCGTAGTCTTAACTGCGTACCTGCCACATCTGGTGGTGGTAAAACGCGTATATTACCATAAAAAATCCGTGTATGTATATGTACATTTGGTATGTAAGCAATAGAGTGGTCTTTAGGCAACTAGCAAATTTGTGCGATATCAACGATGTGAGTGATGAAAATACGTTTGCACTTGATGAAGGTTTTGAAGAATGAAACCAAGACGCAGCCCTTGACAGAAGGAAACCGTTTTTAATTATTTAAGACAACAAAATATTATTTAAAAATTTCACTGCATATACATATATATTTATATCTTTAAATTCACTAATAAAAATATTTACAAGAATTCATTGCATTTCATTCAACTTAAAATCTATAAAGCTAAAACAAATTCACAAGGAGCATCACATATAAAATTCAATTCAGATCACTTCTTACTCTAATTACAAATAAAATAACAAACCAAAAGCAAATTAAAAAAAAATCCAGTTTCAGTGAAAACATTTTAGTGAAGTTTTTGCAATGTTTTTGATGTAAATGCTTCGTGCTCGCTTTTATAAAACCCTTGTACATTGTACAGCAAAATGTTACCGATGTGTTTTGAAAAATTGTAAAGTTGATTCTCTTCCGCATGTACACGGGTTTTATAAAAACGAGCGCAAAGTATTTACATCAAAAACATTGCAAAAAATTCACTACAAGGTTTTCACTGAAACTCACTGTTACGTTTTAAAAAGCTGTTGCTAGACAGAGTAATTTCTGTTAGGTATTTTTTCCAAAGTGTTTCAAACGTTCTGTAACCCACATGAACCCCTCCATATAGGGGACAAAGCACGGGCTGGCGTCAGTTCTGCTGTGGTTGTCCAAGCACCTACCGTGATCGCCATTGACACCATGTCTTCCAACACGTTCGCGTAGGCCAACCTCTTTCTTTTTGGGTGATCCAACTGCGCTTTCCGGGAGAGGTGGCATCTCGAATACTCAATTGTCTTCTCACATGACCGCCTTTTTTCTTGCATTCTAAAATAACAAACATGTTTTAATTCATAATTTTATGTGAAATATACGAAGCGCAAATTTTTCTCACCCTTGTTCCATTTTTATTTGTTTTGTTTATGTATTCATAAAACAAACAAGATTTGACAGTTGATTGAAATTTCCCAAGTATTTTTCCAGAGCCCATTCACAATAGAGCGGGTTTTTTGCTTCACAACACTACATCTCAGGTCGGATATCATATAACCGAGTTGGCTTAACTCGCATATTTTTCCGAGTTAGTGTTGTTGTTTTACATGCTATTTTTTATCCTACCTAGTGTTTTTTTGCAACTAGGTTACAAAAGAACGGGCCTATTGTGCCAAATGGTGTGACAAAAACTGTGACGAAGAAACATAGGGGTATTTTTGAAGATTTCCCTTCCACAACAACTGTGCAGATATCTGTCTCTAATAAGAAAACGAAAGGCCCATCTAGCCTCAACAACATTCTAAAAATTATAAACTGTGCCAGTTGGTTTTAATGCAATCTCCCCAGGTTATACGGTAACAAAACGACACTCAGTTGCGAACATGGCGTTGTATTCCTTCGACGCCTATCTAACTTAGCCTAACACGCTCCTGTGGAGTTTGAAATCGTTTTGTTGTACATTTAAAAAAGTAAGCTTCATTAGAAATAATACAATATAAATTTAAAAAATTAAAACATAGTAGAACTCTTGATGGAATTATAAGTTCGCTGAGAATATGTTTGCTGTTATATTCCTCTAGTTTGAACAAACAAATGAAATGACAGCGAGAAAAATTGTTTAAAATGATAGCCTTGGTCGGTCTAGCACCGGCCACTCCATCCCCAGTACTTTTACGAAGAACTCCTTGTTGCGCAATTGGCCATCGGCTCCACTTCAAAAAAATAACCCTGGTCGGTCCAACGTCGGCTACCCCATCCACAGTACTTTGACGCAGACCTCCTTTCTTTCCTAATATAGAAATATACATATCAAACTAAGCTGTTTTATATTCTTTTCATTTCAGATATCTTTGTATGTTCTTAATAAGGTGATTTCTCAAAAAATGGGGTTGTTTAACAAAAACTTAATTGTTTAATAAAAACGAATTTTTCTCGCAAACTTTGCAAAATATGTATATAAAAAAATGTATATGAATTAAAGAAGTTTATATTGTCTATCGAATGAAATTTTAAATCCATTTGTTAGTTTGTGAGATACTTGGAATTAAAAAAAATACTTACTTCGACTTTTTGACCTTAAATACCTACTACTTTTATTGTCTCCTCCAAAAAAGAAGTATACCATAATGCTCACCTAAAATATTTATATAAATCCAGATATAAATTTTTAAAATTTGAGAATTGTACGTTTGCTGCAATTATGCCCAAGTATATTATATTTACAGACTTAACTTTAACTACTAACACATAACACTTAAAAGCTATAAGCTATAGCGGTTTTAACCCCGAAATCGGGGGTACTAAATTAAAGCCCACCATATGGTTTTAACAATAAACTAAAGCCCACACCATCAGCTTGGCAATTTGTAAAGGTAGGAGTGAAAGCAATTTGTTGACAGTGTAAACCTCAAGTAATTGGGTTGTACACATCAGCCTCAATCCCTCAGAATAAGTGGATTGGAGAAATAGTTATTAGTGGCAACACAGATATTTCCATCAGCTGTTCTATCCTACTCGAACTAAATAATTTAACACAGTATAACTATTTTATGTGAAATGAATCTACAGACAGATGCAGTAATTTCATTTAATCCGAAAAATCCCCATAATTTAGGTTAGTATGTATGAAGTAGTCGATCAAATGTTAAAGAAAATGTGTATTACTTCCAGGGGATCCAAATGACAAATCCTTAAGAAAAGTGGAAATAGAAGTTCTTATTCCAAGGATAATGCGCAACCGTGCTAAAGAAATACACTGCAACAAGGAAGTTCAGGATTTTGAAACGTGTTGCAAGGCAAGCAATGTGATGATGGTATTCACATGTCGTAATGAAAATTCTGCGCTAAAATCGTGTTTAACGAAATGGTATAACAATGCAGATTTTAAGGAGGAATGCAAGCGAATTTATCTCGAAGAACGTTCCGACTACCGACGTACAGGAATCCCAAAAAAGCATCGCATACAGAAAATGTGAATTTGTTCCTTTTATTTTGTTAACTTTTGACTTTGTACAAATGAAGTGCTGTTGAACCGACGCAATACTATTTCCGATACACTGAAATTCCGTATGTCCATAATTGTGTTAAGGGCTAACTCCTTTGGTTTTGAAACTTGCAAAAGCAATATATCCTTATCAGAAGTTTCAGCAACGCGTTGAATTCCTTTTAGGTCTTTTGTTACAATGCACGAGTCAATTGCGGGACGAACGAATATAATAAAGCTTGCGTGGTTAAATCGCGGTCCTTTTTTATAGATTACTACAGAAAAGTTAAAATGTGTACATAAGGCTATACAGATATGTATATACTTACAGAAATTCCCCCCAAATTTAATACCACTTTTAACTATCCATCCCTTAGCTTTAAGATACACGTACGCAGCGAGGCATTCCAAAAAATTCGAATTTACTTTCGTAGCTTCGTTTATAAATTCACTCCACTGAATTTCATTCCCTTTCAAATTTTCAATACATAAAATTCCAAGGAAATACGATAAAAAACAAGACTCCTCTAATTCCAAGGTGAGGCTTTCGTCACCATCGAAGCCTTTGGTGACCGCTTTTGGTGCACCCCTAGATTTACTGCCTTTTCCGTAGCAGCCATTCTCATAAATTTGTATTATGTTCGCAGCATCATTTACCTCAACCGAAATGCCCGTGAATATTCCTCTTACGTTAGCGCCAACAGGAAAAGGTTCTTGGATGGTGTTTTTGGTAGCTCCCTTTTTCCTTTTAATAATTGGTGTTAGAAGCATCGTCAAAACAAAGCAATTCCATCATGGATGGTAGATATGGAAAAGCTATCGATAGTATCGATACTTTCATTTCGCAGCTACTATCGAGTTTTTTAAACACTTTCTTTTGGTTCTTTCACTGCAACTTACATATATGCTGAAACTTAAGCAAAAATTATATTTGTGAACAAAAATTTAAATTTGAATTATTGAAATTTTTTAGTATTAAAAAATAATAATATTTTTTAGTTACAAAATTTCTTCTTAGGCATTATTGCAGAATCCGTACAATTCTTAGATTATAAAAAGTTATAATCCTAATAATAAACTATCCTAGTAATAACCTTTAAGGTGACGATAATGGTTTTTTGTTTTTTTTGGTTAAGGTAAAATGATTTGAATTTTTTGATGTCATTCGATAGGTAATACAAATTACTTCAATTTCATATACATTTGTGTTTTCGAAAATATGCAAAAATTATAATTTTTTATTGAGATTTCTATATTAAGGGCTCACTATTTCTCACAGTTGAACGCTAACTTCCGTTCCTGAGGCAAGGCGATTTCGAGGAGTCATTTGGGCATAACTAAAGAATAAAGTCCACTGACCTAGAAAAAAATTAAAAAGGTCCGTCTTCTTCTACTTGGTCCGCCTTCTTCTACTGATTCTTATGATGTACAACTGCAAATAAAAAGGGTGGTGTTATGGAGGGGCAAAGGCATTGACACTATTTTAGTGGCTTATATTTCGGAAACTATTACACCGATTTGAAGAATAATGATATAGTTGGATAGGTAATTAAGAGATCTGTCATCTGATTTGTATATTACATGTACATATATTTTGACAAAATCCAAAAAATTTAAATAATTCTCATTTTTTCATAAAATATATTTTTTCTTTAAAAAATACATAATTAACTGCATATCAAAATATATTTGTCAAATAGTACATAAAAATGCCTTCCATTTGATATATAATTTTATTAAGTTAGGTTTAAATATTAAAACATAATTTCCTTTAGTTGTGTTGCTGGCACACTTAAAGAATTCTTTTCGAATAACGTGAAACGAAAGTGATATTTTTCCAATTATAACTTTAGTTCAGATTAAGATTAGTTAGTGCAACTGACCTTTAGATTTCTAGAAAATTTTTTAAAAATGGTATAAGCTACCAAATATAATGTTAAAAGTGCTGTCATTGTCATATTATAATTTCATCATTTCATCACGAGCTGTGAACACCTTTAATAATAAATCTCTCGAATTGTTGCAATTTAGGTTTGAGGGAAGACGGAGCAACCAAGGGAGTGAAAAACAGCTGTCATATTTACAGTCACTCCTATTTCAATGCAGACCTGGTGTCTGGGTCTTGTGACTTTTGTCAGCTGAATACTTGATTCGTCGTAGCACTGATATACGTGAAAATTTTGCGAAAACTTATTGATATTTCATTTAAATTTCACTGTACTTATTTTTATTTGAATAAGTAATAGGAGAAAATGGCAGACGTAAAGGAATTAATAAATTTACCTGATGACAACATCGGTAAGTTTTCATCAAATTATACCAACTAGTCTAGAACATGTGTGTTAGCAATAATAATTTTTGTATTTCCTTAAGGCATATTAAAAAATTTATTTATCTTTCAGATATGATCGCTGCCACTTCAGTGCTGCAGCAACAGGCAGCTGACATCCGTACCAAGACAATTAACTGGGCCTCTTACATGCAATCGCAGATGATATCGCAGGAGGATTACAACGCCATCAGTTCCTTGGACACTGCCAAGGCAGCTTACCTGCAAAAGAACTCTACACAGGCGGTGAAAACTTTGCTAAATCTGCTCGCCCATGTTTCTAAAGATCAAACAATCCAATATATTCTTGTTTTAATCGATGATATGCTGCAAGAAGAACGCTCACGAGTTGATTTCTTCCACGACTATGCCAAACAAAATAAAGAGTGTGTTTGGGGACCATTTCTTAATCTATTGAACCGCCAAGATGGCTTTATTGTTAACATGTCATCGCGTATTCTAGCAAAACTGGCTTGTTGGGGCCACGAACTCATGCCAAAATCGGATTTGAATTTCTACTTGCAATTCTTGAAGGATCAGCTGACTGTGAATGTAAGTTAATTGTATGCATGTGTGAATGTCCAATATTATATCAAAGTTTCTGGTTCTTTGGGTATTTTTTTATGTAGTTATGCATAGGAATTATAATAGTTATTATATTTCATTTAGTCCTTGGTTCAAGAAAGCTTGATTTTTATATTATGTATTTTGCATGAAAATTGAAATTTTTAAGATAACCTTCGCATGAATAATTGGTTTGGTTTATACAGATAACAACATAAATTAAGCATGTAATTGCTTTTAGCGGTTAAAATAACAACCAATGAAAAGAAATAGTTCGCCACATACATATGTACATACATACGTAGTATGTATTTCTAGGGCTCTTAGAAGGGGAACTTATACACGATAAGTGATACAAAAGTGAATATATGCCTTACAATGTAGAGAGACTTAACCAATGAACGTAGATAGTAAACAACGTGCAACTCCTCTCCATTCTACCAAAAAGTTTCGACCATTATTTATTGTTTTTTATTTATACTTTATAAATCGTTGTTAGCCATTTTTTGCAAATACTTAATTTCAGATTCGATTGCATTTTTTAGTAATTTTTCGTTAGCCATTTGTTGTCGGCCATTTGATTGCCGATTTGCATTATTTTTTTTGTAATTTAATATGGTTTTTGCGTTAAACGTGGCATTTGTTAAAAATACCACATTGCATCTACATACATACAGACATACATAGATACATATGTATGTAATATATAAAATAGGTTTGTACTAAGCAAAACTGTTGCAAGCAATCAGCAGAATTGAACGAGAATCCACCTTATTTTACACATCGTGAGTCATAAGTTCACCGAAATCTAGTATATTGTTAGGAAACTAACTGTTGTATTGGTATCCATTATCCTAGTTACAATTTTGTAAGGGCGTAAGAGGTTTGGAATGAGTACTCCCTCAAGGTACTGTGTTATTTGTTACGTTACAAATCAGTTTTAAAAAGACACTACGTGTTTTATCCTCGGAATAATGTTATATCAAAGCGCAAAAGTTAGCAGTCGCTAAGTGATACGTTTTGTTGGTTTTAAAAACATAACTTTTTTGTTTGTGAATAAAACCTAACTTGTGCAGCGAAGTCCTCATAATTTTTTGACAGCTCTAGATTTATAGTATAAAAATAAAGAGCTGGGAATAGTATTTAAAAAAATAGTGAGCGGGACCTTTTCGGCAACATATGTACATACCTATAAATATTTAAAAAATCGGGGATCAAATAAGAAAGTTATAGAAAAGGACACGATTTAGTTGTTTTTAGTGGGTGGCAAAAAAAAAATTTACACCCAAAATGTTTTCTCACGTAAGTGTTTAAATAAGACTGGGATACATCAAAGAACATAGAAATATTTCTCGTTTACATACAGGAATATATATGTATGTACATATATAAATGTACATATGTATAAATATACTTATAAATTTAGAATTCAATATATAAACAGTTTATCAAAACACAAATATTAATCGGCATTTTTGTGAGTGTCGCTTTCTCGTTCAATAACTTTGCAAATACTGCCTGCCCATATCGAAAATAACTTATGGATTGTACATACACACATACTGTGTATGCTTCCGCTTGTACGTATACATCAAAGAAAATTTGAATTTAATGTTAAAATGCATGTATTACAAGAAAATAAAGAATTCTGTGTACTCATCGTCAAACTGGCGAATAGTTTGAATTAATTTTCCCGCTAACCGATAGTCGTTTATCAACTATCAGTCGATATTCGCGAAAGTGGTTGTTCAGGGGACGATAAGCTTTTTTATCTACCCGTGTTTAATGCAATGTAGGCAATTTTGATAATTTTATTTTTATTAGTTAAGCGAATTAAATGTGCGAGCTGCGCTATCCAAAATGCGAATGAACAAAAATTCTTAGCTGCATACTTTAAAAGCCTGCAGCATTTGTTTATCATAACGAGTACAATAGCTTACGGTCAGGTGATTTAGTGGTACATATTCTAATGAAAAATGCAATTATGCTAATATATATGTATATATATATATATATATATATATATATATGCGCAATATGATGAGAGGACATCATGAAATCACTAATCACCCTAAACCGGATTTTAACATTGCAAGTATGTACATAGTTACGTACGTATGTATGTATGTAAGTATAGATATACCCTGCAAGCCAACTACCAGCTAGAAATGTGGTTAACCGGTGGGTTGCGTTCATTTATAAAGTGGTTAAAAAAATGGCTAATTTTGTTCTAGCCGTGTGAAAATATTAGCTACTTTTTCATATACGTGTGATACGGCATCTCTCTTGCACTAATAGAAATGTTCGATTTAACTGAACTATCGCTGCACTCCTCTAATTTCCCTTTCTTCGGCTAAAACTATGGTTAACATGTCGTAAAAGATATCCAGTGAAGAGGTTAATAAACTGGTGAAGATATGGGTAAAAATAGCGGCTAAACCGGCTAATAATATGGTTAACATGTAGTTAAAGATATCCAATGAAGTGGTTAACAACATGGTGAAGATATGGCTAAAAATAGCGGCTAAAGCGGCTAATAATATGGTTAACTATACTACATGTTAACCATATTATTAGCCGTTAACAACCTGGTGAAGATAACGGGTAAAGTGGCTAACTCCATGGAGACGATCGCCACCAAATTTTTAATTAAAGGATACAAAAATCAGTTTATTGCATTATTCATTTATTTATTTCAATGATATATTTTCGAAAACTAAAATATAAACAAACCTATAAAACAAAACTCACCGATCTGTGCTGGCGGTGCTGGCTCTGTGCTTGCGATGCTGGTTGTGCAGGCTCTGTACTTGCGGTACTGGCTATGCTTGCGGTGCTGGCTCTGTGCTGGTTGTGCAGGCTCTGTACTTGCGGTACTGGCTCTGTGCTGGCTATACTTGCGGTGCTGGCTATGCTTGCGGTGCTGGCTCTGTGCTGGCTGTGCAGGTTGTGCTGGTTGAACTAAATAAATAAGAAGGCGAAATGTGCTGGCTGTGATACTCGTAAATGCAATAAGCTGGCGAAATCTGCTGGCTGTATGGAGCTTTACGATTGTGCGTTGCTTTATTTCCCATTTTAGGGATTTTTTCTTTTCTTATGATAATCTTGTTGTTTCATTCACTCTCACTCATGAAGACAAATTAAGAACACCAGCGTTTTCTCTTTTTGGGAAATTCGAAATACATTAACCCTAGTACGATGAATTTGTTTTCGGAAGCCCGAACTTTTAAGTAATTTAGAACAATTTTTTTCTTATCGCATTAAGGTTAAAGAAAGAAATGTCCCATAAATGTGCATTGGTATTGGTATATAGAGAAAAAATGCGTGAATGTATTAGAATTTTTGTATAAACTGGTTAGCGTTGGCTTGCAGGGTACATATATAATACAATGGTATATGTAATTGAAAGTAAACAAGGGTTTTCGTTTTGTTTGGTTGAGAGGGGTTTGGCACCTATGTATTTGAAAAGTCAAATTAAATTAGAATAAACAAAACTTATATAAAATTTAAAGACTTTACAAAATTTAACAAACATAGGGTTTTCTTTTCTCGTAATAATGTTGAATTTATTCTGCCCCGTGCCAGGGCTGTATTTTCACATCATTTTCTCGTGGTCGTTTGTTTTTTTCTCAAAATGTTGCACTCTGCCACGACAAAAGGGCAACATTTTCTATCCGCTATCAAACTCAATTTTGACATTAAATACAAGTTATTTGTCGATGAATTAAACTGATGATTGAAGTGAAATTGATAGGGTAGGTGGTTTGTGTGGCTTTTAAAGTTTTCCTTATTGACTTGAAATGCAAAGTGCGTACCAAATCTGATAGAGTTTGATAACATATTTGCGGAGATATACATATTTGGTCTGAAGTGGACGGCACCACGCCCATTTTCCAAAAAAAAGAATTACACGATCCTGTGTCAAATTTCAGCAAATTATCTTCAGTGGTTACTGAAATATCACATTCGTTTGATTTTCACAAAACACAAATAGGTAGGCGTAGTTTTTATCCGATTTCGCCCATTTGCATTGTCAAACTACCTTGGGTCCAGGGCAATGTGTAAACCAAGTTTTGTTGAGATAGCGCAACATTTCCTGGAGTTGTCTGTTGAATTTAAGTATACATTATATAGGGATATATGTATCTATCTCGGTTGCTGTTACAAGTAGCCGTTAAGTGAACAAAGTTACTAGTGGGCACCAGTGTGATTGGGTATAATAAGTATGCCACTCTATAGCTTTTCACAAATGCTTCTTTTAAAAAGTAATGGTTATTAAAATCGGTTTAGTACTTTAAGAGCCAAATCGTTACATTTTCCATATAATCAATTCAACATAATACTTAGACAAGATACAATTTCTGATATATTAAGCATAGAATCCGGGTGAGTTTACTGTGAATAAATTTCATTTTCATTGCAACCGGTAATCAGACGTGCTTGTAACGCCCTAAGAGCTGTGTTCAGCAAATTATGGCTTTAAGCTTTAACTATGTTTCCAAATTATTATAATGTTTTTATCAGCTTTCACTGTGGGAATAAAATGCCTTAGACAACGTTCAGACAGGGAAACTTTTGTCGCGGCAACTCGTTACTTGTAAGAGAGAGAGGGACGGGGAAAGGGGAAGGGGGAAGGGGGAAGGGCACCGAGTTGCTCGTGTTCGGGCGACACGCTTTGTGTTCTTATTCGTCTCAGTCGGCAGCTAAGAAATTTGACATTCCTTTTCATTTATAAATTCTTTCAGTTGCAGTTTTGTTGAGTTTTAAGTGAATACATACGGTAAGTTGGAAAATTAAATTTTGTTCTTATTTTTTTGCGATTAAATATACACATGTGTGCATATACTATACATATTAACGTAAATTATGTTAAAACTTCATTTTTCAACACCTTTTACTTATAATCACAAAATGTATCAGAATGTGTAAATGCCGCTTAAGCGAAGCGTACAGAAATTTGCGAAAATGATATAAAATGAAATGCCAGAAAATTGCCTGAACAGAGTTGCTCTGTGTGAACGCGACGAGCAACACCAAAAGGGAAATCGCCGATAATAAGCAACAAAAGTTTTCCTGTCTGAACACTGTCTTTGTAGAAATTGTGCACGGGAAACGGAAGGAGTGTAAAAGTTGATAGAATTTTCAGATGTGACGGGCAGGTCCAGAACAGAATTAATACAGGTTTTGTTGAGTGTGTAGAAGAAACCTTTATGTGAAGAGATAAGGCCATGCTGTTTAATTAAAAGAATGTGAAAACACCACGGTTCCGTTAGATATTTTTCTTAGTTTATGAATTTTGGAACGAACTAAAATATTTCGAGTTTGGTACTTCAGGCATTGCCAATTTCAAATATCAGACAAATAAAATAACAGTAATGTTTGTAATTTAATCACTTGACTAATATATAAATATACATACATTTGTACGTACATACATTAGTACATATACTCATACCTTCGTTCCTTGAAAAAGTGCATGTGTTCTGGGTATAAAAATGCAGTTGAATTATGTTAGTGATTTTTAAAAAATAAACTCTAAGTTGCTGTCAATGTGTATGTTTCATTACTAACAACTTTTTTGTTGAATGCTACTTTGAAAACAAACTGCTACAAAAAACATAATTTCAAAAACTAAACTGCCAACAACAAAAATTCACTTAAATATCAAGGTCATTCAAAGAAGCACTTCATCGATATTTGCACCACTAATACCCTAAGACCAGCTTTGAGGCTTTGAAATTGTCACATCTACAACTACACGTTCCACCATCCACAACCATAGTGCTGTCACGGAGGTTACCTCGTTGTTAATAACATTATGTTTTCAATACAATCAAATTAAATTTCTAATGAAACTTTTTTTTTCAAACTACATACGTACATATGTGTACCGAATACACTTATTACACATTATACCATCAATGTTACTTCCAAACTACAAAACTGAGCTCAAATATAACCTTGAAATAACAAAAAACACAACAAATCGACACAAATATATTACGTTATGCTGAACATCTAGGCCAAGGCATACATTAAAGAACAAGCCACTCTGTCTAAGCGGGTGCAGACAATTTTGGTTCATCAGCATGGACATGGACATGGTAAAGACCAACAATCGTCCAAGAACAGCAACCAATACAGTCCGAATATGGCGCAACAACAGCAGTCACAGCAACAAATGGCAGGCGATAAATATCGTGAGATGACGTTCGAGCAGCAAAATGCACTTTCCGATGGCTGGGTTCCTATTCCGGTAGAGTGAATTCTATCTTAATCTTTCTCCCGCAAAATAAAAACACCAATACCTATAATATTTAGAAATTTAGTAAGTGTCGTGTGATAATCGGTAGGCAACATGCATTCTTTATGCGAATGTGTGTGTTAAAAAAAAACGCTGTGGTGAATTTGTGGTGAGCTTGAGTATCATTCCATCTTTCAAAATTACAGTATGGGCCTGTGCCAATTGATAGAAATGTTCTATAGTGAGAAAGTTTTTCATTTCCGCTGTACCAATTCGTTACTTTTTTCTGTTGAAATTGTTGACACTTCGATGCGGAAGCTAGTAATTGAATGCAGCAATTATATAGAAAATATTCAATCTTCTGGAATTGAAATCCATGGATTTATTAGACGTTTGAGCTATACTAGAACAAAAAATACATCAATGCCGTCTTCATAGTTATGCTTGCTATCAATTGTTTCCATAGACCTGCTCGACAATTTTTTTTTCACCTCATAGTTGGCAAAAATTCATTTTCCAGAGTATTTTTCTATCAATCGGACCAGGCGTTATGTAGGAGTATTTAATATCTGAAAAAGTACTATTTTTTTTATTGAATTTTGACTAAAGCGTGTCGTGGCTAACGCAAGATATTTGTAATTAAATATTAATTTTATTCATTGTATTTTTGTATAACATTTAATTGTATGTAGGATTAAAAATTAGTCTTAAGAAAATACAAAAAAAAAAACTAAAACTCGTACTACTTACAGCAGCAAGCATTGATCTAGTAGTGGGTAACAACATTTTATACTTCTTCAAATTATGGAAAATTTGCAACAAACCTTCAATCTGATCATTGCACCTTGATAACCTGATTTTTCGTTCCGAATGCCACTGAAGATGGCAAAAAAATGAAATGAAAATTGTTCCAATATATGTATATGAACTTTTCACCCTGCCGGAAAACAGAAGATCAAAATGCTATAATTACACAGTACGACAGTGGTTGGTACACATGAGAAATGTTAACAGAATATGAAATTAGGCTTAAAATTAAGAAATACGTGTCATTGCTGTAGCAAGTCAGAATCGATTTTTAAGCTTCAAAGGAAGGTGGAGGTTCATATTTATATTTCATATATTTTATATACATAATTTTTAAATTTTTTTTATTTATTAGAAGTGAACCTCCACGGTACCCGTTGAATTTTCTCAAAATTCTGACGTGCTACAGCAAAACGCCGAGACACGTATTTATTTATTTTTAGCCTATTTTCATATTCTGTTAACAATTAACATGTCTACCAAAAAAATTTGATTTTGTCGCTCTGTGTTAAGTGTATAGTTAGTACTTAGTAGCATGCTTACTCTTTTTAAATTAATGCAAAGCAACGTCTCTTCATGGAATCCACAAGGATCTCGCAATTCAGAGATATATTTTGCTATTAGAGCTGAACCACGCACTCCAGCTCGCTGTTGGCTTCGGCTTAACATCAGTCCAAAAATGTTCAATGGGACTCAACAGGGAGCTAAGCTGTCCGGCCAACGACCTCAATTACAGTGACACGAATTCATTATCTGGCCTTTTCTGGTCGTTGGTTGGATCATTATCTTATGGAACGTCCATTTTAGCGGCATGACCTCTTAAGTAAATGGTAATATAACATATTGCATTGTTAGCGGGACGTCATGCATACTCGCAAGATTGTGCCCCCGTAAAGAACAATTGTGGATTCATATGTCCGTAGCATGGTCATCAGTTTTCCAAGGGCTATATCAAATGCTCTTCTGCAACTACAAGACGCGGTGCGACATGGATTTTCTTTAAGATAGGCACCTTTCGGAGACGGTGTGCATACAAATTGTACTATCTTAGTCTTCTTATTACGACATGAACACTACTGAGCAAGTTCAGTTCGTACAGGATCTCACAGCCCACATAGTTGGGCGATTTTTGGCGAACCTAATAACGATAGCAATATTTCCAGAGTGCATATTATATAGGACAATATGTTTTGTAGCTGCGCACTACAATTTTAATGTTCGCAACTGTACGTAAATCGGAAAAAATACTAAAAACTCCCTCACACTCGTATAAAATATTGTTGTACTAGTTATATTCCAGGTTGTATTTAAAATTGTACAGGTTTTCCCCCCTTTTTTACTCATTGCCGTGTGTGAGTAATACCAGTAGATACTGCTAGCACACAACTCTCATATGAACTTATGTCATATTGTGTTTTTTTTTTAAGCCAATGCCGTCACTGATACTAAAAAAAACCATCATTGATTGAAGAAAACTGGATTAAACGAATTGATGCTGCATTCATATTGGCATAAAATATTATGAGTGTAGTATTGAGCACCATTTTATGTAATTTTTCAATCCCTTCACTTCAATTTACCTGGTATGGACCCTGTTTGCTATAGGTTTAAATGTCGTTTTTCTATTTGGTAAATATGCGCTATTCCGCACACTTAGTAATTATGCATCTAAAAATTGTAGATTTTGATTTTCGTTATTATGTATATATTAGGCTAGAAAAGGCTTTGTAGTAGTACTATTAATTTACAATAATATTGGTTTTACAGAAACTCAGATCTTTTCTAATCAAAACTATTTTAATCATTCCCCTGGTAATGATTATTGTCATTTATTAATTAATTAGTATTTTTGCAATCACAACAACAATCTTAATCTAGGCCAATGAATACATCCAATCCGTGGGTCGTTGCCTTCAAATGATGCTTCGCATTGATGAATATCGTTTCGCCTTTGTATCTGTGGACGGCATTAGCACATTGATCAGCATTCTATCATCCCGTGTTAATTTCCAGGTAGGTTTCTGTCACAATTCCACAGTACTCGTGTTTTAATTAATACGGTTGTTCCAATTTAGGTCCAATACCAGTTGGTGTTCTGCTTATGGGTGCTTACTTTCAATCCACTTTTGGCTACTAAAATGAACAAATTCAGCGTTATCCCCATTTTGGCTGATATCCTTAATGATTGTGCCAAGGAAAAGGTAAACAGTATAACTTTATGTAAAATGATATTAACAATTTAGACACTATTGAAATATCTTGTTCCAGGTCACACGCATAATTTTGGCAGTTTTCCGTAATCTAATCGAAAAACCCACTGACCCGCAAGTGGCCAAGGAGCATTGTATTGCAATGGTTCAGTGCAAGGTTCTGAAACAGTTGTCCATTTTGGAGCAACGTCGCTTTGATGACGAGGATATCTCCGCCGATGTTGAATTCCTCACCGAAAAGCTACAGAACTCTGTACAGGATTTGAGCTCATTTGATGAATACGCAACTGAATTACGAAGTGCTCGCCTTGAGTGGTCGCCAGTGCACAAATCGGCTAAATTCTGGCGTGAAAACGCTCACCGCTTGAACGAGAAAAATTACGAATTATTACGTATTTTGGTTCACTTGTTAGAGACTTCAAAGGATCACATTATATTGTCGGTGGCCTGTTTCGATATTGGTGAATATGTTCGTCATTATCCAAGAGGAAAACAGTAAGTTTGATTCTAGTAAAACCACCGAAAATTGTACTAAATGAATTTGTTTTGCAGTGTTTTGGAACAGTTGGGTGGAAAACAAATTGTAATGCAGCTTTTGGCTCACGAAGATCCAAATGTGCGCTATGAGGCTCTCTTAGCGGTGCAGAAACTGATGGTGCATAACTGGTAAGATTTCTAAATCAATTAGATTTAAGTATCTAATATTTTTTTATGCTGAATCATCCATTAATTTTAAAGAAATTTTCCAAATAAATCATCCATTAATTTTAAAGAAATCATATAAAGAGAGCATTTAAATAAATCCATGTTAACAATCAAATGAATCCAACAATGAAACATTCGCATCCATTGAACCATTTGAACTGTAAAAATACATACTGTTTTTTTTGCATTCAATCAAACACAAGTTCATTGAAAAAATCAATTTTCGTAGGGAATACCTGGGCAAGCAGCTGGAGAAGGAAAATGAAAACCAGACTCAGAAAGGAGGTTCAGCGCCAATCAGCGGTAAAGCTTAAATGACTTCATAAATGCATTCGCTTGTCAAAAAGAATCGGCTATAATGTCTGCCGAATAAGTGTAGATGATAAACTAAATGTTGAATGTATTGATGAAGCCTTCATTAAATAATAAAAAAACGATAACGTTTTCTTGTTATGCAGAAAAAACTACATAGTTAAGTCTTAAGAAATTGCAGTATGAAACTAACAGCAGACATGCACATAAAAAATCTGATAGTTCAATGTTAAAAATTTTATTGTATATGTAATTGTTTCGCCATTCCATTTTTCTTTTCCCCTATTAAGTTTGTTATTGTTGTAGTACTTTGAACCCAATATATTTTTAATTCTGTTAAAATAATTTACAAAGTGTGCCAACTAAGTGCTCGCATCATTTTCTAAATATTATTTATTTGTTGCAAAATTATTGAGGAGTTAGTATTTTTGTCCCCGTCTTCTTTGTTGTTATTATCTGCTGAAATATGAAGTAAATATAGCAACTCTAAGGAATGCAATGAATATATAAAAGAATGTATTATTTAATAAATATGTATTTAAACTACGCAAATGTACTTACATTGTATATTTTCTTGAAGTCATTTAGGGTATTCAGAATTTCTTGGCAAAATTAAAGTCTGTCTTCTATAGCGAGAACAACTTATTGCCAGTTATTCGCATTGTGTGTACATTTGCAGAAGTCATAAAATGTTAACTTTTCCTACAACTCCTTCCATTTTTTAGCGGAATCAGCTGATGCGAGATGCCAAATTAACACAAAAGAAATGCATGGTATAAAGCTAGTTAAGTATGGCAACCCGTGTTATCTCTCGTTTCTACGTTAAACAACAACAAACAAACTTACTACTACGTTAAGTCCTTTAAAGTTAATAGTCGGCAATGTTTAGGCTATGTTATGCATATTTACAGGACAGAACAGGACAGATAATTTATGTTGCAGCTCTCAAGTCATGCTATGTCCTGTTAAGTATGCCTAACAAAGCCTTAACACTTTGAATACCCTAATCGAGTAAATAACAGAATTTTCAACGCATAATAACCGATACCAAAGGTAAAGTCACAATACTACAATGGAACAAGACCGAAACGGTGAGGGACTTACACTTGTACTGGACTTACACTATGTACTAGACAAAGAAATCAAAACGTTAGGGAACCTATACACCATTTTTTGATTGTTGTATTGAACCTAACAAAAATAGAGTGTGTCAAATGAACCAAATTACACGATAGCAAAACTTGGGCGCGCCAAACGATTTGTGAGGGTAAATAGGAACAGGGGAGGTTTAAGAAACGCACAAAATTTCACAGATCCGAAAAATACAAATACTTTTTTATCATCATCAAAAAATCAATTATAAAATTTTGAACATTGTTGTCTTACTTTCATATATGTAATTGGATGGGGTAATATTTGCGTGAAACTTTTACGCTAGTTTAATTTGGGCAAATGAGTCTTACTTACATATAGCTTTGAAATCGCTCCCTATTCCAATAATATTCGATTTTTATTTCCATAATTGATCCAATTTTATAACATTTAAAAATTACCGTTCTAGATGATTCTCTACCAAGGATAGGGATAATCTCTACAAATAGCAACGTATCACCAGTGATAGTGCAAAATCAAGTTATTCTCGCTCATAGATAATTCTTTTTTTTTAACAGTTTTAGTAGATTTAGCCCGAGAAATGTGGGATCAGAGTTTTAAATTGCGAATTTATGTAATGCGTTAGCGACAGGTTTCACACGACGTATTTGTGTGGCACAGTTAATAGTACAATTAATAAACTTCAATAAAGTAAAGAAAAATTTTATCAAAATTTTTCGGTATGCACTCTAAAACATTCAAGTTTAATACTCCACGTGGGAGCAAGCGGATTTCCTAGAATTCTCGTACTCAGGAAATGAGTAGAGTTATTTATTAGTCATAAAGAGAGGACTAGCGGTCCGCGGAAGGGCAATCTTAAGTGTCTTCTTCTTCGTACCCAAAACAGCCTGGACGAGTTGTTCGGGCATAAACGGGCAAAGTGTGAAATTGTATATCAGCTAATTTTTGTTTACATCCGAACGCAGAATTTATAAAAGACAAAATAGAAACATTACATGCATTACATTCAAAAAACTTGCAAAGTAGGCGAAATTGGGAGAGCGAAATTGCAGTTCTTTTGGATGGAAAGGTGCAAGTTCTTGCTGGGCAAATTCAACTTGCCAGTACTAAAAACACCTGTAGTGCGAAATTTTTTATTTTTGACGGCAATATTTGCCGTTTGCACTAACGATTGTGCGATTCACTAACTTATTCGTAACGGCACTTAATAGCTGTTTCGTTGTATTTATTCAAAGTGATAAAGAGTGGCACCTCTGTCAAACTAAATATCAAAATAAGCCAAAATCACAAAGAGGAATAGAGAAAAAACAAACGAATGCCTGCTGCCAAATATATAGAATAGTCATCAACTCGGCTCTAAGAAATATTCGGAATCACCTACAAATATGCCATGGTTTTCGTTTTTAAAATTCGCGTTGTGCTTCAGCGTATTTAGGATTTTATTATATGTATTTAATTTTTTTAATTAGAATCATTTATCTACTATATATTAAAACTAAACTATATTTCTGTTTTTGTACTTGATCCTTGATAAAAGCTTGATTGTACCATTTACACATTAATTGAATGGTAGATATGTATGGCGGTTGGCATAAGCCTTCTCATAATTCTTTGGTGTACAATCGACGGCCCCAATAGTGCTTCCCACAAAGGGTGACGTCGCTGAAGCAAACATTTCTTTAGCAGCTTGGCGTTCCACTTGGGTCATAAGAAAACTCACTTTTTGGTGAAACAATGAATCATTGATTGGATCACGAGCTACTTATTTGGTTGTCAAGCTGAGAAATGCTTCTGAAATGCTGTTGCATTCAAATGAATGGGATTTTCCACATCCTGGAGTAAACGCCGATTCACGGTTGGAGCGCATACTTCTTCGTCACCTCGTAATAAATCATATGCCAAATATTCAAACGACATTATTTATTGTTTCTTTTTTAATTACAAGAAAACAAATCACCGAATCTTAAATTTATCTTTTATTTAAGTTGAAATCGCGAATTTTTCTTTTCTCGATTTAGTTAACAACTTCAAATTTGTTGTCGTTTAGTTTTCGGTAATCGACTAGCTAACGACAATAGCTGATTCGGCGAATGCGAAAATCGTTAAAAAATAAATACTGAATAGCAGCATCGTTAAAATTTTCATTAAGATGAGTTAACCATACGAATATCGTTGAAATAAGTTAGTGAATCGCACTACAGAGGATTAAGTAAACATGTGCAAGGAAGCCCGCACAGTTGCATTTGGATTTATGCTTTTGAATAATTTTACTTATACATTTGTTTTTTTGGTTTTCAGCAAGCGAAACAGCATATGGGTATATTTCAATGAACAAAACAATTCGGTATTTCAAATTATAAATTTACATATGTAAGCATAAATATGAGTTAATTATTAACGAAATAAGAAGCGATTTATTAACGATCAAGCGGAAAACGAAGTCAGTAGCTAGCTGTCTTTTGTGATTTGCAGGTTTCCGACGTCAACCTTTCCTTGTGTATTTAGACGCACGTTTTTTGCTGCAGCGGAGGTTTCGTTGTGGAGACTGAATTTTCCTGGCATTGATGTCGCCAAGCACGAGTTTGATATCGTGACGGGTACAGAGCACGAAGATGCTTTCTAGGCGCTTGATCACATCGTCCTTCTCTTCTATCGGGGCGTGGGCGCAAATCAGCGAGATCTTGAAGAATCTCGATTTGATACGAAAAGTGGTGAGACGCTCGTTCACCGGAGTGAACGACAGAACTTGGCAGGCAGAGTCGTTCTCACGACAGTCGCTTCTACGATACCGGAACGACCCGGATTTATAACCGGCAAAGGACTGTAACTACAGCAGCATTCCACAAAATTTGATGGGAAATGTTTCCTGCTGTTCCAACAACAGTACTTGGCGACAAAGTCTCTCTTCCACCACAAAGCCAATACAGTGGTCCCACTAAAGCTTCCTCTCTTTTTTTGCCGTGAGCCAAGGTTCCACACGAATTGGTTGTTGCATCACGAATGTGGGCGTAAGAGTCGGGAGTGAGTATAGTCGCTCAACTGTAACAGCATACCCAGAAGATCAACCCTATCCCATTGCCTACATACAGTTCGCGTTGTTATTAAAATAAGTATTTCGTAAAATAATATATTTCAGATCCATTTGATACATACGATGATGGAGATTATTATATTATTTTAGACGTTATATTTCGAAAACTAGTGTAATATTATTGAGCTCGAGGACTGCTTTATTTTTTTTATATAATATTCCCTAATTAAAAAGTAGCTCAATTACTCTACACTAGGTGAAGAAGATTTTTTGCCAGATGAAACTGCATTTGAAAGTGATTTTGACGATAGTGATGATTCCGACATCAAATATTTGTCTCAAGACCTGAGAGAAGAAGCTCTTTTATGTTTATCAAAAAACAAAACAATTGAATATACGAAAGATTCATTGCCTGTTGCTCACCCAATTGTTTCTCGTGCTCTGGATTCGCAATCAAGTAAATTTCTTATGATTTATTGATTACAGACCCCTTGTCATATTTTTGGGTAAGACGAGTTTACAATAAGATCGTCTGAATAAGGATGAATGGGTTAATTTTGATATTGTCACAATGCGAGCGTATTATGATGTGTATGTGTTTTTGCCAGCTGGTGGTTATCGCTCCAATGGTGAATCCATCGAAGAATTGCGAAATGATAAATATAGTCAACCAATGATTTGTGCAACAATGTCTTACAAAATGTATTAAAAGAAACAATAGCTGTATTCGCTTGGACTATCGAGAAATTAGAAGTAATTTACGTGATAACAATACAAAAGGCGGCGTTGTTGTTTTGGACAAGCTTGTTGGTACTTATCGGTGCAAAAAAAAGGTTATTCGTTGGCCCGCACCTGTTTTTTGTAATAGGCTCGATGCGTCACCTAGCAACGCATGTATTATTTTCATAAAATTGGATCCGTAGTGGAATATGTGTTGTCCGTATATTGAACGTCACAACGGTATAATTGTGCAGTTGTTCGTGATATTCGAAATTTACTAGAATAACCAGAACCATCAACATCAAAGTCACATTCAACTCCGTTTCGTTTGACACAAGCACCAGATACCAAAAAAAAACGAAAAATCGAGGTCCCTTTTATGAAAGTGTGAATTGATTCGTCTTAATCACAGATATTATTGGCGTGTAAATTGCGCTGAAAACATTGAATAACAATATTTTGTTTCATTATTTTCTTTTTAATTTGTTCTATTTTCCATTTTTTCTCTGTTTTTTAAGTACATTTTTGATCAAACCATGTTTTTCTTAATAAACCATTTAAGAAGACTAATGACAGAAGTTCAATATTTACTTGTTGCAACGATTAACCACTTAAAAACGAGGCAAAAGTCGTAAAAATAAATTATTTCAATTTGACCCCTATGGAACGGATTTGTTCACGGAAATAAAGTCCGGATGAAGGTTAAAGTAAAATTTCACATATCATATATCATAACCTCAACTCCTCTATGGCATCTGGTTATTGTGTCCCCGGAGGCATGAGAGTGAGTTTAGGCTCTCAGAAATCGATGATCCCCCGCGTCGTTATGCGCTCATGTCAGTTGCTCAGATCAACCTTCATCTTGCGAGAGCAGATTCAGCTACTATAGCGAGGAAATTCGCCTCGCAAGATCTTAGCATCATATTGTCTCAGGAGCCGTGGGTGTGCAATGGCCAAATAAGGGATCTAAAGGAGACAAATAATAAGATAGTATGGGATCTCTCATCAGAGAGGCCTAGAGCTTGTGTAGTGTTTAAGGAAAATATTGATTACACACTCGGGATCTAGTGGCAGTGCAGGCGAGACTGGCAATAAATGAAGTCCCAAAGGATATTGAAATATTAGGCGGCTTATGATTTCTGGCACATACTCATTCCAAAACTTATGAGGCAAAATTGACCAAAAACACCAGGCGGATTATGCTACGTTAGTACGTTTATTGATTTGATGCACAATAGTTTGATGTTTGATAAAAGAATATTCCAAATTAACAATTTAACAATTTACAACCCGCGTATGAATGTATGTGCGGCGAGCAATGGTTGTCGTTGTATGTAGTTGTAGCTGTTAAGTAGTTGTTTCCAAATTGTATTTGCGCGTACTTGTCGGCTGCTGTCCAAACTGCTTCTGATCTGCACGATTTAAAATGATATTGCCACCAAGGCGAAGAAATGACAGCGGACAGTGTGAAGGCAAATATGAAAAGGCACAGGGTGCCCTTACACCCCGCCCCACCGTGAATCACCTAGGGATTCACCCTCTAAACGAAGTACTGCCAGTTTCGAGGCTGGACGACGTAGCACTCCTCCGGCTGTTCTGACATCGGCAACTCGGACCTGTCCATCTTTGCCTGGATATACCCGAGTAACTCGTCCTTTCTGCCACTGGCTTCGAGGTAGGAGAGTGTCGCAGATTAGGACCAGGTCGTTTATTTTGATTGGTTCAACTCGATCGTGCCACTTCGGACGCAATAGTAATTGTGGTAAGTAGTGACGTATCCACTGCTTCCAGAATCTATCCTTCAGATTTTGAGCAATATGCCATTGCTTTTTGAGGCAAATTTTTGTGTCTATTGGCTGAGGTGTTTGTGTAGAGTTGGAACATCCAGTGAGGAAATGATTTGGCGTTATCGGATCATCTTCTTCCGATGTCAATGGCACCTCTGTCAGCGGTCTCGAATTAAGAATGTTCTCTATCTCTATTAACACGCTCCTCAAAGTTTCTTCTCGGGGTACTTTTTCTCGAAGGATTTTCAGCAGCAAATTCTTCACAACACGGATTAGTCTCTCCCAACAACCTCCTGAGCTCGGGTTGGAGGGGCTGTTGAATTTCCAGTCGATGTTACGCTTTGCGACTTCATTACCAATTCTTTGAAAATCTAAGATTCGGTCTGAATCTTTGAGTTCTTTCTGGGCGCCTACGAAGTTCGTCCCGTTGTCACTTCGTATCCTTACTGGCGTTCCACGGCGGTTGATGAAATTGCGCAAACATTAGAGAAAGGCATCTGTCGACAAATCGTGTGCAAGCTCCAAATGAGCAGCTCGTATGGTAAGACAGGTGAATATGACTGCCCACCTTTTCTCCCTGCGACGGCCTATCGCCACATTGAACGGGCCGAATAAATCGACGCCTGTGTAGGTGAAAGGTCTTACATACGGTGTGACGCGATCTTCGGGTAACTGACCCATGAGTGGCGGTGCTGGCTTAGCACGATCGATGCGGCATCTCGAGCAACTACGTTGAACAGCGTTTTACAAGGTTTTAGCGTGCGGGAACCAATATTTGCGGCGGGCTTCATTTATGATGACGGCACGATTCCGGTGGTTCATTTGCTCATGATACTGTCGCATTACGAGCTCTGAGACGATGTGGTTGGTCGGCATCAAAATCGGTCTCCTGGATACTATCGGCAAAACTTGGGCCGCGTCGATACGACCTTGTATCCTCATGATGTCATCGTTGTCTAAATACGGCGTTAGCGAATAAATAGTGCTTTGTTTGTGGAGGCGTTTGGTGTGCTTAAGCGCTGCAACTTCCTTGGCGTAAACCTCGTTCTGGACTGCTCTGATTATGTGCTGTTCGGCTTTGTTTAGTTCACTGGCTGTCAAAGCTCTGCTCGGCTGAGCACCGTCGTTTTTGTTGTGCCCACGACAACGGCTTAGAAATATGTGGGCGGCTCGATTAACCCAGGCCATCACCCGCTTCAACTTTAAGTAAGAGGAAAAACTATTAAACTCAAGTAAACAATCATTTACCTCGATGTGTATGGCGAAGCACGGCTTGACTTCTTCTTCTAACTGATCTGGCAAAGGTTTATTGGACATGATGGGCCAGCACTCAATCGGTTGTTGCAGGAACTCTGGACCTCGTAGCCATGGACTAAACTTCTCCACTTTCGGGGGCCATCTTGGCCGGGTGGCGATATCAGTGGTGATTTTCTCGGTTGGTATCCAACGCCATTGGACGACTTGGATGACGATAGTATCTCAGCGATGCGGTGACCGACGAATGGCTTGAATTTTCTCTCCCTCGAATATACCCATTGGAGCAGCGTTTGAGAATCTGACCAATATATTGTCTCGTGGGGCTGAATGCTGTGACCTCGGTAGATAAGTTTAGCGAGTCGCACGCCTAGTACTGCTGCCTGCAGCTCTAGTCGTGGCACGGACAAGAGCTTCTGAGGTGCGCCTCGGGTTTTACCTGCTATAAACGTGACGTCACAATTTTCTGCACCAGCAACTCGAAAGTATCCGGCGGCGGCGAATGCTACTTGGCTGGCGTCCACCACAATATGAAGTTGAATCGAAACATCTTGTTGTAATTGAGGCGAATACCAACGCCTGATCTGAACTTCGTTGACGCGCTTAAACTCGCTCCACCAAGCAAACCATTTGTTGTGGAGCTTATCCGGAATAGCTTCGTCCCACTCGATCCGGCTTTTCCATAATTCTTGGATCAGTACTTTTGCAAATAACAGGAAATCTGCGAGAACGCCGAACGGATCAAAAACGGCCATAACTATGCTGAGCAATTCACGTTTCGTTGGTGATCGTATTCCATCCAATACTGGCTTTGGTATACGATAGAACTTGAATTGGAATTCGAACGAGTCTGTTGCCGTATTCCAATACATCCCCAATATCTTTTCGTGGTTGGTTTCGCGTTCTAAGCGTACTGGCTGCGATTCTGGTAATGGTTCTTTGTTGAGGCTCATCTCAATGTCTCTGACGTTAGACACGAATGCCCTCAGCTGGAAACCTCCTTCGGAGTGGATGAACACAACCTCACGGCAAATTCGTTCTGCTTCTTGTTTGTTTTTAAAACTGGCTACGAAGTCATCAACGTAATGGCTATCGATTATTGCTGCAACGGCGTCGGGATACTGTTGGCTAAACTCGTCTGCGTTCTTATTTTTTATATATTCTGCTATACATGGCGAACATATGGCACCAAACACCATCGACTTCATGACATAGTGTTGAACTTCTTGAAAATGGTTTCCATCGCGCCATAGGAACCTTTGAGCCTGTTGGTCACGCTGCCTTATGAGTACTTGTGAGAACATCTCACGGATATCTGCTGCTACTGCAACTGCACCCTCGCGAAATTTGAACAAAATATTTAGTAGTGGCTTAGCATGTTCTGGGCCTTTCAGCAACGCGGAATTTAAGGGTATACCGTTAACTTTGGCGGCTGCGTCAAACACGACTCTCATCTTCCCGGGCTTATGCGGATTTTGTACTGCAAAGTGAGGTAAATACCATTTAAAACATGTGTCGTTACCTTCTTCGTCATCGCAAATCCGTCTGGCGTAACCGTTTCTGATGTATTTGGCAATTTCTTCTTTGTATTTAGCGGCGAAAGCTGGATCGTATCTCATTTGTTTCTCTATGCCTAGCAAGCGTTTATAAGCCATCGGATAACTGTTCGGCAATTCTGGTGGAATACTGCGCCATAGTAGTCCGGTTTCGAACCGTTTACCGACTCGACGTGTGTTGGCCTGCAGCATCTGGCGCGCCTTCTCGTTTTCCTCAGACTCTAATTCTTTAGATGATTCATTAACTCCAAAATTATCTGCTGCGAAATATTCGGTGACTAGTTCGTGCAAAGAGGTAGGGCTGTTTTTCTCACGAATGTGTAGAACTACCGGTACTTGAACTTCTGATCTGGTTGGTCCGTATGCTATCCAACCCAGTTTTGTATTAATAGCTACTGGACTATCGCTGTCGATATGTACTGTCGCGGATGGCACACTCAATAACGTGTTATCGAGACCTAATAACAACGATGGCTTAACTTGATGATAATCCTCTAATGGCAAAGATTCGAAATGAGCATAATCCACTTTCTTAAAAGACTGTACTGGCAAATCTAAATTACGGATGGTACGCACGTTGCGAAGACTGTGGCTTGATGGCTTGCTTCTACTACCTACACCTAGGTTAACACTCGCGGATTCCTCTCTGGTACACTTCTGCCCATACCATTGCAGAGTTAGTGGTTGCCTACACCCTCTGAGACCCAGACGGTTTGCTACGCTTTCTTCGATCAACGTTATGGCAGACCCTTCATCTACCATTGCAAAAACATCTTCCTTACCATTTGGTCCGAATAGTGAGACAGGAACGTATTTAAACATGTAGCCACGTGTAGATTTGGCTTCTCTACAGTTGATTATGGGCTGCGACTCACCTCGTCTGCGGCCTGCATCTGCTTGAGCGGCTGGATATGTTCTCTCATGCAAGCAGCGATGATGGTATCGACGGCAACCATCAACGTCACAAAACTTTTTAACGTGGCAGTTAGATGTGTTGTGCCCCTTACGCAAGCAAGAAAAACAGAGCTGAAGGCTTTTCACTTTTTCCCAACGCTCTGGAACGCTCATTGATTCCATAAAGGCCTTACAATCGGAAATGGAGTGTGCACCTACGCACACATAACATCGTATACCTCCGCGCTCCTGCTGTGTGTCTCTACCAAGATGCATCAGACGTCGCGGCTGCGGTTGCGCCATTGGTAGTTGGCTTCTACTTGTAGTATTTGCTGGTGGCATTAGGCACACCACTCTGGCAAGATCGCTTAACCAGCAGGAAAACTCCTTAACTGTAGCATATGGCTTTATATTTACGGCATGTCTGGTCCACTCATATTGTTTGCTCGGCGGCAACTTAGTCACCAACTGTTCTAAAAGTGTCGTATTAGCGAGGTGGTGCTCACTCTTGGCTGACGTTAGAAACGCAACAACGTTTCTTGCTATGGTTGAAAAGGCTAAAATTTGTTCAACTTTATTTTCCCCGATATTTGGAAACTGTTGTACTTTAACAAGCTGGCTTCTTACTAACAGGTCTGGCCGACCAAACTGAAATTCTAATTCGGCTATAGCATTTGGTACGTCATCGGGATAAATCAGCATGGCAGCACTGTTTCCCTAGCTCGACCAACTAAACTTTTATGTAGGCGCATTAGGTTATGCCGATTGCTATATCGGAACGTATCTGTTGTATCTCTATAGTTAGCCAAGAAGAGTGGCCAATCTTCTGTGTTACCGGAAAATATAGGCAGATCGTACAACTTTGTGACCGAATCACTCACCTCTATCACTGCATTTTGCGCAGATCGCTCAGGTCGCATCACTGGTGTAGTTCCACTCATATCCTGCACGGCTTCTATCGCAACGTTTGGATGCGTGTCCATTTGAATATTGTTCCGCAATCTCTCTACATCGCGCTGGCTCTCCTCTGTGACCGTTTTTAATTGTCCGACTGCATTTGTCAGTGCGTTGAGGCTGGCTACAATTGTCGACAACTGGTTCGCTTGTGCAGCATCAGCAGCCTCGTCGGAGTCCTGCTGCTCACCCTGCTCTTGACTTCTCAAATTGTACATACTTCCACCCGGCATACTTTTAGCACACACCACTCAGCACAACCTCAACACCAATCTTAATACACCACTCGCTTCCGTTCGCACTTTGCGCGCCACACCTCGTAACCGCCAATTCCTATCGATTCAAGCTTATTTCCAAGCCTTGCTATTTTTACGCGCGCAAAACTTCTCGAATTTTCAATTTGCAGGTTACTCGTTACTTTTGCAACCAATTTGGCGCCACAAGTTTTTTCACGACGAACAGTTAATCACCGTTTTTTTCACTTTGGACTACAGCTAGCCGACAAACGCTTTGTTCGGAGAACAGTTAATTTGGAAAGCGATGAAATATTAGGCGGCTTATGATTTCTGGCACATACTCATTCCAAAACTTATGAGGCAAAATTGACCAAAAACACCAGGCGGATTATGCTACGTTAGTACGTTTATTGATTTGATGCACAATAGTTTGATGTTTGATAAAAGAATATTCCAAATTAACAATTTAACAATTTACAACCCGCGTATGAATGTATGTGCGGCGAGCAATGGTTGTCGTTGTATGTAGTTGTAGCTGTTAAGTAGTTGTTTCCAAATTGTATTTGCGCGTACTTGTCGGCTGCTGTCCAAACTGCTTCTGATCTGCACGATTTAAAATGATATTGCCACCAAGGCGAAGAAATGACAGCGGACAGTGTGAAGGCTAATATGAAAAGGCACAGGGTGCCCTTACAGATATTGTGTTTGGCTCCGCCTACGTCACCAGGATTAATAGCACCACTTCCTTACTATAGAGGTCTAGTAGCTGTTGAGGCATTACAAAAAGGCGAAATTTCCCCGTAATCATTGACCGTGATGCCAATGCACACACCATGAAATGGGGAAGTACAAATACGAACCGGAGAGGTGAGCCACTATTAGATTGCGGAGCCATCTGCACAAGCTCGGGATTTGGTCTACTGAGTTGTATCGCAACTGCAGCTTATTGCAGATCTCATGCAATAAATCTCAGAGTTCATCGCAAGAGAACTTATGGATGCGATGAACTGTTACTTTTCTGCAATGACAGCTTTTTTGAAATGAAATGTTATTTAATGAAATGCCCACTTAGAAAACTTTCTCTGCGATATCTGCCTGCATGATATCAAATTGACACTTCTCATGAGATGGAAGATCCCATATGGAGACGCGGGGTCAAGGAAACCCAAGCTTAAACAATACCTTCTAAAACATGCAATGCTGTTTATAATTTTATTTGTGTGCGCTTAAAATTTGCTCTGAATATGCTGGAGGAAGCTATTAAAATTATCCTTAATATAATAATAATTTGACGCTTACATCATAGCTTGATGTTTGGTCGAGCTTGTCCTACAATTTGTGAAGTCTTGATGCTTTAACACAAATTAAGGGACCTACATTTTATGTCAACTCCTAACCGCAGATAAAATTTGTGAGAAGTGTTTTCATGAATACACAAGGTTAGCCGTTGCCTGCCGAGGGCCTATCGCTATTAGAAAAAATGTGTTCAATATATTTTGATGTTACTTACCCCGACCAGGATTTGAACCATACGGCGGCGGCCTTATCCTTGCATATACATAAGTATGTAGGTATCATTGTGAATGAAAATGGTATGTATTATGAATGCGATGTGCATACAAAGCAGCTATGCTTAGTTAATTTTTACATTTTAGAACACTTTCTCATTAGCGCACTCTCATTCTCTCATATGGCAAATAGGAAAGGCGAATTCATATGCATAAGGTGATGACAACCACGGTGAAATGAATACAGAAGGTACCAAGCAACAGCGCAACCTTCTGTATTCATTTCACCGTGGTTGTCATCACCTTATGCATATGAATTCGCCTTTCCTATTTGCCATATGAGAGAATGAGAGTGCGCTAATGAGAAAGTGTTCTAAAATGTAAAAATTAACTAAGCATAGCTGCTTTGTATGCAGGCTTCAATTTGCATTTGATGTTATTAAATACACATATGCATACAAGTATATATGTATGTATGTACATGTATATCATAATTTCTACACTTTAGCAAAATTAATCATTCTTCTTTCGCCCATATTCTTTGTTCACTGGATATAGTTTTCTATTCAAGCCGAAGTAATATAATTTGAGGTTAGTGCAGCAGCTGATTGCTTCTTCTGATTCGGCTGGTATATGAAAATGCCAGCAGAAGCGAATGACAAAATATTTTGCTAACAAACCAAAAACAATTAATGCCTGCCGTCTACATATGTATCTCCCTTTACCATGACCTTTTTACCCCCTTCGAATTCGCCATTGCAATCACTTTATATGAATTCGCCTTGTAATTTATCGTTCTTGATTCTTGCTTTAAACATTAGGTCTGTGCACAAACTACACAGTAAAACAAATGTCCAGTAACCAAATTTCTGACATTTGCTAGTTGCAAGTTTTTGTTACAGCTCATTTAAAAAAACGCAGACATTAATTATAGAACTAATTTAATAAAACAAAAGACAGGAAAACAAGTGAGGAATGGAAAAGATTAGTAAACATACTTAAGCTAAGTTTTTGAAGTTTTGTTTGGTTTCAGTTGTTCGTAAAACAAGATGTTGCAAGTTTGCGCCCAAGTTCTTTTTTTTTAGTTTTCTCTTTGCCGTGAAATTCTGTGATTTTTTGCTAATTGTATAACTTCTACTTGGTTTTTACCTGAACACTCCAATTTTATTTCAACATAGTGAGTAAAAAAGTGGAATTGTTTGCATTTTTTCCGCTTTTTCCAATGTGAACCCATAGCACGTGATAGCAAAATAACCAAAGCTGATCTTTTTTTAGTTTGCCTGTGCAATTTTGCGAGTAAAATGTCAAAATCTTAATTCACCCAGTCAAGAGGAATTCATACCAGGTGGAGCGTACTAAAACAAAAATGTGAACCAGCAAATTGTACGCTCAATGAGTGAGAATCGGTGAGAATTACCATATCTTTGACATTCAGTCCAGCAAGCGAATTCACTCAGCTGCTTCCTCAACACTTCCTTATATGAATTCGCCTTACACCCAGTATTGCTCATGAATTTTTGTTGATTTGTGAACAAAATATTTCGTCAATCGCATTAGCTGGCAAGAAGCAACAAGCTGTTTCATCAACGTCACCTTATATGAATTCGCCTCGGTGCCTATAATATCTGAAATAAGGCGAATTCATATAAGGCGGTTTTAACCAAACAGTTGATTGGTTTCGCTTGGTGAACTTTAACTCAAAGGATAGGTATAAACTAAAGACCGCAAGTAAAGATTATTTTCCAAATTTCAACTTACAAAATCATACGGGGGAAAATTCTCCGTGTATGAGTAAAGCAACATAATCCTTGTTACAAGGACTCCCTTCCGCGACGTTCATTTTTATTTATAAGAAGTAAACCAACATAATGGTTGTTAACTTCAGCGGCATTAATTTTATTTTTGGATCTCTATACAAAAAAAAAATAAGTTGAATAGTATTTTTTTGAGTTTTATATTTTACTCATAAAATAATAGTTACTTTGTAGTTTTATTTATTGCTTAAGAAATAATCGTTATTTCTTGAGATTTATTTGTTGCCAACGACTGTCTCTCGCAACATTCCCCAAAAGTTTATACGGGATATTTCATGCTGTTAGAACAGGGCGCTTTGAATTAAAGCAACTTAAACTGCGTATAAACGTAGTATATGACTATTGTTACGTTATTTTAAATGAACAACCTATTTTAAATGCAACTGGTCAGTAAGCAAAACCGATGACAACATTTCGTGAACTTATGTAATTGCCGATGATGTAATGAAGAAAAAGGTTTTTAGGTTTTTTTGTGGTTTTATTGGTTTTTTTCGTTCGAGTTTAAATCATTCCATTTTCTTCCTTATTTAGAAGTTTGGTACAAACGAAAAACTGCGACTGTATTTCTTTTACTCAATTAAATTATATAATTAAATTGTCCTATGTAGAGTAGTTAAATTTAAAACTAGTAAGTGTATCTTTGCTCTTATAGATATAAATCGGATCTCATTGGTGCGGCTTTAACTACAACAGTTTTCATAGGTCACAAGTCCAAGTTGTTTTTGTTGTAGTTAATTGATCTGTTTTATTGTTGTAAGTCCTTAATTTAGAAGAACTAATACGTCAATGAGGTGGTGTTTTATGGTAGATTCATTTACAGCTGTTAATATAATTTTTTACTTGGTGGCCGATTTCAGGTAAGCAATAAGATCGGCACGCTCATTGGGCTTTTTGAGACCAGCGAAGATCATCTTTGTGCCTGGGATGTACTTCTTGGGATTTTCCAAATATTCGAAGAGGGTATCCTCATTCCAGGTAATGCCTTTCGCTTTATTGGCGTCTGTGTAGGCGAAACCCGCAGCTTGGCCAGTTTTACGTCCAATCAAACCGTGGAGATTGGGACCGACCTTATGCTTGCCACCAGCCTCAACGGTATGGCATTGAGCACAACGTTGGACGAAGAGCTTCTTTCCCTTTTCAACATCACCAGCTGGTACACCCATGTCTGAAGTTTTTACTGAATGTTAATAGTTTCTCTGTAAAGAATACAAAAATAATTTTATTTTTAAATTATACATGTCGGAGGTTTTCATGCCTCTGTCAATATATTTGTATTTGGGTTTCCTTTACGGCTAGGATTGTTTTGTTTAGTGTCCAAATGCGTGAACTAAATTTTAAAATTTTAACTATCAGTATTTGGCTTAATAATAGATACTATGTATGGGCAAATGAACGGGCTATTATTGCCTTCGTGTTTTTTACTCCAAAATAAAAACCGAACAGATACGTGGGCCCTTATATGTAAGTGCATATGTACATACGTACATACATATATTATATATCACTTCTATTATTATCATAGTTTACACATTTGCTTCAATGGTATATATTACTTTGTTTTATATAAAAAATAATTAATTAAATACGTTTTATCGTAAAAGCCCGGACACACTATCGTAATTTATGGCTTAGTTTATGAACATATTATGAAGCTTCTAGAAGCTTCCTTTCGTGATCTTAAATTTGAAAAATATATTAGCAATACCAAATTTAAATATATTAAAAATTTAGCCAGTCTCTTACATTTTTACCAAGGCGAATTCATACAAGGAGGTGTTATAAATACAACTACAAAATTCCTATGTATTTTGTTTTTGTTTCTGCGTAAGAATTGTCAAAATTTAAATACATTTTGTTTTTGCTTTTACGGCTTTTGAAAGCTCATACGCAAAAGCAAAAACAAAATACATGTGGGTGAATAAAAAAAAAATCAAATCAGCTGCTTTTATGCCATCACGTTCTATAAATTCGCCTTGATTTTTACCCTTAGTCAAAAAACTAAGCAACCATGCGGCTACAGAGCTGTCACGATTAATTAGGAATGGCATGTGTGAAGACACTTGGTTTATGCGAAGTAATTTGGACGAAAATACGTAATTGACGTTATAGTGTGTCCGGCGTATTTTAGCGAACAAAATAGCTAGAATTAGAGGTAGCTATGTGCGAATCCGAGATGTTTTAGTTGTTGTTGTTGTAGCAGTATAAAACATTCCCCATAAAATTTTGGGGAATGCTGCTGAAGTGACAGTCCTTGGCCGGATATAAATCCGGGTCGTTCCGTTATCGTAGAACCGACTGTCGAGGGAACGAGATGTTTTAGTCGATTGTCTCGATTGTTCAAACATCTGCAATAATTATAGAATACATCGATGTATTAAAAATCACGGACTCGCGAATCACTAATTAAAATTTTCAAACTTTCGATAGCACTAACGATTATATAGACAGATTTTTGGAACTCTTCCCAACAAAAAATGACTGCAAGCCTAGCAAGAAGACTGACCTATAACTATCGGTTATATTAGCTGCAAAATTAACTGGTCAGTTTAACGGAACATTAACTCAAACCATGGGCCAGTTTGACGGATAGTTTAGTATGGACATCGGGTATCACATGAACACTTCTCTTCTTTGCTTTTTTGCATTTATGAAGATGAATTCATAAGATTTTATTTTCTTGTTAAGCTCAAATTTTCTTTGATGCAAACATGCGTACGTGCGGAAACATAAATTGTCTCTTTCTCTTCGTCTGCAGGAATGTGTGTATGTACAATCTTTTTTAAATATTTGATTTAGAACGTTAATAACTTCTAAATACGCAATGAAGCGTACACTACAACCTCGCCCCATAAGTATTTTTTCGGAACGTATCCCATACGTAGGCTAACAACACCACTGCTAAAAAGTTTGGCCTCGACTCGCAACTATGCTATAATTCGTTGGAAGGTGAAATTCGCTAATTTCACCACTGTGTGAAATACAAATATGCTGATGCTGCAGCGTGTTAACTTATACACATATGTATGTAAGTATGCATGTACACTATTTAACGATCTCAACTATTACACGTTGTTTGCTTGGCTGTGTTGCCAAGAAGGAAAAAATTATTTAATTACAAAAAATAATAATAATCAAATGAGTAAGTTTATGGCATACCCTTTCCATTTCAAATCAACTGGTCCGCGCAGGTCTTTATTTTGTATTTTGACGAAACTTAAATATGTTTTTTTGGTTGATTTAATGAGACACGTATTTTTCTTTTTGGCTGAAAAAATTATCGTTTCTGCTGTAAAAATCGATTTTTCTTGTCGCTCGCGGGATTTTTTTTTTAAACGCGCATAACTTTAGCAAAAATTTATGGATTTTGACAAATTTCTTTCCAAATGTGTATAAACGGACACACTTTAATGCCGAATTATCAGCAAGTACCAAAATTTCGTAATTTTTCTGTCTACATAACAGTAAACAAAAAGTACACATTTTTCAAACTTTTTTTTTTTCAAAAGGTGTATTGTTTTCGCTAAAAATTGTTTGTCAATAAACAAATAGTTTGATTTGTGTTCTGACAAAACGGCTATTAGTTGAACATTTTTTTTTGGGATTTGTTATCAAAAAATTAAAATGGTTTTTGAAATGGGATAAAAATAAACTTGTGTTTATTCTACTCTTTATTTTTGCCTAAACTATGTGCGTTTGTAATTTAATTAAGCTTATTGTGTCTTTCATAAATGTCATCTAATTGCGCATCTGCTTTTATAGAGAATCGATGAAAGAACATTACCTATAAGAAGCCTGGTCTATAACTATCGTTGATATTAACTCAAACTAGTGGTCAATGTGACGGTTAGTTTTATGTATGTATCAAATGATCACTTGTTTTCATCGCTTCTTCGCATTTATGAAAATTATTTTAGATTGTTTGTTTTCTTGTAGTACACACACATGTAAGATAAATGCAATGAATTAAAGTTTTCGTTTCGAATAAAAATATGAATGATGTTTTTTACTATGAATAAAGGAAACCGAATTTTTAATATAAATGTTGATATTTGAAAACTGTTTGATTGCATTGAAACGGCTTTTTTCAACGACAAAAAGTAGTTTTGAATTTACCCCTAGCATAGCATTATATTACCTTGATCTAGGACATTGCAATGTTAATTGAACCACTTTTACTACATACATACATACAAATGCACATACATTTGTGATCTTTGGCTCTTATGGAGTACTATTTACATGTGCGCATGGAGTATTTCAAGAAATTATTATTATTCTCGCGAGAAATATCTATTATTTATCGAAACGAGTTGATTTCGTTTTTTCATTGTTTAAATTAAAAATTAGACAGCACGCACAAGGCAAAGTAACAATATACGAATCGAGTATCAAGAAACTCATGAATGAGAGATCATAGCTAAGTTGAATATTGACAGCTCGCGAGATTTAACGATACACTATAGGACAAAAAATTAGTCCTTGAATGTTTTCTCATTCAACAGGCTTGTTTTTCCAACAGGGTATGTTTTATACATACATATGTCTCTGATTAGAGTGACAAAAGAAATCGGATGTACGAATACGTACGGAAATCATAGAATTTAAGAAGCCCTTGTTACGTAAACTAGCAGTCCTCGTTTACATAAAAATATATGTATGTACATGATAACTTCCATTTTGATTTTTCATTCACGTTTCGCAAATCTAAATTTCAGCATAACAATCTGACTAAGCGTTGTTGCTATGGCTGATAAGCTGACTCAACCGCTACCTGGACTGTGCCCACGCGACAAGTACGTCATCAAACTCGTTTTGTATCGCACGCAGACGTAAAACAAGGTCTAGGTTCGAGAGTGGCATGTAATTAAAAAATGTTAATACAACACCATTTTTGTGCAGATGTACGTATGTATGTACATAAATACTGAAAGATATACATACATATGTACATATGTGTGCATTCATGTGAACATATCAAGATTGATATACATATGCGTGCAAAAATTTGCACTTGAAAAAGACGGCAGTGGGTTATGGAGAAAACTGTTATGCAACTTGTTTGTAGAAAAAATACTCAATCCATTCTGCGCGGATTAAACTTTATGTAACTTCAGCGATTGAATTATACAAATTATTAAATTAATTAGTTGTTGTTACTGGCCTTCGATAGTCATTAAATTAAATTCTATTATTTATTTAGTAAGCACCTAAGCACTTGCACTTTTTATATGGATTTGATGCAGATTACTTTTCGTCTCTCGATTTAACAAATGTACTACCCGACAAATAATGTGCGATTCATTTTCACCACGGAAATTTTATTTTTACATTTTAGTTTTCAGCGCATAACCTTGTAATAGATAATTGTAAATAAAATTAGCACATATGTATGTACATGTGTATGTAGTATAAGAATGATACATTATTGTATGCAGTATATGTATGCGCTAACACTTTCTTTGAAAAGCTTCCACTAAATAGTTGAGCAACAAAATACTTCAATGAGAATTATGTAAAACTATAGCACGCGACGAATTCGAGCAAAACGAAACTGTTTTAGCACTCACGTGAATTTGTATTATGTAAATCTATAAAATAGTCGATGCAAAAATTAACTCATTCGCTACCATTGACCAAGCTTTCTGTTAGCCACGTGGTTAACAGTGATCAAAATCCATTACAACTCGAAACTCAGATCTGTATACAATTTTTATATAACTAAACAATTATCAACCCCTATCATTTTTAGACAATCCTTCACAAACACAGTATACATATATTTTTTGCACTTTGCACTGTTAAATCTGATTATGTAATCCATTCACTAAAATCGTGATGAAGTTACTGTAAAAAAAATGTCGAACTAGGAGTTTCAATTGTTTTTAAAAATATACTTTACAATATTGCTGATTAATGCGCCCTCACATTATTGTATAGAATAAATGTAATTATCGAAAATTTCCAGATTTTTTTTTACTCCAACCCACCCACTGTACTTACATTGAACACAAACACAACTCGACTAAACAGCACTCCATGTGAATTTCGTCGCGCCAATGTCAGCTGCATACAGTTTAAAACAACCCTGAATATTTACAAAAATAAAAGCATACACAATTTTTTGTATTATGTCATGTCACCATAAGCAATCGCTAATAGCCTAAACACATTGCATACGGGTTTGTTGGCTGTTGTTGTTTGACGAACATGCAGTTTTTGCTGTTTTTGATGACACCGATCATAATTTTTACGGCCAATCATAATATATACATATTATGTAAACTGTACTCCCGTCATATACAAAACGTGTTGGTGTTTGCATGATTACATTTAGGCAGCAGTTGCGTAGTAAGTTTTTTATTAAACTGAGCGTTTGTTGAGACTGATCAATTGCTATTTTATAGATGCTGGGAACAAGTTTATGATCCTTTGAATTTTTGAGTGGGACGCTTACGAATAGTTATCGTTCCTGATGTTGTGATAGTATCATGTTTGTGCTGTGCAATCGCAGTGTAGGTCTTTAATTCCAGTATTTGCGTGGATCACTTTATAGCCTTGCTGTTTGCCAACAAAATATAATTAATTGAAATTTTTGATTTCTGCAGAATGTAATATGCTTTCTTTTGGCACGACGTTTGTACAAATTTTGAATTGTCAAATTCACCAAATTTGACACTTCTATTTTTTGGGCGTGGCGCACCAAAGGGGGGAGTTTTGGGGTTCAAGCCTATACCAAAGTCCTAAAACTGTACTGCTATTTTGAAAATTATTTTCTTTTCCTTAAATTAAATCAGAGTAAAAGAACTACGACCACCTCGACCCGATGACTCGTTTACGTGCTCTCGCCTAAATAATTGCGGCCATAAGAAAGTACGCATATACAATTTGTGTATGTTGCGTGTCGCTCGCAAAGTGTTTCTTGTAAAAGTTTTGCAGATTACAACCCTGCAACAAACTTAGTAAGGCGATTCATAAGATGCCGTGATGTGTTTTAATATCATAAAATCGTAAGAATTCATTATTGTGTTGTTTGAACATATTTTTCTGTGAAATTTTTATTTACTATTACCGACGGCTAACAAGAGACATAATTTTTAAGTTACAACAAAATTTACTAGAATTCGATACATACAAATTTCCTTTAGATCAAGGTATAAATAATATTGTAAGCCTAAAATCACCATTCCATATCTAATAAAAAATATGCCTTCATTGGCGCAGCGAAACAAGCCGGGTATGCTACTATAACACCATTTTGAGACCTTAAACGACGTTTGTTGATTTAAATAAAAACAAAATGAAATTTGTATGATTTTAACGCACTACGACCATTTTCAAAATTTTGTTTAAAATTTTTTTTAACGCAGTACGACCATTTTCTAAATTTTTTTATAATTATTTATACCAAATTTCAAAGAATTTGCGAATACATAAATGTATGTATATAATTAAAAAAATATTGAATATTTTTGTTGGTTGTAAATTATCGTTATATGAGAGCTGGGCGTAGTTTAAGTCTGATTTCTATAATTTTAGAAAGTTTGCTTTCTGACTAGAAATCCAAAGTGCATACGCAATTATGTAGAATTTAGCAAAGAAGTTTAGGAGATATACATATGTACATATGTATGTACTTATACATACCTATTTGCCCTAGGGTAGGCGAAACCATAAATTATAAGGAGATATACATATGTATGTATATGTATATGTACCTGTATGCTCTAAGTTGGCGGTGTCACGCCTATTTTCAAAATAAAAAAATGTCTTTTATTTGAAGTAAGTGAAGTAATTTGGACGAAATTAAGAAATTTTCGATGCAAGCTGAATATAGTCTAAGGTAGTAAGCAAAACACAAAATAGCAAGTGTTTATGGCAAAAAACCTGGTTTATTCAATATTTGAAAAATCAAGGTTAAACAACAGAGTAAAAACCAAATAAACAATCGAAAACTGGTTTGGTTTTCTAAGGGTTTCGCTTTCGGTACGCCATTAAATACAATAAACTATTGGTTTTACTTGGCAGCCTTAAGATATGCAATAAGATCAGATCGCTCCTCGGCTTTCTTTAGTCCGGCAAATACCATTTTTGTGCCGGGTATGAATTTTTTGGGATTCTCTAAATACTCAAAAAGTGCATCTTCTGTCCAAGTTACACCTTTATTTTTATTTGCATCCGTATATTTGTAATCACTTTGAGTGCCACTTTTTCGGCCAACTACGCCATGAAGGTTTGGTCCTACTTTGTGTCGTGCACCCTTCTCAATCGGGTGACATTGCGCACATTTTTGGACGAATATTTTTTTTCCATTTTCTGCATTACCTGCCGGAATACCCATGATCTAAAATCTTGTGTTTCAATTAAAGATTTGAAAATCTGCAGATATTTGCGTTATAGTCAATTATTGATTTACGCGAAATGACAGAAAACACAATTTATGAATTTCGACCTGAATATTGCCATATGTGCATTAAATAAGTTATTGAAGATACATATATTCGAAAAAATTTTTTCATATTATAATTGCCACATAATCATTTAAGAAAAAAAAAATTTTTTTAATTATGTTACCGTGCGAACATTTTTCTATAAAATAAATATGTGTACATATGTATGTATGTACATATGTATGTACACTAAGGTGGCGCACGCTCTATACGAGAAAAACCGGTTATATGAATGGTATACTGGATAGAGAGGGTCACGCCTTCAGAGGTACCGCTACTTTGCTTTTGCCGAATTTGACAATTCTCAACTGCAACTAGACAAAGCATTTTTCACAAATCGCGGCAAAGGGTCACTCTTTTTTTTTTTTGATATTTTGCAGATTGGTATATTAAATCACTGCCTATAACTCATATTTTTACTCATTTTCAAACCTGTAATCTTAAATATGGTGGGATAAAAAGCAAAGCAATAAAATGTATTGAAGTTTGCTGGAACCGTTTGTTCAAAACTGCAACTATAGTTGCCTTTAAATCCGATATAACTTCCGAATAAGACATATTCGGTTTGCCGTGCCTTTGTAATTGTTTCAAAACATATTAATGTATTGTTTTGTTAAGTTCCGAACTTAAAGTCTCTGAACAGTTTTTTGAATAGGGATAAAAAAAAGCAATTTTTCTATTTAATTTTTGTTGTTTCCTGAACTACTAATAAATAAATGGTTACGAAAAGTGCAGTTGGATACATCGCAGACAGAAGTGATATTTGGTCCCTGCACAACTCGAATTAACCGTCTTCAATCTGGACCAAAATTGAAGTATGTCATATCTTCGGAGCTCAAAGATTTTTAGTATGTGCAAATCAGAAGATATGTTTTCTTTTATCGAAACTAATTTCAATAGCTAATTTCATGTTGGCAGTGTTACGAGTAACAGAATGAATTGTAATATTCCATAGTTGTAATATTTAATACCCGAATCGACAATTCTTTGGATAACATTGCGGAACAAAATTTTGCGGTTGGAGTTTTTTAGTCGATTTAGGGTAATTTCGCGGCGCTGATTACGAAAATAATATCAGTTTTGTCGAATTGAATCCAGTTTTTCAGATAAAGACTTTTAAATATTTCACGAAAAAACATAATTAAAAACACCAATATGGATTTAAATTATATTTTTATTGCGCGCTTGTATAAAAATAATAAAAAAATAAAAAAAATATATTCTTCTCATTAATTAATTCAAAAAAATTACAAAAAACTTTTTCTGTAGGACCTCCTATAATGTCGTTGCTCACGACAATCCCGTATTAAGTTCCAGCAGTCGTCTGCCATCATGTGGTCGTCCCATCGACCTTGGTATCTTTCTTCCATTATTCACCTTGTTCCACACTGTAATCGCCTAGGTTGTCCGGGAATTTGTCCAAATGACTATGTAAATAATGTAATTTAATGCTCATTTTAGCTCCTAGTTTGCCAAAATAGAGAAGCAAATTAGCAACTAGTTTTGTATAGTCTGGTGATTTATGATTTCCCAAAAAATGTTTGACTACATTAACAAAGCTTAGCCAGGCTTCAGATTCAATTTGTGACATATGGTTTAAGAATTCAGTGTCTTTTAGAAGGGTACGAATTTGAGGACCATCGAAGACTCCTGCTTTTAATTTTTCCATACTAAGGACTGGACATTTTTTGCACACATATTCGAAACAGTCACCTGTCTTATCAAGGGCTTTGATGAACTGTTTCATTAGCCCAAGCTTGATGTGAAGTGGTGGAAGAATGATTTTTTCTCGGCTTATCAGTTGGGCATGAACCACATTTGCTGTTCCTACCTCCATATTTTCTCTCACCGGCCAGTCCTTTCTAATCCAATGTTCATTTCTTGCACGATTGTTCCATAAACATATAAAACAGGGGTATTTAGTATACCCACTTTGTTGGCCCAATAAATTGTCGAATTGCATTTACAAGTCACGCGGTCGATAACGTGCAGCGGCTGGCAGAGACTGTTAGAGTTTTCAGGTATTTAGGCGAAGTCGTCGAATAAATGTTTAGTTGTATTAACTCACCCGACTTAACGGGCTGCCCTTGCTCTCTTGCAAGGGAAATAAAAAACTACTTGTTTTACTAATTTATATAACAAAACTTATTGAGGAATAATTAAATTAATACAACTGGAACTGGGTCATATAATTTTTTTTCATTAATTTCTTAAGTTTCGTTTATCTCAAGAACTAGGGCCAATCCAAAAAAAGTAAAAACACAGTTCGTAAGCCTGCTACTAATGTTAATAAAAACTATTAACAAAATCATGACCGCAGGTTTTTTTTTTTAATTTTTGTTACGCAGTGTAATATGAACGAAAATTTATGTGTGATATCTTCGGCGGCCGCCGAACATCAAAAATGATAGAACAAGTTTCTTCTAATAGCGGTACTTTCAGTCCTTTTAATACTGAAGTATATGCCATATTTGAGATAGGAAAGGAAATTATCATCACTTGGCAGCCGATCTTGTTTCTTTTTAAATAATGGAGTGTATTTTGTTGTTGCGTGGTTAATGAAATGTCAAAAACGTGATGTGTGTGCCTTTGACGGAAGTACAATTGACTAATTGGCAGTATATTTTACGGTAATTGATCTACATACATACAATAAGTGCAGGGTATAGTCGATCTTCTTGGCATGTATTAAAGTAAACAGCGTCTGTTCACCAGTAAGTGCCAAGCTGGCGTCTGTTTTGGAGCAAGCCTTACGCTGTATAAATATGTCATTGCCAAAAAAAAAAAACGTCCCAGCATCTGATCACTTAAAAAGAAATCACCAATGAAAAATTACACCATACCTGGTAAATTTACCATCGGCTAGATATTCAGGACACGCCAATTATTGGAAAATACCCGTGAGGATCGACACACACCAATTCTTTGTCGACTTTAAATTCGTTTTCGACCGCTCGATGACCGAGTTTGGTACCCCTGCAAAACTAATACGGCTATGTAAATTGAAGAAACTCCACCAGATGCGTCACAATTGAGAAGGACCTTTCTGAGCCGTTTGCCACTAAACGAGGTTTAAGACAGGGTGACTCCTTATAGTACGACTTCTTTAACATTATGTTTTAAAAGTTAATTGGAGCTTCATAATTAAACCGGTCAGGTACTATCTGTTATAAGAGTGTTCTAATGACCGCGCCGTTAGTTCTGCATTTTCCATAAAGATCCAAAGCGTGTCTGGAGGTGAACAGGATAAAGCTAAGTACCCTCTGCCATCAAATCAACAGTCAGCGCATTCACGTCTTGTCCCCAACGTCACTATTGACAATGATCGATAATAATATCAGCCGTTAAAGCCTTCGGAGATCTCTCTTCCCAACAAGTGCTCCGTTTGGTGGATTAGGCAACTGCGTAGAAAGGCCGTCTCTCGAAAACAACTCTATATACATAAGTCTCTCATCATGCCGGTGCTATTCTATGGTTCAGAGCATGAAAGCTGTCAACATTGAGAGAAAGATTATCCGAAAAAATCTTGGACCCTTGCGTCTTTGCTATGGTGAATAAGGCAGACGATGGAACCATGAGCGACATAGACATTGGAAATACCACGTGAAGAATAACTGGTTTCACTTGGGGTCTCTAGCTGATACCAAGTAGCAAGGCAGAGTAGTGACTGACGCGCTATGTTAGATGTTGGAACCGGCCAAAATGGCCTATGCGGTTAAAGCGCCAATTAAAAGAAGAAGAAGATGGTCATACAAGTTCTAATAACAATTGCCTAGTCTGAAGTACACTTAAAGGTTTCTGAAATACAATTGGAAAATGTGTAAATGAATAATATTCAAAACCTATTTATATTTATTCTTAAAGAAAAATATTGAATGCCCATACGAAGGTACATAAACATTGACAATTTTTTTTTTATTCTGGCACCCCTAGTATTTATATACTGTACGTACACACGGTGTACTGAATACTGAAGGTGACGCCTTTAGAAGTACCGCTACTTTGGTTTTGCCGGGTTTGACAATTCTCAACTTCAACTAGACAAAGCTTTTTTCACAAATTAAGAAAAAGAGACACTTTTTTTAGTATTTTGCGAATTTATTTATTAAATGTCTGCCTATAAATTCATATTTTACACTTTAGAACAATTAGAACACGTTTTTCAATGAAATATTGGAAGTTGTTCAATTTTCTCTCTCCCGTATTCTTGTTTACTAAAGGCGAGATCTGTCATTTCACCGCGGGAAGGCGCAATCTTGTATTCTATCATTCTTGGTACGTAATATTTCATTGAAAAACGTGTTCTAATTGTTCTAAAGTGTAAAAGTATGAATTTATAGGCAGACATTTAATAAATAAATTCGCAAAATACTAAAAAAAGTGTCTCTTTTTCTTAATTTGTGAAAAAAGCTTTGTCTGGTTGAAGTTGAGAATTGTCAAACCCGGCAAAACCAAAGTAGCGGTACTTCTAAAGGCGTCACCTTCAGTATTCAGTACACCGTGGTACGTATGTACATACATATGTAGATTTTTCGTGCTTTTCGGGCCGTGAGTAAAAGTTTTCGTAGGTACATACATACATATGTAATTGTTTAATCACACTGATGAACGTGCAACCTGATATTCTACATAGAATCACTACAACTCCAATCTGTGTCTGCAACGAATTTTTAATGAAGGGTTAATGGCTAATACAACGAGTCTAATTCATACGCGACCTGCATTTCTTTATTTTCATACAACTGCGAAGAGAGAAATAGGTAAAATGGTAAAAACTTGAACTCGAAACTCTGTTGGGAAGCGTCATGGTAAATTACATTTTGTACTCATCACCAGCCACTTATGTACATACATATATACATATGTATGTATAAGTATATGTACATATGTAGTTATGTATGTGCACTTACATATTAATGTACATACATATGTACATTCATAGTTACCTACATATATCATAATCTTAATGTGTAAAGGCCCTAACTCACATTTTTTCCAACATCGGAGTGTTTACATAATCGATGAAATAAATATAGGAGATCGCCTAACAAAGGCAAATAAAAACAAGTAAAAACAGCGCTGTCTTCGGCTATGCCGAAGGCTTCATACCTTTCATGAATGGAAGAATAGTAAAAAACGTGTTATTGTATTACAATTTCGTATTACCTATAGTTAAAAGCGAAAATTTCCTTCAAATCAATAAAAATAATTCTAGTAAAGGCATTGTTATAAATTATTTAATGCTTTTCCTTATGTAATTAAAAAGAACTATGTTTTAAGAAGGGAATGGTTTTTGAATATTTTTAATATCGTATCGACGCTTGATATTTAACATTTAAAAAATACAAATAATTAAGTATTAATATGTAAGACCTACATATGTCGGCCTTTGAAAACAGTTATCAGATCCGTAAATAGTTCCCAAACGTTTAACGCTATGATTCATGTGATATTGCGCTGAGCTTATTACTTTTCGCAATAAATATTTGTCCTGAATTTATCTTGCCGATTTACACTGTGAACTCCGATCTTGATGAATACTAATATATAGCTAATAATGGTTGATGTTTCTGCAAAATTTCAAGCCTTTAGCTGTTTAAATGGAGGAGTTATGGAGCAAAATGCAATATCTGAACAATCGGTTGTATGGGAGCTATATGTTATATTTCTCCGATCTTCATGATTTTCAATACTGATACGTAGCTAATAATGGCTGATATTTCTGCAAAATTTCAAGCCTTTAGCTGTTTAAATGGAGGAGTTATGGTGCAAAATGCAATATCTGAACAATCGGTTGTATGGGAGCTATATGTTATATTTCTCCGATCTTCATGATTTTCAATACTGATACGTAGCTAATAATGGCTGATATTTCTGCAAAATTTCAAGCCTTTAGCTGTTTAAATGGAGGAGTTATGGTGCAAAATGCAATATCTGAACAATCGGTTGTATGGGAGCTATATGTTATATTTCTCCGATCTTCATGATTTTCAATACTGATACGTAGCTAATAATGGCTGATATTTCTGCAAAATTTCAAGCCTTTAGCTGTTTAAATGGAGGAGTTATGGTGCAAAATGCAATATCTGAACAATCGGTTGTATGGGAGCTATATGTTATATTTCTCCGATCTTCATGATTTTCAATACTGATACGTAGCTAATAATGGCTGATATTTCTGCAAAATTTCAAGCCTTTAGCTGTTTAAATGGAGGAGTTATGGTGCAAAATGCAATATCTGAACAATCGGTTGTATGGGAGCTATATGTTATATTTCTCCGATCTTCATGATTTTCAATACTGATACGTAGCTAATAATGGCTGATATTTCTGCAAAATTTCAAGCCTTTAGCTGCTTAAATGGAGGAGTTATGGCGCAAAATTCAATATCTGAATAATCGGTTGTATTATATGTTATAGTCACCCGATCTGGCCGATTCCGACAAATGTTTAATCATTTGTACAACGACACCTGCTCACCAAATTTCATCAAAATAGCTCTAAAATTGAGGGACTAGTTTGCGTTCAAACAGACGGACAGACGGACAGACGGACAGACGGACAGACGGACAGACGGACAGACAGACGGACATGGCTAAATCGACTCAGCTCATCGTCCTGATCATTTAGGTATACTTTTTGATGGGTCTATCTCTTCTCCTTCTGGCACTTACAAACATCGGACCAAACTTAATATACCATTTCATTCTCATGAAAGGTATAACAAAATTTACTATGGTACCTAAATTGAGGCATCAAGCTTTGCGTTTTCTAACACAAATTTTTGACGTTTTCTCATTATCTCGAAGTTCGCTGTTTAGTGTTTTATACTATTTGCCTTTTTCTTCTTTCTTTTTCACTTCTCTCCTCCGCCCCTAACTTCAGGACCCAACGCGCTGTCAATATTGAAAATTTTATTCGCTCGGCGCTAGCACCGCGCTATTATAGGACACTTAACAAGTCAGTGTTGAACTTTAATCGGACTAAATCTCCTACTGTCCTGTAGCGTGTACTACCCGGTACTACCGTTAAATATTGCCACGGGAGGACTAGGCTCAACATCTGTTACAGTCTTGTTTAGTCCTGGAGTTACAGAGTTACACTTACTTGACAGCCTTGGTATTTGTATAGGACCTATATTCACCGCCCCTGTTAGGTCAGCTACCTTCAACACTTTCCTTATGTCGAGCTAACACCGTTATGTATACAGACCTATAGTTTAAATTAGTAGGACTTTTGTGGTGCTTGTTGTCTTCTGCACGTAGCAGCTTATTTATATGTATTTGCAATTATGTCGCAAATATGTTAGTTCATGCAGTGGCCCTTCAAGAATGATAGAATACAAGATTGCACTGATTGATCTGAAATTCGGAGAGTAACTTGGATGGGACGTCAAACCAGATTTACCGGTGGAGAAATGAGAGGAAACACGTTGCTATGCATGTTAGAAAGAATACACACAAAAATTGTTAAACACTTTGGAAATAATACATATGATTGCAAGTATACATATGTACATACGCGGTTTTTGTAAACAAAATCTGTTGTGACGTAGAAATTCTGTCAAAATTTTCAAGAGAGGGTTAGCGGTACTACAATCTGATCCACATTCTGTATTCTTTTAACCACAGTGACCTTTATAATCGTATAAACTTATAAACAACCAGTTGCCATGTATAGGAGGATTCATCTAAACGTAAGGGTCATTATAAATACGTCGTATAAAGGTATAAACATAAGGAATTGTATGTAAACCCGGTTTATTTATGAGCTTTATACGTTTATCAGCAGCTTGTCACTTTAGATGAATATCCCTAATGCAAACAATAAGAATGGGAAACAAATATTTAAATTTCACACTACATACGTTAACACCAACAAGACTCATTATACATACATATATGTATGTATGTAGGTAGAAAGAAGCAGCAAGGTTAATTTTTTTCTAGTTTCAGTAGTTTTTGGCATTTCACGTTGGCAAAGTAACAGCAAAAACTTGTGATTTTTCCCCCCTTGATACTACCTGTTCAATGTCTCCACCTTAGTTTGGGTGAATAAAAAAATGGTCTATAACACCACCTATAATTCGCATTGATTACATAAGCAAAATTAAAAAAAAAATTGGTTGAAATGCGACGTTTTTATATTAATTATGGTATAAAATGGTCGGCAGAATCCGAATATGAAGTCAGAATATGAAAAAGTAAAACAGTAAATTTAGATTTATTGTAATCTAAAAAAAAGAAGAAAAGTTTGTGCCCGTTTTCAATATTAACCTACCTTGGGCCGAGAGTAATGCGCGTACCGAGTTTCGTTGAGATATCTCAATATTTACTAGAATTGGACAGACAGACTGAACCTTTTTCGTATATATTTATATGTCTGTATCTATGTATCTCGATGGTTTTATGCTGTTACAAATAATCGTTAGGTGAAAAAGTGATGAAAGTTTTAATACACTGGGCGCTAGTGCGCTCGGGTATAAAAATACAAAGATCTGAAACTTGGTTTTTATTTTATTTTGTAGCTAACCAATTTCAATTAAATTCAAGTCTGGGATTCTAATACATAAGTACATACATATGTAGCACTTGTCATTTTATTACATTTTTTCTCTATCCTGAAAGCTCGTTGAAGTGAGTTAGGACGTTTTCACATTAAGGTAGTGATACCTCAGCAAAATATCTGGAATCGCTACTTGTGGTAATGTGCTGACCTCAGAAACGAATGTGGAAACGTGGAATCGAAATAAATTAGTAAGCGCAAAGAACGTAATCTACGTTCTTTGGTAAGCGCTTGCTTTTTCGTTGTTAAAAGGCATTACTTTAAGATTGGCATGTCATTGACGGTAATGGCTCGCTTTCAACTTTGCATTCCCCCGTTAAAGGAGCTAATGACAAATTAGACATCCTAAAGTAATTCCATCTAGAATAACCCACAAAAAGCGATTCCAGATGTTTTCCTGGAAACGTTTTATAGAAGGTATTACTTTAGAATGGAATGCAAAGTCCATGCTAAAGTAATGCCTTTTGGAAGCGAAAAAGGAAGCGCTTACCAATTTTTATACGATTCTATATTCGTTTCTGAGGTAATCGTGTTGTTTGCTGGGATGTACGAATAAATGTGTATGTAAATAAATCGATCATATGAAAAGCAATCGCCATTAGCAATCGCCATTTATCATAATTAGCTGTTTTTGGAAATATTCCCTAATTTCTACCAGATTTGTGGATTCATACATAGAAGAATTTATATGTAAGAATGTACATATGTATGTATGTAGGTAAGTTTCGATTTTATTGTGCAATGTAATGTCTAAATGTATATATATGTATATACATATATAAAGTGCATACACACATATGTACATTCACAAAACCATACATTCATACATTGGTTGCAAAGAGGTGGGTGCATTGTGCAAGTAGCCAAAAATACTTGTGTGCAACTGCCAGCCACATTAATGGAGCAATAAAATATGAATAAATTCTTGATTTTCAAGCAAGCAGCCTACATTCGCGCACATGATCTAATTTTTAAAAAGGTTTTTATGATTGTAGCGACACAAAATGTGGGACAATCCGTGCTCCACGACGCTCACGCGCCAACTCGATTTCGGGAGCTTTTGCATTGAGCAATTGCTGCGTGAGTATGAATACTGAAGTTCAAATAAATATACAAATACATACATATATACATAAATATGTAAGTATATATTTTTTTTATACGTGTTCAGACCAGTGTTGCCGCTCTGGTAGAATTGTACCGAAACTAGCAGATTTTATTCAAAATTAAATTTTTTTGAATAATAGAAGGTTGGATAACCAGGCAGTTGTCACGCTCCTGCTCGCTGGCTTACTCCATGTGACTTTTTTTTTAATTTGGCACGGATTTACTCTCCCAAATGCAGGCGTTAAAAATGTCTTTTAAACTGCTTCATATGTATATTTAATCTACATTTTATTCGAAACAACACATTTCTGCTTCTCAAATTCAATCCTGCACGGCCAAGGCGAATTCATATAAGGTGGTGTTATAAGCACAACTACAAAATTCCCATGTATTTTGTTTTTGCTTCTGCGTAAGAGTTGTCAAAATTTGCATACATTTTGTTTTTACTTTTACAGCTTTTGAAAGCACATACGCAATAGCAAAAACAAAACACATATAGGCAAGACGAATTCATATAAGGCGAAGTTGATCAAGCAGCTGATTGAATTCGCTTGGTGAACGTTAAGCCCCAACGTTGTGTTTGTTGTAAATCGTGCTGTCATTTTGTGTGTACTTTGTTAGTGCAATTTTTTGTTTTTGTACTTATAACACCACCTGATATGAATTCGCCTTGTATTAGCCGTGCATGTAGGTGAATCAAATCACTGATATAGTAACTACACCTTATATCAATTTGCCTTGTACAAGGTAGTCGGAAAACATAAACAATAATTATCCAACCTTTAATAATTGAATCATGAACTTTTAACATGTTCGCTTAACCATAATAAATACACAGCATTGGCACTCTTATTCTCATATGGAACTAGACTAACTTAAATTCAATTAGTTTTGAAGATTAAATTAAGCCAAGTTTCACTTGACACAATATCCGGAACTCGGCGGGTGTAAGGTTCAATTTCGAGGCGTAAGTTGGGTGTAATAAATCCATTAGGGCTTTGAATTTATTTTCTATTAGAACTTAATTTATATAATGTGAACATGAGTAACTTCTAGATTTATTATAAAACATAATAATGTAAAAAATAACGAAATTTTTAGTTTTATACATTTATTAATATAGTAAGCATAAAAAAGTTAAGTATTTGTCACCAAGTTATTTTTTACCTTATAAGAAAATAAAACAAAAACATGACGCGTAAGCCTTTTTCCATTTTATATATGTAAAGTCGGCACCAACTAATCGTAAAAAACTTATTTATTTTTTATAACAATTAATCCAACTTATGCTATTCACTATGTAAAACGGAGCCTAATGTTGGTGTAGCTCATCTACCGAGTACTTTAATACCGTCTATAACATTTGCTGATCGGCGACCAACAGAGTGCAGTCACTCAGTTCTACCGTCTCCCTGCAGCTACTCAGCAGATTATAGGATTCATCGCTTAAAATGGGTTGCGGTATTCGAACGTCTACTTTAATGATCCAATTAACTATTTCACATATTAAAATTTCTAAAGCGTTACTTATTAAATAACTCACTCATTTCCTATAAAGGAAATAGCTAAAATATCACATTGGCTACCCAACTTGCGTGAACTAAGAAGTTTATTCAGACACTGTAGCCGTGATAACCGTATTTAGTTTAATTTGCCAAAAATCAATGGAATCCTTTGGCTAATTGTATATAGTGAAGAAATCGCACAGAATTTATTAACATTTACGAAAACATTATAGACTTAACTGTATGACTACTAGGGGTAACCGACAACGGGTGGATTTATCCCATGTCTAGGTATCGTTTCGTCCCTAGATGAAATACTAAGTAAGAATTATATGCTTGTTATAAACGAAATTTACCAATAGTTTCATTATATATTTATGTACATGTGTTCGGCTAATTTTCTCAATTTCGGAGTAAAAAATCAATAAACATATGCGCATTTTATCGCAATTCTCTGGTAATGATTTACATATGCATGTATATTACTTGATTTAACAAAGATTGTTTTTCTGGGTCTAGAAGAAAATTTTTATTGGTAGATATTTAAAACAGTCGGCAAAACTAATCGGAAATAATACGTACTTATGCTAAGGGATTTCTTTAAGAAACGACTACGTTGTACATTGTACACTAAATTTTATTCAAAAATATTTTAAATTGCAAATTCATGTATAACTTTTATCTTAAATGTAATCTAACTGTATTTTATTTAGAAATAATTTTTACGGTAGAGTTTTGTTAGCAAACGGCAATACTGGTTCAGACCATATGGTGATGGCGCTGATGAGATGAGTGAGGTGAGGTTGTTGGTTTTGTAATTTCAATGATGTCATTTGGTGGTCGAGTCATCGGCTCTTTCGTTCATATGTATGTTTGTTTGTAAATAAATCAGTAGTGGCCGTTAAGATTAGTAATTCATGGCATATTTTAATATTTGGAAGATCTATGATTTAACAAAAAGAAGAACACAAAATAATAACAATAACTTTAAATAGTAACACATGTGCATGTAAGCTATTACATATACGAGTACATATGTACACATGTTCATATGAACTTACGCACATATCTATTCACACGTAAAAATACTGCTCTATCGTTCTTATTCAAGATAAGGAGTTTATATGTACCATGGCACATTAACCTGGTAACAGCATTAGAAAAAATACATCCCTGCCATGTATTTTGTTGTTGCAAGTGGCCCATCAAACGCCAACATAGAAATGCCAAATTTGGCGTGTTTGACAATTCAATAAGTAAACAAAATGCGCACCAGCAAGGCACATTGAAGATAAGTAAGTAATGCTATTGTTCGAAAACAGTGAAAAATAATAATAAATCTACACCAAATTGCATATTAATATCTCAGCATTTGCGTGTTGGATACTTACATCAAAGGCGATGGTATATAAAGCGAAGGAACAGAGTTGGGCATTAGGTTTGTTCTTTGCGCTCCTGCAATGAGGTCGGATTCCAAAAAGTGATCGGAACAAACCCAACCGCTTACAGGAAGTTTCACGCCACATGCTCTGTTCCAATTGGATCTTCTCCACTGATATTGCGGAACCCTAAAAAAGTTACAGCCTTTCCCCCTCCTCTTATTGCAAAGAAAACATTTTCCCATTTCTGAATATGTACTTAAATATAATTTGGATGTGTAATATGTAAACCATTTATTTTCATCTATAATCAAAACAAATAATAGTTTGTTATGATAAAATGTAAACAAACTTTGACAGCTGATGAACCACTTCGAATGAAAAACACATTTAGAAAAACCTGTTATTACTTCCAAAAAGTTATTGAGAAAAAAGTATTATTATTTCTATTCGTTGTAATCAATTAGCAAAACCAAAACTCATTAAGTCTTATAGGCATTCCGATCCTCATCAAAATTTTAGGCCCAAAAGCTAGAAGGCTCAAAACTTTAAAGGTATACTAAAAGTTTAAAATTTTGTACTAAATAACTATGTATGTATGTGGATTTTTGATGAAATGAGAACTTAAAGCTAAAGCGCATTAATGGTAAATGGGTAAATTTATTTTGCGATGTCTGTCTGCCAGTCCGTCCGTACAATGGATAACCCGAGTAAATATTGAGCTATCTCAACGAAACTTAGTATACAAATTGCCCTGGGCCCAAGGTACTTTTGTATTGCAAATGAGGGAAATCGGATAATAACCAAGCTTCTTCCATGGGCACCGCCCACTTTTATAAATTTATATATATCCTAAGTTGGGCCGGTGTACCACATAAACCTATTGTAAAAATTTCATAGAGATCGGGTGAGCACTTTGGCCGTCCATAAGGGCTTCTATTCATTTTAATAATAAAAAACCCCAATTTTATTGGACAACCTTTATTATCAAACCTACCTGACCGAAATTTGACACTTTGTATTTTATCTTATATTTTGCATTTTACCTGGAGGAATCGGGATAAAGTGATTAAAGTTGAGAAGGCCCTCTCCAAAGCTGAGAACAAATTCAGCTTTGGCATGGAGAAAGTCAAGATGAAACTGAATGAGCTGCGTGTAGATTAATCTGCAGCCTACTAAATGAGCGTCAACCCTCCTCGGTGATGAGGACATCGACTTCTTCTACAGTAGTAACAAGGCTTAACCTCGAGCGTGTAGTCCAATCAAAAGAGAAAAGTCGAAAAGCCGGTGAAAATCAAGCCAAGGCCTTCAAGAAACCAACACCGATCAGTATTTTCAAGAAGAAATCCCCATATTGATGGACTGGGGAGCTTAGAGAACTCAGGTGTAAAATCAAAAGAAATGTTCAATGTCTGCTACAGGTCAAAAGTGAGATATCCTTGAAGCCCGAATATTGCTGATCTATAGAAAACTATGGGACTGAGCAAAATTTTCTCCAAGGAACACACTAACATAAGCTTCATTTGAAGGGAGGACGGTGTGTGGAAAAACACAGCCCAGTTCAGCATGATGCTGTTTACCACAATACAAAAATAACTGGGTTGCCGAAAGAAAACGAGTTTTAGAAAATGGGTGTATCTCCGAAACTACCTTATCCAACTGTATTAAATTTTATACACGCTTTACATTCAACTCAGTTAGCACAATTTTGAAAATCATAGGAAAAAACCTCGCGCATTTCTCATATTACAAAAAATGAAATTATTCGATATTTTATTAAATCATGTTGCAAATTCCCTTCAAATTTAGTATGCAGAATTTAATTAGAGACAAAAACGCGTAAATGTCAAAATTTTGGAAAATGGGCGTGGTACATAAAAAGCTTTATACGTGCTTTTTGTTTATATTTATGTAAATAAATAAAAGTATTTTCTATTTTCAAAATGATGAATATTAAGGAAAATTTTCGGATCCTTAAAATCGAAATGTTTCATTTGCTGACTATTTTAATAAAAAGTAGAACGTACTCAAACGGGTCTTGCACCAAATTTGCAAAAATTGGCCAATGCTAGACAGAAGGACGTCGTTGGAGATCTCGTCAATCGTAAGGCTGCTTATAAGGCACTGTCCAATAAGAATTCATGCTGTGCATTTCAAGTACTGACCCTTATTACGGCATTTGCTTAGAAGATGTACGCAAAAACTAAGTTGTCTGGTTTGAAGAAAAACAGCTATCAAAAGAAGGAATAGTCGAAATGCATTGGTGCTAAAGGAATATTTACTACTTCTGAAGGAAAAATATTTTATTTTATGCATGTTTTTATTCATTCTTTTTCAGATTCTAATTAGGGGGGTTGCCGTTCTGTTTGAAATATTCTGTTGTATCACAATGAACCCCAAAGGGGTCTAAGTATGCCCTAAGAGCAGCCACGTCAACATAACCCAACCCTAAAGTCGATTTCGTTCTTTGCGAGAAGAAGCGAGCACTTAGTTAAGCATTTTTTTCTTTTGATACGTTTAAGAAACATCTTTGAAATATCCTTAATTTCTGGAAGTGGATCATGACTTAAAAACTATACACATACATATGTATGTATATGTGAAAACCCGTCAAAATGCCTTTTTCGGATTTTATATGCACCGTTAATACAATATAAGCAAGTATATTATTATATATACTTATATATATATATATAAATACATATTCATATTCCGTTTCTGCAGTGAGGCCACGTACATACATATGTATTTATATATAACGAAACCATCTTCCCAGCTAACGTCAAGGTTACTTGTTGGTTAAAGAATAGAAGTAGTCTCAAAAATAATAGTATGATTTGAAAAATGTTTCCAAATCAGAGAATTCTTAGCAAAAATCAGACATAATTCTTGTCGCAAGAAAGTGAGTTTCCTAATCGAGTTCTTACTCAGTTTCTAATGTTTAATTTAGTTTCTTACGCGAATTGGAAAATACCGTTTAGCTACATAGTTCATTCTCTAAAAATTTCTAGTTGAGTTCTAATGTATTGCTAAGTGAAAATCGAAATTTGTCAAATATTTAAATGTTTGCTGGGAATAACTATGTAAATATAACGAATATTTCAACACTTTTGCTTTTTTGGTACGAGGTTACTGACTGTCCTTCAGAAGGCGTATCTAACGGTATGGGCCACTAGTAAGTACAAACCTATGTATATACACACATTCATACATATTTATGCAAATATGTAGGCATCTTATCGATAAAGTGCAGCTTGCCGCTGTCTCTGCAACCTTCGTGAGTATCCTTGGAGAAATTTGCGCGGTTGCGCATAAAAATATGATTCTCTTCATGTGCTATAAAATTTTTGGAAACTGTGTTATGAAATATTTTCTTCTTTTGATAAAACTTATACTTTATATAACATAATTCTTTATTTCCATGGTTAAAGGGTAATTTAATTTCTTCTTAAAGAATGATGTTGTTTTTGTAAAAATAAAAAAGCAGTTTCTTAACCATTTTGAAAGTAGCAGAACTGATACAATGTACTGGTGAAGGTTACAAGTAAAAGTAAGTTTGACTTAAAGTGGTTACGTATTCATCCAATATACGTCATTAAATATGGGTTATTAGACTCCTAATTATCCTTATTATTATTATTAAAATAAAATAAATATAAAGTATACTCAAAATTTTTATATTAATTTAAAGATGATGAATTTTGCAATACAGTAGAATCTCTAGAAAGCTAGCTCACACAGAAGTTAATCGCTCATTTAAGTAAACTGAATTTCAACGTCCACGTACCGCTCTAGGAAGTTAGCTTTTGAGTTAACTTTTATGAGCTTATGAATTTTTCAAATTTGGTATTACGATAACACACTTCGAGGAGTTCAATTTTTGATGTCGCCGGTGGGCCATAATGTTTATATCAGTATTGATGGTATTGAAAATTAGAACAAGGATAAAATTGCGGAATATAACGAAGATGTCGAAGTGTCTAATGCAGAGAACGACGGATTAATTATTGAGCAAGATATTTCAGAACCACAAGTGTTAAAGTGGCATGAAAACAATAATGATGCCAATCAGGTAGACCTTGCCAATATGATTTTGATAGGCGACCGCCGTAGCCGAGTGTGTAGCGTGTGCGCGCTTCATTCGGTGGGCCCCTGGTTCAAATTCTGACCGGGGCAAGTAACTTCAAAAATTATAGAAAAAAGGTTTTTCTAATAGCGGTCGCTCCTCGGCAGGCAATGACAAATCTCCGAGCGTATTTCCGTCATGAAAAAAACTTCTCACAAAAACCATTTCGCCGTTAGAAGTCGGCTTAAAACTGTAGGTCCCTAAATTAGTGTTACAACATCAAGACACCCACACCACAAAGTAGAGGAGAAGTTCGGCCAAAATCGCTTAAGTGTTTATAGTGCCAATTAAATATGTAAATAATGAGCCGATTTTGATGTCCAAAATATGTAGCTTAGAAGTAATTTTTTACAACTTAAAACTTTGCTTAATTATGGCACTTTTCTTGGCGAACAACTTTCTCTTAGTGTCAACTGAGTTTGGTTTTTAGCTCCGTTCTTTGTTTTTATGAGTAAAATTTAAAAAGTTCTTTAAAGAAAAGGATTATTCTCTGGGTGTGAATACAAATGTGCTGAATTAAAATTAGAATTATAAGTTAAAATAACATAATTTCAATGGGGTAACTGTCGCTCTTCTGGGTCTGCTCAACTGTAACGAGCGACTATACTCAATCCCGACTCTTACGTACACGTACGTGCACTTTGAGTTACGTAAACGACCTATGTGCGAGATGCGGTAACCAGCCCGTGGGGCTTTAGTGGGGCCAGACAGAAGCGCCTATTACCATTAGGTGCGGCTGCAAGCGGGCGTCTGTCTTGGAGCAAGCGGCTCTCGAAACCAAAAAAAAAAAATTATACCAGTATCTGATTGTGCGCTGGGTTTGGGACCCGCCAGGTAAAAAATTAAAGACAATAAAAAATTTCAACAAGCCTCGGATGAGATCTCCTTTTTTTGATGACGACCACACGCAATGTATTAAGAACTATGATTCAGACGCCAAGTACTGTCGTTCAGTCCAGTGGACCAGCGTCTCGCCAGTGTAAACATTCACCTATCCAAAACAGTTGAGTACTTTCAATTCGATCGAAAAAATTTTTTTTTATGAATTTCTAAGACGAAAAACTAAAAAAAACGGGTTTTTGACTTTAAAAAAAGATTTTGGGGGTGTTAGAAATCTTTTGAACGTGGTTTCGTGTACTATTCGCTTCAAAAGTATAAAATCACTGTCGGACACTGTAATTCTTCATCTAGAGTTGAAGTTTTAAATGAAAAATGTTGTTACTCTCCACATTTCACCAATAAGTCTAGAGAGAAGTTATTCTGTTAATTTAGCGAATATATTTTAGATAATTTAGGGTCTCTTAAACAAATACTCTTGCGCAAGGGGCTATATAATTAAACTTTATTAAATACTATTTAAGTGTTTTTAATATTTGGGGTTAGGGACACGATTTCCGATACGATGCAATATATTTGCCAAATTTAGTAGAGTTTTGTGAAGCAGTTTCGGAGATATAAGTTTTTCTTATAAAATGGGCATGGACATAGCCCCTTTCCAAAAAAAAAAATTGCACACTTATTCTTTTCTCAAACCCAATCCTATGTATCAAATTTGAGCAAATTATCTGCAACAGTTACTGAAATATCGCAGTGTTTTGATTTTCACAAAACACCGTTAATATAATCGATAACATACCGATACTTTTGGTATTTCATACCGATATTTTTACTCGATACTTTAATATATTTTTAGGAATCTAGTACTTGAGCCCCAGTATTATATAGAATTTGCGAAAAATAATTATTTACACAATAATATTTGAATATCGGGGAATAAAAATAGCCAAAAGGAAGACTAGGTCCGCGTAAAGATCACTCTGTGTTCTAATCCATTTCCAATTGTATGTGAGTTGTGTCTTGTCCTGTCAACTGTGGTCAGGTTTGAAGAGCCATATTGAAGACACAAAAGTGTTAACATTAGGCGAATTCGAGATTGAACGCTAACGATGTAATTGGTGCGTATGTAAAACTTTCTAAATGGCAAATAGATAACGTTTTATAAGAAATTGTGACTGGAGCTAAATTGTTTTTACCCACATGGTACCCACAATGCGCAAGGATCATAATAGTAATTTGGCGCGTACACCATACAGCTTGATGTTTGACTGAACTTCTGCCACAATTTGTTGTGCCCGTCTTGATGTTGTAACACAAATTGAGGGACCTACAGATATCTATAACCAGATAATCGTGCAATTAGGTGGGGCTAAATGTGAATTCAGCAAAAAATTTGGACCATTTACAGGCAAATGTAAACTTGATGTTATTGTGTCTATTCGAATGGATAGAATGATCAAGAAAACTGTAAGGCTTGGAGTGCTCCCAAGCGCCCCAGGTTCCTAAAAGCTAGAGCTCTTTCGGGAATGCATGGGCTTGGGAAGGAACAGGCAGGAATTAGAAAGAGAATTTTTACAGGACACTGCAGGCTGAATTATAAACTGACTAAACTGGGAGTATACTAAATACATACATATACATATATGTATACAAATATATGGGTTAATATCTAATAATGGTTGGCAGTATGAACTCCAATGATTTAGATTCAATACTAAAATTTATCTTGGTTGCTGGATTAAAGGAGGTTTCAACCCGCGTAATCTTTTTTGAACCTAACTCTGTATAACAACCTTGAACAAATTATATTTTAAAGTTACTGGAATATGTAGTACACATCTTAGAATTGTCGAATTGTATGGTTACGTTTTTAATTTTTTCGTAGCCTAAAACAATCAATATAGATTTGTGCATACATACTTATGTACTATTTATGTAAAAAATGTTTAGAATGAAATAACAAATCGTATAATAACTATGACCACATAACGATAGTTATTGCTCAAATTTGATATACAGGATTGGATTGAAGAAAGAAATAAGTGAGTTTAATTTTTTTTGGAAAATGGTCGTGCCAGCTCCACCTGTAGAGCAAATAGGTATACATACATACAGTATTGGACAAAACATTTGCAACTAAAACGTAGGCAGCAAAATACTGTCGATTACTCAGCAGTTACTTGTTTAAAACCAGCTAATTTCACTTTATTTAAAATAAAAGATGCTGATTTATGTAAATTAAACAAATTTATTCAGATTCAATAATTCATATCTTAAATTTAAAAAAAAAAAGGTACAAGACCTATATCTAATAGGACAAAACAATTGCAACTAAAAGAACGCAGTACATTATTTTTAATTTTAGCTTAGTATTTCGTCGCAAAGCCGTTGCTTTGAATAACAGCACTGCATCGTCTCGGCATAGAAGCTATTAAATTATCAATTATCGTTTCGGGTATATTTCTCCATGCCTCCTGGACTCTTTGGAAAAATTGGTCAGTATTTGCCACATTACTGCGATCAATTCTCTTTTTTACTATCTCCCATAAGTTTTCGATGGGGTTAAGATCTAGGGATTGTGGGGGCCACTCCATTACGTCCACTCTATTCCTCTGAAACCATGATTTCAAGACCTTCGCCGTATGCTTCGGGTCGTTATCCTGTTGGAAGACCCATTTTAATGGCATTTCCCACTCAGCATGTGGCAGCATTACGGATTCCGTTATGTCCTTGTAAACGTATTGGTCCATCGTGCCAATAATTCGATGGAGTGGCCCCAAACCAGCAGCGGAAAAGCATCCCCAGACCATAACGTAGGCACTATGCTTGACAGTCTTCACACAGTATGATTTTTGCAGCCGCTTGTTCCGTGGACGTCGAACGTAGGATATGCCATCACTTCCTACCATATTAAATTTTGATTCGTCGCTAAAAAGAACAGTTTTCCACTTGCTTACTGGCCAGTTTATGTGGTCCCTAGCGAACTGAAGTCGTTTTTGTTGGTTACGTTTACTAATAAGCGGTTTTCTTGCTGGGCGGTAAGTACGCAAATCGGCATCAACCAGGCGACGAATGACTGTTTTGGAGCTGATTTGTAACCCAAGCTCCTTAACCAATTGGGGAGCACTTTTAAATGGATATTTTTTTACCTCTCTTGCTATTATTTTGTCTGTTTTTTCATCGGTTTTTCTTGGTCGGCCTCCCCGATGCACCACCTCGATAGTTTTGTTTTTCTTATAGTTCGCAATAATTCTACAAATTGATGATTTGTGAATGTTATATTTTATCGCAATATCTTTTTGAGTTTTTCCATTTTTAAAATCTTCAATAATAAGCGCGCGTAATGCTCCACCGAATTTATTTGGAGCCATTAATTTAAGTAAATTTAATTAAATACCACTTCACAAAAAAAAGAGTATTATCTCCACAAATTCCACGCTAAACTGAGGTTAAGAAAATCACTCGAGTAAAACAAGCTTTAAACCGTTAGAAAACAAAACCAAGCTCAAGCATTTTTACCGTTATATAGATAAGCACACAGAGTTGCAATTGTTTTGTCGCTTATGATTGGCAGGTAACTTAAATTATCTTCCAATACAATCGATAAAAAATAAAGGATCTTAAAAAAACTTTTGGAATATATCACTCAAATGCTCTAGTATCTGTAGCCTGAAATTAAATGGATTTGAAAAAAGAATGACAGTATGACGAGAAAAAAACCTATGGCTGCATTATAGTTGCAAATGTTTTGTCCGATACTGTATCTCTGAATTACCTAACCTAAGGTGACCAACCGTCCTCCTTTGAGGAGGATTGTCCTCCGAAAATGCGGCTTGTCCTCCAAAAAATTTGTGTCCTCCTTTGTCCTCCTTTTTGACGATTTTGTCCTCCTTGTCCTCCTTTTTTGAAGATTTTGTCCTCCTTTTGTGGCGTTATAGTTAAAATGTTCAAAAAATGCGTACCTTCTTTGTTTATGCAATATTTGAGAAGTTGACTAAATAATCTGCCGACTAGGTTTTGCAATGTGACTACGCCATTATAACGTTGAGATTACAAGCTTAATATCGTGTTTATCGATGTATCGATGCTTAGCTATCACTATTGCTTTTGATGTTTTGCAAATTACTGGTCGGAGCTCGTTAAAAAGGGTAAGAAACTGAAAAATAATAAAATGCATTGGTTAATGTAATATATTTTCAGTTGGAAATGGCTGCGAAAAAAAGAAAATGTCAATTGACAGAAAAGTTAAAGGCGGAATTTTCTTTTTATTCATGTTGTTGACAAAAATGACGAGTCTTATGTGAAATGCAGCATTTGTTTAGCTGAGTTCACCATTTCGGTTGGCGGCAGAGCAAGCATAACGAAACATATTTCTTCGAAAAAACACAAAAGCAGTTTGACTTTGGCAACTACATCCCACAAAGTAACTAACTTTGTAAAAGCTGAATTATTTGGAGAATCTGAAAAGGCATTAGCAGCTGCGGAAGGTTTGGTGGCATATCACACTGTAATGCACAATCAAAGTTTCAGAAGCTTAGACTGCTTATCAAAAATTAACAGAAGTATTTTCAATAAAAAATTCCACTGCGCTAGAACTAAAGGTGAGGCAATAATCTGTAACGTTTTCCATCAATATGCAAGGGATGACTTAAAAAATGATTTGCAAAGAGCTTCGTTTGTAACTCTACTCTCAGATGCTCCAAACCACAAGGATGTAAAATTGTATCCTGTTTTGGTACGTTGTATGGATTTTGAAAAAGGCATTCAAACAAAAATTCTATCCTTTGATTCAATTAATGGTGAAACATCTAATATATTGTCCAACCACTTACATAATGTGATCGACGCCAATGACTTACAAAGTAAAGTCATTGCAATCTGTGCCGATAATACAAACACAAACTTTGGAGGCATTAATCGTAATGGTGTTAACAACGTTCATAAAAAATTAATGTCTTTATGTGAAAAATCACACCTTGGAATTGGGTGCAATGCTCATATTTTTTCAAATGCTTTGAATATTGCTTCTAGTTTAATGAGTATTGATGTTGAGTTTATAATTGTTCAAATTTATTTACATTTTGAACGGTTCACTGTTAGAGTCACTTCGTTAAAAGGTTTTTGTGAAGAAGCCTCTGTAGAGTACAAGAAGTTGTTGGGTTATTCAAAAACAAGGTGGTTGGCGTTAACTCCTGCAATTGAACGAGTGTTGAAACTATTTGAGCCGTTAAAATCATATTTGATTTTGATCGTCTTAGCAATTTTTATGATTTTAGTGCAATTGTCCTCCTTTTTCGCTCGAAAATTCTGGTCACCTTACCTAACCAAACTCTACCAAATTTGGTACACACCTTAGATTTTAACTCAATAAGCATAATGTCGAAAATTATAAACTACAGATCGGCTAGGTCACGTTATCAGTACCTACTGTATTATTTTCTTACTGTTTGCTTGCCTTCGGAATAATGTGCAATTAATTAACTTCCTACGGAAGTTGATTCCGAATAGTCCGACTGGGTAGTGCGTTATATGTAACATATATAATGTATGTATGTATGTATAATGTGTGCACGTCTTACCCATGGTCATATGTAAGTAGTACCGTTTCGGTCCCTAATGAATGAAAGCTGCGAATACATTCATAAGTGCATATGTATGTACATACATATGTATGTATGTATCTATGTATGGATACTACTAAGTGAGACTATTCGGTAATGAAACATAAATGTCAACAGAGAATATTGGGCAACCAAGAGACCCAAAGACTCAGAGAGCTCCAACAAGCTGCCACATATCTACATACTAACATACACTCCTGTGTATGTATATAAAAAAGATGCAGAGAGCAGAACAGTATCTACTTGAAAAGAGCTTCCAGTCTACCTTGGAGGTGAATGAGGGCAAATAGTCAATGTTGCTGCTGTTAGAACTTAAATTATTGTTGGCAATACTTTTGCCGTTGTAACTGCCCTAGACTTTTGAATTGTTGTATGTATCTACATATGTATGTATGTACTAGTTCTCAAGCTCAGAACTTGTAAGTACATATGGGTTTTGTTTGTGGGTTGCTGTCGCCACAATTGCCTTTCTTAGTGTTTTGCTTATTTTGTTGTTGGCCTTTTAGCTGCAGCACTACTCACGCTGCTCTATGTTGTGAGTCTCCGAATACGGTTGCAAACCGAGGGGCCTTTGCTATCGCTGTCATTTCATTCAGTCAGCTGACGCACTTTGAGATGGTTATTTGCTTGCGCTAGATTTTCGGGTTCCATTTGTCTGATTTTCGTGTGTTTTTATTGTTGTTGCACGTTTTGTAGCAAGAGTGGAGGGCGCACGATAAGAATTGTCTAAAGGTCGCATAAAAGAACAAATTTAAATAATTAAAACGCAGGATAACGGTTAAATAATTACAAATCAAGGAAACGGATTAAGCAAGAAATAAAAAAGCAATTATCTATAAAGGATATTCAAAAATCTGCAAGTGCGAACTTCACTATCGTTGCAAGTTGCTATCGAGTAAGTTGGTGTCAGTGCAAGCAGAAAAATTTTGATTTTCCTTATTAAATTTTATTACAATTTCCAATTGAAGTAGAAAAGAAATGTGTGTCGTGCACCTCATGCAATTGATAATATTTAGCAGATGTGCGTACATATGTACATACATATGTATGTATTTGTGTAATATTGATAAACATATTTACATACATACATATGTATGTATAATATAAATTTTTACGTGTTGTGAAGGACACAGAAAAAAGGGAACTGAATGAAATTGCAATTTGTGCTGAAATAACAACAAATATCAAATTGTGCTATTCTCACTAGATGTAATGTACATACATATGTACATATTCACAGATATATGTAGTATATATGTACATACATATGTATGCATCAAGTTGAAGTAGTCTTATATAATCATAATTGTTATCGTACCTACATATGTGTGTATTTACATATGTACTATGTACTATGTGGGAAGATATGTACATAAATATGTAAATGAATCTTTATTGTCATCAAACTTGTATAATAGCAATGAAAATTGAGCCAGCTGTGTGCGTCAGCGTCCAGCTAGTACCGAACAAAACTGGTGCGAAGTGATTAGAAAATATAACTAGCGCCATTACTTTTTATATCAGCGCGTTATCAAAGTTATTAGCTCCTTTCAGAGATAAATTGTGAATTATGTAAATGATATCCGTCCTTTAATAAGTTAGATCCACATATGCGAATTTTGGGGCCTTAGTGTTACAAGCCAGTGGTAATGCAGATATACATATGTATAGGATATAAACATATACACATACATACATACATATACTCGCCTATAGGTTTTGTTAGCGTTTCGGAAATGAAAAAATCGCACAAAATACAAATAATACTTTTACGAGTTAAAGTTTTCTACTCCAAACCTGTGAATATTCGTATAACAGCATGTATGTACATATGTATGTACATACATATGTATGTATGTACATATGTATGTTTGAATGTCGAAATGTAGGTCTGAAGTGGTTTTAAAAGGGCAATGTGGTGCGTCCTTTTGTGTACTCAGAAAACCCTCGTACTCGTATTCGTGCGCTTTTGTTGGTTCTCATTTTTTCTATCTTGCATGACTGTGTACTTACTACATATGTACATATGTACATATACATATTTTTCTACTAATAGACGTACAAACATACAGCCATAAATATATTTGAACATCTGCAGATATTTAGTTTTTTGTTGTTGTTTAAGCAGAAATTTTTTTTTCATTTTAGTTTTTTTCACTTCAATATCTGTTTGCAAAGTTTGTATTTTTTCTGTTACCTTTTGTATCCGATATTTAAAAATGGTGTAAAATTTATTAAAAAATTTTGACACCTCGAAAATGTTAATATTCACGGAGAGGAGTAAATTTACGCACCAGCGATTGAGACTGTCCAAATCACACTGGAGCTTCAGAGCATCATCTGTGTCCTTAATAAATGCAAAAACTCTCATATCGTCGGCATACAGAAAAAAATTTGAAAAATTGAAACATTTACCAATGTCTTTGATAAAAAGTACGAAAAATATTTAAGAATATTATCAACAGATTAGCGCAAACAAACTTAAGTTAGGGAAACATTTTTTTTACACGTGCAATTTGGATAACGGAAACACGTCAGTTTTTACTTCAGACAATTGAAAAATCGACAGGATTACGTAAAAAAGTATCAACTTTTTGAAAATACGGAAACGAATTTCAGGAGAATCTTTTTCCATACGATTTCCAATCATATTACACCATTATTGAAAACCATTTTATCAAAAAATTCGATAAAGCAACTCATCTCGAGTAATAATTTGTTTCCTTTCACGGATAAAATGACAATGTTCTGATGAAATATTTCACCGATTATTAATCAAAGCTATAATGTATTATAATATAAAATTTTTTCTGTGAAAGATCATCAGAATTATTTTTGATTTGAAAACGAAAATTCTAATGTAAAATACATACATATTTAAGTTGATTTGTCTAAACTACATGCACATATCCATATGTATGTACATTAGACTGGCCGTACAATTTTTTTTTTGCAAATTTAAATTTTATTTTTTTTTAATGTGTATTTTGATATAAAAACAAACTTCAGAAAATTTCAGCCAAATCCAATAATGCCTAGTGGTGCCTAGTTGACCTTGAAGTTTGGTATCAGAAAAAGTTTTTTTTTCTTAGCACAGTGAAATTTATTACATTATTATTTACAATTCACATAATCAAATCGATGTAGATTTGCTAAAATTGCTGCTTGCTGCAAATGAGCAAATCTAACGGGAAATAACAGCATGTCAAGATGATGAGAAATAAGTCATAACATGCTGCAACAAACAGAGGATGAACCAACCGTGGGAAAACAAAGTCAATTACCTCGTGGTAATATCCAGTTTATTGACGATAGTATGCTCGCAAGTATAGACAAGTGTAAAATTAGTACTAGAGATGCCATGCATTTAATTAGTGCAACTGCATCTGCATTATTGCGTAAGATTCAAGAAGTCAGTCCCAACCCCACATCAATAACATTGGATGATTTAGTGCTCAATCGAACCACTATTCAAACAATCCGGAGAGATTACCGCCGCAAGCAAGGTCAACAGATTCTGGATATTTTCAATGTAAATACTAAAATATTAATTTTTGTGAATACTGTTGTGAAGTTGTTTGTTATTTATTTGTATTTGTCCTTCACTGGGATGGCAAACTACTCCCAGAAATAAAAGGCAAAGAAAAATCAGATCGACTAGCTCTGGTTGTGACCAGCGAAAATGTGGAGAAATTGCTTGGAATTCCAAAATTGCAAGACTCTTCTGGTGAAAATATAGCTGATGCAACCTATAACTTTTTGATTAAATGGGAAACGGACAATTTAGTTGAAATAATATCTTTTGATACAACATCAAGTAACACTGGAATTGATAAGGGGACAGCATATTTATTAGAAAAAAAATTGAACAGGAACTTACTTTTTCTTCCATGTCGGCATCAAATTGTCTTCGAAAGCAATTTTGGAAATACTGCTGCACCAGAAGTTCTTATTTTTAATCGCTTCTCCAAGTTTTGGCCAAATTTCAACCAAATTCATTTTCAAAGTGGAATGTCGGACGAAGATGTACAAAAAGTATTCACGGTAGCCGAATTTGAATACCATAAACAATTTTGTCTTGAAGCATTGAAATCTGAATACGTTCGGGCAGATTATAAAGAAGTATTGCAACGTTCATTGATTTTTATTGGGGAAGAAGTACCGAGTCTTTCGGGATTCCGTGCACCTGGTGCAACATCGCATGCTAGATTCATGTCGAAAATAATTTACTGTTATAAAATTTCTATGTTTCGTGAGCAATTTAAATTAACAACTTCGGAATTAAAAAGCTTTCGTAACATTTGTTTAGATGTGTGTAAGCTGTGAACGCTCCAAGACAAGATTTGCAACTTATAAATTATGTAATTGCATATTATGATCCAAATATTTCCAGCATTTTGTTAAAAAAAAATATTAATCATTTATGGTATTTGAGTGAAGAAGCTGTTGCTCTGTCTTTATTCGATGAGCAAATCCCTTCCCATATAAAACTAAAAAAGGTTAATGCCCTTGGCAACATTGAGGAATCATTCGAATAAGATATTCTGAAAAAACTTAAAGCGACAATAGGAGATGTCAGAGAATATGCTGAAAAATATGTTAGCGATTTCGTATCGGCAAGAACAAGACGATTTTTTACTCGATTGCAAATTGATTGGAGTTTCTTGCAGTCAGATCCGATAACATGGAAAAATAGGCAAGATTTTTGCGATGGAAAAAGGATTTGTGAAAATTTGGCCGTTGTCAACGATGCAGCCGAGAGGGCGGTTAAATTAATAACTGATTTTAATAGCGCGCTCACGTATGACGAGGAGGACAAACAATATCTTTTGCAAGTGGTGGAACATTACCGCAAAATATATCCGTCTCACACGAAAAGCTCCCTTGTAAAGCAGGTATTTTAATATACATCACGCAAATAAATACATTATTCTAATATCTACTATCTATTGCTGAAACTATTTTTTCTCTAGAAAACCCTATAATGCACCTATACGAAACTTCAAGGTCAACTAGGCACCACTAGGCATTATTGGATTTGGATGAAATTTTCTGAAGTTTGTTTTTATATCAAAATACACATTTAAAAAAAAAATAAAATTTTAATTTCCAAAAAAAAAAAAAATTCATACACCGTGCAGCCAGTCTAATGTACATATCCATACAAATGCATTAATGTCTCTCTATTGCGAAATTAAGTTGAAAATAGCGGCAGCTTCCACTTATTGGACTTGTTAGAAATGTAGTGATATTTTGTTTTTAGTTCAATGACAGATTTCCTGGTGGTGGGCGTAAAAAAACGAAATTAAAGTTTTACACGCAAGCTTAGGACGATCAATTGTGCAAGCACATGCCTGACATACATTTTGGCAAGAAATTATGGAAATTTAGTCCAAAAAACATTTTGCTTTTAGATACTTACATATGCCCAGCAAACATTTAGGATCGGAATACCACGAAATTTAAAAAAATTTAAATCAAAGCTTTTTTTTCAAATGTCAAACGTTCGAAAAGGGGGACTTTTTTATTATCTAGAAATTTGTTTACTTCAAAACCAAACTTCAAATTTTATTTAACAAGTGTATTTCAAATGTGGATATACAATTATTGGCTATTCTATATTTATTTTCCATACTCTAAAATTATTTATCCACAAATCATGACTAAGCACAATTTGGGTAATATCTGCTTTAACTCAAATCGGCTGCTATAGCAACACCACCTTATATGAATTCGCCTGGATACAAACCTTATTTTTAATTTCAGTTTCATTTGCGAAAATTATTTGATATCAAGTTGAGATACAAGGCGAATTCATAAAAGGTGTTGATGGGCTAGCAGTTGTGTGAATTCGCTTGCTGGACTGAATGCCAAAACTATGTGTTTGTCGTAATTATCAACAATTCTCACTGTCATTACTTACTTAATTGGCGCTATAACCGCTTAAACGATTTTGACCGAACTTCTCCTAGATTTTTTGGTGTGCGTCTTGATGTTGTAACACAAATTGAGGGGCCTACAGTTTTACGCCGAATCCGAACGGCGAATATTTTTGTGAGAATTTTTTATAATGTTTGGATGTTACTTGCCCCGAGCTGGATTCGACCCTGGGACCCAACGAATGAAGCGCGCACATGCTATACACTCGGCTACGACGACCGCTCATCGCCATCTGGTACGAATTGAAATACATATGAAATTTGTTCAAATATTTGAATCTATTTTTTCTTATTTCGATTTGTTTTTAAAATCCAAAGCAGGATGCACGAGGCGAAATCATATAAGGTGATAGCATCCCATTAGCTGAATGCTTGTTCTTCTTTTCCAATTCGCTGGGTTGTGTTGTTTATGTACACAAACAAAATACATGAGCAATACTGGGCAAATTCAAATTTTGACATTTCACTCGCAAAATTACACAAACCAAATACACAACCGATTCGCCTTGGTTATCTTGCTATCACCTCCAGATTTGGCCAACTTGACGTTTTATATTTTTGTTTATTGACTATGCAAATAATACATCACCTAGAAGAAAAATACTAATAACTAGTGGTTTGAAAAAAAAGAAGAATTTTCAGTAGCCCCAAAGTATTGTTATAGTTTGGTGCAATGAACGTATTTTTTAATTATTGTTACGAGCCTATTGTTTAGACATTTGTAATTTTTAAAAGTCTTATAACAATTTCCCATACCTGAATTAGGTAGGATCGATTTTTTAACTTTAACTATTTTAATTTCGAACTCATTCTTCACTAAAGAGCAAATTATATAGAAATTAAGTAATTTCATATTGTAAAATCTGTCAATAAATTAAATTAAGAAGATATGAGGCAATTTAAATATTAGTTTATTTTGGAACCAGCATCAACACCGATAATAATGTCACCCGCGAAATCCTACCGAGAATCTCTCTAACGTAAAGTCCTCTCTCGACGAACAAAAACGACATCAGATGAGATTGCGGTGATTCTCCTAAAGATTTATGGACCTCTACCTCCTTGCGAGGACGAATACCGCGACATAGACATAGTACAGCGAATTAAGATGCAGCAGCTGTCCTAGATAGGTCATGTGTTACGTAGGAAAAAAAATGCTCCCCCCTACAAAGTATTCAACGCGGGACCCGCTGGTTGAGGAAGGCCTCCTCTATCTTCGATAGAACAGGGACAGAAGCGCTTGGTTACACCTAAGTTGTCTTACTGGTGACAATTAGGAACACAAAGGAACGACCGGTGTGCTTTGATTGCAATCGGTTAAAATCACCCAGGCTGTTACAATGCCAATTAATAATAAGAAGAAGAGGTAAATCACAACATATCAGTACTGCCTCTGAATTGTGTCAATAATAATTCGAACTGAACGAAGCATTTTGAAATATTAGCATTTTACTCAACTGTTCTTTGATTTTCACTGTTTCTAAAAGCTTCAATTCTTGATCTAAATTTTCAATAAGATACAATATATCATCACAATAAAATTCAAATATACATCTTAAAAAAGAAGCTCTTTCATTAAAAACAACACGTGGTTAATGTATTATTTTATAAACATATGCACCTACATATATATGTATGTAATTGTTGATGAATTCTGCGCTATTGTATTTATTACGCCCCAATACACAACGCCTCTTCAGGCAGCTATTTCTATTTGACACACTTAGCAAATCATTGGATATGACAGCCACATCACCTATGTATATTTAGTAAATGCATCAACAGTAAAAATCGATATCGTTGATGAGTTTCAAGCAGTAACAGTTCGATAAGTCCAATGAAGAGAGTTTTTATCAAATACATACCTACCAAATATCGTCAGCATAAAGTTAACAAAATTATATACATACATACGTTAATATTAATTCGTTGGTACGCATGTACATATGCACATATGTATGTAGTATATGCCTATGTTTGAATAAATAAGTATGTAGAACATAATTATATGTTTAATCTTGTTCTTTTATATATCCGATTTCACGAGAATATAAATCATATATGCACATACATACATATGTACATACATACATACATACATGCATACAACTTCGCCATTAAATTTTCATTCCACAAAAACGAGAAGCTTTGAACCACAATGCCACAATATTTTTTCTCAGCGGTAGGTGTTCTGCACTTGAACAGTCGAATGCAAACTTGCCAACCTTTTCCATTTTAAGATGCTATCACGGTACTCTCAGTTCACATCTATGAATATATAAAGTAAATTACTTTGACATATGTAGGTATGTACGCACATACATATGCACATAGTAATATGGTTCATTATTAAAGGTTTTCTCTCAGCTTGCTCCTAAAAACTGTGTTAATTATTTCTTTTTCAAATTTCGGAGAATTTTTTTGAAAGTTGAACTATTTCTAAAAAAATATTCAATGCGCTATACAAATGCATACCTCAATCATTTTTAAAATTCGAATTAAAAGTTTTGAATATGACTTGTTGAAGTTTTTTTCAATTTCTCATAGTTTGAAAGTTGGATTGAAAGTTAAGTCTTTTATTTCAATTGGGATGGTGTGGGTAATAGGTGGACTTTTATAATCTGGTATGATGTGACATTTGTATGACAAAATTAAAATAAAATAAAATTAAAAAGTCAAAATTTTACAAAAGTTGTTATGTATTACCATTGTAATTAAAATCATTTAATCAGTAAACCAAAATGACAACAATTGATATTCACTGGCGTGACGTTACAAAAAACATGTGGGCTTTGCCTCTTTCGAAGTGTTTAAAAGTAAATATCAGAGTGACGTCAAGTTGCGTAACTTAAATTCCTACTGAAAATTTGTTTGTTATATGAATTTTTTTAATGTAAATAAAACATGAAACTTTAGTTTAATATATTTTTAAATCCAAACGCACCATGGCCCTGGGCATTATAACTTGTTCATATCACGAACAATGGTAGATTTTTATTGAAACTGTATTTCATCGTTTTTCGAAGTAAGTCTCCGAAACCGAAAATTTTATCGATATGTTTGAGATCTCGCAGCGTTTGTCCAGGAAATGTATTCAAGTTTCAGAAGCAATTCTCCGAATTCTTGTAAATTACTTGTAAGGTTTGAGAAAAATTACAAATTTTTTTTACCTGCATTGGAAAATGATGGAAAATATTTTTCTTATTCGGAACGTTACAAAGTTTCGTCTATTATTAGAAACAAAAAATCAACACAAAAACGCAAACAAAAATATGGCTATCATACAATCATCAAACAGTTGTGTTATTTTAAATCTTTTTCCTCTGCAAGCCAACAATAACATCAAAAATAAGTTTTAACCTATGATCTTATGACTCTGCGAAGCGTTACAACATCTTGTGAATCCCGTAATTGTATCTTTTTAGTCTTAAGTCTATAATGAATACATAAAATTCAATTTTAATTTTGAACTGAACAATAAATGGAGAAAACAATTGACATTCGTACAAATTTTTTTAATTTCATCAGGTTTTTACGTTGTCATTGGACTCACTGTAGTTGTTTTGACATTAACGGGTCTATTCTGCACCGGTAACAACATTTTTATTACCGGTAATAAAAACGTCCGGCAACTTTTAAACCCTTTTGGTATTCTGCACGTTCTTATTACCGGAAAATTTTATTACCACCGCACTAGGTGGTAACTACTAGAAAACATCTGACGTTTATTTACATTTTTGTAATAAATTAAAGAGTAGTGAAGTATTAAACGTTGATTTTTTTATTAAACTAATTGCAATACGAGTTTTCAATATTAAAAACATAATGGCGACTTCTTTGGTAATGTTACTGCTGATTGATGAGGAGGATAATGAAACATCCCTACGTAGACAGCAACTGAAAAGTCTTCGGAACAACAGCGATCCAAACAGAATTTTCGAATGCCGAAAGAAGCATGCAATTTCGGTGCCTTCGGGGTGTTCTTGCCTTGGAGCAGCTCCGGACGGTCCTTTACGAAGGCTACATACCAGCGTAATTGCTGCTGGGTTGTCCTTGCGTATTTTCGGCAATTAAAAATTAATGATATTATAATAATTTATTAAATTTACTTTAGTAAATCACTCACTTATTCATCTCCATTGTGATTCGCTTGTAAAATTTGTGTTCAAATTCACACCACACCAAAGCAAACACCGTATGGTGAGTTTTACACTGTTGACAGCGTTACCAGTGTGCAAGAATGCCGGTTACAAGTGGTAACATTTTTCGGTAATAAAATTTGCCGGTTACAAAATTTCCGGTAACGTGCAGAATAGACGTGCTAGTGTCATTTGACTTTATTTAAATTTTAGTGCAAGCTCCATTTGAAATTTATTTACATATATACATACGTTGTTTGTTTCAATGTACATATGTAAGTACATATGTCGAATGCTGGCTGTGTTATATTTTTGTACACAAATACAAACACCGCAAGCATTTCGTAAACAGGAACAAACACAATTTAAACTTGTCAACAAGAAAACACGAAAACCTGATACAATCATTTGGTGTATTTTTTGTGTGTTTACAAATTCTCTTCAAACTTCCAACTGTGAAGTATAATCACTTAAAATATTTTTCAAGATACCCTCTAGTAAATCCGTTTATCACTAAACTAACGTTGACTTAACTTTGTTTAGGCTTCGAGCCGAGCAAATGACGTGGCTTTCATAAATGAATTAAGGCACTCTCAATTCTTGCTTGTTTACCATTTTGTCATATTTTCAAACCGAAATGAGAAAAAATGTCAGGCATTTTAACAAAAACAAAATTAGCAAGTTTTATAAACTGCTGTTTTGATTGATTTGATTCCGCACAAACCAAAAGTAAGAACTTGTTCAGGAAATAAGATTTTTTGTTTATTGCTTAAACAAATGTTTGAGATCAGCTGTTATTTTCACTTACAAGTACAAATTTATCCAGTAAAAACTAGAAACTTGTGCTCAAAATGAAATGTCACTTTGTCGCCGTAGCCGAATGCGCAGCGTATGCGCGTTTCATTCGGTGGGTCCCGGATTGAAATCCTGGTCGGGAAAGTAGCATCAAAAATTATAGAAAAGTTTTTTCTAAAGCGGTCGCCCCTCGGCAGGCAATGGCAAATCTCCGAGTGTATTTCGTAGATAACATATTTCTATGTTCTCTTGGAATAAAATATTAAAATTAAATCTAAGATACTGGTCATGAGAGGATTTGCTTAGGCAACATGATAGCAACTTTTGATAAGGGAGTGCCAAAAACCGAATGCCAGTAGTGAGGAAACCTTTAATAATTGAATCATGGTTCTCTTTTATAACTTTCACTTTTGCTCAAGTTGGTTATTTTTCGTATTGAAAAGTCTAACTATGTACATACTTGAATCAAAAGCATAAAATCTATCAACAATGGGGAAAAATGTATGTATCTACAAAAACCAACTTTTTAACTTCCAAAAATGTCGAGAAAATTTTATTATTTTTTTATAGAACAGAATTTTTTTTTGTGAAATATTTCGTGTTCGATGGGATTGAATTTTTAATATTAATTCATGATTAAATTATTAAAGGTTTGATCAGTAAACAGTTTTCTCGCTCCCTCTTGATAAAATCGACTCCCTTAGCTAGGGGTTGTGTTGCTAAAACTTCAAATTTATGTACATATTGGAGTAAAATCCTCATTTGTAGATAACGTTTTCTATGCTCTCTTTGAATAAAATATTAAAATTACATCTAAGATACTGTGCATAAGGTGTTCAGCTCATTTTAAGCCCAACTGCAATGTGAAAGTGACTATAATGTTTTTAAAAGAAAAACTGTGTTTTGTGCGCAGAGCATCTGCTGGAAATAGTCCACAATTACGTCACTTATTTACTTTCGGAAGGAGGTCTATCTGAGTTTTTATGTTTTTTTTGGAACAGGTAATAACACGTTTCTCAAAATTAATTGGGATCTATTAACTGCGGATCCTAATTACATACAAAAATTATTATTAAATACACACCTTAATTTAGATGAGAAAATTCTAAAACGGGTTTTTAGAAAAGATTTTTTCAAATTTATTAATAAGAAAAACATAACAAAATTGGGAATGTCAGGAAATATTTTGTTTAAATTTCAGCATAACAGATCGAATGAAGGGAACTTCTGTTTTTATTATAATTATCTCAAAGAATTTGCTATTTCTTATGTTGTAAATTAAATATTGTATATAAAAAACATTTCATTTGAAAGTAATCATAACATAAAAAGAACTCAGAAAAGCCAGCAAAACATCCTTAAACTTGTCTCTTTCAACATCTTCGGTTACCTTTTTAAAAGTTTCATGAAAATTTTTTTAATTAACTTTAAAACAAAGCTTTTTCATTGATAAGTTTTCGAATTAGATGAAACCCCCCATTTTGTAAATAATGCCCAATATACGTTTGAAAATTACCTTTTCCTAAATTATCCAACGGGGCAATACCATGCCGAAAGTTTACGTCTGGGGAAATGACAATAAACTGCTTGTTCCTCTAACAGAAAATCTCGTCCAATTCACCATACAGAATTAATTTGACTTTTGCTGATCGATATTAGAAGCTGTTTAGATCGAATTGGTTTTTGTACGTGGAGAATTGCACGAGAGTTCTTGCTACAGGTGACAAAACGCCATGCAACTTCTTTGGCTCTAACGTTTCCTGTGGCAAGAACTTTCGTCCAATCGAATATATACTATTGAACCCTAATTTACAATTATGTACTTAAATGCTGATTAAGTGGTGGACATCATATTTGTAACCAATATTTGGTTCTAGGAATTATTATGAACTTAATGAGATCTTTTGCTCTTATTGTATTAAATTTTACAAATCAAGGGAAATTGTGCCATATTGGTTTTTATTGATTTCCTGTTGTCTGGTTTATTTGATTTAGAAATTCGTCAAACTTATCGGGCTCATTACCAATCACTTGTTTATTCATATACATGATCGTCATTTGTGCGTAGTTTAAAACTGGTCTAATATTTGCGCAAAAGTTCTGCTGGATTGAATGTAACTAGCTCGAGCAGTTTAATGAGATATCAACATACTCGTCATCGTCAAATTTAGCTAGCTAATATTGTCGTTGCTTTCTACCAAAAATTAGTTTGAAAGCGAGCAGAGCTCAGACAAGGCGCGCAGAGAAGTGCACCTAAAATCTGAACCCTGGTTATTAGACACTCTCTTTATAACTAGTTATATGCAATAAAGTTATAAATATTTTTTCTCCATTTCGTTTTACACATAATAACAGTGATACAATCTATTTTTCCTTCAACTATTCTCTCAGCGAATATGTCTCAAGTAATACTTATTTTTATTGTTATAACTAGTAAATATGTATGTACATATATATGTCAACACCTGAAGAAGTATGATCTTATTTAACATACGTATGTGCACACATCCATGCCAATAAGTATAAATAAGAAAAGTAAGTAAGTTTGCCTACATGATATGAATAAAATTTGTGTAACGGTGTAACTGGTTTCTTGATCCATCACTAACCAGTGTTGCATTACGATGAGAAATAGGTGTAATTTATACCTTTACGCAACTACATTCACACATACATACAAACGTCTGTATTTATATATGTATGTACATATGTAGGTATGCACATGCATGTATATTTAACTAGTTATTCAAGACTCGGTTCACTGCAATTCTAGGCTATATTCAAATTGTGTTTGAAGGGCTATGCCGCGGTACGGCTCGAAATTGCTTACATTTTTAAGTTACAGTTAATTTAAAAACAAAGTTAATATAGCTGAATTCTTCGCTTCTTCTTCGTGTTCATTCAACTTCATATCATATATTAACAAAATACAGTGTTCGGTTTTTGTATACCTAAAACCTTTTATCCACAAAGTCGGATTAAGTTTTTAAAAATTATTTTATGACGAAAATTCAAAAGACACTTTAAACGGATTGAATCATCATTCAACTGGTTGGCTACCTGACTTAAGGAAATTTTGCAATGCACAGAGCAACCAGTTGACGATGATGCAATCTTTGAGTTCGTGAACTTGCCAAGACAAATTGATTCATTAGTCTCTAAAATGAAAACATTTGGATTTTGCTTCAACCCGACGACCAGCGAAACGAAAACTAATCAACTTGTCTATACACTATTTAATTAAATCCAAATTGTAATGGTGATCAGCCGCTTGCGCGTCATATTAATCTGTGTACAGGGCTTTTAAGACAGTCAACATATTTTGATCAAAATAAGTAGTTTTACAAATATTCTAACTGTAACTTCTTTTGAAGTGCACGCTTGTTGGTGCGTAATAATTTGACCGATTATTTTCAAATTTAAAAGTATCATATTTTGAGTCACACTTCAGGTTGAAAATGGGACCTATTGATTACTGCACCGTCTTTCGGGATGAGCTAACAGCAATAAAAAAGTTGCGCTTCGATTGATAAATCCATACAAATACAGCACATAGCGCAAAATGCAAATAGTTTTGTTGATTGCCTCCAACTTAATTGTCCATTGGTGCATTATATAAAGAAAATTTTAATATTACATTACTGCCAAATTCTCCTTGATGGTCAAAAATTTGTAAATTTTTGCTCAAAAGCGACAATATCCATAGTTTTCCATGTCAGATATAGCTCACAAATTAATAATCCCGTGGGGGATATTGGAAGAATTCGCAAGGATTACAAAAATTATAGACTTAACCACAGTAGTATAATATCAAATTAAGAAGACGTACCTACTTTATAAACTAAAAGATTTTTCCCATTCAATTATTCTCAGTATGCCTAATAATCGTCGAGAAATAAAATGAAGTGAGTCAGATGTTTATAACCTCTGAACCAGAACACGATATCGATGAAGATGATACTGAATACAATGATTTATTAACAGAGTATTAAGAGGTGCTTGATAAAATAGAGTTATCAGATGACGAAGACTGCAGTGATGAATAATTCAATAATCAAAAACAAATATTATAAATATAATGCAAATAGGTTCGGAGTGCCTAAATAAATGCAGCAAATCGTAAACATAAACTTTGAAATTAGTAAATGGTAGTATTATGTTTTTATATTTCCATGACTGCCTTATTCGAATTTACGAAAATTGATTTTAGTTTCATAATAAGCGGCCCCAAAAATCCCCCAATTTCAAGTTTTATGAAAACCTATTAACTGCTTAAATTTTATGTGGACGAGATAGAACGGGTAAATTTTCAAAATGCAGTATTGGAAAAATCTTTTAGCATTTTCACCAGATCGACGCTATCAAAAATAATAGATTTTCTTAAAAAGCTTAGCATTTCCTGTTACAATCGCCAAAAAATTTATTATATTTTAGCTATCTAGAGTTTTATCGGTATTTTTTGTTCCCGCTCTCTCGTTAGGAGTCCACTTCTTTTTCAGAGACACGAGAACTTCAAAAAATACTCTTCCACCTTATAGTTTAGACCACGCATCCTGTATTTTTTATTTATTTAAAGGAGATTTTATGAAAATGGACTGAATATATACATACTATTACATACATATACATATACGGGGGTTACTACTTATATTTTTGGCTTTGGCCACTTGTACTCGTAGTGATATCTGCGCCATCTCGCGTTTCCCTTAGAAAGTTCGACATATTTGACTAAGAACGCATTCGGAACGTTTTGATCTGTGAGCAATGTTAATGAGTGTTGTTTAAAGTGGGTTGAAAAGTAATTTCCCCAAAAAAAAATGTATTAAACCGTACAAATTTTAGTGCGATTATTTTTGACAATGTCCGCCGTGGAATAGCAAGCCAAAATGGCATCGGTGAACTAAAATCATTATATGGCGAGCAATACCACTTGAATTAGCTAAGATTTAAAAATGAAACAAGATCGGTTTTTAAAGAAAATATGTATGTATGCACATACATATATATGTATTTAATATGTAGATAGCTTAGGCCGCTAAACTATCAGCCGCCCCTCGTAAATGTTTTTGTATGAATGTGCTCTTATGTGGTTGATGTTTAGAAATCTTCGCCTTTTTATCAAGTAACACTGACCCAGTTTCATTTCAGCATTAGAAGCTACATAACAACACAACTGAATGAATAAATAACAGAAACAACATTATCAGCTGACAAGCAATCAGGGATGACGTTTGGTTCTGTACTTGACTTTATTTATGTTTTTCGTAGCTCATGTTTTTGTACATACATATGTATGTATCAACGTCGATACTTAATAAACATTGGGCAGAGAGCGACACGTTCGTCATAACGTCAATGAGACAATTAATGGGCAATTGAAATGAAAGTACACACACGAGAACGGATCACGATACAATTGCATACCCTACAGTTAAAATCGGAAAGCGTTAGAGTAGAGCAGTTTTATGTTCATGCTCATGCCTTTATCACATATGTACATATGTATGTAGAGGAGACCGGGGGGTTGTGAGACGGGTTTTGTTTTTTGACAAAAAATATAATAGAAAATCCATTTTTCTGCCCGTACAAATTTTTAAATCATGATTCAGTGTAACTTCACTCAGATAAGAGTTTCATTTGTTGAAATTTTAGTACGACCTTCAAGTTTTGCCTGCCTGGTCAAAAGTTGTTTTTTATGGATTATCGCAATGTTCGGGGGGTTGTGAGACACAAATTTATAAGGATGAAAATGGCTTAATTTTATCAAAATTGTTTATTTTAATCTTTAATAATTCATATTATGTGGTCTACAATTTATTCAAATTAAAAACATTTCGAGGTGATAATAGAAAGGCAAATAAAAACAGATTACTTAAAAAAATCAAATATTCGATCAATCAGATTCACAATGAATGCAGGTGTAATACGAGTAGCCGGCTGTCAAATTGGCTCATTTTAAGTGAATAGGTCTGTCGCAACTATTGCAGTAAATCGAGTTGTTCCAGTTAAATTTTTTAGGCATAAGAGCTTTGCAAGTGATGCCTTTTCTGCCTTGTTCTTCTTGTTCTCTTCATTCTGTAAATCTTTTGTTACTTTCTTTTCGTTAGAGTTTCGGCGTAAATTGGCCACATTAACTTCTGAAGTCAAAATGGTGCTGTCCATTGATTTCGACCTCGATTAGATTTATTGATCGGAGTGTTGTGTTTCAGAGGACCTACCTCCTGCAATATATGCTGAATTGGGGCAGCTGATGTGTTTGGTATCATCGATGTGCTTGGCATCGTTGATGGACTGGCTATTCCCAAATCAATGGCATCGGCACTGACAGAGTTCTGATTTTCCCCCAGCCAATCAGCTGCTTCGTAATCTTGAGCAGAGAACACATGTGGATTGAAAGGCTGAATATTTGTCGCACGGAATCCGGGTCTGATGTTCTTGGGTGCAGCACTTGCTTCTAGACATTTGTCAGCGATAGGCGCTATATGTCTCAGCTCCAATGTTCTACCAATATTATTATTCATCCAAACTTGGAACTGGTTATGAAACATTTTCTTAAATGGGCCGAACACGCTGCCATCAAGAGGCTGCATTCTGTGTGAGCAGTAAAACATCGTTATTCCATGATCAATCGCCATTTGTATTGCCTCCAAACTAAGATGAGAAGTATGATTATCTAAGAGCAATATAATTGGACGCGCACTTCTTATCAACGGGAATTAAGATTTCATTTCATAACAAATTAAACAAATGCCTGTGCTCAGTAGACGCGAGCTCCTCATCAAAGATGACTAGATACGTAACTCTTTGCTTCATGAGAGTGATGTCAATTTACATCATTACGGTTACCACTGGCGCCACCAGGATAAAATGAACACAGAGGATTTATTGGATATTTCGGACTTTGCACACTACTTTTCTTTTATGTAAAATTATATACCAAAAAAGATACAATTTCAGTTAAATATATAATAATATTACCAATAAATGAATAAATATCTTAAAAGTATATGAATTCAGTATAACGAAAAATAACTTCGCTTTTAAAACATAGGAATAAATGCATTAGAATAATAAGAATTAAACTGACCTGTACATGGCTTCAAGTGAAAAAAATGAAAACAGAGAGATTGAATTCGTCAGAAATTCCTTCGAAAAGAAGAACAATATTAAATAATGTGTTCTTTAATCCTTTTGCCTTGAAAATGGACGTGTAAAATGTGTAAAATTTAATTTTGTTAAGGCCGCACACCATCCACAATAGAAATGCAGAACGCACTGATTTTGCCAGTATTATTCGCGGGTACGTGTCTGGCATCTCGCCGTTTTAGATGTCAGCTGTTCGTCGAGGAATATATTTGGCTCTGTTTCCAGCCCAAACACAAGATAAATTCCTCGGCTCTCAATAATTTTAGTGAGCAAGTGCTTCATACTTCATAAATCGAAAAGGGGGTATCGTGGATAACATTGATAATATTAGGCCCGTTTCTTTGTATCCGAGTTGCAACGCTCCAACGCTCCAACTCTGATAAAATATCCTTTAGTTGCAAAAGAAACCCTGTTAGCATTTTTCATGACAGTTGCGATTTGTTTAGTGATATTTAAGAACGGAAGATATTTGTACATAAATGAAATATGTACTTTTGAAAAATTATATATAAATTCAATATAAAATAAATGGCACATCTTTTCCGAATACTTTGTATATATGTATTTAAAAGTATGTTTACATTGTTCGTAACAATAAGGTAACAAAAAATAAAAAATAAACAATTCTGCTTACATAAGCAACATGTTGACGGACTTTTGTTATTATTATTAATTATTATTATTTTGTATATTTTTAGATAAACTAGTTCAGTTTAATTACTGAACCACACAGAATACAGATCGATGAAGATGGGTTCACCAGCCGTTAAACAACACAAACGCGCGAGCAAGTCCTCGAATTCGTCGCGTGTCAGTATGACCACTTCCCAGGCGGAGGAGAATTTCGTCGAATCGAAGCTCTTCAGCTGGATGAGACTCTTTCGTTTTGCCTCTCTACTTTGCCGAGCGGAATAATTGAAAAAGATCTTGAAGGATGTGAATGACCCATTCGGTGGTGGCCACTGGCTGACAGCTGTCACGGGCATAACAAAATGAAGAGGACACAATAACAATTACGTAGTCAAGATATGCAATTAGCTTATAGAGTTATCTCAAATATGTAAATGTACAGTGTAGGTAAATAATTGGAAACACAAATAAAATAAAATATCCTGTCCATTCAAATACCACACAGAAAAATTAGTGAACAATGTTTAAAACAAATTACAGTTTAACTAGAAAATATGTGGTTTAAAACTATGATTGCGCTCTGAAAGGGGTTGATGAAGTCGTTCAAACAATATGTTCTAAAAAAAACCAGATTAAAAATCATATTTACATATTTTATTAAAAATATCTAATAATAATTACTAGCGCTTCTGTGTACCTTAATCATTAAATACCTTATGTTAAAAGATCCAATATTCTTAAATCTTAGAAAACTTATTGAACACATATTAGAGTTTAAAGCTTACTAGTTTGTAATAACAAATTATTAAACATTGATCTGAAAACAAAAGAAAAAAACTTAGTGCATTAAAGATTTAATTGTTGTCCCGAGAGAATAACGCTTTGTTGAAAAAAATTGTTACAAATCTTGTTACTATACATATGTATGTAAATCTACAAAAAATGCTGGAAATTACTACAGGTAGTTCTGCTTTAGAACGTATCCAAAGTATTCAATTACAAATAGACAAACATAAACTATTTAAAAGATCTATAAGTTAACAAATATTTACTAGTCCCTCTAGAGAGTTGAAAACAGAACTTATCGCTTTTGTTCATCAGAAGAAGTGAAATAACCAAAAGCGCACTTCTGTGTGCCGCGACAAGCAATAGAATTACTAAAAGTAACTCAAAAGCATTTAGTCCAAAGATGCCATTTAAGAAATATGTATTTAACAAAAACGAACACACATTGTATTAACCTCAAGTAATAGCCAAAATGCAATATTGAATAGAAAAACTGTCGCACATGAGGCGACATCCGAAGAAGAAACCATATGCAATAAAAGTCACAAAAATTTGTTCATACATGCATACATCTGTATGTTTGTGTGTCGATTAAGTTATTAGAATGGTATAAAAATGCCAACTAATGTTTAGCTTTTAAATGCATCTAAGTGTAAGTGAAAGGAGTTATCGTTCAATACAAAATACCTGAAAACAATAAAGAAATCCATAACTCTACTATACATTATTCATTTGTTTTTATTCTACGAAGAAAGTCTACGTTCTTGACCAAGAACCCAAGAATGATAGATTAGAAAATTACGACGTTATTATGCCACAAATAAATGAAGAAGCTAGGAGGAAGCAGATAGAAAGAAATCGTAACCTACAAGTGCAAATTTTCTTGATAATATCTATAAGTTTTTATTCGTAATTTCATGGCAAAAGGAATACAAAAAGATTGCTTATCGAGAATGTGGTTCGTTCAAAAACGCAGTATTATAGTTGCATTGTCTCGTTTCATTGCAGCAATTGCAGTAAAGACTTCACAGCTGTAAGGTATCGCTATAGTCAAACGTTCAGTACAAGTATACTACTGCGTTTACGAACGGTCCATATATTCGAATCATATTTAAGTAATACGGTATTCAAATTCCTATTGTTTTGTGTGTTTTGGGAAAATGCTAAAATCTGTGTAGAAAGCTAAATTCTACATAAAATAAAACAACAAATACATAAGGGGTATCCGCGCTTTTTTTTATTATTTTGGCGGTACGGTAGTCGGCAGTGCGGCAAAAGAGGTCCATAGCAGTGTTGCCAGACCTTGTAAGAAAAAATTCTAAATAGGCAGAATAAAAAGACTAAAAAAGGTTAAGTCAAAATTTGTTTAAGGCTAAACGTATAAATCAACAATTCCATAATTTTATGCGTATTGCGATTTCATAATTTTTTTTTACGGATTTCACATATTTACATGGGCTTTGTCAGCTTTTTTAAGGCATGGGTACGGGAAAGCTTGTTGCCACGTAAGCTTAATTCATATATTTATTCATCAACAGATGCATTAGTATATATTGGAAGTGTGCATCATTTGTGAGAGATCTTTTTCAGTTGCAAAATAATGGAAAACACTTTTCTTCCTTCTTCATGCCATATCTAATACTTAAAATTGAATTTAACATTTGAATACTGATTCTAAGATTAAAAAATTAAAAACAAAATTACAAAGGGTAGCAAAATTATTTTCGCGAAGCTCGTTTTTATATTCACTAAGCTCTGCCCGAAATTAAATTACATTAGATTGCAAATTTTTCCATTGACATAAATGTAATTTTTTCCACGGCGGCCGCCGTAGCCGAGTGTGTAGCGTGTGCGCGCTTCATTCGGTAGGTCAGGGGTTTAAATACTGGCCGGGGCTAGTAACATCAAAAATTATAGCAAAGTATTTTCTAATAGCGGCCGCCCATCGCCAGGCAATGGCAAACCTCCGAGTGTATTTCTGCCAAGAAAAAACTTCTCACAAAATAGATTCGCCGTTCGGAGTCGGCGCAAAACTGAAGGTCCCTCAATTTGTGTTAGAACATCAAGACGCACAGCACAAATTGTAGGAGAAATTCGGCTAAAACCGCTTAATTGGTCATAGCGCCAATTAAATAAAAAAAAATTATATTTACATACTTCATGAGTTAAGTAAACAAAAACATTTCGATTTACAGCATAAGAGGGAAGCCTAAAGCTAAATAATTTTAAAAGAAAGCTATAGCTAAATTAAAATTTCTCGGCTAAAAGAAAACAAAAAAAAAAGCAAAATCCAGCCGGAAAAGGCTAAAATGGCAACACTGCTTCTTAGTCTGGCAAACGGAGTTTCTAAAGGGAGGTTAAATTTTAAGGGCCGATGTTGATTTTGAATAAAACACAAATTATTTTGGAAATTATTGTAATTTCTTTTTATTATGATAATATGGTGTAGTTCAATTATATATGGAACAAAATATCAGCCAAATGTCCGCCGCGACCCCGGCGGCACACCTCCATCCGATGGTCCAAATTTTCGATGACGCTGAGGCATATTTGAGGTTCTACGCCGTTAATGTGCCGAATTATCTCATCCTTTAGCTCTTGAATTGTTGCTGGCTTATCGACGTACACCTTTTATTTCAAATAACCCCAAAGAAAGTAGTCCAACGGTGTCAAATCACATGATCTTGGTGGCCAATAGACATCGCCACCACGTGAGATAACACGGCCATTGAATTTGTAGCGCAAATGAGCCATTGTTTCGTTGGCTGTGCGGCAAGTGACACCATCCTGTTGGAACCACATCCATATGTTCCAATTCGGGCCATAAAAAGTTCGTTATCATCTCACGATAGCGAACACCATTCACAGTAACTGCCTGATCGGCCTCAGTTTGGAAAAAAATACGGCCCGATGATGCCGCCAGCCCATAAACCGCACCAAACAGTCACTCTTTGCGGAAAGGTGAGGTGAAAATGTGCCTCATCACTAAAGATGATATGCACGATATGCATTTTGATTTGAACGCCCATTTTCATAATAAGCCTGAATAACTTTAACACGTTGCTCGATTGTGTATCTTTCCATGTTCAAATTGAGTTAGTCTGAATTTGAGAAATGCCAAATGAAATACAGAAAAAAACTTGACGTTTAGGTGTGGTTCACATTCAACATCGGCCCTTAAAATTTAACCACCCTTTAGTTACAACACAAACTCAAAGGGAATCAGCTGATTGCCAGAAGGCATGATAGAAAATAAGATTGCGTCTTCAGCACTGAGAGCAACTGATAATGATAATACAAAGAACGTAGATCACAAAGAAGCTGCATCAATGAAATTATCCTGTGGTAAGAAATGTTAGTTTATTTCACCACACCACAAACCAATCGGATCCAATCAGATTCTAATATCAATCAGTGAACGTCAAATTAGTTCTGGTATGGTGAAATAAGCTGAAATATTCTGTTTGCATATCCGGTGAAAGTATGCTATTTCTTTGTAATCTACGTTCTTTGGTCACTTCTTATATATCAACGTTCTTTGTCTCTGCTTACGCGTCACCTTGCGGCATCTGCTGGTAACATATAAATTGAACTTTCCTTCTGCGCCATCTGTACGACAAGTAGTTCGGTTTATGCCTTAACTAACTCAAATTTGCTGTGCGGTAAAAATCCGAATGGCGGACTGAAATGTCAGAGAACGTAGATAATATACATAAAGCAAAGAACGTAAATGTATAAGAAGGGACAACACGTTAGTTTGAAAATTGTGTGAGAAATTTAATATCGTACCAAAAAATTTTTCAATAGGGACTCCCCATACGCTTTGTGTCTCTGTTCGTACGGAGAAAAAGAGCATGAACATTTTCGCTTCAAGTTTTGAGGAATCAAAACAAAGAAGTTGGTGTAGTTTTATGTGTTTACCGAAATATTTTTGTGAAAATTAAAAATTTTCAAAGAAAATTTTGAAAAATCGTGAAGAAATTAAAATAATACCATGTTATTTTAACCGGTAAGTTAAAATACAAAGTCTTAGTGCGTGATATATGTGAAAATGTGGAAAATTTACAAAGTGTACGTGTTTGTGTGCGAAAGCAAACGGTATAATAAATATTATTCGCGCATACAATGTAGTGCTGTGCGTCCATACATCAAATATGCAATAAACTATTAGAATAGATTCTTTATTGCGAATTTATGCGTTACAATAATAATTCAGAAAGTGCTTAATGTGTAAAAGTGTTCATAAATAAATAATGAGTGTCAAAATTAAATTGCAAAGTGACCGGGAAATACAAGTGTTTTAAACAAAAAAAGTGTACGTTTTATGTATAAAATGCATTAGTTTGTTATGAAATCTATGCATTTATACATATATATGTGTACATATATTTGTTTTCATCAAGTGCGCTTCTGGTGTCAATTTCGCTTTTCTGTAGATGCGTTGTTTATTTGAATGAAAAATTTGACTTGACAAAAAAAATCACGGGAAACTTATTCAAGTATCGATAAAATTGGAGAAAACAATTGTGTTCTGTAGCACAGTTGGTTTAGATGGCACGCCCATATTCTGTATGCTTTCGTTTTTCTCGAGTTCAAATCCCATTAACAGCAATTTTTTTTTGACTTTGATTTAGATTTTTTACTTTTTTGCAAATTCTTGCAATTAAATGTACATATAAATATATATAAAACGCCTCAAGAAGTACAACTTATGTAATGTAAATTTTATGTATTTGTGTACTGCACCAATTTATTTAAAAAAAAACACTAGTTCAATTTAAAAAAATATATGTGCATATATACATATGTATGTACATACATACATATGTACATATGCTTTACATTAAGGTGATTCACCAAAAAAGTTACAAATTTTCGAACTGATTTATTTAATTTATGATTTCTTTGTGCTCTTAGACTTCTGCCAAATATTTACGAAAAATATTAGCATTTACATACTTACATATGCAAGTGTGCTTGACCGACTTAAAATGCCACCAAAAATTAAGACTTTTTCTTATGATACATTATAAGTATAAATCGGCAAAGTTTTGGGTGAAAAAAGGTCGAAGGCAGCATAACAAGTTTCATAATGGTTTAAGCCGTTTGAGGCAATTTTATTGAATATTTTAATAAATAATTTATATTTCATTTCAAATCATCCGTTAAAATTGATTATACACACTAATGTTTTCATATTCTCATACACACATACATATATACATACATACATATGTATGTATGTTTTGCCAACCCACAATATATGCATGTGTGTATGTATTTATGTATGAACAAAAAATATCAAAATCAAAAAAATCAATTTCAAACAATTTTTCTTTAAAAGGCAGAAGCAAGCGCCAAAATATGTAATATACCAACATATAAGTATGTACATTTGTATGTATGTGTTCGTGCAAACATATTATACGAAGTACCAAGGCACCAAAAATATCAGTAAGCATGCGCGCGTATTTGAATCGAAAAATTAAAAATAAAAATTTTTTGAATTGCCCATGTAATTTTCCTTTCCCTTCTTTTACTCTTTTTGTCTATACTCATTTGAGCACCCTCTTGTCGTCGCAAGCGTCCCTTCCGTTCACAACCAAATTCAAATATAAATTCAAGAATTTTATAAATTTTCAAACAAAATTCGACAATTAGCCTATGTTGCCGATTTTCAGGAATATTTATGAATGAATATTTTGTTTGTATGTAGCTAAAAATATTTCAGTGTTTTTTTCTACCATCTCCTTTCCTTTCCACCCTTCCCTCATATGTATACTTGTTCTATAACTCCTCTGCCGTCTCAAGTTGCCGCTTCCAATCAAAAAACAGGTTTTTTTTTGCGGTTTACTCCCATTTCTTCTTTCATTTTTGTTTTGATTTTGTAACTGTTCTTCTTTTCGTACACAATAAGATGATTTACATAAATAGTCATTTAAGCGGCGCCTGCAAAACGTCTATTGTGGCTTCAGTAGTATAACTGCGGGGCACATTAACATATTGCACAATTGAACTTGTACACGAGTTCGACCCCCATCCCATGCCCTTGATTTTATGGTTTTTTTTGTTTTTTAATTCAATGGCATACGAAATATAATATTAACAGTCATTCATTTTTAATCATATATTAATAAAAAGGATGTTTCAATAAATAATATGTGCAAGATGTTTTACAATTAAACAAATGTATGTACATACATATGTACATATGTACATTGCATTGACATTTTTCTGCTTCTATCATCCCATTTACACTTTCTTTTATTCTTTGACGTGGCGAAGAGCGAACTCGCAGCGAATTCAAAATAAACTTTCTCACATTTGGTGAGCTTGGAAGAATGAGGATGTAATGAAGTGTGGGGGGTTCTCATTACAAAAATCCAGCCACTGGCTCGCTACACTTCAGCGTGTTGTCCCTTCTTATACATTTACGTTCTTTGCATAAAGTATGTTACGATATAGTGAAATACAACCAAAGAACATAGATCGTAAAGATGTTACAAGGCGTTTCGGTTGCAGGAAATGCCTTATTTCACTACACCAAAATATTCTGTTGGCATTTCCGGCGAATGTATGTAATTTCTTTGTAATCAACGTTCTTTGCCAATTGGTTTAAGTCCGATTCTAATATCATTCAACAATAATAAAATTTGTTCTGATATGCTAAAATGAGGCGACTTTTTAAGTTAGAGGAACTGTCGGAGTGATGCAACTTCATTGTTTTCTACTAAGAAACGTAGACCACAATCTACTTGTAATATACATACATATGTATTTATGTATGTATGTACGTTATTTATTGTGTATTTCTGGCATGAAATTAAGTATATAAATTGTACTGTAAATTTATAAAATCAGTACCCCGCGTAGTACTTCTCATCTCGAATTCAAATGGATCACTGCGTGGTTTGTTAATTTTGGCCCTTCAAATAATTTCGAAATCATCCAATGTGAGTATGTATGAAAATCACATTGAATCACCTTCACAGGCATTTACGTAATTCGTTTTATTTTCCACTTACGAGGTAATTGACACTGTAGTCCAAAGTAAACTTTAAGTTGGTACTTACCAGGAAAGTCTAAACTAAGATGACTATGAATATATTTAGTATTAATTTAAAATAGTTTCGATTTAAGTTGGAACTAAATACTGCTATGAATATGCGCCATTATATTTACTTACATAGTACATACATATGTGCATATGTACAGCGTTCAGTGTTGCCATTGTGAATGAATACAAGTGAGAAGTCTTCTGAATTAAAGATGGCGGCGGCTGAAATTAAATGTCACAAATAGCCATTATTAACTCTCAGACATAAAAATTCGCTCAATGAATGACATAAATGGTGAGGATTGCTACATTAGGTGATCGCAGCTGTGACAAATTTTGACGTCTTTATTCACAATGGTGTTTGTTTTCCCTTAGTAAAAATGGAATGGGGAGCTTAAGAAAATCTTACTGCGGTGATTGCTTTACATAAATGAGGAAAAATCGTAAGTGAAATTTATGATAATGTTTACCGCACTATTGATCTTTTTTCCAAACGTCTACAGTTGATGACAGAAATAGAAGTGATCGTCCTCGCGTGGTTCGATCCAATTCAGTCATAAAAACTTTTCGCGAACGCGTTCACAAAAATTGCAACCAGCTGAACTTACAAGTTTTACTGGATAAATTTTACTAGCAAGAATTGACCAGCAATTATTAAATTTTCAAACTATTTTCATTAAAAAAAGGTGTGAATAGAAAAATTTAGTAAATTAGTATAGTAAGTTTATGAAGTTTTTCTATACTTATTGTATACTTTCTCCTTATGCTCAGAAATCTTGTTACTGGCAAGTTACTAGATAGTTTTATGGAGAATTTATTGGAGCTGTCATATTCCATATATTAAAAAAAAACACTTTAATATAATAAGATCAAGGCCAATTGACAGCAAATGTCAAAATTATGTGTTTCTTGTACATTTTTTTTAACACTAACTGTCAATCTGCGAATAAGTTTTAGTACAATTTACATTTAAGTTTATGCTTACACATTTTTGTGTCTTCGAATTTATTTTACCGCATACCTAAAAGTGAAAAGAGCTTCAAAAGAAGATGAAATATTATCAAAGTGATGAACACTTTGCCTTCAAAAATTAGCGAATAAGTTGACAGCTCTAAACAGGATTTTGAAGAATCTGGAAAGGCTTTTCCTAACGGCAGGCTATTAAAAAAAAACACATCGAAGTGGCAAACCTGTATATATGTATATTTTCATTCGAAATTTAAATAATGAACTTCGTGATAATCCTCCAAATAAGAGACGGAAAATGAATAAAATCACCGGGTAATTTCAATACACTTATGTTTTACATTGGTTTCCCACAATTATTATAATACTATATAATATGTTACTCCAGTTTTGATGGAACTTTTAACATTTGATGTTGATATTATACTCCGTAATGATATTTTATATCAAAAATGCCCATTTGCGTGTAGTTGCTCGAATATATCGTCTGGCAACTAAGTTTTCTCTTTTTCAGCAAAATAACGTAGTTTACAAAGAAGTTGCAGAACTCCCACCGTTCCTCTAATAGGAAATGTTCTCTTATTTCGCCATACTGGAACAAATTAGACTTTTGCTGTTTGATATTAGAATCACATTCGATCCAATTGGTTTCTTGTGTGGTGAACTAAGATTACATTTCTTGCCACACGAAACGAAACGCCGTTCCTCTAGCAGAAAGTCTCGTCCAACTTCACCACCCTCCCCTCTCATATAACGAATTTACAACGTATCCAAATATATAATATTGCACTAAATCTAGTCGCTCATTCTTTCAAATTTGGTATAAAGAATTTAAGTAGGAAGAAAAATAATTATAAAATTCAAATTTTGAAAAATTGGTGTGGTACGTTAAAATCATAGTAATATACCTATGTATTCATATAGGTCAATAAACGTCATTTAAGGAGGATGGAGTCGTGTGTAGAAGCTCACACAAGTGGTGAAAGTCTCTGATTGCCATTCACCTGGGAGTGGCCACAACGATTCTCCTGCACGCGTAAAGTTTTTACTTACTATTTATTGGACTTTTTCTCAATTTTGAAAGTTTTATATTATATTTATGTATATGATTCGCAAAAGGACAATTAAAACATTTTGCAGATCTGCAGTTCTTATGTTTAAAAAAATTAAAGTGAATATAAGCATAACTTTAGTTATATATTTAATACATTAGAAAACTAAGAATTTTCCAAATTTAACACTATACTTACTATTATGGAATAAAAACACAAGTAAGATATGTATATAATAAAAATGTGCAACTTACATATTCCCTTGTTAAATTTGCACTGTGCATAACGATTTACTTATGCATATACATATGTACATATGTATGTATGTAGAAGCGGAATGAAATTGAACGCCAAGATGGGCTTCCTTGTGCAAACCATAGTCAAGTTGAGTTATGGTATTTTCTTTCATATTTCGTTAACCTCGATCCGAACCGATATCCATAAAATTTTGACACAATATAGAACTAGATATGGAGATTCGACGTAAGTCGAGTTTTGTTCGTATGGCTTGGGGCCACAGACATATCGCACACTCACTTCAAAGGTGACATTACTTAAAATTTCTATTTGTCAGAAAACGTAAAAATTATTTTTTGAAGTGAATAAATGTGAATAAATTTTTTTTAAATGTATACAATCTACAAAAGTTTATTTTTATTTTACTTAAGAAAATCAAATAAAAAATAAAATTGTACTACATTTTTAACAATAATTAACATTTTGTAATCGTAAAAGAGTTGATATTTCATAACCGAAAAAAAAATGCGCTTGGCGCCGCTAGAGGCAAGTTATTTATAAAATCTGTATTTATGATCCGATTTGGTTGAAATTAGAAACGGAATGATGATTCATAATATTGATTTGGAATGACATTCATTTTGACTGAATCTATAAGGTTTTGTTTTTTCGCGATTCCGCTTGTGATCGATGTGATTTGCCGGATTTATCAACAATTTCGACTTCGCAAACCCTGGGTATAGCATGGTTTTTGTCCTCTTTTTCTACCCTTGTTATTTTCAGTATTAGGCATCTCCCCGTCTATTTTCGTTCTACCTGAATTTGAAGTGTTAGACGAACAGTCTTCTAAACTTCAGAAATTCCTGGATAGGGCTCCGTATTAATATCATCAGAGTGTGGCGTGAGACAGTATACGCTTGTTTTAAGTTTTACAATTCGCATCTTACAGTCCAAGTTGAGGGCAAAGGAATAAGTTTCCACTAGTGGCATGCTCTCATATTTAACCACAAAATTTAAAAATCTCTTATTTATGGTAACATAATATTTGGATTACCTTAAAATAAAATTGTACTACATTTTTAACAATAATTAACATTTTGTAATCGTAAAAGAGTTGATATTTCATAACCGAAAATACGGAAAATAAACAAATACATTTCTTCTTTCAAATGCGTCGCAATTAGAAAACTTAATTAATTTTTCCTTTAAAGCGTCATAAAAACAATAGTGCACATTTATTGCACTTACCACAACAAGCTAAACAGTCACAGCTTTATTTAAATTCAACTTCAGCAAAAGCTTATTTCGTCAAAAATGTCAAAATTTTAATTACAACTGTTTTACATTTAGTAGCAGTGATTGAAAAGCATCACACTTCTCGATCAACTAAAAATTAGACTTATGCTTAGTGGTAAATACATATATGCGTCGTGCACAGTATTGGGATATTAACCTAGAAATTTAAAATTCTGAGTTGTGTCACCTTTGAAGTGCTTGTGCGATATGCATGCATCTAGCAATAGAAATGGTACACATATTGTCTATGACCGTAAGTTGGATGGGTATTTAAATCGGATAATAATAACTACACCCTCATAGCGGTGTTTTATAAATATCAGAAGAATACGCTATTTCAGAAACTATTATGATACACAGGATTAGGCTGGAGGAAGTACTACGCGGGCAAATTCTTTTTCTATGTGGCATCGTTTATTATTGAGAAAATATGTATGTATATCCTCGAAATTTAGTACAACCATTGCATATCAAGACAATAACCCAAATTTCGAAAATTGTAAAAATCGGACAAAACGCACGGCCTTCTCTCATATAACGGTATTTTACAAAAATGAAACAAATGCGATACTAAAGACAATTTGCTCAAATTTAATGCGCAGGTTGTGCTTGCCTAAGCAAATACGCGGAATAAAAAATATACGAAAATACACGATGGAGTTAGAAGGCGATATATGCGGAAATACAAATTTTTCGAAATGGGCAACCGCCCAACTTAGAGCTAATAGGTATACTTACGAAACTATGTTACCAAAGTCGACTAATTTTGGTACACACAATGAATTTCAAGTCAGTAAACATTATCTCCAAAATGATGTCAATCGCACGATAACTACGCCCACTTCTTAATTATATAACTGTAATTTACAAAAAAAATGCGATTGGAATACTATTAGGTTAGAGAGCGCAAAATGTGAGTTACAAAAAATTTATAAGTGGGCGAGGTTTCGCCCTATTCAAACCAAATAAATATATTTGAGATAACTCTACCAAATTTGGTACACGCTGCATTTCAACTGAATAAGCATAATTTCTAAATTTATTAAAATCGTTTTGTTTTTCATAAATAATTTTTTTTATTTTTATGAATTTGTACCATAGGAACTCTAAAGAAATCTATACCGAAATCGGAACACATCTACGATACTCCTTACGATTTAATTAAGGTTATGTCATTAGAAGATTTACAAGTTGTTGCAGTACATACATATATGTATATGTAAGTATTGGTAATGCTTAGAGCGTAATAAAGTCGAAACCAGAAAAATAAATGAGAACAGAAGTTTGAAAACCTTTAATGTTTTGAAAAGATACGCCAAGAGAAGCAAACCTAAATAACGTACTTTATATATTATCGGATCTGCTCCTTATAGAAGTTCGTCTCAGAAAAAATTAAAATCCGTTAAAAAAAAATTACAGAATGACAAAGATTTAAAACCCCTATTTTAAACAACAAATATTACTGTTCACATTTTAGAGTGAAATCAATTTTTAAACCCATTACACCAATAGAAGCCGCTAATCAGTACCTGTTTTAGAATGTCAAAACGAATTCTTCGCTCTTATATTTCCTACTGTTTTAGAATATGTATTGTGAATGTTATTTCGAGCTAATTAAAAAAATCGTGACTTTCTTCAAATACATATGTGTATGTATATATATGAGTTTCGCCAATTTGAATATAACTACGAGGTGTGTCACGCACTTTAGGACTTTAAAATTTGTGCGCGTATATTTCGTAGAAAATTCATTGCACTTTATTGAAAGTTTATTTTTCAATACCACTGACCAATTTTAATATTCGTCATACAGAAAACCAAATCATATTCGTGATTTCAGAATTCTTCAATTTGTGCTTTGTTGTTCCAACGTTTGCCGGATAATTTCGTTTACTTGAACATAATTGAAGTGTAAGCGAACGAAAAATGATTGTGCCGCCTCTATCCGCAACGAAAGTTAGAGTAATCACATGTTAAAAAAGGCAGCCATACAAAAAAAATGCAAAATAATATCAAACAGATAAGCTAAACCAAAGAACAACCCCATACAAATGATTTCACTTTACACCAGACTTTACATATAATGTAATTATTAGTTTTAAACAACAATAAAATTGTTTACTTTTTATTTTATTGAGTAACATTGAAATAATAAAGCAGTGCAGTCGCCGTGATTGGGGTTCGCCTAATCGCTGGCGTCGGCGATAGAAAATTATTAGAAATAGATCTATCGCCGCAAATGGTCCTCAGGAGAAATTCGTTGTAAGCTTTGGTTATGCGCATCCTCATATATGTATGTATTTAGGTCGGGCTGTTCTATTTTTGACAGCGACCGTTAGTCGGTATTGTGCTTAAGCTATTAGACAACATTTTGACATTCATGTGGCTTTGAGCAGTTTAAGCCCACACATAAATGTAAGCCGGAAATGCAAAAAAACTTCGCACGATCAAGGAAAATAAAATCATCATAGTCACCATGAAACTCTTCATTAAAAATCACCGACACTGCCATCGCAAGCTATTGCAACGACCTTAACGCCAGAGATGCAGCCGCGCGTACATATTCAAAATGCAAAAATGCTCTAAAATGTGATTTTTTTGAGTTTGTGTATACAAACCCTCTTTGTGAAAAACTCATTTGCGCATGCGCCCGTTTCAAAATCAACATCAGCAACCACTTCACTTCAAACAAACGATTTGTTTTATAAAAAGAAAAAAAAACGACCACGACAACGTTTCTCAAATGACAATCAAAGTGAAGAGGATAATACCAACAATTTCGAAAGGGTTGTGTTTCAGTTGTAGTACCTTCCAAGGGAGAGAGGATATTTCCACCCTTTATATGATTTTTTTGCCACCAAAAAGCGCTCCTTAAAATCTTTCATATGCAAATGAAATGGGCGAAAATGTAACAACTAACTAAAATTGCAGACGACGCATGCGCGGCCACGGTGCCTATCATTTGATATCCGTTGTACTGTTTGTTCTAAAGTACAACTAAGCAAAGTGCTGGCATAACAGCAATATTTAAGTTTGTAAAGTATGCACTTGAACATAGTGCGATTGTGCATACTTTTGCCGCTGTTTTATTCACATTAATATATTTTTTGCTTTTCAAGTATTTGATTTGAGTAAATTGTTTACCCTTTCGTTTTGACAGCATAAGAGAAATATGAGCTTAGCTTGTGTTGTATGAGTATTTTTCTGGGGGTGAACACAATGTGTAGGTTGGCAAAACTTTGACCAAGAGGCGGAGTATGAATAGCGCTTAATTGTCGGTTAAAATCAAAAAGGAGAGGGAATAATGATATATGTATGTAGGCTGCAAATGGTAAGGCTCTACAAAAGCTTGAGAGTAGAATGCAATACAATACTTACAAATGTACGCACACACAACAGATACATAAATAAATATGTCGGATGTATTCCCAAACTATAAATAAAAAACTTATAATATTGCAGTAAGGTTGTGTGTGTTATCGATATTTGCATGTAAGTAAAGTCCTAAATCCGTTATCGGCTATTTCTGAAATAATATATTAATTTAAATTATGTATCAGCTTAATTGCATGGGGCCAAAAGGTGGAACGAAAAAAGCTCCCAGGATAAATACTTACTTACTTACTTACTTAATTGGCGATATAACCGCTTAAGCGATTTTGGCCGAGCTTCTCCTACCGACAGAGATAAATACAAATATTTATAACAAGGAGTGCTCCATCCATGACTCAAGTAGGAGATTTTCGGAAAAGCAGCGCTCAAATATACATACAACTAAACAATAACACGTTTGTATTCCTAAATATAATTATTAATTTTTTTCTGTGTTAAGGGATAGAATCCCGGCTATCGACAACTAACATCGAAAATAATAGAAACACTTTTTCTAACAGCTGTGACCCCTCGGTAGGCAATGACATACTTCCAAGTGTATTTCTGACATGAATCTGCCAATCGGAGTTGGTCAAGTTTGGTAAAACACCAAACAATATCGAGCCCTAACCGCGAAAAAAATGTGAGCGAAAAAATGAAAATACAAAAAGAAAATCCCAAATACCTAAAGAAATCATCACTTGATAACAAGATTCTCGTGTTTTGCAATGCAAAAAGCACCGTATGTATATGGGAATTTTGTGATGATAGTGTTCTTCTTCTTGTGAAAAATATAACAAATGCCTTTGTGATGTTAAATCATCTTAACTCCACAAAAGGAACAATTTTGCACCGTGCCTAATTGATATCGCTAAGAATGAAATAATTAAAAACTTGGGTGATAAAAGTGTTATTGCAATTCATAAGTTCACCAGACTAATTGGAAATAAACCCCAACGCACTGGGATATGCCTCTCATGGCATGGCACTCAGTTCGCGTAAGACAGTGCAGACCCAATCCAATGAGATGTACACACGTTGACGCAACAATGTTGGTAAAATTTATGGCCAAAAATACACGATTGTCCCGCTTTTTAACTGTTAATTAGTTGTGAAAAACTAGTTTTGACACTTTAAAAAGAAAAATAAACGATAACTTTGGCGAAAGTGAAATTACTGAAAAAAGAGTGTACTAATAACGCTAGAATAAAAAAAATATTGGCTGCATAGTTTTCCGCTTTTTTGCGGCTCTTAATAGATTGCAGTTGCTAGAAAAAAACAGTAAATAATGCCCGCCGTGCTAAGTTCAACCAGCTGAAACCAATTTAACAAGATGTGGCTCAGTGGCAAATACAAATTATTGACGTTTTGATGAGGAAAACATTGAAGTTTTGAAAAAGTACCTGTTTTCCCAACTTCATGAAAGCAACACAAACGTGCGAAAAAGCAGGTCATGATAAAACTGTTTAATCAAGAATTTGATGCTTTGCCGCTGTTTATTCGTGTAAACCCACGGTGTACTGAATACTGTATTCTATCATTCTTGGTGTAAACCGATATTTTGGGACTGTTGCCATTAAATAGTCATAAGCAGATAAAAATAGTATTGTCCAGTTTTCGTTTCGGTTTGGGAGTAGTTTAATGGCAGATGCAGGTGGTAGTTTGCAACGGATATACGTATGTAAATAAATAATATTTCCATTGAAGGACATTAGCTGCTATATCCGAGGTGACTTCTTGATTCCATTCGTGACCGTTTAGTGAAAGAAAATGATGTCGTGGGAAAAGTCGCGATTCGAATCATCAATGAAAAAATGGGCGGCTCGACATTAATCTAGGTATTTAATAAGACTCGTTGTTCCCCTATTCACGAGTTGGAAAAATCGCGTGAACCGATTTATAAACCACGCAGATCAAACTGTGCTTCATTCTTTGGAATCGTTTATTGCTCTATGACTCAAATGAGTATCGCTTTCCATTTTTCCAAAATTATTCTAATATCGTAATTCAAGCGTTTTGTTACTGAAACCTCATTATTAAAATTCATAAATTGTGACTTGTCGGATGCAGTGCAAAATATTGGCACACTATTTCCGTATCAATTCTATTTAGTCTTATTTTGTCGTTTTCAGGTCGATGAGATTTGGATTGTTGATCATCGTACATAAATTATCCATTTTCCGTTCCTCTTTACGTGGACCGAATAATGTTCAACACTTGTGAAATAGGTACTAGAAGGTTTCTACCGTATTTGTAAACACAACAGGCGTTAGAAGATTCTTGTAACTCATGCGCTGCAATGACAATACTGTCTCCTGGAAAAAGTAATAATTCTAAATGCCATTAGATAATGTGTTCCAATATTATCCACATTTTAGCAAAATAAAAAACCCAAATCTATTGGCTTAAATTTCTTTCGGCGTTTTCTTATGAGGGGGTGTAAACTCTCTTTCACTTTTGGTTATCATCAAATACGGAGACATACTTAAACCTCCATTTGAGGCCAATGGGAGAAACAGTGTAATTGTATGCATAATTTTAGTAATTTTTTTATTGTTAGTAACATCTCGGCATTTTTAAAGAAACATTCAGTAGTATGCCATCATTTGCGCTAATGAAATCATTTTTAGCAGATTCCCTTTTTTAATTTTTAGGACACTTCGACAAATTATATTTTTAAAGGTCTGGTTACTACTTAGTTGCACTGGTTCTATTTCGTTTTGTTCTCTCTCGAGAATTTCATGTTTATTTTGCCAACCAGGATGTCACGGACTGACCGCAATAAAATGTTTCATTTCTTTTCTTCCCCTGTTTACCATGTTTTTCCTTTCTCTCACCGACGGTGGCGACATTTAGCGACAAAATGCATGTTGGTAATGCCTAAGAAATCTCCAAAAAAATATGCCCTAGTGTTGGCAAGGCTGACGATGTTAACCAACAAATAAGTATCCAATGGGAGGTTAAGGAAAGGGAGAACATAAAAATTCGCAATTGCGATTTTTGATCCTTTTTTTTAAAGAACTAAAGACGTAGCAGTGGTAGTAGCGGTCCTGGAATTGAAGGTCATACCTGTGGACTACCCCGACCCAAGCCACTAAGTATTTTGTTTGCTTGTAAGTTTTAGTGCTGTCGCTAGGTCTCGCTATTTGTCGTACTTGCCCTTTTAGCATCCCGCGCCCTGAGTCCAGTCACTTGGAGGGTTAAAGTTATCCCCTTCAGCTTGGAAGGTATTGCGAGTAGGTTCGTAACCTTTTGGTCGGACCTCAACTTTTTCTTTTTGGTTATTGTGTCGTGGTATTTTTGTGTGGCATTGTCCTTCGCAATTTCTGGGTAGTTGTATTAAGTTTGTTGCTACATCTCCCTAATATTGTTCAGTTGATCTGTTAGTAATATTGTTGCTGCTCCTATAAAACAGGCAATCTAGCTCCTCTCCACTGAGTCAGCTGGTTGCTTAGAGCGGAGACAGGCTTAAAGGTACGCGTAAATGAAAATATCCCACCTATTTCACAACTAACGAACGTTAACGAAAGGGTTCGCAAGGCCACGACGGATGTTTACTCAAGCAGAAGGGCTATAACCAATAACTGGGGCTTAGGATCCAAGATTTTTGCATGGATCTATACATTAGTCTGGTGGGATGCTCTCGCCAAGAAAATGAATATTAAGAAAGTAGAGAAAATTCAGCGGATAACCTTTCTGTTAATTACCGGAGCTATGAAAACGACAGCCACTAAGACGCTTAGTGGGCTACTAAATTTTCTTCCGGTAGAACTATATGCTAACAAAGTTGCGTGCAAAACTTAATCCAATTAGGAAATGGAGTCATCCTTACACCGGCCACAGTTCAATAATGATCGCACTCACGGAACTGCCTATGGTAATCGAATGCGCGTTTCCGACCGCCTCGACCGAAACAAAATTCATGACCCAGCTGCCCGAGAGGAAAGAGTGGAGATTGCATGCTGCTGGGAAAAGTGACAACGGCTGGACCCAAGCTTGACGGAGAGTTGGTGGAGGAGTATTTTCGGAACGACCGTCTACCGGAATACTGCAGTGTTTTATAGCCGGAGCTTTGGCAATATTGAAGTGCAGGGGAGTGGGATATGACTACCGGTGCTGAAATCTATATTTTCATTGACAGTCATGCATTGCCAACACATATTGCCATTGCGACGTACGGGATAACTGCGAAGCTGATGAGCTTGCCGGACAGTAATATTAGTGATTCACCTGACATCCCTCTACAGATATGTAAGCCATTGACAAACCAAAAACTTGTTAAAATAGCAAACGTTAGGTGGAAGTCTGAACCCACTGGCCAAGTTGCAAGGGCACTCTGGCTATCGATGAGTGACCAACGAACGAAATCTCTCCTGAACGTGGGCAGACAGAATATTAAGATGACGACTGCAGTCATAACCGGCCGTTGTTTGATAGATGTGCATTAAACAAGAATAGGGGCCCCCACATCTCACATCTTGTGAAATAAATGATACAAATAAATATATTCAATTTCTTTCATGGAAAATAGGATTAGTTTTCTAGAATATTCAACAAAAATGGAAAAATCCGTTTTTCGGACGATTCATTTTTTCTTATTATTTATGGGTTTATCAGTTATTCTTTAAAATGTAGGCGGAATAATTGCTCGAGCGCTATTGCAAGAATATACCAAGTTTTGCTCCTATAAACGAATTATATACATAATTGTAATATGTGAATTACCGTTCCTGCTGTACAACTTTTTGACAGCTGCGTCACTACCCAAATAACAAATATCCATGTATGTGCATACATACATGTAAAGTACATATGTATGTATGCATATGAAATGGACAACTTTTAGACGCTGGTGAACTGACTGATTTACAATGTCTATGTTTGTAGGTATGTAGAACTAACCAGTTCGAAGGGGTCAATTCAAGCAACATTCAAGAGCACAATGGGTGAAAATGAATTTTAAATAAATTAGTTAGGATTTACTCTCCATCCCATGAGGCAGATACTCACACATGCGCACCGGAATTAATGGACATAAATGCGAAATAGCCACCAAAATGCGATTAACTTGTGAAAATTTGAAAAAATCCAGCAACGCCAGAGGCTACCACCATTGTACAAACGTCACAGCGGTACAATGTTTGGGCGGATATTGCTGACCACTGCCTACCATTCCTGCGGAGTCTATGTTTGTATTATTGACTTGCAGCTAGCACACAAATTCACGCCTCGCTACACAAAAGCATAGTAAATTAGAAAGTTAGCCGATTCTGTTGCTGACCAATAGCAGGAAGTCCCTCTACCTGTGTGTTGCGGTACATGTGCGCCTGTTTTCGAATAGGATATTCAAAAGAATGTGTGTTCAATTTTGAATTTAGGTACTCGCATGAGTATTTGGCTGGTGGTGATTGCGCGCATGCGTGGCGCGTTTCTACATTTATTGCTACTTTCATCTATTGTTTGCCTTTGTATTTTAAATCCGACCACTGATTACACGCCACTATGATTTGTCATTCATTCTTTCATTCACACATTATTTGATTCCGTGGAAACAATTGATGCGTATTGTTCACGTACATATATGCTTAGAATTTTCCATGGGTTTTAACACATAGAACTGAGTTGTAAAAATTAAATATAATTGCTTTCAGAATAAGGCACATGTTAAAAATTGGGGGAGAAGCTCTGCCAAACACAAGAGAATGTGTAGGTGCCAATTGCGTGGTCGGCATGAGAGTGAACAATATTCACTCTACATATAACCGTGGAAGGATCCTATCTAACTATTTATGAATCCTAAATCTGAATATGTCCATGGTTCTCGCTCCTCAAGCAGTTAATGAAGTTGCGTACAATGGTACAACTTGGTAAATTAGGTAAAATAGTTTAAAAAAAAGTTCGCTTGGTAAAAATTATTTTTTCTATTATAGTTAAGTAAGAAGTCTAGGCAAACACACAAGGTTTTACTTTTATAATCATATTACAAGAATAAGTATCACTGGTTCTTGCTCTTATGCTCGTATGAATTTCACAGACTTTTTACAGAAAGTTTTATTGCAAACATTAATTATGAGAACAATGTTTTAAAAAGTTGACGAACTTAATTACAATTAAAAAGAAGGACACAATTTAATATCGTTAAAAAACATTTTATTCACTGGAATCGGATTGATAGCGGACAATCTAAGAATAAGTAAATTGTCTCCTTAGAACGACGAAAGCTGTAAAAATTCACACAAAATTAGACGCTTTGTATAACGAATTTAACTCAGAGTTTACTGGTTAAATTGACTGCACAGGTTAGACATTAACTAAGAAATAAAGCAAACTTAAATTTTTTAAACAAAATTTTTTGGAAATAAAGAAAAACAAGATAAGCGGATCACCAATTTCGGCCGAAGCCGAACCGAACATTTTCAAGGTCTCAAATAATTAATAGTCAATGAATTTTTAATTCTACTTATAAATTTGTATTATTGTTTTTAAAAAAAATGTACATTAGTGCAAATAATATCCATTTCAGTTCACCACATAAACATACAAACACATTTTTGTAAAAATAGCAATAAAAAACGTATATTTAATGCTCAAAATTTAATAATTCTATATTGTACATCTAGTATAAAACTGACCCGCAGCACTGTCAAAAGACATTGAGTTCATGGCTGAAGCGGAACGCCATTGCTCAAGAGAAGAGTTCTCTTAACCCAAGAGAACGAATGAATTCCCATCTTTAATGAAAGACACCTTCGTTAGGGCAGTGATAGACCGCTGCAATTCGGCCTTAGCTGCACTTCTTCTCCGTCTAGAAGAAGGAGAGATGCGATAATGCAGTCTTCAAAACACAGCGCTCCAATGATCACAGGTGCGACGCGAATAGCCACTATCACGGCCAACTATTTAGGCCTCATATTGGATAGGAGGCCTGATATTGCAGATAGAATGCACGAAGCGACACTAGCACTATATTTCTGCAGTAGGTCTGTTGGAAAACAGATGGAGATGGAACCCAAAATAATAAACTGGCTCTACACGGCTCGATCACGGCATAGTAATACAGTGGAAAACTCTTCATAATGGGTCCGATGAGAACAACAGCATTCAAGGCACTGTACGACCGACTGAACGTACTTCTGGAAAACCTACATGCCAAACAAGCGGCAACTCGACTGAGCACTCTGAACAAGTGGCCAAACACTAATTATGGTCATGGCAGGAGACTTACGGAGTTCTAGGAGCTTCCTAGGATAGTGGACAATGCACTGCTGACTTCTACTTTCACTACACCGTTCACAATCCTCCAGCCCTGAAGGGAAGAGTGGAAGCGGAATGCTGTAGAAAAAGGCGAGCCAATCCAAGTATACACAGATGGCTCAAGGCTCGACAGGCATAATAATAATAATAATGCATGCCCCCGGTCTTTCTCTGTTCCAGTCAAGAAAATGTGGGGTATATTTTATGCACCAATAATATTTGCTTTTTTATATATTTTTTGTATATTTAATTTGTATGCACAAATCGACGTACATAAATAAAACCAAATGCACAAAATTAAGTATTAAAATTTCTGCCTTTTATATAATTTCTCTTCATAGCATTTAATAGTTTCTAAATTTTTTTAGACCGATTTAGCTTCGATTTGTTATATAATCTGGCTACACTGCTCAAAAGCTACAAGTAACAAGTGCCCACAACCGTAACAAGTATACATGTGCATTTTGCCAATATAAAATTTAGAAATGATTTAAAAATATAATTACTGACATGGTTGGGAAAAGTGAAATAAACATAGTTTTCATAAATAACGCTACAACTAAAATAAATTCCCTTTGTAGTCAAGTTTTGATTCGTTTTGCGTTCAATAACCTTTCCTAAAAGTTTTATCTTTCTTTTATATTACCTTAACGCTCTCGCTGCAAGCATTTACTGGGGAATTTATTAACGAACTTAATTACAACTCGATACTTGTGACTTGAAACTAACTCGAAATCTTTTTAAATTAACTTACTCATATGGATTTATCAACATACATATACAAATATGCACGCAAAATGGATATGAATGAATCCGAAATAGGTTAAAAACTATGTCAGTAATACGAATGTCAATGACAACTGCCGCTCTAAGACTAATTGGCCCACTTATGAGCAGGTAATTTCTTGTTTGCGACTTTATCAAAAGTGTGCAAGTGTGAACTTGTACATTCAATCATACATATGTGCATACAATCTTGATTGCTGTTTTATTCCTTTTATGTGCTGTTGAATTTAATTCACACTTGTTATGTTTGATTAGTTGTTTGCCGTTGTATTGCCTATTACATTTATGTATGCATGTATAAACAATGTAATTGGAACTGCAGGCAATTTTTAACCAGGGTGGCCTACTCGTGTTTTCCCGTTACTAATTTTGTACGCAAATAACATTTAATTAATAATTGTCTTTAATCAATTCTTTATACCATTGCTGGTGTGTAAATTTGCATCAGATGATTTGAATTTAGTTTTCCTTAGGTTAAGTTAGATTGGAATAGCTGGAGAGAGACACCTCCTACACTTAGGCCAAGAGTAGGCCCATATGTAAACTAAGTTCCCCTACGTCGCACACCCAGGGTCAAACCATTTCGCTAGCTCCATGAACTTTCAAACTGCTCTTATTTTGATTTTCGCTATCTCCGCAGATAAGGAGCTTTACACTTTCCTCTTCTTCTTCGCATTGGCATCTACGACAGTAGTCCGACGCGCTCATTTGCAATCGTATGCAGCTTACCTGGTTCTGTTCCTAGCGCATAGCTTGAAAATGGCCATTGCTATACGTACTCTTCGTTTAAATGCTTTTAGGGCCGCTAGACTGTCAGAGAAGATTAATACATACACATACTTTCTCTGTTGGTCTTTTGTTTAGGCGACGAGAGGTATCAGTTACATCTATTTTTCGAGCAACTACGTCAAGTTAAGGGAAATACAGAATCGCATTCAGAGCTTCAGTATATAAATAGCATAACTATTCTTTATAGCCTGTGGAATTGATTAACCCCTGTCAATTTACTAACGGTTGGCTACCAGGCTAGGGCTCCATAGAGCAGGATCGGACGGACGATGGCCCTAAAGATCCAGTCGGCTATCTTGGGCGAGAAGCTACATGATACGCCCATTGCCTATTTACAGGTGAAGAGTGCTGCAGTTGTAGTAGCTTTCTTAATGCGTTATGCTGTGTTATCATTCATACTTAGTATGTTTAAATTGCAGGCTTGCACCGTTTGGTAAAGAGGATTAACACAACAAGGTTTGAGGGAATTTTCCTTGCATGATCAAAGCAAAATCATCGGCTTATGCAAAAACCCCTCACCCATCCCGTCATGCCCTCAGCAGTTGGTTCACTATTGCTATCCATAGGAGTCGGCAGAGAAAATATCCCTGCGGAGTGCCCCTCTCAACAGACCGGTGTCTGCCCCCCTCCTAGCACCGAAGTTACTACCCTACTGGTGGCCAAGGCCGAAGTAATCGCACTTGAAAAGACATTGATGAAGCCACTGCTATTATGCCCTGCAATGCCACTACTGAACATTTCTAGTAACCGTTCAATTCACGAGGCTAAATAATTGACAGCAGTCTCTGTGGGTCTTCACTTGTTGTAGGCATGGTTTCGTGCTTTCTATGGTGTGTTGTAGCTGGGCCGTATATATTTTACCTGGAACTGGTGACTTGTAAGACTTAAAATTAGATATAAGCCAACAGATTTTTCTGCCGGTTATGATGTCACTGATAAGCTGTGGTGGAGCATAGGCAGGTCTGCAGCATTCACCGAGCCATCAGTGCACCCTCGGAAGAGCTCATCTAAAAGGTTTTCACGGTTTTGCAACTAGTTGCAATAAAGGTAGGGTTCCAACTCTAAATATTTGAAGGGTAACTCACATCACTCATTGATGTAGGGGCTGGCCTAATGGTGCGGTGGGCATTCGTGTCTCCCCCATGCAGCAGCATAGTGTCTAGTGGGTTTGTGCTCCTCGAAAGCTCCGCTAGTGCAGCGACTGAAAATGAACCATGGTGGCCATTGCCCAGATAGAAGGATGTTTCTATTTCCAGACAGACCGTGGTGATGTCTCCAGCGCTAAATTGCGGTAAGATAAAGGAGTTTTTGTTATTTGTAACTGAGAAGCAGGTGCGGGGATATCCTTTCCTCTGAAAACTATATAACTTCTACTTCGGGCACCGTATATCTCCATCTCGTGGTCGCTTGGTAACTCGTCTGTTTCCACACAAGTGACCAGTTTCAATAGGACCTCGGTGTCTGTTTTGAAAACTTTAAGGGTGATCTGCCCCAGGTTCACTGTATTCACATTTGGTAAGCATTTGCAGACTTTCGTTATTTAGTCTGCCGGTCTCATTCTTTCAAATCTCAAAGAATCTAAATTTGGTTATATCTCAAAAACTATTATATTTTTTTATTTTCTGACGTCAAATTTGGACTACGCGGAACATTTTATAAATATTAGAATTCATATAAAAACGTCACAGAGTAGACAACTTTTGAAAATTTGTAAACGTTCGTGAGAGCGAGAATTTTTTTTAGGCCATGAACCATTTCTGTTTGCAATAGTTTACATGCATTATTACATATGTATGTATATTATTTTCAGACATGCGACCGTAAGAAAAGGGTGATATATTGACAACGTTTTTGTTCTGATTCCGTAATAACAAAAAAAGTGTGTTGATTCGGCAATTCTGAGTTTGTACTGAAATCCATCCCAAACCTCAAGAGTTTGCTCCCCTGCTTTTAGATATTTATTTTCTTAATCACATTAGTAGCAATAAGTTGTCGTGTCTATCTTACTAAATATGTGCCTCTCGGAAGTGAAGTTCAGCGACCAACAGTTTTGGTTGAAACGCGCCAACCGGACAGTTCACAGACACCTGGAATCTGTGTTATTGGCGTATGTATGTACTTACATAGCTATAATAGAAAGTGGTACGGACGCGTAAAGATAAATGAACGAAATAACGCGGCGGCAGCGTTAATTGCCAACATTTATGGTAAGAGCTTGACCACTGTTGGTGGTCATGATTATTACGCCTTATACTTGCTATAGGATTCAACCGGCCTACTTAAAAAATTTAATGACATAATTCGTGGTATTTGTTTAAATTTACTAATTGTGAAAATTGTGACTATAGTGGCTTCACATAGATTCGATCCAAATACAGTTTTCATCACCTTAAAAGCAAGTGAGAAACATTAAGGTTCTCCACCGTTCCCATAATAGCTGGCACCTCAGTCTAAAAAACGCTGCAGTGGCATGGTAACCTAAAGTAGATTTGCAGGGAAGGGTTTCGCCAGAAGACGCCTTCTCCCACCTTACTGTCGAGTTTCGAGCCATCTGTATAGATCACTATACTAACAGGTGGAGTGTTAAACTCTAGGTTCCACTCCTCACTTTGGAATTATTGTTATAAAACTACAGTCAGAAATCGATTTCGAAGCATTACGATCCGTGCTGCTCGAAATGTCTCTCTTAATCGCAGAGCTGTCATCGCAGCCATCTGTTGTCCTACCAAATCCAATAGTAGGAGACCTAAGACAGAGTTCAAAGCATCATTTGGCGTGGTTCTGAGCGCCTCGCTTATGCAGATCTTACTCGATCTTTGCACCTTGGTGAGCAGCCTGAGGGTAGCATCATTTTCTAATGCAGACCACCATGCGATCACTCCATTTAGGAGAATTGGTCTGACGACTGCTTTAAATATCCACCGATAGATCCGGGGACTAAGGCTTCTTTTCCTGCCTATGACTCTCTTACTTGATACAATTCGCTCGCTCACAGCTTTGCCCGTACCACTCTGCAGAAGAATAGTTGACCGACAAACTCCAGCAGTGAGTTTTCCACTCCTAGAGCCCTAACGGCGCCAGTTATAGCCTCTGGAAGTACGTTGATAAAAGCGCCTTCAATGTTCAGGAAGGCTATGAGACTGAAGTTCTTAGCTCCGAGAGACTTCTCAATATAGCCGACCAGGCTATGGAGAGCAGTCTCACTAGATTTGCCTTTGTGGTAGGCATGTTGGCTATTAGACAGTAATCGACTGTCGATTATATCAGAGAGGAAGCTACTAAGAATCCTTTCAAATGTCTTAAGATCAAAGGAGGATATACTGATAGGTCTAAGGTCCTTTGGATTAATATGTGAGGTCTTTTCGGGTTTAGGAATAAAAACGGCCGTGCCATTTCTCCATGCCAACGGTATATGACTCAGTTTGAAGCAGGCTCTGAAAATAGTTGAAAGCAGATTTATATGGTTTAAAGATTTTGATAGCCTATTTAACTTTTTCTTCCCAACCCAGTACGTTGACGGTATTGGAAGAAATAAAAGGAGGGTGCTTTGCTCCGCACTTGTGTTCCCAGGAAAGTGGGTATCTAGTAGCAGCTCAAGGGCTTCCGTTCCCGTCCTGATTTTGTAAGAAACCAATCGGGTTTGAGGGTCCCGAGAGAATCTTCCGTAGCCTGACGGTCTCGGAAGCATCCTTGATGCCGACACAGAAGTTTCTCCACCAAAATCTCTTTGCCTCCTTTAAAGATTTTTTAATAGGTCTGGAGAGACTTTTTGTACTCCTGCTATTCTAGCTGGTGACTAAGCCTCTTGGGTTTATTGAATTGTTTCCTGTAAGATTTGCGTAGTGAGTCCAGCTCATGTGACCACCAATGTGGTTTACGTTTGCCCCATAGTTTAGGTTCAGGAATAGCCTGACTTAGGGCATCTGAGCAGGTAAACGTTGGCGGCCAAAAACTTTAAAAAACGACATACCAATTTAAATTTTGTTCTAATCTACGTTTAATAAAACCTGCAGTGAATTATTAGCGTTTATCTAAACTGAATGTTAGGAAAAAAATCTGGCAGCCCTAATAATGATCGACAATATTTCGTTAGACTTGTTTTAAGGAGTCACAACACAACAAGTTATAGCGTCGCTATTATGACATCAAATCGACTATTTCGAACGAGAACATGGACCGCGACGAGTTACAAAAATGCAGTACTGGCTATTTTTTTTTAAATTGTTTGGACAATTACAGTTTATAATCCAACCGTAAAAACCGTAAAAATTCTTTCTTCGAAAGTCTTTGCAAATTTAAATAAAACTGGATAAAATTCCAAACTTTTTGATCAGAAAATCGCGTTGATTTTACATGATTTTTTTTTGCTACGGTGTTGTTAGTTATCTCCATATAACGAACACGCGAATTTTTTTTATATGGAAGGTAACTATCAACACCGCCAGAAAAAAAAATATATTTAAAATTAACGAGAAGTTGGGAAAATTTTAAACTTGCATCTTATTGCAGTAATTTTATTAAAATTTGCGCTCAGCTTGAATGAAAAATTTATATGGATTTTGTTAAGAAAAACAAAATTACTAAGTAATAAATAACAAACGATTCTTGGCAAAAAATCGTATGGTTATGAGCACTCGAAACTGATTATGTGTTGTGCTTTTTAAAAGATACAACGAGCCCTTATCACTCGATTATGAAAGAACCCGTATTTTATTGAATTCGTTAGCCCATTTTTATTATATAGTAGCTGCTCAGTCATATTTTGGTTGAATTTTTAAAGCTACCTATTTACAAAATTAATCACAAAATAATTGTTGGTTAGACAACATAACGCAGTACAGATATACATATACATACATATATGTATATAAGAACATCTGCCTCAAATTCAGCCATTCAACTAACCAATATTATTTGCAGCACCTTCGGTAGCCTATTGGCTTTGGCCATCTCACAGCAAAGTAAAGGAAAATACAAAAAAAAAAAAACAAAATGCAATTAATAAAGCATAAAAATAGTGTGAAATGACAACATTCATTCATCCTTTGGCATCACTTATTTGACACATTAACACAGCTACACGCTCGCCAACAAAATTGTAGCATTTATGCGTGTAGTGAATCACTTCCTCGAGCGACCTAGTACTGGCTCAGCTTGCCATTGCGTGGCGTGCCGTGTCGTTGAGTGGCATGGTAGACTTGCGTTACGATTTAAAATGTGTTGTTGTGCCAGCGAGTTGACACATTCAAGCGTTGCTGCATCAGTTACGGGCCGCCTGAGTTCAGTTACGCTTGCGCAATGGATGCAAGAAATGACTCGACATTACGCACAATTTATCATAACATGCAGTGAAAGGGGTGATGGGTACGGACACACTCGCGGATATACATACATTAACTACCCAGTTGGAAAAGGCCATGTACAGTTAATAACAAACGGAATTTGTGTGCCCTAGGACCTATACATATGTACATCCTACAATTCATAATTATTATACCCGCATAACGGTTGTTTGTAACAACCTAAATCAACTGCGAATGTTCAGAAATATTGAGATAATTCAACGAAACTTCGTATACATGTTGCCAATGACCCATGGTAGGTTGCTAATTGGATAACAGCCACACTCATATAAAGGTAATTTGTGAAAAACCAAAATTAAGATATTTAAGTTACTATAAAGCTAATCGCTTTAATTTGATATATGTAAGTGATTCGGTTGAAGAAAGTAATGAGTGGGTTAGTTTTGTTTTTAATGGGCGTGGTACCGGCCACTTTCGAGCAAAAAGATACATCTCTGAAACAACCTGACAAAATCTACTAAATTTGGTACACAATATATGTTTATAATTTCGAGAATTGTAGAAATTTACATTTTTCACATACATTGAACACTCAATTTGTGCATGATAAGTGACACTATTGAACTATGAAATCAAATTTCCTAGTGGGCATATGCAAAGGTGAATGGCTTCACATTTATTATGTGCATACAAATTATGTAAGGACACACATGCTACTTTCAGGCTATATAGTTTACTTTCGTTGAACTACCGCATTGTAATCCATCAAATCCATAACACACACTCTAAATTTTGGTGACATTTCGTTAGTGAAGCGTGTTACGAGGTGTGCAACAAAAAACACAATAACAACAACACAAAAGTTACGATTTTCAAGCAGCAGCTGAAGCATTCTAGGACTACGAGGAGACTCAGTGTTAAATTTCTGTTCCGCTGTAGTTCCGGTTGACACGCTTTTTTCGGCGGAAATGCATAAAAAAATATGCACTTATTTATGTTTTTGAAGGGAAAATGAGTTTCATTAATTGTTTCGAATGTAAACAGTCACTTTTTTTTAAAAATATATTTCAGCTTTTTAACTATTTTCAATTTATATGAAAGTATACACTTGTCTATGTTTAAAAAAAATGAATTTAGATATGTAAAAGGATTTAACCTCCAATGAGGTATTTACATATGCTCGAATGTGGCTTTGATTGCAAGTACAAATTGCATGTTTGCTGGAATAGTGCCATAGTAAAAAAATTTTTGTTAATAGTAGTTTTATATTTTGTAAAATTTTAATAGTTATATTAAACATATATATAAATAAACAGTGGTTCATTAGACGAAAATGTGTTCTAATTTTTAATATGGTGGCAGCAATGAAAATTAAAAATTTAACTTTCATTTTTCGAGCCATAAAGAGATTAACCCCTACCTATAAACATATGTAAATAAATACCATATTTGGCACATACGTGCGTATGTAAGCACATACATACATATGAATGATTTTAGAAATTGGGCGTAAACGAATAAAATTTCAATAAAACTGTCTGAATTTATTTATGAGGCAAAATTCTAATGAATAAGGCAAATATGTATGCATGTTCTGATTGCATTTTTTGCGGTTTCAAACTCAACCCTCACCACCCAAAAGTAATATTTTTATGAATGTATACACCTAATTTTCACCTTTTTAGGAGAATTTTTTTCCCCCGTTTTAGAATAAATCAGCCCTCTGAAGCACGTACAGATGCATGTATGTATGCAAGTATGTAGTAAAAGGGCAGTTATAAAAAGCAATCTTTGGTTTTGCTATAAACCTAATCCCAAAACCACAAAAAAAAGAAATCTAAACAACCCCTGAAATAATTACAGTAAATATACGAAAGCACGAGAAAAATAAACATCATAAAAATAACGTAAATGACTAAAATTTATTTAAAAAAGGTAAGTGTTAAAAAAATCTGAACAAATCCTTTTCATTAACTTTGTAAATAATTTAAATAAGCAACCATTGTATTTATATATGTCGATTGCACACACATGCAGATTTATGCCTCTGTACTGATAACTCTATTTCCCTTGAAAGTATGGAAAACGTTTTTAAATATGATAATATTATTAAAATGGAATCTAAGCACATTACTGCGTTGTACTATTGCGATATATTTATTATTTATAGCGAGATGAAAATATATTTTAGTTAAATTATCTACATATATATATTATCTTTTGAGAATTAAAAAAAAAATTTCCTGTTAATTATTTTCCGCTGTTTAGTTCTTATCTGCTATGAAAGTGTGTTGATTTTTAATTTTTTAAACTACTATTGCTTTTTTCACACTGCACTATTGTTCAAATAAGCCCTTTCTGTTGTCGAAATTCCAATTTGACATATAAATTTAGTTTCATGTTTTAATTAGAAAATAAATTATAAATTTATGGTCGGAAGCTGAACCTAATCCCTTGTCAGTCAACCAAAATTGTGCAAAATACCAATCGATGATAATGGTAAGTACTATTGAGTGTAACAATTGGTTTTTTTTTTTGATAACTGTTTGGAAGTGCATATTATAATGTAAACATATTGCGATTTTTTCGTGTAGTGTGACTTTCTCTGTACGATCTTATTCCACCTGGCATATGTGATAAAATGGTATTATACACATATATTTGTCGTTTAAACTGTCTAAGTACTTGAACTTGATCCTGTTTGATAAAATTACTATTTTGCGATGCCATCAATGTAAATGAGTTGTTGGTAAATTTGGTAAGCAAAAAAAATAACAGATGATATGGAAAAGGTAGAGAGGAAAATTTTGTTCACATGCATATCAAAGGGGGAGTATTCAGTTCTAGTCTATCATAAGACTATAGCACCACTTCTTGGAAAAATGTAAAGTATTCTAAATTTTTAAGCTTGTTCGAACTTGCTCTTTATTATACCGAAAGTGAATTGCCTAAAAAACTGTATACTTGACGATTTTCTTAAAATTCAAAAAAGTTTGAAATTTTGGCACAAATTTGTAGAATTTTTTTTTTAACTTGCACAAAGTTTGAAACTTTAATTAATCTGGTATTTATGGTAGAATTAACTTTTATTTTATAAAAAAAATAATTAAAGGTAAATAAGAAACAAATCAATTTTTCAAAACCTGTCACTAAGTCCTTGCCGTATAATTTAGATTGTTCATGTATTAATTGTTACAAAGTATCACGTTTTGGTGTTAATGCATCCAAAGGACTTGCAAAGTTGGTGAAATTGGTAGAGCAAAAGGACAATTCTTTGCGAAGGGAAATTATAAATTCTTGCTGGAAAAATGTTTGCTTGTCAGTAAGAAAAACACCATAAGCATTAAAAATATTAAATCGCGATCGATTTTTAGAAAATTAAAGATAGAAAAACAAGTTTGAAATGGAAAAGTTGAGTGGAAATAGATAAGTAAAGGTTGTTTTCGAGATTATTATACCCAAGCGTCCTGGTGCCCGGGGTATTATAATATACCGGTTTCATTTGTAGGAAAGCATGTGGCTACAACCATAGAAATTCGCTCAAAACTAGCTTCAAATGTGGATTATTTCATTTGTTTGAATATTACCTTAAAGAAAATTTGTCTTAATATGAATCAATACTAAATTAATAACTTATGTTATGTTAAAAAAAAAAGAAAAGAAGAAATGGCACTACTTTACAAATATTTGATAAATGAGTGGTACCTAATTGATAAAGTAAATATTTTAAGACTGATTTTGTGTCGCTGAGCATGAAAATGAGTTTCATTTATTTTTCTAAAGAAACGGTTTCGGGATATATGTAGGTGTTTTCGAGGTCCTTTTGCAGTTATTCCTCCGCTAGCGAATAACAACCACCTCTGCTCGAAATGCAGTACAACTGATGCTTTATTTTCGCTGACAACATCTTGTTGGCATCGCGCAGCTGGTTCTAAGACTCTCTGAGAGTAACCTTTATGGCTAAGGCTTACAGACCATATAAAATAAGGATTATTAATCCCTTATTATATAAAAACAATATGGAGTATAATTACCTTATAAAACGCTTATCGATAATATAAAATAAAAGCTGTAAGCGCCGCAGCTAGCGTATTCCTTATTCCTTACAAATGCTCATGCAATGCTTTAATAAGTATTATGCATATGCATGGCTAAAAGTGGTGGAAAAATGCATTGGATTAACAAAATTTGTCGCTCGATTGCAATTATTACCCGAAAAAATCTCTGGTCGATGAAATCAATAACTATCAATAAAATAAAGCGTTTGATTGCAATAAAACATGCCTGAAGGCATACAATAGATGATAAATATTTTTTTGGAAAGGGTTCAATTTACTTGTGTATTTTATATATTTATGTTCGTGTGTTTGTGTATGTATGTATGCCGATGAAAAAATAAATAACCGTGAAGGTGCCAACTGCCAGCATTAGATATTCTGCTCAGTTGGCTTTGCAAATAATTGCAGATACCTTGCAACAATTAACAATTCAACCAAATTCATAAATTATCCTTTTTTATGTAGCAACAGTAACAAATAATTGACTGGTTTTTTTCTGTTAACAAATTTTTTGGGGTTAATTTTGAATACCGCTGAATTCTCCCGTAATAGAACTAAATCAGCACAATTTTAGTGATGGTACGTGAAGACCCAGTTATAATCGGTTATTTTATTTCTGAAATAAACCTTTTAATCGAATTGTTAACCAAAAAATTGTCAAAAAAAACAAAAATGGAATAACATACCATCAAAAATTTGCAGCTTTACTCACCCAATAGCGTGTGAATCGAAATTACGTAATAAAAAATTGCTATTCTAACCACCCAATAATGTTAGAAATTGTCAGAGATCATTTTTAGCTACTTTAAACTTGCACTTTATTATACAAGTATTTAATTGGCTATAAAACTGCAAACAGGGACCACCAAAACATAAATCAAACAAAAGAGGAACAAACCAGACTGGTCGAAAATGTCATGTTCGAAGCGGGAGCTATTGCTACGGAAAAACGAAATATACTTACAACGAAACACTTGTCATTTATTCTTAAATTTTGTCTTTAATGATTAGTTTAAAAAAATTTAAATAGAGCGTACTTACTTATACACTTAAAAATTGAATTTTTTCTTGCTTAAAAAATGCTACTAAAAGTTCCGTAAATTCTTCTATGCATTGGTGCAACATTATTATACTTTTTCCAATAGATATCTTACTAAAAATGAAAGCATTAAAATAAAACTTTAATACACCTGTATTTTAAGAAATTGAGTTTAAATATATTTAAGATGTAAGGCACTGAATTCGTAGCATAAGTTTCCATAATTCAGCAAGGAACAAATAAATCAGTCAGTTTTTATAACTTGCTAAATGTTTTTGAATTTTTTTTTCGGTTTTATTCGAAGCGACCGGTTAGTCGGTTACTTTTTTACGATTAATCGCAATTAATAACTAAATGATTTCGTTTAATCATTAATCGAGTAATCGGTTGTTCAGTTTTTACGGAAAATTTTTTTTCTATTTGTATGTCAAATGAAAACGCCGCAATGCGCTGATTCCGAATACGAAGCTAGAATATAAAAAAATATAAACAATGTTTTCACATCTGTTTATTCTCATGAATATGCCAGAATATATAAAAGTGTAACAGTTTTTGAATAGCTAAATTTAGATTTTTTAAGATCTGATAAAAAGATAAGCCACTCAGTAAATTTGACGGGCTGAAGTTTCAACCTAAATTTCTTGATGTGGGTTTTGCAAAGTAAAAAAAGCAATAATAGTAATAAGCAGGGGAGGTTAAATTGTATACAATTTATTTACTGAACTAACTGCTTATAACTTCTACATCCATTGATGGTCCAATGTTGAAAAGTAGCGTCGTGTGGCATTTGTAAAATATCATTCTTTGATGTCCATCAAAAGCAAATTTTGTCAATAGTTTTTGTAAAAAATGAAAAACATTTTCGATAAACCCCTAAATAGATTATAAATCAATAATCCGATTAGAAAATGTTGTTAAAACAAATTGTAAGAAGTATTATTAGCTTGCGATAAATAAATAAATATAAAGTACATACATATGTTTAGAGATTATTAAAATTTAAATTTAGCGTTATCTCAAAAACTATTCTGAATTTTTATATTATTAACAGGAAATTTTTCATATGAAACGTGTTTTGTTCAGGAGGATAAAACCACAAATTTGCGGAATGGATAATATTGATAGACAATAAACTTATGTACGGGAATTTTATTTCAATAACAAACCTTTTATTTATATATATAGTATACGTAAGTTTATAGTATGTGATATTTTTGTGATATTTGTATCTCCTAGTGTAATAAAACTGAAGAAGAATTTGAACCAAACCGAACAGCGATTCAGAGATACTCATGAAACGGTTCTTGCAGCGCACTATGGTTCCTAGGACTACATTTTCTGGCCAAAATCGATTTTTAAAAGTTCCGATTTTTCGTCTGTTTTTTTTACCATCACTAAGCTGATACTTCGCATGAGTTAATTGCATATTTTGTTTTCCCTTTAATCGGTTTACCGTTATGTGGTCAGCAGTTAAATTGTAACTTTGCCTATTTGCTTATACAAGTGGTGAAATTTGGCTGAAACTCAAAACTGAATATTTTATAAACAAATTAAAATTAACTAAAAGAAAAAAATGGAAACTAACAATAAAGGTAATTATATTTTGTTTCTCGAATATTAATACATTCAACTGTTGTTAAGTTTGAAAAAAATTTATTTAAATATTAACTTTGGCTTAAGTAATATTTTTGAACTTTACGTAGAGCTTAAAAAAATTGGTAGCAGTTGGTAGTCTTGGTACTTTGTGATTGTATAAATAACTCAATTTGGAGTTTGTGTGCAAAAAATTATTTTGCTCTTTTTTGCGATTTTTGAATAATTCACATTTTTCTTAGACCACTACTCCGTGCGATTTGCTGATTTATTTGAAGTATGGAAGGAGGAGGCAAACACGTGCCTTAGACAGACAGCAGTTTTTGATTTTTTGTTAGAAAACGTTATTGCAATTGACGTTTCCGATGAATACACTGTCTATTTAAAGGAAAAAAATAGAATTATATGTAAATATATTAATGACAGATGGGGAAAAAGTCATCGGCGTGTAGATGTATTTTTGAAACAAAATGCAAACTGGCTTTTAACAAAAACCGAAATAATGAAACCGGAGTTGTCATATTCTATACCAAGCACATCAAAAGTAGGCCGTAAATCCCTTACATTTAATGAAAAATCTGCAAGAACGCAAAGAAGAGAAGCTGCGGAATTATCGAAACAGCAAGGCGACAATATTGACTTAATGGTGTCCGCTGCGTCTACGGCTGCCCGTAAAAGAGGTCAAATAGATTTGGCTGTAACTTTAAAAAGGACTTTAAACAACTCAAATGAAATGTCTAAAATAAGAAAACTAGTAGAAAATAAAACCGACGAGAAATGCCCAATTCGCATGTCTGCTGAAGAGGGGTTGGCTTTCTTGTTGGAAAATACCTTTACCAAACAACAATATATAAATATTCGAGAAGAAAGCCGAAATTGTGATATCTTTCCTTCTTACAAAGAAGTATTAAGTTAGAAATGTGCATGCAGACCGAAGGAAATAGTAGTTAACGAAAATTTGGCAAAAGTTCCTTTGAAAAGATTGCTTGAACACACAGCAGAGAGGCTTAGTATACTACAAAGAGATGTTATGGTCGCGGTGATGGAGGATAGGAAAGAAACCTTTTTGAAAGTGGAGTTAATTGTAAACTATGGATTTGACAGCAGTACAGGTCATTCTAATTTCAAGCAAAAATATTCAACTGAATCACATCAAATTGATTCATCGCTTCTTGCCACTACAATTACTCCATTACGTATGAGTGACGAAAACGGCACAATTTTGTGGTACAATCGGACACCACAGTCTATACGATTTTGTCGTCCTTTAAAACTTGAGTATATTAAAGAAACTAAAGAAACAATAACTAAAGAAAACAACGATATTAAAGCGGAACTGGACAAATTAGAGGTCTTTAAAATAAAAATTGACGATGAGAAAACAATTGAAATAAATTATAGGTTGTATTTGACGGCAATTGATGGAAAAGTGTTAAATGTGTTAACCGGAACAAAATCAACTCAATGTTGTCATATATGCGGTGCTACTCCTAAGGATTTTTTAAATGAAACAAATCTTAAATCAGAGAAATCTAAACCGAAATCAAGTAATTTAAAGTACGGAATTTCTCCTCTACATTGTTGGATACGGTTTTTTGAGTTTGTACTTCATTTAAGTTATAAAAAAAATGTAAAAAAGTGGCAAATACGTAACGAATCAGATAAACACATCGTCGCAGAAGAAAAAAAGAATATTCAATGTTTGTTTTGGACACGTCTCGGTTTACATGTAGATAAACCAAAAATTGGGGGATTTGGCAATACAAACGACGGAAATACTTCGCGCCGCGCATTTCAAAATCACGAATTATTTGCTGAAATTATTGGTGTAAACGAGGAACTTATATACAATTTAAAGATAATATTAATATGTTTATCTTGCCAACTTCCATTAAACTTAGCAAAGTTTGAATTATTCTGCTTCCGGACCGCCGAACTTATAATCCAAAAATATCCCTGGTGCCCGATGACAGCAACTGTGCACAAAGTCTTAGTTCACTCCAAAAAGATCATCGAAAACATGGTACTTCCAATTGGTTATTTTGGTGAAGAAGCCTCAGAATCGCGAAATAAAATTTATAAATCGGATAGGGTACCTCATGCTCGGAAAAACAGCCGAATTAGCAATCTAACTGACGTGATTAATACAGCTTTTGACACATCAGATCCTTTAATTTCTAGCATTAGCCTCGACAAACGCATAAAAAAACAAAAACGAATGCAACTTCCTAAGGAAGTTATTGCTTTATTAAGCTCTGCGGATGGTGACGCTGATACATTTTCTGCAAACGACGTTGATGAAAATGATGAGAACGACGAAGGTAATTTGGGCCTTAACTGTGGATACGAAGAGCAATTAAATAATTTAGAATTAGAAAATGATTCAATTTAATATTTATGTACATATGTTACTACGCTGGTGTTGGCTTCTTATATGTTAACTAAAAAATATTTTATTATTTACTACTAACGGTAATAAGTTTAAGCATACATACAAATATTATAAAAATATCCCCCAATAAAAATCAGAAATTATTTAAATTTCAAACCTATTTTGTAAAATTTTCCACAGTTTTAGAGAATATTTTTCGTATAACGAAAATTGTTTTTGTAGTTGAAAGTTTCCAAGAGAATATACGATAATTATTACAAATCAACGAAAATTTAAAAAAATTTATACGTTATACGAAAAAAGTTTTCAAAAATATTGTTAAAATCATTGCGCAGTCTGAGCCGACGAAAACGTGTACTCCCTTATACCAAAATTCATTGGGCTGCGTACTCGCAATTTGTTTTAAAGCTCTAAATACAAGGTTCAAAATTTTGGGAAAACTCATCGAATTTTTTTAAATTTTGTGCAGAATGTTTAACGTTGATTTGCGCTATTTGTGTTGAATTATATTTTAATAAAAAACTTAAAAAAAAATTCGAAAGGAAAGTATTCTTGCTATGGCAAAATATTTCCCACGGGGTCATTTGTTTGAGTCACTGTATATTAGATAGATGCGCGTGGCGGCTTTTTAAACACTCCCATTCTTTCTATAAACCCTATTTACTATATATATGCAAAATTTCAAAACTATATTACAGTTATTTGAATTTTGGCCAGAAAATGTGGTCCTAGGAACCATAGTGCAGCGGTACAAGTTTTTTACAAGTGGTTCGATCCTCAGAACCGAACCGCATCAGTTTTTGTAGGGGCTTGCAATACATTATGGTAATCCTCATATCCTACTCTATCGCCTCGCCTCATTCATATTAGAAATCTTTAGTTAAAATTTTAAACAAATCAAATAGAATTTGATTTACGAGTGGAAACTATTTCGCGATTTTGGAAACGAAGCCGTAGTGCAACAAAAAGGAGACTATAATAATTCCGAATTTCTACACACACAGTTATGAGAGAAAAAATTTTCGTTTATTTTTTTAAATTTTTTTTTGAGGGTGTCGCATTTTCTTCCATTCAAAGTACGTTCGATTATTTGGTTTTTATGGATAAGATATGTGACGTCATAAAAAAAAACTCGTTAATTTAATGGTCATAAAACTTCATCCTTGGAGCTTATTAAAAAATTCAAATTAAAAAGTTTTAAATTTTTTTTAAATTTTGTTGAGTTTTTTTCTTCGAAATGTGAATTTATGCATAAAATAACAAATATAAAGCAAACAAAAGAAGAGTAGCTAAAACTGGTAAAAATGTCGTATGCTTTTTTCACACCCAAAAGTTTTTTTTTTTTATTTTCACATATGTACATCTTTGACTCAATTCAGCATTGTTTGTGATAGGGATCTGGTCTAAAAACTGACTTTATTTATCAAAAAATTGGGTTTAAAAGGTCTGCGATATTTTCAAAGTAATGACATTTCTTTGAAATTGTTTTAACAATTTCTACTACAATTAGTGAGAAAATTCAAATAATTTGGCATGTCTTATTGGGAAATTGGTTAAAGTAATGATAAGATATAAGTAAATTATAACTACGGAAATCTCCTTTAAATTTTTAAATTGACCTAAGGCCGGAACCATTTGATATCATTGGGCAGATAATATATTTTAAACCGTATATTTTAAACTGTTCGATTGTTATCCTTGTGGCTTAAGCAACTGAACAATAAAATAGGACATGACCCACAAATACTACATATTGAATTTGCAAAAACTGCTCTCTCACTCCATCTAATTTTTTGTTTGCATTGTGTTCACTTTGGTCAACTGTAAGTTTTGGTTTTGACAAACATAATCACAGTATTTACCAATAGATGTGCGCTAACCGGACATGGGAAGTCCACCGCATTGCCGACCGAACTTTTTCAGGCGGTTTCTGTTCTAGTTATAATTATGAACGTTATCAGACATTGATTAAAGGGCGCATAAAAAGTGAAAGTCCAACGTTTTAAATTTATTAATGTGCATAGTATAACTGAAACTTTGTCCTTTTATTTCTTGCCCACCCTTTTACCTCTTAAAAAAGATTACATCCATAAGTTTAATATTTTTATTTTGACCATTTAAAAAAGATTACATTCATAAGTATAATATTTGCTTTATTATTTCTATGGAGGGATCACTCAAGATTAAAAAAAAGATAGCCACATTCTTACTTCTTAGTGCCATTTCATTTCGAAAAGAATCACAAGCCGTGACTCAATGAGTTACCCAGGGCGATAAATACCGCAAATTATAGAGATCGTACAACAAATTGAGAATCAAAGATTTAAATTCAAACAGTTACAAAATCTTATAAACTTTCGTCTACCTTTTCGATTGTGCGATTGTTGAAAATTAGAAGTGCGGAAGACAAAGCTGAGCAAACATAAATATGTCAAAGGAAGTGGGCGTGTCTATGCAATTCTGTATAACAGTAAATCAGTTTCCTTAATTATACTTGCAGATAGTAAATACGAATGCCCAACAGCGCAGCATCTGGATAGAAATTCATGGGTATGCAAATGAGGGGTGGTGTACTTAAGAACATTATGAACATTATGAGGTTCGCTATTGAGTTTTGTTACATTCGAAAATATAAGTATAATAATGGTTTTGATGTTAAACAGCAATCTAGGTATATAAATATCTATGTATGTATGTACAAATGTCATAATTCGTAAATTTTGCACCAAGTCGGCAGATGCTTCGCTTAACTGTCGGCAATAATTATTAATCGACATTTGATGCCCAATTGTCTCGTGTTTGGGATTCACCACAACAATGCCTCAGCTAAAATTATATCTCGTCACTATTGAGTGCGGTCCTTTTGTTCGATCGTGCCGTGTTGTATGCGTGAATCTCAACTTTCTACAGGGAAACCTCGCAATAGTGTAATGAATTTCTACTTCAGAAATAGGGTGTTTATAATAGCGACGTCTTTCGGAAATATTATACCTGCGAGTGCATTTCTATCATGATAACTCTTTAAAACCTGTCGTTCAAAGTCGGCATAAAACTCTTGGCCTCTAAATTTGTGGTACAAAAACAAGACTCTCGCCAAAAATGGTAGAAGAAGCTCGAATACATCGAACATATGTTGTAAGTGCCAAATTATTATTATTATTATTGATTCAACATGAACTCTACTTATTGGGCCTCTTGCATAAAAACAGAACTTCAGCTCAAGCTCAAAAGAGTCTAGAGAGTTGTTACTATTCATGGATGAAGTACCCATTACAAACGATGCCATCTTAACCAAATATTTTTCATGTGTTTGAACTGTGGTTCAAATGATAAAACATTATAAGAGAGTTTAGACCCTGCATACTCTCCTCCCACCCATCTGACCGAAGCTCACATTGAAAATATGTATGTATGTCGGATAGTTCGCTACACTGGTGATCGTGCCCTGACTTTTGCGCACCGGCACCTGTATGTGTGAAATGTATTCAACCTTTGAGGTAACGTTAAAGTTAACATCAATAAGTAGAAAGGGGCTAATGCTCATCCCGTTTATTAACTTAAAGAAGAAAAACACACCGAGAATTTCATTAAGAGTGCGATCTAAAATGGGCCTAACTGAAAAGGTAAAAGAGCTTTGGAATATAGGCGTCGCTCAACAAAATCCAAAACCACTTTAATACTGTAACTGAGTTACAAAAGAACACTAGGTAAGATAGCAAAATGCATGTAAGGCAACAACACTAACTCCTCCGACCTGAGATGTAGTGTTGGGAAGTGAAAAAACTGCACTATTGTGAATAAGCCCTAAGGTAATACATGGAAAATTTCGTTTTAACACTTAATCCGTTTTTATTCGCATAGTATTTTTAAATATATAAATACATTAACCTAAAATTTGCTAGCACAACTATTTTCCGTTCTTATATATCACTAAACAAATCGCATCTTTCATGAAAGAACAGGAACAGGGTTGCTTTTGCGACTAGAGGAAATTTTATCTATTTGCAAGTCGTGTACAATAAAACGGGCCAATAAGTATTGGTGTGATTATTGAAAATGTTGTAAGATTCAGTGTGACACCTATATATGTATGCACTTATATATATGTAAAATCTGCAATCTGTTTTAATGTCCGTCAAAACTGGACTCCGCTGTACACATACACAATGTATGTATGTATGTATGAACTTATGCACAGCAAAACTGATGAGGCGCAATAATTTGGTAGTGATGATCGATCTGAAATATAAATCCCTCATTGCTATTGAAATGATGTACATACTTATGTAAGAATATGTGTATGTAAGTGTATGCACATATCAACATATTAATTTTAGTAATCGCGGTTAGTAGCTACAGAAGCAGTCGCATTGAGATAAGGAGCCACTTACCTGTTTGGCCTGCAGTTGGGCGAAACAAGACAATGCCAAAAATCAACGCATGAGCGCACAGAATTCCGAATCGCACAAGTACAAAACATCGTGTCCCATGATGTCCTTTAATGTATTTTGACACTTTTCGAAAATGTGAAATTGTTTCATAATAAGCCGTTGGTAAAAAGGTTTTTGATATATAATCGCAGCAGTCATCAATTTAAAACGGACTACATGTACTAAAGGCAAGTTTCGGAGCGGGTCTAATTCTACTGATAAGGCAAACATGAAATGAAAGTATCAAACGACAAGTACAAAGCTGGCGATCTATCATTGAACCACCTAAAAATGTAAACAATCCAAACAGTGATTTATGCGCCTCCCTAGTTTGTATGTACACATACAACTCATCATAGGTACATTCAGAATTGCTTGGCTTTATTTCCTGTACCTCTGTGAAAGAGTAAGGGTGGTTTGAAACATTTACAATTGTAAAACATTTTTTTAGTGGATACAGTCCAGCCGTTTGTAAAGATTTACATAAAATAAAAGTAAATTATTATGACAATGGAGGTTTTGGACGTTATGTCCACTTTCCAAATTATTTGAAGCAATAAATTAAATCAAAACTGTTGTCGATCTTTATACCTGTGGATCTAGAAAGAAATTGGATAGGGTGTAAACGTTTTACATTTGTACATACATACATATGTATGTACATACAGAATGCCCCATAAGCCTAAAAAATTCAATGAATTTGTGACTTCTAAGTCTATTTACCATTCATGCTGTATAATTTATGATTAAAAGATTAGGGAAGGTATGTTAGTCGCAATTCGCGTACAAATCATCTTAACCGTTGACGATTTTTATTACATGTGTAAACTAATTAGCTCGAATTAAATATTAGGGACAAAATTATGGAAGGAAATACGTGAAACTCAAACTTAAGAAAAATGAAGATTTCAAAAGTGGTATCTTCGAACCTGATTTAACAAACTCTACACGCTGGTTTTTATAGTGTGAAGGTATCACCAAATAATACCACCGTCAATTAAATTAGTTGATTAGAAGTATATTTTAAAGTTAAAAGTAAACATTTGTTAATTAAGAAAAGATATGTCAATTGCGTGCGCTCGCACACGTCGTCTCTCGCTGCTCGACTCTCTAGAATCCCCTGTTCGGCTTGCCACATGTAGTTGACAGCTCGGCCACTCCTGATTGATCGTCTCTCCTGGACGATACACCGCTGTTATCTCCGTTAGTAATTTCTTCAACGTCATTAAGTGATTCATCAGCTTCGTAGTCGTCATCTACAAAACTGTTGCGTACCCACGGTTTCATCTTGTCGTTCGTAAATACACCTGCATACCGCTTTCGCTGCTTTGGTATATCTGGTAGATCTTCTACCACGTAGCGATCGTTGGGTAAAACCTTCGTCACAATAAATGGTCCTTTGTACGATGGATCGAGCTTGTGGGAGGCACCAGTGGGTGGGGGTACAAAGTCAACCACCACTAGATCTCCTTCGCTGTATTGCCTTGGTGTCTGATGCTTTGCGTCAAACCGCTGCTTCCATTTAGCTCTCTCTGCATTAATTCGTTCTGCTGCCAGCTTCATTCGGAAGTCTTCGTGTTGAACCTTGTCGTCATTCACGTCGTCTTGCACCGCCTGAATCAAGCGATTTGCTGTCACGTCACGGAGCTCATAGTTAAAAACCAAACTATTCGGACTCTGCCTCGTTGTTGCGTTGCTTTGGGAGTTTATGCACCATTGTAGTTGCGGTAGTGCCTCGTCCCAATCTTTATCGTTTTTGATGCTGCATTTTAGTGATGCCAAAATTGTCTTATTCACACGCTCGGCCTGACCGTTGGCGCGGGGCGTGCGTACTGCTACTTTAACATGTTTGATGTCGTACTTTCCTGTGAAGCTTTGGAACTCCTTCGAGGTAAAGGCCGTTCCCCTGTCAGAAATGATTTGCATTGGGCATCCAAATGTCGTAATATATTCTCGTAGTGTAGTAAGAACTGGTGTCGTCTTTGTGTTGCGTAATGCTCGTAGTATTACATATTTGGTGAAGGCACACACGATGACCAGTATGTAAATGTTGCCGTGTTTGCTTCGTATAAATGGTCCTAGATGGTCGATGTGTACACTTCTGAATGGAATTGGCACAACTTCGCTAACATGGAGTTGCGCTTCCTTTTTGCCGCCTGCAACCTTGTTAATACAACATTCTGGACATGATGCAATATATGCCTTAACGTATGGTCGCATACGTGCAAACCAAAAGTCTTTACATAAACGTTCGCAAGTTTTGTCTGCGCTGAAATGTCCTGCTTCATCATGACATGATCTGGTAAGGCGCCATTTCACACCCTTCGGAACTACCAGTAGTCTGTTACCGTCGATCTTGCGATACAATCGTTGTCCTTGCGTTATGTAGTCATCCTTCAACTGACGTGCGTTAAAGGACTCCTTGCCATTTAGAATATCCATGATTTCTTTAAGTGTCGGATCTTGCCGTTGCATTGCTGATACCCAATCGTTATCAATATCAACTACTCGGTATATTGACTCAGCAATCGTCGTCGGTTCTGTTGGTGGAAGTGACGGGCATCTACTTAACCCATCCGCTAAAATATTATTAGCACCTGGGCGGTGAATGCATTGAAAATCAAACTCTTGGAGTTTGAGCCACCATCTTGCCACTCGTGGTAACAATGGCGTTTTTGCTTTTGTTACTGCTACCGCGTTGCAGTCGGTAATCACCTTAAAGTTATGTCCAATCAAGTACATGCGGTATCGTTGTAGCGTTTCAACTATTGCCAGAACTTCGAGCTCGTGGCTGGCATAGTTGCGTTCTGCGTCGTTGCATTGCCTGCTAAAGTAGAACACAGGTCTCCAATCAGCACCGTCATCGTTTTGCATTAACACACCAGATAGCCCCATGGAACTCGCATCTGTGTGCACCTCGTGTGGTTTCGTTGCATCGTATATCGTTAGTACTGGCTTCGTTGTTATAATCGATTTTAGCTTCTCAAAAGCGTCATTCTGTTCTTCGTTCCAGATAAATTCTGCATTCTTTTTCAGCAACAGCGTTAGGGGACGTGCTAAGATACCATATCCTTTAACAAATTTTCGAAAATAGCCGGTTACTCCCAAAAATGCTCGTACTGCTTTCGTCGTTGTTGGTTTCGGAAAGTCTTCAATTACCTTGGTCTTGTTTTCACCAGGACGGATTCCGTTGAAATTTATGTCGTGACCAAGAAACTGGACCTGTTCTGCTAAAAATGTACTTTTCGATGGTCTAAGCGTAAGACCTGATGCGTTTGCAGCTTCAAGAAATTCTTGGAGTACGTCGATACCTTCGTCAACTGATTTCGTGGCTATGATGACCTCGTCTACATAGTTGACCACTTTGTCACGATGCTTAAGCGTTTTGATTATGTTTACAATAATCTCCTGAAAAACCATAGGAGCGTTGACTAGACCGAAAGGCATAACATTATGCTCAAACAGTCCCTCATGTGTCAAAAAAGCTGTGTACTTTTTCGACTCTTCGTTCATTGGTACTTGATAATAGCCGGAAGTCATATCAAGCGTCGTGAAATATTTATTGCTAGCTAGTCGTGAAAGCTGCTCTTCCACTATTGGCATTACATAGTTCTTTTTAATCGTAACCTCGTTCAGCGCTCGGAAGTCAATACACATTCGGCTCTCGCCGTTGGACTTCTTTACTAAAAGCACTGATGCTGCGTGTGGGGAACTGCTTGGACGAATGATGTCGTTGTCCAACAATTCCTTTAAAATGGTTGATAACGTTGGCCGTTGCGAAAATGGAACTTGGTAGCGTTTGCCCAAGATAGGCTCTGACGTCGTTACCTCAATGTTCATTTGCGCGTTCTTGCATCTACCAATTTGGCTTATATTCTCTGCAAAACATTGTTTAAAATGAGATAAAAGATTGAGTGCCTTGCCTTTGTCTTCTTCAGATAAACCACTGGATACGTTAAAGTCAGCTTCCTTGACCTCTTCCAGATGTAGCACTCCGTTGTCCATCACCATGTGATACCCGTTGTTTTGAAGAACGTCGCGACCCAATAAAATTTCGTAGGGTAGCAACTCATCAGCGACAATATACAATGTCACCTCACGTTGGCCTTTGTCAATTGTTGTCCTCACATTTACTTGTTTTGTCACATGCACCTTGGATCCGCCAAAACCTGTGAAGCATCTATTCGCTTCCGTTGTCTGCATACCATCTGCTACTGATGCGCGTATCAATGAGCATACGCTTCCGGTGTCTATAAAAGCTCCTAGTCGCTTGCCATCAAGCTCTACTATTTTTATAACCGGAGGAGCTTCGTCGGTTTCATCATGGTCGCCAATCTTCGCAACTGACGTCTTCTTGTTGCAATTCTTGGCTTCGTGACCAATTTTTGTGCAAATAGTACACCGTGGTTTCCGCTGAGGCTGCGGACACTTAACTGCCATATGCCCGTAGTCGTTGCAGTTGAAACATTTAATTTGCGTCGACTTTGCAAATGTTTTCAACTCGGGCTTCAATGTTTGCTGTGTTGGTACTGTCGGAGTCACAAACGTACTAGCGACTGGCGTTAAATTTTTAAGCGCAACCAAAAGTTGACTACATGTTGTAAAATTCATTGCAGCCAATGTCTTGGTTAGTACCATATCGTTAAAACCACTTATAATGTAAGTGTTGATGGATACATCATCCACCATACCTTGTCGACCTATCGTTAACATGGAGTAATAATACTCCACATAGTCTTCGCCGATTTTGCGTTTGCGCTTCATAAGCGTCTTATGCGTTTCGGCAGCGTTATGTGTGGACGGAAAGTCAACCTTAAATGCGTGCACAAATTGTGCCCAGGAACTGAAAACTGTTTGTGCGTCCAGCCATCGTTTGGCCATGCCTTTCAATTTGTGCTGAACTGCTATCAAAAGTATATCTTCCTTCCAACCATAGCATTGTTGTAGCTGCTCACTTCGGTTTATGAACTGCATTGATGACGTCGTGCCTTTGAGGGGGTCGTATTCAGGCATTACACCAATCATATCCTGAATCGACATCTTTGGATGAGTTTGCCTTCTTAGATCACCAGCTGATTCCCAGGTCGCTACACTTGAACTATCACCATCGTTATCGTTGGACGCTTGCTGACTTTCATCGTTGCTTGGTATCGGCTGTGGATTACGATTCATTGTACCAATAGCTGACGTTAATCCTGCCATTGCTTCTCTCAAACTGTTGAGTTGCATCCGTAAATCGTTTGTGGATACCACGCTATCGTCTTCAAGCTCACTCGGATCGATTTCATCTGCACCCAAAACTTCTTGCAGTTTAGATACCTTAACTGCTTTGGTACCTGTCGTTGGTAAATCGTTCATCCGTAGTAGCGCATTCAACTGAATGACCTTCAACGTATTCAACTTGATCATTGTTGATGATAAAATAAAAATTTATTAGTAGAAAGCAAATATTCTTCAAATAATTTTATTTCACCGTCCTAATATTAAGAGCCTTCAGTGTACTTTCTGCCGTACTGCTGTTCTTCTTTACTTTCGTTTTTACGTTGCTTGTTTTTCTATTTCGTTTGCTGTAGTTGCACAGCCGTTGTCGTTCATTCGCTTCTATCGCGAATTCGTTTTGCCAATTGTCTTATTGGAAACTCCGCTCGCACACACACACAAGACTACAAACCCAGTATGCTGTGCAAATTCAAAGTTTGCCCGTTGACTCGTTGTTGCTGCGACGTTGACTTGGCGTCCCTTTGCTCGTTGCTGTACAGTCGAGACTGTTCTTTGCAACACCGTTGGCGTCGCTCCGCTTGTAGCTGCGCAGTCGAGACTATGCAGCAAAGTTGGCGTCGCTCGTTGCACGTTTGTGTGGCTGCTTCAACCGTTTGGTCGTTTCGCGACTGGACTTGCGCACTTTACCTTTTGTTGATGCTTATCCACTGTACGTTGTATTGCTTTGCTGGTTGTCAATGCTCGTAAGACGTTGACTGCGCTGTCGCACCGTTTCGCAGCACTAATACTTGGCCGCGCCGTTGAAAGACTTCTGTACAAAGCGTTGCTGCGCCGTTTTGCTATACGTGCACGTTTGCGCTAGCTTTGCTTGTTGAGATTCCCGTCGTTGTAGGCGTTTGGATTCATAAATCCACCTTCTGATATGTGAGGGTATCACCAAATAATACCACCGTCAATTAAATTAGTTGATTAGAAGTATATTTTAAAGTTAAAAGTAAACATTTGTTAATTAAGAAAAGATATGTCAATTGCGTGCGCTCGCACACGTCGTCTCTCGCTGCTCGACTCTCTAGAATCCCCTGTTCGGCTTGCCACATGTAGTTGACAATAGGGTTCAGACAGTGACTTTCTGTATAGTGGCAATTTTGAAAATACCATAATAATAATAATTTGGCGCTAAACTTCTCAACCAAATTTGCGGTGTGCGTCTTGATGTTGTAACAGAAATTGAGGTACCACAGTTTTACTGCGTAAAGAGAATTTTTTTCATGGCAGAAATACCAGAAATACACTCGGCGGCTTATCATAGCCGAAGGGCGACCACTATAAGAAAACACTTTTTTAAAATTTTTGATGTTACTTGCCCTGGCCATATTTGAACCCGCGAGCCATCGAATAAAATGGCCGCACAGTACACATAGGGCTGCGTCGGCTTTCATAGGATGGGATATTTCAGTGTCTAATAAAGCAGATCTCTCAAATTAGTTAAATATCAAATATTCAAATAAAATATTACGCATTCTTTAAATATCTATATATATTGTATCACTATCGTGGACTTTTCAAACTACATATGTCTAGTTCGGGTGCAAGTGAACTTTAAGTACCTGGTGCAATTTTTTGTTTTAAATTAACAGTACTCATTTAGTGCAATAAAGCCAGTTGATATAATTTACTATAAAAACGCATGTGTGTTCTTTATAGGCGTCAATAGTATTCAACCGATCTTTATGCAATAGGTCTCCGGGCCCAACTTAGGGTATAAGTGTATGAGTTTGAAAGTGGACGGTGAAGAGAAAATTTGAATTCTTTTTGAATCATAATTGGGCTTGGAAGAGAAAATTTGAATTCTTTTTGAATCATATTTGGGCATATTGGGCGAACCCACGCATTAATTTAAGATTTTATCTTTTGATCTTCCCAACTATTTGACGAAGACATGTCATATTCGATATACATATGTACATGTGTATTTTTCCTTTAGAGGAATACTGTAAACCCAAAAGCACCGTAATAAAATTCCGTTTCTATATCTAACACAAATATGTCTTTATTAACGCAGCAAAGCAAGCCGGGTACTCTAGAATATCATACTTTTGAAATTTTAAACGACGTTCATTGATTTAAATAAAAACGAAAAGAAATTAGTATGATTTTAACCTATTTTCCAAAATTTTGATTTTCAAGAATTCATCGCCCTAATTAAATTTTTTATACCAAATTTGAAAGAATTCAGGGCATACTTTAGTAAAATATTTAAATATTTTTATTTGTTGTGAGCGTGTTTTTTGTCTGATTTCAATAATTGTCGAAATTGTGGCTAAAAATGAAAACTTTGTACGTAATGTGGTAGAATTTCACAAAGAAGTTTCTGAGATACATATACCTACTTGCTCCAAGATGCCATTACTTTTTATAATTAATAAATATCGGATTTTGTATATAAGAGGTGAGCGTATTTTTTGTACGACTTATATCAATTTCCAAATTGTGCTTACTGACTTGAGAGGCAAGACGAATACTAAATTTTTGAGGGTTTGACCACGTAGTTTTGGAGATACATTTGTATGAATACATATGTGCATGCATACATACATATGCACCTATTTTCCAAAAATTGCAACCCATTACTTGAAATAAAATTTGAGCAAACTGTCTTCAATAGTTATTTAAATATAATGTTTTTTTACTTTTGTAAATTACCGTTAGATATATGAAAGGTGAGCATGGTTTTCATTCGATTTTTATAATTTTGAAATTTTGCTTACTAACTTAAAATGCAATTTATGTAGCACATTTGGTAGGGTTTGGTCAAGTAGTTTCGGAGATATAAATTTTTCGTTCAAATTTGTTATAGAAGGAACTATATTTTTATATAAAATTATTTACTATTATGTATGTATATACATAGATATGTAATATATTTTATTGGAATAAATAATATACGAATGAACCGTTCATTTTGAATTGCCATGCATTCGGTTACCATATTTTCTACCAACATTACAATTTAATAGATATGAGTTATTAGAATTTGCCTTTTTGTTTTGCTAGCTCCCCGTGCAATATGGACCCAGATTTATTTCTTGATTTCTTCCTATTAAACATGTTTTTAAACTTTATCTACCAACTGAACCAGTGAATGTAATCGATAAAAACGTACTACATGTTTTATTGATCAAGCTATGTAACGTAGGCGAATGACACGTACGAGCTGTCCGCACTGTCGAAAACCAATATTTTGAAAACCACGGACCACGTGTACTTATCTGCTCAACAAATTTCTTGACATTTATTTTTTTACACAAATATGCTCAATGCGCACCTGTGAATGTTACTTGATTTTGTTTCGTTTTGAAATTATAAAATCATTATTTCGACATCGCTGCTCACAACTTAACGCCGAATTTCAGATTTACAATAATTGTAATTACTTACTTTTATCGTTACCTGAATATGAAGCAGACTTAGATCAACATTGACTCAGAAAAAAATCGAAATCAAATGACATGCACCTACCTGACAAATCTTAATGGTCGAAATACAGAAGAAAACGATAAACAACATCTAAGTTTTATTTTTTTACAATGTGAAATTAAGTAAGTTTGGTTACTCGTCACGAATGCATTTACGCCTGCCTAATTCGTGAAAAGCAAAATTCTATCCATGGATAACACCAGCATTAATTTGGCTCTACAAATATCGGTAAAAATATTTTAAAAGCCAATGCACCTAAGTAATGCTATTAAAATGTTACTTAGTTTACATTTACCACATTAAACGGATATCTCACTCTCGCCTATTCGATAATGCTAAACCGCATCCTGTTAAATTATATAGTAGCGGAACTATTGAAATTTCAAATACTTAATACTTGTATGTATTGCCCATTGATCTGAGCAGACATATAGTGAACCAATTATTTCTACATCCTGCAAGAAAAATGTTTGCCACTTTCGTTTCCGCTTCACATACTCTAGTAATTTACAGCTGGTTAAGAAAATATTGGTGCCTTTGCTCTGTAATAAATTACTTAAAGTTGCTTCAAACAAAAGACACCACTTTGTATATCAATTTCAATTTTAATGCACACATTTACAAATTGAGAAGTTTTCTAAAACGGAAAAGTCTTAAGGTCATTTGTGAATAAAACGACATCTGTCATATTTGCCTGCTCAAAGGGTCACAAATGGTCAGACGGTGAGTGCGATATTATTCTAAATGAAGTCTACCCCGACTCATTTGATGTCTTGGCGGCGCCTAATGAAGCATAACTGGTGTGTGAGCCCATTAACACACCTTTTGCTCGTCAGCTTTGCGCTGCAGGACATTACCAGGAATGAGACTGTCGAAAGGGCACAGGTCGTGTTATTTTTTCATTATTATTTATATTTATTTCACACTCACTGATGGCTATTAGACTGAAGACATCCTTTTTCAAGTAATTTATGTTATTGACGGGTGTGTATTGAATTGAACAGCGTAAAATGTTATCGATCAAAATAACGAAAACAAATTGCAGAAATGCACAAGTAGTTAGTAATAGATAAATTTATTCCAGTATAGATAAAATTATTGTAGTCAGTGGAAAATTCTGCATACACTTTTTCGAAGGTTGAGTACCTTTATAAACAAATTTGGCCAACTTTTCGTGTTCCCAAATTATTTTAAAAATTACTATCAGCAACAATGAGCCTGATGAATAAAAAATAGCAAAAACAATTGCTGAAAAGCCTTTTGCTTAAACTAATAAGCAATTGCTAATTATTATATGAATAAGAACTCAAGGCACTGCTGCTTTTGCTACAAAGTTTAAGCTTTTACTTGAAGCAACACATTGAAAAATTTTGGTAGATATCATTTAAATCAGAAAGTGACATAGATCTGGTGGGACCATACGTGAAATCAATCATGTCGGACATTACCGAACTTTCGGATAATGAGGAAATCGATAAGCAACTCAATTTTGTAAGAGCACTAAAAGAACATAAGGTAATTTTTAATAAGTCACAAGTGCCGCACATAAAAAATGAAAAGGAGTCTGCTTTACAAGCGCTAACTAAAAAATATGAAGTAATTTTCCACAACTCATTAACAACAAAGCAAGTAATGAAAAAAATTGCAAACATGAAAACAGAAGTGAAAAAAAAATTGATTTATCACGCACTGGTAACAAAAGAATTTCTTACAAGCCTTGGGAAAAATGCTCATCGATCTTTTGGATGCAGAAAAGAACCCAGTGTTTACGAAAGTTCCAGGTATTAAACAAAAATTGGGAATTTAGAAATTTTTCTTTTATTAACTTTATGGTTCCGTTCTTAGGTGCAAAATCCGCAGGAATTAACGAATTGCCATTACCTGAAAATCCTACTACCTCAAGTTCTTTGAAGTCAAAAACAATATTGAAGCGTAAATCTTGCTCCTTGCCAGAAACAGATGAGACCAAAAATTTGAACAATTCCGAGTTGCAACGTTTAGTACTCCTTGAGCAACTGGAGCTGATACGGATCCAGAAACAGAGGGAAACTATGGAACTAGAAAAAGCCAAAAAAGAACTAGAAAAGGCTAAAGAACAGAAAAGTGAAGAGAAAAATGAAGACTACGAAGAATTTTTTTTATCACTTTAAGTATCAATTGTTTATTTAAATGAATTAATTTTTGTTTGTACAAAGGCAACTCGCCTTTTATTTAAGAAGAAGATCTCAAAAATGAATAAAAGTTTATTTAGTTATGAATAATAAATTATTTATTTAATATATTTATATTAATTTTTATGTATACAGTTTTGTAGCCCAAATAGTTGTAAATATTAGTAAATATTTCAGATTCGACCACAAAGCTGTTGCGTTAAAAGTTCTCGCTTTTGCTAGCCCAATTGCCTCATCACGTTGCTATTCATAGGTTCGGCTGGAACCTTTTCGAAGTAGTGGGGCTCTTCCGGCAGTTCAAAGGGTTCATCTTTTAAAAATTTTGCAATATTGTGCAAAACAACGCAACATATTATAATTGAAGGGATTTTTTCAATCTTACTGCGAACTTTGTATCGTAAAATCGGAAACCTTGCCTTCAATTGTCCAAAACATCGTTCAATTACAACTCGATCGCTGCAAAATACTTTATTGTAGTGCCGCTGTTGAAGAGTTATTGGATTCCTCCAAGGTGTCATCAAAAAGGGAGATATACCATAACCATCATCTCCAAGAAGTAGCACGTTTTCTGATGAGTTTTGAAGTACATCATAAATGTCCGAGTTTTTAAAAATCCTGTTGTCATGTACGGAGCCTGGCCAGTGGCAATCTACACTTGTGAATATTTCTTTTTCATTACAAGTTGCCTGCACGTTTATGCTCGTAAAGCCCTTTCTGTTAACGTACTCGTCACCGAATGCTTGTAATTTTGGAACTCGAACATGTGTGCAGTCTATCACTCCGACACAATTTGGAAAAGAGTACGCTTCCCTCCATCCATTTTTAGCAGCAATCATTTCCGCGCCAGACTTTGGAAATTTAATCCACACATGTGCCTTCTTTAAAACTTCACTCATTACCAAATTAAAAGTTTTGGAAACTGTAGTTTGATGAGCTCCAACCTCTTCTGCTACGCTATTTTGATAGCCCGGATCGAAAATTATGCGCAGAAAGATCTTAATTTTTTCAAATGCTGACAACGCACCTCCTCGTTTTTCGCAAGTTTCGTCCAAAAAATAGGTACTCAACCACTCTACGTTCTCACGATTGAATCGATATAGCTTCCGAAAGTCTTCATTTTTACATTCCCTTCGCACATTATAGTATTTTCGTTTACGAATAGTCAAAAACTGCGCCATAGTTAAATGTTGCGCGAAGGAAAGTCGAATAAAAACTAATTTCCAAAAAATTTAGCATGGGGTAGAGCAGACTTAAAAAATCGTAAGCAAATGCTACCTAAAAATAGCAAATGCTTCTTTTATTCATTCGGAATTTAGCAATTGCTTATAGAAACAAGTAAATGCTGAATGAAAATAGCAATTGCTTATAGAAATAGCAAATGCTTATAAAAAAGCAATTGCTTGGATTTTTATTCATTGAAATTTAAGCAAAAGGTCAAAAAAAGCAATTGCTTGTTTTTATTCATCAGGCTCAATAATTTTTTCAGCTTAAGGCCATTTTAAAACATTTTACTTAACTTGGTTTCGTTGTTGCTTATATGGTACTAATTTTGCGATTGAGAATAATTTAACTTCCCGTTAAGTTAGAGGCTTGAAATTAATCGCAATAGTATAATAAACAAGTTTTTGTTTTAGTAATTGCCCCACGCTCCGAAGCTCGTCACAACCCCTTCATATGGAATTCATCAGCTGTTCCCAGAGTTGGATTAACTCTCTGTTGAATGAAAAGGAAATAGTGTGTTTATTTTAAATATTTATTTGGAACCTTAGATTTTATTAGTTCAGTTCAGGTCATTTAGATTTGATTACATTTGATATATTGTCAATATGATATCAGTTGGGGCCGTTCCCATTATTAACTATGATTTGGGCCGGTTTTATTACAATTGCCGTGGTTTTTGGCAATAAGTTCGGAAATTCTTGATGGAACTGTGAAGCATTTAAGGCTTTCGGAGTCTGGAACTTATTTACATATGTATATCCATGAATTCAAAAAATTCCACATAAGAAATTTAGGAGATAAAATCTTATGATTTTGTCGGTCAGGGAGTATCGCTAAAATGCCTGGAAATCACTTCGAGGATTATAGCGTGCCATGGTTTCTTCATACAAATTGTAGTTATGTTTAATATATAATGTCAGCAATGAACTGGAATTCGAAACCTATTCCGTCTTCCAATAGAGCCACCCTGTATGATAAGCATATACATACTTATGTATGTATGTATGTATATTATTAAATCGATACAATTATCAAGTAGTCGCTTAATACACTTCAATGTTTAATGAGTAAGTACATTTCTTAATGTGCATATTATTGGGCCAACGGCCGCATCCTTGTGAATCATGAATTGGCAAGTATTCGAGTATTGGATATGCAATAGAAGTGCAATGTCGGAGCGTTGTTGACGTTGATAGCAAATTTAATTGGCTTATGTTGCATGCACGATACCCGTTTTGACTGATACTTATCTAATTTGTGCTTGTTTTTGTGATTACAGTTTAGCAGAGCGAAATACAATCCATAACCGAATGTCATTTATCATAATCTTATCACCGAATACAATTTAATTTTAAATCAATCAGCATTACACTGATTACTGTTTCATTTCGAAAATGAAGTGGTGTAATGTTTTTGAACATCTCAATAGTGAAATGTTAAATAAGTCAACAAATATTCTACATTATGAAGTGATATTAAATGGAGCCAATATTTATATGAGCATCAGCTACCAAGCTGTGTAAATTATCGCTGATATTATGATTGATAAATTGAACGATCTCTTTGGCCAGTCCACTGGCCCATTTCGAAAAAGAACCGTTTCTTCAATAAGTCGATTGTTTGACATGTTATATTGCAAAGCATGTTTGTTTATTTACATGCCGTTTGAGTCAAAAATGAGCCCCTTTATTAAATAAATTTAGCCTAAGAACTAAATCATAATTTTCGAAATAAATTTATCTTAATTTCCTAGTGTTGTTCTGGCATTAGTATATTCATGATCAGATGGAAAACACACTTACTGGTCCATTCTGCTCCGGTAAAAAAAAAACTGTCGCTACCTGTACAAAATGCTCTGGCAACTTTTACACCCTTTTTATATTCTGTGCACACTTTTTACCGGTGAAATTTGTTACCATCAAATTGGGTGGTAACAACCTGATAATAGCCAAGAAATAGATATTTGTGGTTAAAACTTTCGGTAATAAAATTGACTGGTAACAAGATGTTCGGTAAAATGCAGAATAGACCCGTTAGCATAACTAATAATAGCATTGCCACATCTGACCAACTTGAAATGATTTAATCGTTATTGGAAAATTAAGCATTAAAAAACACCAATTAAAAACAAAGGCTGCGAACATGCAAATAAGACTGAAGATGAACCAATTTAGTTACCTTTGGACTGGTAGCCATAGAGTTTAGGCCTAGTATGTTGGACCGAAGTGGTACTATCTATGTAAACGCCCTACGGATAATATGCGTTTACATGGTACATACATACATAGAAAACGAGACAGCGGTTTAACATACATATGTTGTATTAGTAGATTTGTCTACAAGTTGAAGCAATTTTAAATTTATTTGCATCAAAAGCTGCATGAATGTGAATCAGTAGTACCGATGATCAATATGATGTTTTTTTTAATTTTCATTGGTTTTTTTAATACATTCTATAAATATATTTTTATAAAAGGTCAAGCCATTAGGATGCAGTTTTTATAACCACAATATATCACTTGTCTCTGTGTAGTAACTAGTTTTCCATGAAGTACGTAGTTACAGAAATAGATTTGTATGTCATATGTGATCTGGCGCATTGTATCGTTGATATATGTTGCTTTCTTTTTCATTCTCTCTTTTTCTACGCTATATCCTTCATTTCAACTATGTAACGAAATCAGCTTTAAACAGTTTACTCGCAATTTGCGGTTCGCGGTTTAAGAAGTTTCACTCCAAATATATTTATATTAAAAAAAGTAAACATTAATTATAAGAAAAAAGCTGATGCCTGATTTTGCTGCTATTAATAATGATTCAGATGTATAAATTGAAAAAAATACGGTTTTATAAGGAGCACTGTACGAGTTAGAATAAGGAGAGCTTTAGAGTTAAATTATTGTCTATTAGGTTATATTGATGTGTTCGAGTTAAAAGTAATGTTACACGTACGCATTTGTTGACGTAATAAACTTATATCAACTTTGTTACAAGTGCTGCCAAAAGATGTACTATCAATTGGCTGACACTGTTCTTGCAAGGTGGCTCAGGCATTTTTGATTAAAGGGTCAGAAAATGATTTGTGTATTACTTTATCAATTATACATATACATTTATTAAATTAATTAAAATAATGTCGGATGGAAGTAGAAATGATGACTTAAAAATGTACCGATACTAACCAAAAAGTATGGAGAGTATAGTTACTTCTTGGCAGCCAGCTAGTTTTTCACTTTTACTGAAAAATTTAACATTGATGGTGTAAATTAAATGATCCGGACTGAAGACTATAATCCTAACAAATAAGAAGCACCATCAATACCTGCTGAAATAGTTCGACAGTACTACATTTCCAATACTACATTTCCAACAAATTAGAACCACCAGAAAGACGATGTAAATAAAACAAATGTTCAAAATCGAAATACAAATCTTGAGGCAACTAATATACAAATGTACCAAATTCAGAAAAATTCTCTGACTTGAGATGTTTATATATAAAATATAATATACATTTTTCCACTGAATGTGAATATGAAAGCAGAATATAAAAAATGGAGGGGTAGAGTTTTTGAGTTATAGCTAAATTTAGTTGCCTTGCGGTTTGAAAAAGCGATAAGTCACTTAATTATAATTATCTCAGAACTTCACATGCAAAGCTAATGGAATTTCATATAATTTGTGTAAACTATATTTCCCAATCGGATCATTGATTTAGGTGCTATTCAGAGGCTTATTGATCATCATTTTTCCTCACCTCTGGTTGACTTATTTCTGTTCTTCATTTTCAATGATATTAATTTCTCAATCGGTCCAGGAACTATACTATAAGAATAATGAATACATGGTGATTGTACCTTGATGTTTGATGTTTGACCGAACTGTAACACAAATTCAGGGACCCACAGTTTTACGCCGGTCGCGAACGGCAATTGATTTTTGGGAGAAGTTTTTTTTTCACGGCAGGAATATGTAAACTTGGGGGTTTGCCATTGCCTGCCGAGGGGCGAGGGCTATTCGAAAAGACTTTTTCTATAATTTTTGATGAGACTTGTCCCGCCCATGATTTGGCCCAGGGGCTCACCGAATGAAGCGCGAAAACTCCGATCTCTAATAGATCCATACATACATACATATGTGTTTACAGTTGATAGAGCAATCTATCTTGACATACAATTTTATTTCTCTGCATGAAAAATTAAAATTTATGTACCAAAAGTAAAACTCGCCAAGTCAAATATGTAAGCATGTGTAAAATATGCACGAATATGGAAATGTGTATGGGCGTATATATTCTTCATTTTCAGTATCTTTGATGCTGAACAAAAGTATTCGATTTTATATACACTACTCCAATGCCGACTCTTCAACGACAAACCAGTAAATCTTGTAATTATGAAACAAGTCTAATATAAATTTTTTAGCAAATACGGAATGTAATTATGTGGGTATGTATGTAGGTATGTAAAGAAAATTAAAGAACTTGTTATTGCTAATCAAGAATCTAAAAATGTTTAATAGTAATATAAAATGATTTATGAGCACTTCCGTACAGAAAATTTGTAAAAATACACATAAGTATGTATGTATGAATGTACATATGTATGAATGCGTCCGCATATTAAGGAGACACTTATTTGGAAAAATATTGCAAATATTCGTTCATCCATCGTAGAAATATTCTAACAGTTTAAAAACTAACGGGAATTGGAAGAAATCTGCCTTTGTGGATACATTAGGGTAGATACGTTTAGTTAGCTCTTCCCAAAACGATCTTTCAAGGACTATGTATTTATTTATATGAGCGTTTTTCGCCGCTAATGTCGCTTTTATTAGGAATCTTTGTGGCTGCGAAGTGAAGAGTAGATGCTTTGTATGACGTTTCATAGATAAACTAAGGAATAATTTAACACAGTTGCGATACTCTACGAATTTCTTGATAATCTAAATCCAGTTTCACCGAAGTACCGCATATATTGCCATATGTATGTATATGGTTTTAATTTTCTTGTATTACCATGTCCATGTCCAATACTATCATGATAAAGGAATTCGCTGGGTGGGGCTAGAGATGGGGTATTCAGAAAATCTCCGTTTTTGATTCGATTTTGATGAAATTAGAATCTTATAATGGGGATACGACGAGAAGTACTACTACGAAAAATTAATCTGCTAGATGGCGACAGATTTGAAAATCCATATTTTTGGTCCGATATTGAAGGTACCTATTAAAAAGAATGCGGCAGGTGCGATTAGAAAAGCTACGAATGAAATCGCTAATGAACTTCAAAGCGGTGAGGATTACATGTACTAGATTCAGACGAAAAAGTTGGAAAAATTGGAACACTAATTCCCCATCAGGGAGAGAAGCATATATCGGAAACCGATGAGAGCAGTTCCGATGACGTATATAACAATCCAAATGCTCGAAAGCCAAAAGATCTTAAAATTTGAGACTACTAATATGGAAAGAAACTAACTTCTTCTCTTGCATAACTTCTTTCACTTGCATAACAGGTATCGGGCAACGTAAAAAATAAACATTAGGATATAGATACACCCATAGCTCTTATTGGAGAATAAATATTTCTAACAACTTTCTTGCAATAAAACTTACGTAAAACTGTTATGGCCCGGATTTTTATTATTTTAAAATATTGTATTTCTTAGTTTTTAGTTTAATATCTCTAAGGGAGAGACCGACAACTTGAACACATCCAACAAGAGGGCACCCTAATATTTGTACGCATATGCTGGGCCCGTTTTAATGTAACCTAGTTGCAAAAAAACACTCCAACTCGGATAAAATTTCCTTTTAGTTACTCCACAACACTGTCATTAAACATATGATTTGTTTAGTGAAATTTTAAAGAAGCAAAACAAAATGAGCAATTCTGAGGATTCTGTGGTAAGTTATTAAATTTATTTAAAAACATTTAATAAATGCATTAAATAACCTTTTACGTTTGTAGATTATGCCTTTGTACACGGGTGAGCATTGCGAATCACGTCGTAATAGAGAGATGCAAGATGTACTAGAAGTATTGGAAACGATATATGTCAGCTCCAGCTCTTCTGAAGACTCGGAGAGTGAAAACGAGGCCCATGAGAAGTGTTCCAATTTTGAAGGTACGCTCGATGCAATGAGTGAGGCTGATTTCAAAATGCACATGAGGCCAAGACGCCAAACGGTGGAATATCTAACAAGTAATAACAAAATGTGTGTAAAAGAAATGCATAAACTGAATGCCATTTTATTTTCTGTGAAGTATTCGGAGTCTTAACTACGTACCAGTCACATCTGGTGGTGATAAGACGCGTATATTACCACAAAAAATCCGTGTAATGTGTACATTTGGTATGTAAGCAATACAGTGGCATTTAGGCAACTAGCAAATTTGTGCGATATCAACGATGTCGATGTTTTGAAGAATGAAACATAGACGCAGCCCTTGACAAAAGGCAAACCCTTTTTAATTATTTAAGACAACAAAATATTATTTAAAAATTTCTCTGCATATACATGTAAAGTTGGTATTGTAAGTAACTTATTTTGCGTATATTAAGTACGTAGATTGAAATTGTATTACAAGTAATGAAATGTGAAAAGTAACTATGCTAGTGAACAATATGCCGCTGATGTCGAAGGCTGAACGGCCGATGTGCTGCTTCAAAACGACTGCTGCTTACTTCTGGCTACTGCTGACTCCTGATTGCCTCTTACTTACGACCGTCGAATGTTTTCTCAATTTTCGAATGCTTTTTGTTGAGTGCTTTTGCTTTGCTATGTTCATTTGATACGTAATATGTACTGCTGTCAAACCGCCGTGCTGCCACCGTACCGATATTACATACATATATACACTGAAAAAAAACCCCGCAGTTAAATCAAATACTTTCTGCAGTTAAAGTACAGTAAAACAAAAGTATTTGTTTCAACAGCAAAACTCTTGACGGAAATACTTTGCTCTTGATTCAAATACTTTTTTTAAATGCGGCACTTTTGAATCAAAAGCGGCTGTGCTTTTAAAAATCATCTTATTAAAATCTAATATAAAAATAGTTGCTTTAAAGGTTTCGTATTTAATTTTCTTTTGATTACAGTTTTTTAAATGTAAAAGTATTTGTCACAACCATTTCGCATTTAATTTTACTGTTTCTCCATACGATGACAGGGAAGTTGACGCTTACATTTTTCCATCGATCATTCTAACAGAAACACGTGTTGCGTGCGCAAATACTTTATTTTGGCTTTTACAGGTAAATATAAGTGCTGAAAGTATTAATTTAAGTGAAAGTGATTACTTCAAGACATTTCGCGTTTAGTGAAGCTGCGCAAAAGGAGCTTACATAGTTTGCAGTTGCATTAGTGTGCCTGCCGCATCGCCCGCTGCTTACGGAGGCTGTGTAAAAGGGACTTCCCCAGTGATTTTTTTTATATAAAAGACGACATTTGTGAAAAGCCTACTCTGCAGGTATGTCATGGTTTATATACACATTTATTTCAACAAAAATATGTGTTTAAAAACAATTTTTGTGCATTTTAGTTTACGCTATGAGTGAGGAGTTGATACCATCAACTGAGCTGTCGTTATTTGCCGAGCAATGTCCGTTGGGAGATGAGTCCCCTACAACGAAAAATGTCGACAATGAGTCCGTAGTAATTTTGGATAGTGATGAACAGTTAATTAATTTATTGTGTTCGTGGGATTTGTCGTCAAATGCATTGATACAGTTCAATAGGTGTGGTTTAAAGAGTGTAGCAATTTTGCAGATGATCCATTCCCACGACATTGACGAAATTTTTAATGCCAGAGAACTAATTGCGGACAAAATTAAGTTTTTTCCAAAATGATCTTGTGGATTGCAAAAATTTTTCACCAATAGATCTTTCAAAACTTGAATTTTATCAGAATTTATGTACCAAATTTACAATCGGAAATGAAGTTTTAAGTATGAGATACAAAGGGGTACTGTATGAAAAGAATTACTATGTTAAATCAAAGAATACAATACTGCTTATTTTAAAAATATTTTTTGATTTACATAATGAAATTTTTTTGATTTGTCAGGAATGCAAAACTTTCTTTTTGGAAAAATTTCAGTCTCACGAAGTTTTAGGTTCCAATAACGCATATTATTTAAAAAAAATCGATCTCAAATCAGTACCTACAAAATTGTATACTTTAAATGACGGCAAAAAAGTTGTACGATTTTTTTGACAAATATACACATTACCTTGTGATCAAAACCAAGTGGATGGTAATATTTTATATATTTAAAATATATTTTATACCACCTTACATTAAAGCTTTAAACTTTGTGTAATATTTATTAAAATAAAAATATATGTATGTACATGTGTACATGCATAGTAGTTGTCACTTTTGCAAACTTTACTCTGTACATTCTCAAATAAAATATATTTTTTATGAAAAAAGTAAATAGATATTGAAATTTTGACTGTACATAGGGAAGTGGGCGGAGAGGGGTGGGATTGGGAGGGGGGGCGACGATTGAAATGGGGGGGGGGGGGGTGTTAAACCCAACAATAAAACAAATACGATTACATTTGAATCAAGAGCAATTACTGTTAATCTCAAATACTTCTACTGTTAACATAAATGTATAAGTATTTGCTACAACAGTGCCCCGTATTTCGATCAAAAGTGTTCCACTGTTAATTTAAATACTTGACGCATTTACTTCAACAGTGCTCGCACTTTTAAAACAAATGCTCAAAGTATTTGGGCACGTTTCTAATGCAAAAAGTATTTGTGGCAAATGCAGAATACTTTGGTTTTACTAGTTTTTTTTTTCAGAGTATTTATATCTTTAAATTCACTAATAAAAATATTTACAAGAATTCATTGCATTTTATTCAACTTAAAATCTATAAAACTAAAACAAATTCACTAGGAGTATCACATATAAAATTCAATTCAGATCATTTCTTATTCTAATTACAAGTAAAATAAAAAACCAAAAGCAAATTAAAAAATCCAGTTTCAGTGAAAACATTTTAGTGAAGTTTTTGCACTGTTTTTGATGTAAATTCTTCGTGCTCGCTTTTATAAAACCCTTGTACATTGTACAGCAAAATTTTACTGATGTTGTTTGAAAAATTGTTAAGTTGGTGGTCTTCCGCATGTATAAGGGTTTTATAAAAACGAGCACGAAGAATTTACATCAACACTGCAAAAAATTCATTGCAAAAAATTCAGTAAAAGGTTTTCACTGAAACTCACTGTAACGTTTTAAAATGCTGTTGCTATTTTTTCCAGACAGCACATTTACCGAAAGTGTTTCAAACGGTCTGTAACCCACATGAACCGAGTGGTCGTTTGAAATAATCGGGCTTCTTCCAATTTGCTCCATATAAGGGGCAAAGCACGGGCTGGGCAGTTGTGCTGTTGTTGTCCCGTGCTGCCTTAGATCCCTGGAGAAGACTGCGTATCTTCGACTCCAAACACAGCGGCGTCCTTTGTACGTCCGGGAAGTGAATTAATAAATATAATTTGTTCAAACATATATTTCTTGAACCTACCGTGATCGCCATTGACACCATGTCTTCCAACACGTTCGCGTAGGCCAACCTCTTTCTTTTTGGGTGCTCCAACTCCACTTTCCGTGCGAGGTAGCATCTCAAATACTCAATTATCTTCTCACATGACCATCTTTTTCGCCTTTTTTCTTGCATTCTGAAATAAAAAACATGTTTTAATTCATAATTTTATGTGAAATATACGAAGCGCAAATTTTACTTACCCTTGTTCCATTTTCATTTGTTTTGTTTATGTATCCATAAAACAAACAAGATTTGACAGTTGATTGAAATTTCCCAAGTATTTTTTCAGAGCCCATTCACAATAGGGCGGTTTTTTTTGCTTCACAACACTAGATCTCAGGTCGGATATCATATAACCGAGTTGGCTCAGCTCGCATATTTTTCCGAGTTAGTGTTGTTGTTTTACATGCTATTTCTTATTCTACCTAGTGTTTTTTTGCAACTAGGTTACATTAAAACGGGCCTACTATACACATATATAGCTATGCACATATGTACTTATGCATGTACGTTATAGAAGTATAAATGTACGTATCAACTGATAATGTTAAAACTGTTTCCGGTTTTGCGAGTCTGCTTTTCACGTTTAATTGATTAAATTTTTCTGCCATGGTCAAATATAAATATTTGAAAAATCAATTTAAATCACGTTGCGAAAAATTAGATCGACCTTAATCGGTTTGCGCATGCTCGGACATGGAGCGGGTTACTTGGTTCATTTTTCTTGAATAGCTACAAAATTAATCATAATTTTTCATTCATTTCATTTTACGTATGTATATATATTAAATACATATCGCTACCAGAGTTGTAAAGTGTTCGTTACATTTGTAATTAAATACCAGCTAAGTACAAAAACTCAGTAATTCAAAAAAAAAAAATCAAGTTTAATTACTTTTTTATCTCGTTTACAAATACTTTCAATTACTTCCAATATAATATACTTAATTTTGTTGAGATAAGAATTTTAAACCCTTATTAAAACTGATAAGTACAAAACCAGCAACAATTACAAAAAAATTGTATACTTGGTTTCTTAGGTACAACATCAGTAAAATAGAACAGTGTGAATAGTAGCCTACCGTAATAGACGCATATAAATACCTTGAAAAATGGGTTATTTACAATAAAGTACAAAGCAAAGCCCACTGGGTGTTGTTATCAGCGAAGAAACCTTATATGCTATGCAATTACAAATATCGAAGTAATTTTAGTACAGTTTGACTAAAAATCACCATTACGCCAGTTTCAGTGCTTTTGATCATATCAAACTTCTATCCAGAGGTTTTATGTACACAAAATACTGTACATGAAAGAAAAAACAAATATGCACCTTAAAACAAACAGAGGCACAACTCAAAATTCTCATAATTACAGGAGAGGCGAACAATGTTTTCCCAGGATTATTGAGAAGAGAGTTCCTTTATATTTTATTGCAATTTTACCTTATAACTGTATATTAAAAACCAGTATTGAGTTAGGAATATGTGAGCGGTGCAAATACTTACCGATTGAAAACCTGGTTGTAATAAAAGGGAACTTTTCATTTCAGGTAGATTTTTTTAGAACTATATTATGTTATTATTAGAACATATCACAACTCTTTCATCTAATTTGAACGACTTTCACGTGTGAGCGGTATTTTTTAAGTTCGACAAATTATCTATTAAGCGTCGTATACAGTATTGGGTTTCAGCATACATTTCCTCAGATTTTCAAGAGGTTGTCTCAAACATTTTTAAATTACTGATTTTGAAGAATATATACATAGTATGTACATATACTCAAAATTTGTTTGATTTTGAAAAGAAAACGTTAATTTTAAAACTAACTATAACAAAAGTTAAATAGTTGCTAAATGAGCAATTGTATGAACGAATATAAAATGTTTTGGCAAAAGCCCGAGATCATATTTAATATGCCCTTCGATATCCTTTACAAAATCAAATTACTATTGAGTTTGAGCAGCTCAACTTTCAAGTCAAAGAAAGGAGTTCTACTGAATATACTAAAAAAAAACAACACGCGTGCACTTATGTAAATTCTCGAACTAGAAGTAAAACCTCTTTGTAGTAGTAGAAATTAATAAAAGTATGCGTAATAATAAGTAGTAGCATTAGTAAAATATGTTGCTAGAAATTATTAGTTCCATTGGCAAAAATAGTGGTATAAAGTAGTAAAAATAGTAGCAGAAATTATTAAAAGTAGTGGAAGACATCAATAAAAATAGTGGTAGAAATAAGAAGTAGAATTAAAAAGGGAGTGGTAGAAATTAGTAGTCGTATTAATTAAAATAAAGTTAGAAACTAGTAAAACTAGTCGAATAAATTAGTACAAATAGTGGTAGAAATTAGTAAAAGGAGTGGTAGAAATTGATAGTAGCATTAATAAAAGTAGCGGCAGAAATTAGTAGTAGCATTAGTAAATATAGTGGTAGAAATTAGTAAAGTGATACTTACGCGACTGTCGTTACGCTATAAAAAAAACAACTGCCGCTAAAGAAGTTTTACTTCAAAAAAGAAAAGAAAATCAAAACGCAAACATTAAAAGCAGAGATCGAGTTCTAGTTTTTAAAATGTCCCGAAAAACTATTATTATTTAAGAGAAAATATAACGCACTAAAGAGAACAGGTATTTTATTTTTTGGGGTATGTATGCTGTCGCTCAGTGGGAAACTGGCACTTATCGCTGATAAAACAAAAAATAAAAATCATTTCGTAGCAGAAAAAAGTTTTTATATTTGCTATTGTGTTACTGCTATACTGTGTTTGTATTGCGTTTGTTATTCTGTATGATTAATTGGGTAGAAATTGTGATTTTACGGTGAGGATGTTCTTTAAGATTGATGCTATAAAAAATAAGTATATATGCAATGTTTGCGACATCAAGGCAAGCATATAACAAACTTAAGGCTTCACTTGCAACTAAAACACTATGAAAGTTTTAAAAATACAGAGCAAAATAACCAAGAACATTCTGATGTACCAAACAGCAAAAAATAAAGATTTCGTACGAAGCGGACAAAGGGGGGCTTTATTTCCTCAATTCTAAAAATAGCCACATAAGATGCCACACCATTTGTTCATTTGGATAGGGAAGGATTTCGAGAAATTGTTGAACCTATTTATAATCAAAATACACTAAAATTAAATAACACGTACCAATTTTTAAAACGGTTTATAGTAATGTATACTTAAAATGCTTATTTTCAGCGTATCATATTATAAATGTGCACACCTTCTGCGTGTCATAAATGTTCGCAATCATGGTGTTCGAAATGCAGAAGGTGACCCCTTCAAAGGTACCGCTACTTTGGTATTCCGACTTTGACAATTCCAAATTGCAACTAGACAAAGCTTTTTTTTACAAATGTCGGCAAAGAACCGGTTGTTTAGTATTCTGCAGATTTATTATGTATTTAATCATCTTTCTATATTTAAGCCCAATTAAAACAAGTTTCTCAAAAGACAAAGAAAATAAATGGAGAAGGTTATTTTCGATCTCCGTACTATATAAACCTTGGTATATACGAAGCATTTGACAAGTTCAGTCTCTAACTTTTAATTTTCAAAATAGTACATTTCCCTACGATATTGTGTAGTCGTTGTTGACAACGTTCCCTCACATTCCTTTATTCACTCTTCGGTAATCCCCAAGGTAGTATTTTAGGCCCATTTTTCTTTGATCTACGGGTCATATTTATTTCCATATTCCGCATAGATACCTTCGGAATCAAGACAATAGTTTCCTAAAACAGATAAATATAGAAAGCGCAAAACCTAAGGCAAAACTAAAAATTATTTTGAAAAAATGTTCCAAGTCCAAAAATTCACTACAGGCACGTATTTCCCAGTTCATATTTAATCTTTTACTTTTTTTATAAGCTGCGAATTAAAGAAAAACATTGCATTTCAACTCGTTTAAAATTCCCACAGGAAAAATATTTACAACTACTGGTCTGATTGTGCATACATCCCGCAACTTCGAAGACATTTTCGACAGTCATACATATAAAAATCAGTTAGTTGCGTGTGTATATATGTGATTAGCTCAAAATTAGCACCAGCTGTAAAGGTAATTCACGTTTTCTTATATTTTATACTTCGAAGTACATATTTGGTATGAATGATATGGTCATAATTTTTATGCCATCGAAATGAGAATAACAGGTAAGGGTCAAGCAATATTCCAAAATAATTTCTCATTTATGAATGAATATTACTTTAAACAATCATAAATGTGGATACTTTAGGTGAAAATTGACTTGAATTTTTTCAAACGAATTAAAGGAAGTGCATATAAGATAATATTCACATTCTTATTTTCTATTTTGCTACTTGTTCAAACCGGGAAATGCTTTTATTTTTTATAATTAAATTAAATTCACTTACGATTAAAGTTTTCTTGATTCATCTAATGAATTTTTATTAAATATTTGTTGTTTCTAAAAACTTTTCCAAACATACGTATTTTCAACATTTCAGTACAAGTTATTACTTTTGGTACATGAACATGCAGTTTTCAATTTCGGTATTGCCTCAAATAAATTATTCAAAACTTATTGTTAGTGGTTCTTTCATTATATTTTTTATATTATTGGGTAATAACCACGCCCACATAACGGTGTGTTGTACAAAACTCCACGTCGGACAGTGCGGACGTGTAAAATCATTTGCCCTGAAGACGGTTACCGTAGTGTAACCGAAATATATTGGAAGGAAAAATAAGTAAATAAATTGTTTTTACTCATATCAACACCCCTTTGACCTCGAGCCGACAAAACACAAAATTAAACATTTTATATCTAGGAAACTATGACACCAAACTCTACCAAATTTATGACACACATTGCATTTCAAATCAACTAGATATTCATTAACTATACAAGGTCACTTGCTCAAATTTTACAAACAAGATTGGGTTTGAGAAAGAATTGCATGGAAACATAATTATGTTAATTATAATTATAATTAATGGGAAAGACCGTGATATCGCCCACTTTAGAGCAAATAGGTATGTATATTTGCGAAACTTCTTTGTCAAATTCTTCCCCACTTTCCAATCGGACGGAAAACACGCTTATCTCTCTATTATTTAACGGTAATCACAACAAATCAAAATATTCAGTACTTTACTGAATCTTTTCATCAGAAATACTTAAAAAATTACATTTTTTGAGAATAGGTGTGGTACGCTAAAGCCACAGTAAATTATTATTTTTTTAATTGAAAACAATAAACGTCGTTTAAGGTTTAGAAAGGACGTTACCCTAGCGTACCCGGCTTGGTTTGCTGCGCCAATAACAATACATATGTCTTTTAGATGTCGAAAAGGTATTTTATTGCAGAGCTTTTGGGTTATAATGGGCCCGTTTTAATATAACCGACTTGCAAAAGAACGCTGCAGATCGGATAAAATGTATTCGAGTTATAAAGTTCCTTATACCTTGATATAAAAGAGATATTTTTATATCGAATATAATATGTTTACGTTAATAAGTGACCAATAGTTTCCTCTTAAAAATGGGGCCTGGGTCAGCCTTATTTCTAAAAAAAAACAAAAAACAATATATAGCCTATCTGGCTAGGATGGATAGGATCCATATATATACCAAATATTGTACATCTGAGTCAAATAGTTGCGGAGTTATAAGACATTTTTTATAAAGGCCGCGGGACCACCCATTTTTCCAGAATAATACAAAGTTTTATCTATAGGACAGGACATACCTATATCCAAATATATTTCATCTGCACCGAAATTATCAAAATATTCTGGCTATTAAAAACTGGCCTTGAGCTCTTAAAATTATTGTTTGATATAAAATAAATACGCAAAAAAATATTAATTAATTAAATATTAATATTTAATTAATATTAATTAATATAACAACAATAGTAGTACAAAGTAGCGGCAGACTGACGTACTTGAAATTGTGTTTGCAAAAATAGGAAGAAGGAAAAAAGCAATAACAGCATACACAGCTTACTTGGCTCATCTCGTTTAGGCTTTGCCTTAATGAGTATAAGCTAGGGGACGTGAGTTCGAATCCCAGCAAGAAGTCTGATGAGGAGATGTGGTGATCTCCGAGGTAGCTGTAACTTCTACCATTGTTGTTTTTTCTATTATTCTTCCTATTAAAAACTGGCCTTGAGTTCCTTAACGCACATATGTATGTACATATGTATGTATGTAGATTTTAGCTATGCCATTATTGTTCTGAAAAACAAAAACTCATATTTCATGTGAAGTGTAATAAGATTGATACTGTCTTATTTATTGCACGTACCCGCGTTTTACAATTTTAATCATGCAATCATTTTCGTAGCTATTTCAACTGTCAATTTTCAGTAAAAGAATGGAATAGCTTATGTACATCAGATATAAACTGAATACCTCCTATCGTTCTACATTTTTGTTTACTGAAGTGATATACATATGTACATATGTATGTAGGTTTTTAGTTTCAGCCAAATCGGATCATAAATACGGTGTTTATGAATATTTCGCCTTCTGCGCCATATAGCGACTGAATATTTATATAACATTGCATTATCATCGGGATATAACCTATGCAAGACTCCACTTAACCTGGAATTTCACATAACAGATATTGTGCGCCAAGTTGAGTAATAAAAAACTGTATACTCAAAACCCCAAATACACCCTCAAAATCTGAAAATAAGGCCAATACCCTGTTTATCGCGAGTTTCAAAGTCTAAATAAAAACTTTAACATTACCGAAAATTTAAGAAACATTTTGAAATGATTATTGATTGTTTAGATTTTTATTTAATTTTAAAGTTGTTGTTTATATTACACTGCTATATGTTGTACGATTGAAAAAGTACATTTAATTGCGAACAAAATTCGATATTCACTATTTATTAATATTGAAACTATTGCCATAATTTCAATTGTAATATTAAATTTATTTGATGCATCTTTTGAGTTTGATTGGCATAAAAGTATGTGAACAAAATAATTGCGTAGCTTAAATTTTCATAGCAGATTTTTGCAGTACAATTTCAAGTAGATTTTTCTTGCATTTTTTTTACAAGTTCTAAAATTCGTGGTGTAATAAGCATATCTTTTAATCGATATCCAGATTTATTATAGTAATTAATACCAAGCAGAAAATCTTCTTCCCAACTTCTCTAGCATTAGTGACAAATGGGCTGCGTCTCAGTTTTTGTCCAAGTTTAATAACAGTATTGTTTTTATTTTTCGGAATAACGATGAAATTCAACTGCCACTATTTGCAAATGACATTTTATGTTTTCTTGTATGTGTTCTCTAAATGTGTCATACTTTTTAGTAATGTCGCGGATCATGGGCTGGAAAACATTGCTCTTTGAAAATTTTGAAACATCGCAATCTTGCAGATTCTCACATATTAAAATAAGATTCAAAGCGATTAGGCAGCGGTAACACAGATTGTTAATTAATGTAAAGAAGAGTACTGCTTTGGAGGTATATCATATTTCTTCGACTGCTAAGCATGGCGAAAATGAAGAGCTGGTATGAAAGTGTATTTATGTACATAGCTATTAGATCCGAAGGTATCGAGTTTATTGGTAGTAATAGAACAAATTTAATTATTTAAGTAAATATATTCCGAAATAAAGTGTGATGGGGTTGTTGGGTACTGGATCTCAAAATTTGAATGTACGAGTATACGAGAACCAGATAAATGGCAGAAGGGATAAATGGACGAAAATAGCGTCGAGGAATACAAATAAAGTTTATTCCATTTACATATAAACGATTTTCAGATTTATGCATTGGAAAATAATTATTCATATCGTTTTTCTACATATTTTGAGATAAATATTTAAATGAGCTAAAAATTTCCAAAATTGTATGACTTGATAATAGCGGATATATTTTTGGGTAGGTACATATGTATGAATGTACATATGTATACGAGCCAATATCTTTATATGCAGACAAAATTCAAAACATAAACCACTGATTCCGTACAAACAGTTTAGTTATGGCTTCGAAGGGATAGCTTCCGTTTTTATTTAAGTTAGTAACTTAATACCCTTGAAAGGTTACAATCCTTTTCTCTCAACTATATGATTCTGTTTTGCCTAAAACATATCGAAATGCTTATAATTTTTTTGTATAATTATAATTTCAGGCTGGGTGATTAATATCAGTTAATTATAAGGAAAAAGATGGTGGTAGTTGTTAACAGCTGCCGTTTGTCGCGTACTGTTTGAAAAAATCAAACTGTTAAACTGTTGGTTTGATCCAAATCAAAATGGAATGCTTCAACGTACAACAATTATTGCTGGCATTTACGTTTTTTTTTTACAGAAAGGTAAAAAATAGCAAAATATGTGTAAAAAGTACGGAAAATAGAAAACAATTATGTAGGTGACAAACAATCTTTTGGCAAGCAACCGAAAAATTAATGCACCCTGCTGGGATTATGTGATTAAGCAAGGGCGATATATGTAATATGTATGTACATATGTTTGTATGTGAGGTTGAGCGAAACCGTCAGAATATGATGACAAATGCTTGTGCATAGAAATCGGTCTATAAAAAAAGGGGGCGATAAAAACAATAGCTTGAGGGAATTTTTGACGATGCGATCAATCAAAATCGATAGCGTATTGCGTATTAAAGAGATGAGCAATTCATTGGATCGCTACTATACATGCAAACATAATGGAAACCACTTTTTTGGGGTTGAATACTAAAATATATGCACATATCTTCATATGTATGTATGAACGAAGTTACCTATTGCCTATGCATATAAAGGATGTCCATTGCTCGATTCATAAATTCAAAAAACATATAATCCAAATGCTAAAAAAATATATTAAAAAAAGTACCCTGTAGCTGATGTTTCCATCAACAATTTATGCAAAAGATCGATCGAATGTTTAAAAAACATTAATATAGTTAATTTAATAAAAAAATTTATTCAAACTTTACTTACCCTCAATTTGAAACATACGACATAAATGTGTGGATATATATTTTAAAGAGAATCACCAATTTCGTTTTTATCAGAATTACTGTAAAGCTTGCTTGGATTTTTTTTGAATTTTGACCGTAAATGTGAAATTTGTTGATCAAAATAGTTTGAAATATAGTGACGGCGGCTGTTATGTATGTTTGAGGAATTTCACTTTACATATAATATAATGAAATATACAGTGGTATCTTACAAAAACCAAAACAATTCTTAGCAGTTCACTTGCCCATATCGAATGAATTCCTTGTATCTATTTTAGCAAGATGGTGCCTAACTAAAGGGCCTGGCACAAAACTTACTCTATCACCTTAAAAACCCAATAAGAGAATGAGCGCAAAACAGCTAGCCCAGGCGACACCACGAGTGGGCCTGCGGAAAATTTGTCGACTTGGACGTCAAAATAGACAAGGAAGGGTACTGTTTCGAGTGAAATCATTCTTCCAACGACTGCAGTGGTCCCGGCTGCATACGCGGAAAATCTACAATAGAATATCTCAATAGACAATCTGCTCCTACGCTTGCAGGGCACAGGCAGTCAAGCCATAGCCATAGCCAAGCCATAGTCAATTTCTTCACAATTCACATGCTCGAAAGCATGCGGACTGCTAATCCAGCAAAAACCATGACGGTAGTCCTTGCAAATAAAAACAAGATGCCCAAGTTCCACCTTCTATCCTTGAACGGTGTGGCTCTAACGAGGTTAAATATCTGGGTGCTATTCTGGACAGATAGCAAACCTAGAAACGTAATGCGGATGAAAGATTAAAAGAACTTTTAAAGGATGTCATCCGGAAGTCCTGTGCTCTTTAAAATGCACCTATTCATGTTGTAACAAAAAAGGGTTCGGATGAAAATGGAAAGCAGAAGCTACGTGTGGTTATAGATTTTCGAAAAAATACTGACAAAACGATCTGAGACAGATAAACAAAAAAACGATCCTATATCAGATATTTCGGAAATCTTGGAAAACTATGTGAAACCGCATTTCTTTACTGCTTTGGACTTGAAATCTGGCTCCCATCTTAATTTTGGATGATAAAATGTATCAAGACATCATTTTCCAATAGAGCAACGCTATCAATTATTAAAATTTATCAACAATAATGAGAGAGGGTTTTGTTGACAATATAGTAAATTTTCTTTCGTTCTGATATATAGAGAAAAGAGAGAGAATATAGTACAGTTGAATGTAAGAGTACATTAATACGAATATGTGGCAATATATCCTTCTTGGCTTCTAGCCAAGTATCTCAACCATGGGGAAAAGAACACAGCTTGTAAAAATTTCATCTTTTGAAAATTTTGATAGCCGTTTTTTCTACGTCATAATTAATATAGTATACCATGTATATATGTATTCTTTCCATGGTGTATCTTAATTTTAAAAACCGCTCAAATAATTATTACGTGACATACAAATTATTCTCGCGTTAGCACATGACCTAAATACAAGAATGATATAATACAAAATTACGCCTTCCGCGGACCGGTAATCCTCTCTTCGTCGATTTGACAGAATCCATCCATTCGCTGAAAAAAAAAATTATTTTTCTTTTATTTTATACAAACAATGCTAACAAAACTTTCAATAAGGTCGTACTTCGTCTCATCATCATTTCCTGAAAAAAATTTCAGCTCGGACGCACAGTGAATTGACTGCTAAATCCAAAAATCAGGAAATCGTTACCTTTATTTATTAAAAAATATATATGCCAAAATAAGTAATATAATAATAAAAGAAAAATTAAAAAAAAAATGTTTGTTTTTGATACTTACGATTGTTTCAAAATTGACATAAGTTATTAAGTAGATAAACTTGATTTATGGTTTTTTTCATAAAATATTTATGATCTGATGAAGCTTTACTTTTTTTGTGGTCACAAGTATTCGCCAAATGAAATAAAATTTATGTAAGTGCAAAGAGAAATCATCATCATCATCGAATCCGGTTTCTCCCATTGGGGCAAATAGGACAAAGAGAAAGATAAAGCTAAATTTTTAGTAGACAACAACTGAATTTGGTAAAAAGCGCGATCTATTTAGTTACTCTTTATGAAATTTTAGATGCAGAGGCCTGCAATGTCGCCTATTGGACATGGATTATTTCCATTTCCGTCCAAATGATTATTTGTACAAAATTGCATTGCTTTATCTGAACTTCTATTTTTGGACGCATTTGGACCTCAATAAAAAATGTTTGTTATTGACTAAATCAAAACATTTTCGGAATTAGAATTACAGTCACCATTAAACAATATGCATTTTTTGCCGAATAAGTATGCATTGATGATGATTTTTCCCCAAGCGTTTGTAAATGTGCTAAGCATGTCAAAAGTCCGATCTCCACTAAATTTCAGAATTTGAATATAAAGCTATCCTCACACTCACTTTCTAATGTTAGAGAAAAATTTGTTAAAATGTTTGATAAATATTTGGAAATGTACGGACCTTCTCTCGCAGAAGTCATCTTGTTGGTGAGAATACTGTGCAAATACTACTGTCACAGGCCTGTTAAAAGACATCTCCTCACATTTCAATCAATGTACATATGTATTCACGATGCAGAGAAAAGAAGATGACGACAAAAGCACTTCCGTTACTTCGCACTTGCCTCGTTTGAAGGATTGACGTCGCAGATGGCTCTTAAAAAGTTGATTTTTCAGAGTTTTGAGTGATTTTTACAAAATGTCAAACACAGAATAATAAATGTGAAAACGCCAAGTGCAGTTATCACCTTCCTTTTCGTCTCGCTATTCCTGTAGCAGCAACCGCTATGACGTGTACGCTACCAGCGTTGTCGTAATCTGGTTTTCTATCATTCTTGCTATGTATTGGTATCAGGGTATTGTGAATCAATTTTTAACATGTTTAAATAAATTGACTGCATGTTTTCGAAATATGTAAAGTTATGTATTTATTCAAAAATATTCTAAAATATGCTAGAACAAATATGGTTCAAACGATAAAATGTCTAACAATAAATACGCACTTGCATTTTTTCGGCTACCCTGGTAATAAGAAATACCTTCCTAATTATTTACATATGTACATATACATACAAACATAGTTATTGTCATTCGTATAACTTAGCTGTATATAAACCCACATTTAACTACATATATATTTCATTATTTTAAAACATAAGCTAAGAATCTAGTCATCGACCAAAGCAAGCCAATGAGTATAATACAATTGTGTAATCAAAATATATACATTCATATGTACATAAAGTTATCTTAAAATACTAAATTAGCAAAGCCCTTGCATTGTTTCTTATCTAAGCAATGCCATAGGTACGCAATATAACAAAAACAAACAAAAATATCTACATTTTTATATACATAGCACGTTAATATATAAAAACAAATAATATATGTATTATTACGCTTGCATCCGAGTACTCTGAGTACACAAGCAAGTAAACCTTTAATAATACGGAGGACCTAACAAACACACCCTGTACAGATTGAGCAAATTTTTTAACAATAAACGCATTTCGCATTGTTGCTCCCACATCAGGTTTTCACTTTTCGTTTGACTGTAGTGCGTGTCAAGGATCTTTTATCTGCTCGAACAGTTGGCGACGTAGCTGTCGATTGTGTGCGCACATTTCTACTCCGTGAAACATTCTCCGTACTGCTGCGTATTGTTGTTGTTGTCGAACTACGAACCTCCTTGTAAACACACATCAATTCATCAGCACCATCTGGGCAGTCAATTTTCTGAAAATACAATCAACAGCTTACATGTTAAGAACTTCAATACACTTTCCAATACTTTAATCACTCACCTTATCGCAGAGTTGATTGACTGTGATGCATTCGCCGCTCACACAGCGCAACTGGTGTGGTGCACAGGAGTTTGTTGGAGCAACTTTGCTGGTGTTGGATAGCTTAGATGGCTCGGTTGTAACGAGGATTCGCATTGACGCAGCTGGTTTCAAAGGTGTGGTGAAACCAAAGGAAACTTTATTATTGTTGCTATTCAGACTACGATTGGTAGTTGCTTGACGTGATGTGGTGGTCGCAGATGAGTATTTAAATTTGTTTTCTGTGTCACTGGTCATCATGATTTCCTTGCTGTCGCGAAAGTTGACTGTGAACAGTTTAGTTTATGTAAACAGTTCTAATGTATTTAGGTTGGAATACTCACCAAACCCTTTGGGACCATCGCCCGGTACACTGTTTGTGACCTCTTCAGTGGATATGCCACTCGTTCGATTTGTGATCTCGTGCACTTGAAATTTAGTACCGTTTTCATCGTCGGTAGCAGCTGTGATGTAGGTATACAAACCTTCGTGCGACTGATTGGGAGAAAGAAAACTAGCGTAGGAGAATACTCGTGGAAATGAGTTTAATGCAGCTTCGTCGAAAGAGGCTGCCTCTTCCTCTCCAGACCCATATTCATCGCAATCTTCTTCATCGGAGCCATCGAAACAGTCATATTTGAGATCGCACCGAACTGATTCAGGCACACACTTTTCATTTGATCGACAACGGAATTCATCCTGATGGTCGCATACCAAACATTCGTCTTCATCCTCACCGGCTGCACAGTCTTTAATGTTATCACATTGCCACTGGTGCGGTATGCAGGTGCGATCGTAGCAAGCGAATTCATTATCGTAACAGGAGTCACGTCTTCTTGTGGGATCCTCACATTTGCGGGGATCACTGGAATCAGGATAGAGACTACAGTCAAACAGTTCATTAAGTATATCCCAGTTGGCTATGACGATGGAGCAGGCCTCCAGAACAGCTGGCAAATAAGTTAATATCAAAATCTTATAACTCAGTCAACAAATATAGGAGTTAGTACTCATATACATTAAGGTGGATCACTAACCATAAAAAAAAAATTGGTTCTGCTTGCCCATCGGAGTTATAAAATGTATTCTATTTTAAGATTTTTATTCAAAGATGTTGAACAAATTCGTAGATTTACGAGAGCTGGATCGATTATTAATAAAAAATTTTTTTTTAATATTTAAGAAAAAACGCCTAAGCTTTAAATAAAAATTTTCCAGCGAAGCTACAATGTGAATTTTGATGCTGTTTTCACCTTTTTTGGAATATTTGTTTAAGAAAAACTTGAATAGCTTTGCCAAAACTTCACCGATTTAGACTTCTAAGGCATCATCGGAAAGATATTTTCTCATAATTTTTATTTCTTTGCAAATAATCCCAAATCTCACTGCAAACTATGATTCCGTTGAACTAATTTTTTAATACTGTTATGCAGACGTTATAAATTGAAACTGTTTTCTCATCTGAAGCGATTTTTATTTACAACAAACTCCATTTTTGGAGATATTTTTAAATTGGCCCAAATCACGCATCGCTTAATAAGTTTACGAGAGGTTTTGGCAGAAGACTTAAAACATAATTAATTTTATAATTCCACAACGGTTTTTGGTGAGACCGCCTAATGTACACTAAGTAGACATACGCGCATTTAGTAATACCATAAATTTGTTTATTACCTTTGCAAATTCTTCGACACGGTGGCAATATGCCAATATGCGAAGGTCTGCATTCTGGTTCCAGTGTAACACAAATAAACTCCAGCGCACGCGCTGAACAGTTTGATTCAACTAATTTCTGAAAAGCATTCTCATCATTGACTTGCAGGTTTGTTGTGGAATTGTAGGTTAGGTCATAGTCCAGCACACCCTGACACATCGACAGCGATGTGGAGTAGCAACCATTATCTTGAGGCGGGGTGCGGAAACCAGACGACATGGCGTGAGTCGGCTTAAATTGTGTTAACGGTGGTATGGTGGGTGAGACTTTAGCCAGCGACTTTGTTGTGGAAACCAATGGTTGGTTTGGTGAAAGGACCTGTTGATAAGTTTTTCAAAAATATATAATTTAAAAAATTATCGCTATAATAAATTTTAGTATACATAGAAAGCACTAATATACTAGTGCATTGGATTATATTGATGATATATTCTGCCGGATTATTATCTAATTACATTTACGGTAAATAAAAATAAAAGGTAAATTAAATTCAACCATGTGTTAATACAATGGCTTCCTTTTAATTCATATATATTGGTGGCGTAAGGTGAGATATTTTTCCCAGATATGGCCGAAATAGGTACCGCCAGCAGTAAGTATTATTATTTTGGTGTTTTTGGAGCTAGGTGACGCTCTTTATTTGCCATTCAGCTTAAAAAATTTGTCCTTAGCTTCAAGCTCTTTTTTAGCTCTATTTAAAGTTACCTAGCACTTTTTTAGCCCCATAAATTTTCAGTTGCATTCGGTTATTTATTCATACAAGTGTTGACTAAAACATTTTCTGGTTTCGGTGATATAAAAACTGATACTACTTCGATCATTTCTCCTGAAACCAGTTTAATTTCTAATGCAAATACTCACGCTAATTATAAATAGAAACCCCCGTGGAGTTTGCTCCCTTCTCCCATTGCTTAATTGTTGCTAAAAAATTCTCATTGGGAGAAGGGAACAAATTCTCCAGGAGTAGTTTTTTTCAGGATAAAAATTTGGACACGAAATCATACATTTTTAAGGCAAGCGCCTTATTTAACGTAAGTTGTTAAATGTTATCTTTAAAATGAAATACAACTTTTCAGAAATATTTTGCGAATAAATGGCTCGAAATGGTATTTTTGAAACCTTGAGTTTACAAACAGACTCTTATAAATGTTACATGTAACTTATTTCATACACTTAAATTTACAAAATTTCTGTTATCTATTTTAGCTGCAGAACATAACAACAGATTTAGGTCACGAAACACTAAGCTTTGAAAAAATAGATTTTTATTTTAGCTACTTATGGTACTATTTAGCTTTTTTCCGCCGGTTTAAGCTCCAAATCAAAATTGGATATGCATTAGGTAAGTAGTCAGAAATTAATTGCAAACAATTAAAGAAAAAGAAATTCGTATGATTTAAACGTACCACTCCCATATTTCTCCCTAGTTGAATTCTTCGCATCAAAATCGAACGAATTTCTTGGATGATTTAGTAAAATATCAAATATTTAGATTTTTTGCAAGTTACTATTAAATGGGTTATCAGCAAAAGCAATATACGTTTTTTCATCATATTGAAAAAATAGGTGTCCTAATTTTTAAATCCACGAATTCGCCTTTTGTATGAGAGCTACTATATCAAATTAAATGGAGTAGGTATGCAAAAACAGAATAATATTTATAAAGGCAAGAGGATAATCGTGAGTTTGTAATGAGGATTTCAAATGCAAAATAGCATATTTAAGTCAATTAAACAAATTCTTACAGTTGCAAAATTCTTGTGGTACTTACATTATGGAAGAGTCTGAAAATCCGATGTCCTTCTTCGATGGGAACTCCAAAACTGTTTTGGTGCCCATTAAAGCCACTATAATGCAATACGTTGGTGGGCACCAGGGCCGCCTCGGCGCTTGCGTAGGTGGTAGTCTCACTATCTCCGTCTTTATTTAGCTCACGATCCCTGTGTGTTTCTTTGGCAGTATCTTTTGATGCCGCCGCAAATTCGAATTTTGAGAGTTTTTCCTTCTTGGGAGCTTGGCTAGTCTGAGTGTTAATTGCACGCAAGATCGTCGATTCCTGCAAACGTTGGTTATTGTAGTCAGTAGCTACACCGACATTTTCCAATGTGGTTGTCTTAATAGTTGTGGTTGAATCAGCTTCATTTTGTTGTAACAGGTCAACGGTATTCGCATCTAAGTTGATGAGCTGCGCTTCATTGTTCACCAGTTGCGCTTCCTTGCTGAATTCCTTGTGACGTCGCTGGTAGCGCTCCCTTGCCACACTCACATCGTGTAGCCACATGCAATACGTTATTATACCAAAGAAGATCAGTGTACTCGCTACAAATATGATAGGCCAACGTAGGTATTTCCAACGACCGAAACGTTGTACGTATGTGCGCAGCACTGGCAGTGGAGGCGGAAGTTTGATGCTCGTCGCATCTTGTGTATCCAGATAATAGTTGCCGGTGAGCGGATACTTGTAGCGCCGCATTTGCAATTCGGCTAGATTTTCCGGACTGCTGATCATATTAATGCGATATTTGCGTTGGCAGCTATCTGGTGCAGCATCTCTGTCACTTGAGGTGTGGCTATTGCATTCACTGCAACCACATTTTGCATAGTGTTTGGCATTATTGTTGCCACCCCAATTGCTGCGCAATGTGGATGCGCGTGAATATCCACAGCTTGAATTCAGGTCACTGCTGGAGTTTGTATTGCCGTTTGTTTGTTGTTCATTAGTCGCTGTTTGAATGCTGATATTCAGCCCATGCGGGTATTTGGTCGGTTGACGGCGTAGACCCTCGACCGTTCGAATAATGTGTCCACCTTTTGCAGATTCAGGTTTTTTGCCTGGCGCTTCACTGTAGCTATGAGCATCATGTAGATTTTTTTTGCTGCTGGCCATGTAATCGTTTGTTTTGATTGTTTCTGCCATATTTATGGCCATTGAAGACGCGGTTGCATCACATGCAATTGCCTCTCTGTCGCCATTCGTACTGTCCATTATGCCTTCAACTATTCACCTGTTGTGCTTTCGTAGTTTTGCCGGTACTAATTGGTTTTGCCAAGAAGAATCAGAAAATCATAGCGCTACTTCTATTCGATGATGTCAAGAATGAAAAATTCAATGGTTAAGTTAGTAAGAAGGAGACGAAGGAGAAGAATACACTAACATAGCTGTTGTTTGAGTGGCCATGAGTGCAACGTTTTAGTTACTACTTGCTGGAGCACTTGCCATTCGATTACGTAATCGAACGCATCTTCTGATCATAACGTATTCAGATACATACATATTAGGTATATCTGTTATTGCTGGCTTTTAGAGCGATTGGGAATGTTCAGTTGAAACATATAGTATATACATATGTACATATTCATACATATGTAGCATATTATATTAATAGTTTCTGTGAGTTCTCTATTCGTTTTTTAAGCTTTTGTTGCTGGCTCTTATTTGTTGTCGTTGATGTGATTTAATCTCGTTGCTAAAAACAGAAAGAAGCAAATTATATGTAAACTCGAATCAATTAAGTTTTTACGATAGAAGGCTGTATATAAGTATAGACGTACAAATATACATATGTAAATATATGTAATTCTATCTAAATACATACACATAATAACTTTTTTAGTTCATTTTGATATGGCACCTGATTTGAAATGAAATTATAGCATTATTAATGAGAGGTTTTAAAATGATTTATTGAAAATGTGTTCACTGATTGTTAGGAGGCTCAATACGAAAACAGATAAAGTGTGTTATGTCAAAATGCATAATTTCTTAGAAAACCCATAAGTAATTCACGGTATAATAATAATAATAATAATTTACCTACAATTTTTGGTGTGCGTCTTGATGTTGTAACTCAAATTGAGGGACACAATTTTACGCCGGCGTATCTATGGCCACGGTGGCCGGCATTATAGTCAGAGATAATATGATACAAAACTTTCTCATTTGCTGCCAAAATAGATGAACTCTCTATTATCAAGGAAATCGGCATATTGCATATGTATTTATGTATGTGTGATAATCACATAAGCTATGCAGTAAAAATGGGAGACAGTCACGAAAAGCGCGAGTTTCGCACAATAGATTACTTGACTGTCCTCGAACTGGTGCCATACGTTTCGCAAATATGGTTGCCAGATTCTGTCTTCTGTATATTGGGCCCGTTTCTTTGTAACCTAGTTACAAAAGTGTTGGGAAGTGAAAAACTGCGCTATTGTGAATTAGCCCTAAGAAATGTGAAATTTAGATTTAATTCCTAGCTCGTTTTTAATTGCATTGTATTTGTAAATATACATATGTATAAGTAACTACATAAGCCTAAAAACTGGAACACTTTATGATGGGGAAATAAGTAACGTGTAAGAAATTGTCATCGATAAACTAGTTTTTAATTTAGAACCGATATTATCGGTATAATGTCTTTTTAACTCGACATTTATGGGTATCCGATTGTTTTAGAGACATACTTAGCATGAATACCATATCGATACTTTCTATCCCATATCGTTCTCCTATTCATGTTTTTGTATTGTATTTTAGTAAAAGCAAAAAAAAAATTAATTACATTTTTTTGAAAACGGCACAAGGAAAAACGCAACAATCTAAAGTTTATAATGGGTTTACGTGCATAACATCTGATCATTTTCCACATTGAATAAAGAAACGAAGCGAATGGATGTTGAGGTGAACGAGAGCAAAAGGAAGTACCTTCTCATTACTTGGCTTCGCTTGGTGCCAGTTAGCATGTGCATTATTTTAAAGGTCTAATAATAAACACATTTTCAGTTTTCAAAATCGTTTGGAAAATAGTCGAGTTTTCAATAGAAACAAAAATAAATAAAAAAATTGGAGGAAGTATAAGACCACTTTTCTGATGTTGCACTCGACCGCATCTATAACTTTTACTAAGTTATTTCTTGGGTGTATTTCCACTACGATTATCAAGCCGTGAAATAAATATAACTGGTCGTGCTCTTCGCTACCTCAGCTAATTGCTTTTAAATTACTTATTATTATGCATTCATACATATACAACTACATATCTGTGCAGATAGTAGAGTTTTTCCACCAAAATAACTAATAAGCTTATCTATTTTAAACCCAAATATGTTTCCAAATTTATTGTTGAGTATTTCAAAATGTTATCAAAAACCAATTTTATTACATCTTACAAAATAACAAAATCATCATTAACCGCTGCATAACGACCAAAACAAAATTTCGATACTCGCAATTCGGCAAATACCAAAAAGCACAAAAAAAAAAATGGAAATAACTAAAAGTCAAACTCAACTGTTTGTGCTTCTATCAGCTATGCATCGCTGACACCACCACCGCATCCGTCACGACCATTATCCGCAACAACAAGCATATTGCTTACGGCGAGTCTCTGCATTGCAACCATACTTTTCCCACCATCAACGAAAGCGAATGCTCGTTGAAGTTATTGCTCAAGAAAAAAAAACAACGAATTCGCCATGAATTGCTGGTATGAGCAGTTTCAAAATATGTACATAAGTATGTATGCTTAAATTTACATATGTATATATTTATGTACAATTATACATACTTATGTATATTTGTATGTACATACATACATATACATATGTATGGGTGCATTTTTAAGTATCTAGAAATAAAGATGCCAATTGTCCTGGTCAACAGCTAAGTTGTTGCGGTAGTCGCTCAACTAACTGCTCGTAGGGTTCATATCGTTTTTGTTGACTGAATGGAGCTCTATTATATGGTTGCCATTTGTCAAAAAGCAACACAGTAAAAATCTGGTGAGTTAACAACCAAATTGGGAAAGAAAAATCAATTTTGCTTAATTACATTTCTTTATAAATTTTGGAATATCTAAAGATATATTTTATATACATATAAATACTTTCTAAGCTCGTAAAATATTATCTGGGTGAAGTACATTTCGCAAGTTAATGATATATAAAATATAAAAAATATAATGGTACCGATTACTACACCATCATGTCGAAATCTTGAACAGAGTTGTAAGAAAATTCCACTTACAATAAATCGGAAATGCGTACGGGGGAAAAGTGTATGTTAATTTCCTAAAATATTGTCAAATAGTAAAATTAGTAATAGTAAAATTATGAAAGTTCTTTCACTTTCCCAGGAAATCACGACACAATTGCCACATTTCATCCCACACATCGCAACAGCTTAAATTGTCACCTTTAGAAATTCGTATTTATTTTTAGAGCCAAGCATACTTTGTTCACCTAGCGGTTGATTGTAATTGCAAAAAGCAACGGATGTAAACATATATGTATGTATATATATAGACATACATATATACCTGACATGCTCAGGCACACATCTCGTATAACGGTAATTTACCACCAATATTCAAAATAGATCATGTAACGAAATCTTTCAAATTTGATATAAAGAATCTAATTAGGGAGATAATTGCTTAACAAACCAAATTTTGGAAAATGGATTAAAATTATATCAATCTCTTTTTGTTTTAATTTAAATAAGTAAACGCCGCTTAAGGTTTCAAAATGACGTTATCCTAGCATACCCGGCTTGCTTTCTTGCGCCAATAAAAACATAATTTTTTTTAGATATTGAACCGAAACCTTTTCATTCAGAACTTAAGTAAGTCTTCAACACAATATTTCCCAAAATGTTTCTTTAGATCCTTTAATCATCCCAAAGCTCTGATATAGGAGGTTTAGTCTAAAGACTTTCTTTAGGATTTGCATAATCATAGTAACAATTTACCAAGTAAATAAATAAATGAGACCAATGGTTCTTCTGATAATCCTAGCTTGGATGAATTATAAAGTTATGCATCTGACAAATTTTAATTTTAAATGTCATGTATTTTACAATTTGTTTTGAAACTCTTTTTAAGCTGGAAAATTCAAAGCGGTAACTTTGGCTCTTACATATGTCTGCCGAATTGGCTGGCAGTTGACCCTTTGCTTGACTTTTCATTTCGTTTTGTCTGTGGAATTGTGATTCGATTCAGACAGACTATTTGTTTGCTTAGTGACTGGGAGATTTCTAGTTTTTGTTTGTACTAGCAGAAGTTGATGCTTCTCATTTCTTTGGCCTCACAATGGCTGTCTTAAGTAAAGTGTATTAAGCTAGTGGATGTTTTGGAAAATTTACTAAAACCTATAATTTCCTTTTACATATATTGTAAGTGTATAAAGAAAATTATGTATGTATGCCCGTAAATGATAAATAAGAGAGTATTCTTCGAAAAAATAGGTCATGAAGCTCCTAAGAAAGAAAAAGTCCCATAACGTTGATAAGTACGCACCTAGCTATCTCTTAGTCACTGGAGACTCAGGCTATCCATATGTATATGTACATATGTACATACCATACATTTCACGAATACTTAACGTGTAAAAAATTTTTCATAAAAAAAAACAAAAAATATTTGAAATTCGTTTTCTCCATGCAACATCTAAAACGGGTTGTGATCTAAATGGGGGTTACCCATTCAATTTCTGCTTTCAGTTTCCAATACACTCACACTTTTTCACAAACACACAACTGTCTTTAAATTTTTCCTTTCAAATGATTAAAATTTTACTTTCATTTTTGATCAGATGTTCGCCATTGACAAATTAATATTGTTGTGAACCAAGGCGAATTCATACAAGGCGATGTTATTATAGCAGCCGAATTGATTTTTCTATTCACCTTACAGCACAATGCTGAGATAAGAAGGTGACGACAAAAGCACTTCCGTTACTTCGAACTTGCTTCGTTTGAAGGATTGACATCATTAAGTTAAACACAGAATAATAAATGTGAAGTACCGAGCATTGTATTGTGGCAACTGCAGCGAAAATAAACCCCGCAAGAGCAATTATAACCTTCCCTTCTTCAATTATTCCTGTGGCACGGACCGCTGTGACGTGTACGTTGCCGGCGTTGTCGTAATCTTGTATTCTATCATTCTTAACCTTACCTGTATTTCGTTATTGTTTTTGTGTATGAGCTTTCAAAAGCCGGCAAAGCAAAAACAAGATGCATGTAAATTTTGAAATTTTTTCCGCAAAAGCAGAAACAAAACAACATGGGAATTCTGTAGTTGTACTTGTCGCACCACCTTATATGAATATTAGAAATGAGTGATGGAAAATATTAGTTATTAGTATGAAATATTAGTTATTAGTATGGTGTCAGTGTCTTTTTATCAAAGTCGATTATTTCATATCTTACGAGAAATTCATACAAAAACAGAGCACAAAATAAATAAATCGCACAACGTTCAGCTTCATGTGGCAACCTTATGTCACCGCTAAATTGGATAGAATTAAACAGTAAAATCAAACAATTGGTTTTTTATTCCATACTGTATTGTTTTACATGAGAAAATAATCATATGTTAATTAAAAATATATTAAACATAGCAATGTCAAAGAGTTAAGTAAGAAATTATATTTACTTTTCAAAACAGTCTAAACTAAATGTGAGGAATGTAAGAATGTATCCATATCTAATAGTCCTTTCAATTTTGCGATTTCCGAATTTCTACTTAAATATTTATGTTACAAAATATGACTTTTTTATTCACCTTACAAGTATTTTGTTTTTGCTTTTGTGTATGAGATTTCAAAAGTCTTAAATGCAAAAACAAATGAATGTAAATTTTGACGACTCTTACGCAAAAGTAAAAAACAAATACGTGGGAACTTTGTTGCTGTACTTGTATTACCACCTTATAAAAACTCGCCTTCATTTGATGCTAAAGAAATTTCTGCATGTTTTAAATGGGGAAAAATGGGGAAAAACAAGCGACATCTCAGGCAAAAAAATATTTGGAAGATGGTAGTTATAGCATACTGAAAGCCAGGAAATGTTTGTATTTCTAACGCAATTTTTTCCAACTACTAGGATAGGCATATGCATGTTCTCAGACACCTCTTTAGCAAAGGTTGCATTCCTAGCCTCTCCAACTTTAAGCGCGGGTGCTGGATGGTTACCAGCAATTGTTAAGCTACTTCGCTGTGATGGCAGGTGCACACCTAAAAGATGTATGAGGTCATAATTTCGAGCCAGTTTTTGGTGAGCGATTAAGACCCTAATATATTTTGGAGATGTATTGAACTTGACCAAGCCATACCCACACCGGGAGAGCCATCAACGTGGAAAAGGCGAGCCGAGCAGACGAGCGATGCTGGTAGTCTTACTGTTAAATAATGCAAGTTTGGGAGCTATCATCTTCTTGGCTTACAAAAGCGAAACCCAGGCTTGAGTGAAATAATCGGTCGATTAAGGAACTTATAACATACACAACGACACATGAGGTGTGGGGTATTTGGTGTCGAAAATGGACATTAATTCCCTCAGCGAGGTAAAACCAAAGCAGCAAAGATATGTAGAAACAGATATAGGCAAACATATAATCCATGTCTATCTGCCCGTTCGTTCGTCCGTCCGACTGTGGGTCGGATAACTCGAGTAGATAATGGCCCCACCAACTGTACAAAAAAAAGGATACATCACCGAAACTATGTTACCAAACTCTACCAAATCATGAAATTATACTAAAGTCACGCTCATCTCTCATATAACGATAATTTACAACAAATCAAAATATTAAAAATTTTACTAAATCATGTCGCGAATTCTTTCAATTTGGTATAAAGAATTTAATTGGGGAGTGAAATAATTAGAGAATCAAAATTTTGGAAAATGATTGTGGTGCGTTAAAATCATACTAACTTTCTTTTGTTTTTATTTAAATTAATAAGCGACGTTTATGGTTTCAATATGATGAAATACTAGCATACACTTGCATTGATCTAAAGGAAATATGAATAGAAGATTCGTCTTAGATTGGGGTGTGAGTCCTGTTTTCCCAACAAATATTATATAGCCTGATATATGTAAGTATAGGATCTATATACAAATATTGAACATCTGCATCAAATATTTGTAGAGTTACATGGAGTTGGGCTTTAATATTGTATAGGGCGTGGCACCACCCATTTTTCCAAAACGATACGCAGTTTGATCTACTTATATCGGGTGTTTTTTTTAGGGGTATAGAACTTCGAATTGAAATAAAACACAAGAAAATCGTTTTAAGGTCCATCAATTTGGCTTTATTGGAAGGATAATTTTATGCCATTAATGTTTAAATATGATGTCGGGCATGTGGCCGCCGCGGTTGGCTCGAATAAAGCCAATTCTACAGGTCCAATTTTCAACCACTTTTTCGAGCATATGGGGCCGTATGTCGGCAATAACGCCACGAATGTTGGCTTCCAATTCCCCTAACGTTTCTGGTTTGTTGGCGTAGACGAGCGACTTCACATATCCCCAAAGAAAATAATCCAATGGTGTCAAATCACACGATCTTGGTGGCCAATTTACAGGTCCATTCCGCGAAATTATGCGCTCATCGAATGTTTCCTTCAATAAATCGATTGTGACGTGCGCTGTGTGGCATGTAGCGCCGTCTTGTTGGAACCACAACTCATCCACATTCATGCCATCCAATTCGGGAACAAAATAGTCGGTTATCATGGCTCTATACCGGTCTCCATTAACGGTAACTGCCTCTCCAGCATTATTGCGGAAGAAGTATGGCCCAATGACTCCACCATCCCGTAGAGCACACCAAACAGTCAGTTTTTGTGGATGTAATGGCGTTTCAAGGGTTTCATGTGGATTCTCTTCACTCCAAATGCGGCAATTTTGCTTGTTGACGTAGCCATTCAACCAAAAATGAGCCTCATCACTGAACAAAATTTTGCGATGAAAATCAGCATCGAGATCAATCTCATTTTCGGCCCATACACCAAAATCACGACGCATTGCATGGCCTCGCGGCTTTAATTCTTGCACAAGCTGGATCTTGTAAGGTCGCAAGCCAAGATCTTTGCGCAAAATCTTCCATAAAGTTGATGGACAAAGCTCCAATTGCTGTGCACGGTGGCGAATCGATTCATTCGGGTCCTCTTCAACACTTTGCTCTACAGCGGCAATTGTTTCTTCGGTGCGCACTGTTCGACGTCTCTGCGGATGCGTATTATCACATAGAGTAAACGTAGTGCGAAAACGATCCATGGTTAACCGAATTAATTGCTCTGATGGACGATTATGTCGACCATAAAATTGACGGAGCTCGCGGTAAACTTCGCGAACTGAACCATTATTTTCGAAATAAATTTGCACGATTTGCAAGCGTTGTTCTTTTGTCAACCAGTTCATGATGAAATGGCAACCCAAACTGAACATAAATGACATTAGAGTTGCCAGATTTGACCACAAAATGCCAGTTTTATCTCTATTCGAAAAACAAACCTGTAAAAAAACACCCGATACAATAAGAATATGTATGTACTTATATACTCAAATCTCATTCATCTGCACCGAATAGTGGCGAATATGTTATGTTCGATCCGGTATCACTTGAACCTACTGTGCAAATAACAAAAATATCGGTTGAGTACTTTGGACGCCTATAAAGGACTCACATTTATTTTTATATATAAGATTAACTTTGCAATAAAAACCTGCAACGGGTATTTAAAGTTCGGTTGCATCTGAACTTAGACTCTTTCTTACTTTTTATATCCGAGCGCAGGGTGCCCAGGGTTTTATGACTTTATTCACTTAACGTTTTTGGGTGACATTATAAAGCAACCCAAATACTTAGATATAAACATAGGCACGCTTTGCATTTCAACTCAGTAAGAAACCTTTTGAAAATACGAGTAATATAAACCGGGCCATTCTTAGTAATGACATTTGTAATCAGAAAGTCATAATTTTTTTTGATTTTAATCTATGCCTAAAGTGTACTGAGAATAGAATAGCAAAGTTTCTTAAGGAAAACAGTTTTAGATCGCTGTTAGGTCTAGAATGTTCTATTACACTAGCAGGGACGTAAATTGACTGGAATTTGGATGGTAATATGTCTTATGAAACGGTTCACAGTTACCTTGATAGTATTTCATTTTTTGTCTCTGACTAAATGCCTCTATTTTAATTTTAACGGTAACTTTAGTAAATTTGACAAATACTTATACTTTGGAAGAAAAATATAATTATATTTACATATTTACATTTTAAAAGTATTGTATGGTTGCACCCGAACTTAGAATCTTCCCTACTTGTTTTAATACAAGTTATAACCGCTACGGTCCCTGATTCCATGTTTTATTGGATTTTTAAGGTAAAATAAAACAAAAGACCACCTTTATAGCTGTATGCACACAATTTGAAAAAATTGCAACTTTTAGAGCATTATACAGCCAAGAAAAATTGAACATTTGTATATCTCACGAGCCAGTTGAGCAATCTAAATACAAATTATAGCAAATAAAAGTACAAGTAGGTAGGAGTAGGGGTGAGATATCTAGCTATGTACTGCTTCGTTTAAGTAAAACAGTCAATCATAAAATGAAATTATCAATTTTTTCCACTTTCATTTGCAGGTGAAATCTTTCGCTATACTTGTAATCGAGCTTTATCGGAATAAAAATTAAATGGGAGTGCAACAAAAAAATTTCTAAAGTCACCAGTTTGAATTGTTGCATGTGGCGATGCAAGTAATTTTGGTAGTAGAAGAGTGGATTGAATCTCCATACTGCTATCAATCCTTTACAATGGTATTGCCACCGCAAATGTTATGATCTGTTACATGGAGTGTCGATACACTTAAATTCATTCGTCCTTTTCCTCATTTTATTTTAAAAGCAAGTCACGGTTTTTTGGGTTGTAATTATAAACTGAAAAGTGGCCGGTGACCCTTGCAGATATTATAAACTTGGAAGGCACATTCACCCATATACATATAGTATGGTTAAGAAAAAACCAAAATAGGCAAAGCCAAAAGTTCCTTCGTATTACCTCGATATTTGTGTGCGCATATATTTGAAATAAATTTATTTGCATTAGGAGTTTTCCGTAACTAATAACCCTTATACATACATGAATGCAGTGGGTTTCGAACATAACACCTCTAGCTTTAGATGCAAACACTTTATCTACTACAATACTATTTGAGTATTACTGTTCTAAAAGTATTAATTGATTTTTTTTATTCAAGTGACATTCGAAAACAATCCCACCCCTGCTTTATAGGTAGTATAAATCCATATTGCGCAACTTGGATATATTTAATTGATCATTTACAAATTTTCTATTTATTCATCGATTTTCTTCGGTGACAGCATAGCTTTATATAAAATAAAATAAAAAATTAAAAAAATCTTTTCAACGCCAAAATGTAATTTTGAAAAATTTTTTTTGATAAAATAAAGTTGCTAATTTCCAAGCGAATTTTACCACCCTTACTAAAATTATAATAGTTAAGAAAGAAATTATATAGGATGATAAATGACACATCATGTCGAAAAAAAGTTTTGACAGATCTCTGTGGTCAACGAGGCTTCGCTTAACGCAACCAAATATACAGTACTAATTTAGCAGGAAAATAATTGTAAATTAGGGGCAACTCTACTTGTATTAAGTTTCATTGGCGCAAACGAAGCGTTGCATGATTGTAAGTAGAAATAAATAGACGTTTGTTTTAAATTATTAATGCAATTAAAAGGTATGCAATGATTACTATGTATGGTTACATATTGCCAGAATATTTACGTATACAAATTCATATGCATGTTTAGATACAAATGTATGTGTGTAGATAAAAGCTTAAATATTTCATATGATTTGGTTTTGCACTGAGTATACTTGGATTTTGCAGAGCTCAAGTGAATGCATTGATTTACTGCTTTGATCCGAATTAAACGATCGGTATCGTTGGCGGCGGCGGGTGGATTATGTTATTTATTTCTATATAGATTTCCACTGTATACATACATATGCACATTAGGGTGGATCATCCTCTATACAAGAAGCAATCGGTCCAACGGAATTATAAAATTAATTATATTTTAAGACATCAACCAAAATATTTGAAGACAATATTAAGATTTACGTGAACTCGTCCGATTTGAAAATAACTCCATATTTTTCAAAAAATTACATCTGATCATAACTCAATTTAAGTCAAAAACATCTGCATAAAAACATTAAAGATTTTTGTCAAAGAAATCACAATGCAGAGATTTCCGATGCTGTTTTTGACCTTTGTTGGAGTATTGGCTTAAGGAAAACTTGAATAGCTTAGACAAAACTTGATCGATTTAGACTTATATGGTATCATTGGAAAGGTATGTATATTCTCACTATTTTATTTCCTAGCAAATAAATCTTATTATTTTTATTTCGTGGAGCGAATTTTTTATTTTTTTTTATAAAATGCTCCATTTTTTAAGGTACGTTCCAATCGGTCCAGCTAACGGAAGTCTTCAAACATAATAAGTTTTATAACTCCGCTGGAAAACCCGAACATTCTTTGGTGAGGCACCCTAATGTACATGCATGTGTATGCAATTCCTTTTAATTATAATACTTCACCTTTGACGTTATTGCTTTATTTATTCGCAGGTTTTCTGTTGGCAGTCGACTGGCTTTAATGTTTCGGTTTGAATTTCTTTATTATTGTCTTTGCTATTGTAACTAGTAGGTATATGTGTCATATGTATGTAGATATGTATGTATATATATTAGGGTTGAGGAAAACGACTTAGATTTTACGAAAAACCACTTCGTGTCATATTTTGCAAGTGCAAGCAAGAATTTTTAATTATTAAAGCTCAGAAACGAGTCAACCTACCAATACTATTGACGATATATCGATAGTTTTAAGAAAAACTTTCGATAGTTCCAAGAAAAAACAACTAACAAAAATCATTTGCCAGTCGTGTCGCCGTAAAACTGTAGGCCCATAAATTTGTGTCACATTACCAAGACACACATTACAAATTGTAGGAGAAATTCGCAAACACATCGAGCTGCTCGAGTTATAGGACTGAGCTAAACAACAGTGTTGCCCTACAAATAACCAAATCTAAGCCGGTCTTAAACTTTTATTAAAACACAACTCTGTAGTTTAAACTGAGTTTAAATTTAAATCGGATTTTAAACTGAGTTTAAACTGGCCCTTACTTTCGTTTATTTTAAAAATATTCATCATGAGCAAAACCCAAACAAAGCACGAATCGTCCCTGAACCGAATATTTTAATTTTTTACATTCTTCTTGCTAAATGAATGGTTTCGTTTTGTGATGTGAGCACTAAATATGTATGTGATTTGTTTGCTCCCCTATTTCTCCGTTCATCAAGAACGCTATCAGAAAAACTATCGCTCATAAAATGCTTGCGAGTGACTTGAATTGTTGTGTTTCGTTAACTTAGATGACCCAAACTAAACGATAGAGAAACGTTTACTATTGTTTGTTTGCGCTCTGTGCTACCGAAAGGCTCATCGATAGTTTTCCATCACCAATCAAAATATTTTGTTTGCCACCACAGGCTTTTAAATCTCAAAAAATAACAGCCCTAATGCACATCTACATATGTGATACATATGTATGTACATATGTATGTATGCATACATTGAGTGCTTAAGAGCTCACAATAACTTGGCGCTTTGCCTATTTTTATTACGTTTACGTTAGTTTTTTTTTAAACCTCAGCGCCGAATGAGTCAATGGGTTACTGTGGTTGGAATTGGTGTCCCACAAATTAAGCGAATTATTATTATTTGGTTTGCATTTATTACACTAGTTTACAGTCACACCAAAATTTAAAGTCCCTAATATCCAATTCACATAATTTTTCCTTTCACGGAGTTTTCGGGATATCGCAGTATTTTTACACCAATGTGAATAACTTTTATTAATTTGTATATTTTTTCATATTAATCACACATCTTTTATAAATATGTGGGCATTGACATACATTGATGTACAATTAAAGTTTTTGTAATAGGCTTACTAAATATTTTTTTTGGGATATACTTGACATATTTGTAGAAAATTACCTTGGAAAAATATTTGTAAATATTTTTAATTTTAGTTTCGATTTGTAAGCATTTTAGTATTTCTAATAAAAGTATATTGGCATAAAATAGTTTTACGATTCATACAAATGTATATAAATATATATACAGAGACTCATAGTTAAAATTATCCAAGGCATTATGGAAAATATCGAATAAGATGGCGTACTAAACTTGGTTTGATTCGGGGTATTATATCATATACTTAGTTCCCATATCACATCAAATTTGTTAAGCGTTTTGAAATATCCTAATCAATTTCAGTACGAGTATAATAAAGGGTAAATTTTGAAGTGGCTAACAATTTCCATTGTTTATTTATTTTTTTTTGGGGATACAAAAGCTCATTTGTAAAAATTTCTTGTCGAGCTTTAATCATTTATTTCACGTACCTACACCTGTAGCTGTGTTTTTCTTCCCACAAATACTTGCCCATTTCTAATACTCTTATAGAGTTTAGTTAAGCAATTTGATAATCCTTAAAAAACAGACAACTTAGATATAAGGTATTTAATTTTATCAGAAACCTTAATTTGGCAATATTCCGAAAATTATATGTCATAAAAGAGTTATGTGGTTTTTCAAACTCAGGTACCGAAATTGCAAGAGAAATTAAAATTTAATTACTTGTAGACTAGTGTAAGTATTAAAAAAATATATTTTCATTGGCGCAAATTATAAAACTATTTTTGTTTTTTATGGGAGTCTTTCAGAATACACCACTTACATATCTACATATACATACATCCATGTGTGTGTGTGTGTGTGCAACACGGATTATGAAGGTTTGCCAATGCTTGACTCTGCGAGTGTTTGCTGTTCACACGTTCATACGAGTATATTAACTACTTCACTTTATTTTTTCACTAGGGAATAATTTTCTAATTAATGAATACAAATTATAATTGTTTTTCCAATGCAAGTTTATGGAATCTGTTGGAATTGTTGCGACCGAAAATGTCTCACACTTTGTTGGGTTATCTTAACGTTTTCGTTATGAATTAGTTTGCACCATTAAATCGAGACGTGGGTATTTGTTTGTGAATTATGCTTTTCTGCAAAATTCAGGCAATGTTCATATGTACATATGAAAATGTTGTGTAGTTTAAGCACTGCGAATTAAAAATTTAAAAATTTAATTTTTCAAATTTCTTTACTTTACACTACTATTTTTTCACTATGACATCAATTTTTTATGTCAAAAATCCGCACTATGATAATTTTGTTTAAATCGCCCGCTCTTGCAATGCGCCCGCGCAAGCTCGACTAAATCATAATAGCTTAAGCAAATTTACGCTAGTTGGGAAATACATAGCTCATCGAATATTTATTTTGTCCTACTAAACTGCGCTAGACTCATCGGCAAAGGTACATGCACTTCGATATCGTTTCACATAATAGATTCCTTTGCATTAGCTTTGTAAATCGAAGTATGCACCTATACATAACTTGGTTTGTGTGTTTTTAGATGCATTTGCAATATCCGCACTACAACTTCACTTTCAACACTAACTTCACCTAACCGATGAGCGAGATGCCAATCGACCAACCGTCCAAGTCGAGGCTCAGAAGACAGCTACAGCTGCTGTCTGAGTCGAATTTCAGTTTCAGTCGCGACTTCGATTTTATTCGCTATGACTTTCAGTTTCGTTATTCATTCTTTCGATGTTACCGCAGTACCAAAATTAAGGAGAGAAAACAAGTATTAATTATTAATACCGTATATGAAATTAATTTGAATTATACTTATACTTTACACTTCTTTGAGATGCTTTGATAGAAATTACATATGTAGATTCGATATGTACATACATACATACATAACATTTCTTTTGTCAGATTGTACCATCAAAATTTTATAAATAACCGATTTTATTGCTGCGAATCATGACGATTAATGTGGGTTATTTCAGGCATATCTGGTCCTTTTATAGGTTATTAGAAATCTCGCTTGGTGTCACTATAGTCGAGTTATTTATAAACTTTGTAGTTAAGTTCCGATTTTGAAGAAATCAGTATACGGTAGGTGCGACTAGAAATACTTTTATTACAAATGAACCCTATACATGTCGCTTGAATTGAGATATTCATAAAATCTCTATACGCCGTCCAATTACAATGAAATTAGAAACGTATACTGCAGGTATGATGAGAAATACTTTTATGGACAATGTGTACTTGATGATGCTGTTCAAAAAATCCATATGTATGACCCGCATTTGATAATATTAGAAAGGTATACTGGATACGCGATTATAAATCGACTTTATCTTAACTGTAACTGCGTTACATTGCAACGTACTATATACAGTCGCAGGTATCCACTAGTTGGCCATAGATCCCCGTCTATTTCCTATACGAAAAAATCACCAATTTTTGGTTTTCGTATATGGTATAAAAATTAAATTTGTTGATTGGGGTTTGGCGCCATGGAGAATAAAGTTTTGGTATAATCACTCTACTCTCACAAAATAACAAATACTTGCCGCGACCAGTTGCTTTTCTGCTCTTGGCTCTCACTGCAGCCTCTTCGGATTTGCTATTTGGCTGCTGCTGCTGAATGCCATTGTTGAAATACCAAACAACCGGCCAACTAAGCATTCAGCTTACAGACCTCTGGATGTACATACCTGTATACATTTATATATATATATATGTATATATATACATATATATATATGTATAAAAGCATTTGTGCTTACGAATATGCAGTACATAGTTTATTGGCGCAGCATGTTAGCCACATAGGTCCTTAATGCAATGCTATGGATAACAGCTCAAAGCCAAAAAGAAAAAAATAATCACTGCATTGTTGCATAGCTTATTTATACCACGACGGTTAGTAATTATGTGCATATGTATGTACATACATACATACCTACAAACACATATCCACATGCGCTTTTAATCAGCGTTTATGCGTTCGTTTCGCGCACTTTGGCACATGCGCACAGTTCAACTTACTTGACTAGATATGTAAGTCGGTATGCAATTTATAGACCCACGGGCGGTTTGCTACATGCATGCTTGCATATATACATACATATGTACATAGGTACTAGACTTAATCAAATTTTCGACAGATTTTGCATTTAATTAATTGAATTAGTAACCTTTTATTTGGCTTAGTTTTTAAAGCTTCTACGTGTCCCTAATCGCACCCTAAACACCATCTTAGTTCAATTTTAGAATTGAATGATTGCATGCTAGCATAATTTAACTATGGGCCCTGACCTTATCAAATTTTTGTATATTTTTTCGATTATAACTGTCTTAACTTATAGTATGTAAATTGCTTGCTTCAGATATTCAAGGCTGTGTACTAATGGGAATTGTAAATTTTAATTATTAGTCTAATAACTGTGTTTTATGAATCATTTTGTTAAAAAAACATTTAAAATAAATTTTCTGAATTGCAGCCTTTCTTTTTTTTTGCATTTCAAGCTTCTGTTTAACACAATTTGGACCTTGGGCGTTAGTTTATATATTAATATTTTGCGATCGGTTTTTATATCAACTTCTTTACCTCCTAGTGAAATTTTAAACGAAATTGATCAGAAGGGAATCCCAAGCAGTAATAAAAGTTACAGATTCACTCAAGATCGTGCTGAGTTTGACCTATATACGAGTTTGCGAACATTTTCGCTTTGGTTAATTTTGGTCTCTACTCAGAATATATCTGCTGTTTTCCTAAAAATTAATCAAATTCTGTAGATTCCATGAAACCTTATTCGATCTCGTATACTCGAATCAGTAAAAAAAAAGTGTTATTGCAAACACCGTTGCCTCATTTTTCTAAAACTGGCCAGTGTCATAGGTGCAAGCAGTAAGCGACGCTTTCAACTTGTTAGCCCATATGTCGTATCTCGGCGAAAAAATACATCAAATAGCAAATCAGGCAGCCTTACAAGTAAGTGAGGGGTGGGATCTTATGTTGAGCCCAGATTTAATGTTCTATCCCATAGGTGAAAAGAGTTCACTTTTGATTTATTTACTGAACATGGTACATGAATTGTGTTATTATATTCAGTGGAATGTCTACTGTACAAATTATTTTTGTCGGCATTATGTAGTTTTTGAGATTATTCGTTTCTTCAAAAGACTTTGAGCCTAACTAAAACTGCGTGAATCATGTAAAACTGTTTTCTGATAAACTGTACAACAATTGGAATGAAATTGTGAAGGGCTTGCTTTCCCCAAAATTCATATCATCCGCATATTTCGCTTTCTTCTCACGGTCTGAGTTTCGAGCGATTCAATGTAGAACGTTCCGCACTCAATAAAACCAGAGATCGAAGACAATTTTTCTTTATTTTCATGCCGTTATTTGTTCTTCGAAACGCAACAATTCTCACGATTAAGTAAAGATTCCTTAAAAATTAATAAAAACCTGCATAAATCAAAATCGGTTGCCTCCAAAGCTACTCAGTGAATATTTCTTTAGCGCCAATTGACATTTTTCTTTGTTTTAATGCTTATAAATACTACACATTCTTCTAGGTTGCTGTAATGTGATTAGGCTAAATTCGGTCAAGAAATGGGGTGACACAAGATGTGGGTACTTGCCGGCTATTGTCCTCCATCATTGAAAGCTGCTTCTCTACCCGAATCGCTTCACGGACTGATTGCGGAGAAGCACTACTCTAGAACCTGCATGCGTGCCCGACAAATACTATACATACAAATCGATACATAAATTAGCAAAGCCAGACGTCGCTGCTTTCTTTGGTTGTCTTGTGAACCTGAGTTCAGGGGGCATCTACGAGTTTCTAAGGTATCGTAAACTAACTAACTAGTTTTGTTTTCAGAGAAGCGGAACCTATCTCAACGCAGGCCTATCTGTATATCTTGACCAAGACGAAGGCAACCACAATCAACCTAACCTAGTTTATCAAACAATGGAAATTAACCCTTTGAAGATCAAAATTCCTCATTTGGTCCGCTTTTTCCTCTTATTTAAATGGTATGTAACTTGTTTTGTGCAAACTTATATTAAAGGTGTTATAAGAGGCCATAGGACGATATCTCGATATAATAAAATTTTTTTTTGAAATATGAGGTTTTTAATTTTTCGAAAATCTAACATTTCACTCTGTAATAAAAGTTTAAACGGAAAAAATATCAGGAAAATTACACACACATATTTTTTCCATTTTGGTAGTTGTTTGCATATAATAATTACAAAACAACGACAGTTACACATAAAAAATACTCCTTCAATATACTGTTTTCTTGAATGCCTTGCGACTGGCCTTGTTTCAAATAAAATTTTTTTGTTTGAGAACCATGGACCTAAAACAAATTTCAACATTGCCAAATTGCGAAAGTCGGGTTTATTCCTAGTAAATTTTAGTGTAGTGTAATTAAAAATTTTTTACATTTTATATAAAACATGCTATAGACCCATGATTTCTTCGGTCAATTCTCTTAGAACTTCATGTGAAAGACATCTACCCCACACCTGTGGACACCTTTCAACTACATGAATATTAATAACGGATTACGTGTATTCGTTTTCAGTCACATTCAAATAATTTGGTTAACCGATTAGACCCAGCTCTAGTGCGCTTACATTTATATGCCATTTGGTATATAGGGTAAGATTGCTAATTTATGCTTCCCATTATAATTTTGACATTTTATTTCCCACTTTCGTCTTGTACTTTTTAAGTGAAAATAGATTTATATAAAGTAAGCAGAAGCTGCTGGAAGTAAACTCTTGATTTCCGATATTCATTTATACATCTATATATGTACGTATGTATATACATATCGACTCGTATGCAGAAACGTATTGTATATTCAGCCAAATTGCTTAGGCTTCGAGTAGGCGAACTATGCTGAAGTTAACAGAGTTGAAAAATTTCATGGCCAAGCACAAATCATCTTTCGCACAAGAACTGACGTAACCAATAACTAAAAATTTTTAAGTTTTTCCCATCAGTTAACACACCTTAAAGGCGAAAACCTTGAAAGACGTTTAAAGCATACAAATCCATCGTTGTATTATAAATAGTTAAATACGCGTATAATTACTTAAAAGGCATACAATTCGAACACAAATCGATCAAAACGTCAACACCGAAATTAAAATTTTTAGATATTTACAAATTTGATATGAGTAGGGGCGGATTTAAGTAGCCAACTGTAAATAACATTAATTGAATTAGACAAGTTTTTCCATGGCAGAAATACACTTGGATGTTTGCCATTACCTGCCCAGGGGCGACCGCTATTAGAAAATCTATTCTATAATTTTTGATGCTACTTGTCATGGCCAGGATTCGAGCCCGATGCAGACCGATTGAAGCGCGCACACGCTAAAAACTCGGCAACGGCGACCGCCGTACACCTTTTGAATTTAAATGAACCCCACCAAGCCAACCAACTTTTAATTTTAATAAAAGCTAAATGCATGGTGCAGTTTTTGGTTATAATTGTATTTTTTATTTGCAGTCTTAAAAATTATAATGCATCTTTTGTATTCACAATAAAATAAAATTTAGTCTAATTTATGTACATACATCTATATACTGTACGACTGGTAGTAAAAGTGAATAAAAAATATTAGCAATACGATTAGTTACATGCCATGTTTGATAAAGAAGTACGAATATGGTTGAAATTTAATTGAATGAAAATAAATGCTTCATTTAATAACAGATATTAAGCTTATACTACTAATAATAATTTTTTACTAATACGTTTTTATGTTATAATAAATTTCAGTTAATCTGGACAATCGAGCTAACAAATCATAATATATAAAAATGTGTTTTACTATCTCGAAACATATGTATTATAATAATAATAATATCTATATATGTGACTTAGATCTTCTCATATTATAGAAATATATACATACATATGTATGTCTGTTAATTTTAACAAACACATCTTAATAAATATTATATTTAATAAAAATTTTAGTAAGATGACCGACCCCTTGAACTATAGCTTTACGTAGCTAGTTATTAGCTTAGCAGATAAAATTTACGTTGATTTATCAAATTGCACAGATTCGTTTAGCGGAATGTATTGTATGATTTATTAGGGTTAAGAAAAATAAAGTATTTTTTAAGAGAATATGTTTATGATGAAAAATTACTATATCCATACATATCTAGATGTACATATACGTACGTATGCATTTATCTAAGATGTTGGTCAATTGCAAAACGCCTGAATCTAATGGTTATTATGGCCCATACGATGAGCGTAAAAATTGTTTAATCATTATTTTCATTTTTCTGTAGTTGTGGGTCGACTGTTTGATCGAAACAGTGGCACATACATATGTGGTCAAACTTGTTTGTTTCCTACTACAAAGGTTTGTTTAAACACACCCTGCAAGAAATTCGTTAAAATGTACCAAATGAAGTCGAACTAACCATGTAGATTATCCATAAACCACGTGATCACTAAAAACAATTTGGAACCCTCCGCCTCCATAAAGATTTGTGGTTATCCGGTTTATAACCACCGCCAACCTCGCTCTCTTATACGAATCTGGTGACTTGTTCGTTGGTTTGAAATTAAAAAGAATACATATTTGCTACAATCGATTATGTATTATTGTTTAACTAACCCCGCGAGCGTCGTTATGCTTTTTTTTGTTACCAACAAAAAATAATCAACGGCTACGTTGATGTAAGTGAAAAAATAATAATAATTTAAAAGAAAATGATTCTGAATCATTCCTTTCACACTTTTTTTTTTAATTTAATATCTTGATAAAATATATGTACCCTATAATAATGTAAGGTTACTGTCTAGCCATAAGTTAAAGTCCCATGTAAACTCGTTCAGTAGTTTTGGAGATTACTGCGTTCAACAGACTAACATACTTACAAAAATTCTAAAAATGATCCAAATGTATTCTATTACATTCTCAGTATCACCTTCGGTAATTGTTTTTAAAGAAATTTGTAATGTACAGATACTACTTTTCTACAGTTTTATTATAGTATAGATATCGTTACATTAAATATAAAACACAACACAATATATAAAAAATAGCCAGAGATCATGTGATCACATACCTCAATTATTATCCAAGCCATGTACATATCTGTTCTTCATTAACTGCTATCGAATATCACTATATAAATACCGCTCTCGAACCCCTATTTTATCATCTATACATAATGGATTTGTTCCGACGCCACGCAATACGTGCACGTTAAAATTGCACAAGCAAATTTGACATTATTTTATTCAAACTTTTGAACTACATCTGCAACTACACCCTGTTAGGCTGAACTACTCAAATGAAGAACCATTAATCACGGAAATCCGAAATAATATGCTATTAAATAAAAGCACCATTAAAATCATGTGATTTCCGGGTCATGCTGGAATCCAGGGTAACGAACAAGCTGACGTTAGAGCCAAAGAAGCACCCCAAGAACCCTTACACCTCAGCCATCATTTTACCACCAAAGACATCCGCAGGCTGGTACAAAAATTTCTACAGTAAAGGAGCAATAGCGCTTGGGATAGCTACCAGCACCACTACAAGACATACAATCCTACTGGCAGCAAACCTTTGTTCCCTGCAGACATATCTTCCCAAAGCCTAAAAATATTTACACGGCTCATGATCGGGCACACTACAGATACTCATGCTTATATATTAAGTGGAACATCCAAAACACAATGCCCTTTCTGCAACTCAGACGACTACACGACTACACACCTTCTCGACTTTTGCACGGCATTGGAAGACTATAGACCAGCTTTTTCTTCAAATTCAAAACTATCTAATTTACTTAAAAACACAGATATTTGTAGAGTACACATAGTATGTATGTTCATAACACAAATTAAACTTAAAATTTAAAAATGACTAGTATAATTATCCACAATAATACACTCTAAACCTAAATTAAGTTCATTAACCTCACCCAATTATTTAACTTTCTCTTACTCACCCAGCTTCTCCTTCTTATATCCCACCGACACTATCTTATTGATTTTCATATTACATATCTTAGTTAAGCTAGCATAAGCCGAAGGCCCTGGCAGCGAGTGCTTATTCCACAAGTGTAATAATTATTTATAATTGTTCCTCTTTTAAATAAATAAATAAATAAATACTTGCTTAACAATAAACAAAATTTGGGATAAATTGGGGAATGACCGAACTGAGGCTTCAGCCATGTTCGACGAATAAAGTTCGGTTCGGCCAAAAAAAAACGAAATTTTCGCCCCTAAAGATCGGTGCTCGGTCATTTCTAGTAAATATAATTACTTTTAAATAAATAAAATGAGCTGTTACCTGAATAACTCCGACTAAAACATTGGAAATTTTGATAGCAATTTGTTGAATTTGTCTAAATTTCGTACTAAATTTTAAACTTCATTACCTTGATGTTAGTGCAAGTATTAACTCTGCTGCCGTACTAAATTTCATTCCAATGCACTATAGGTCAAAGGTCATTTTGTAATAAACATTTTTAAATACCCAAAAATACAAAAATGAGAGTCAGGTGGTAACCCATGTCTTAAAGCCAAGCTGTCAAAGTTGTAGTTTTTTTGGTTTGTTTTGTTCTCTGACATTCACCTTTATAGAGCCTAACATTTAATCCATTGTTTAACAAAATATTATAATTGTATAAAATTTTTATAAAATAGAAAATATTAATTCATAACATTGCAATGTACATACATTATGATTCAATTTCCTTCAATCACTTCAGCGTATGGCTTGTCAAACAAAATATTTTGTTTACGTTCTGGTTGTTTCCATTGTTATGGGAACTGTATTTTTCATACTTTCGTATACAAGTAGAAAAATGACTCTGAAAGTCGATACGCAAAAATTAAAACAAAATTAGAGCTGTTAAGTTCAGTTTACGATTAGTTCTCAAAACGATTACTTGGGTTCGGTAATCATAATGATTAAATCAATTTATTTCTATAAACGAAAGTTTTAATAACCAATTATAATAAGAAAAAAATGTGATTATTAGTAATTATCAAAAATAATAATAATAATAGTTTCTTTTAACACAGGAGAATTGCGTATATATCCGCTAAGAGGCACAGACATGTGTGTTTTGGGATCAAAGACACCGGGCTAAATACTCTCTGGAGCCTGAGAGGCGTCAGTGTAGCAGTGCAGTTTTCTCGCCTGGAGGAGTCTTTCCCGTGAAGACGCACTCTATATTCTTTATTCCCTAGTTCGATCTTAAATCGTCTCTCGAGTTTAGTAGCCCACATTCCTATGGAAACTGAACTAGTGGGAGAAAAAACTGATTTTTATACAATGCCATAAAAGTGGTATGATAAAATACTTAACTTCATCCTAATTTATTCACAGAATTTACAAGACGAAATTACTTAATTTCAACGTATTTTGCGCATAAATTAAGATTGAGCCATAAATTTTGATACAAGAAAATTTGGTTTAAGGGTGTTGTCTTCCCGCCCATATAACAGTAAGCAACAAAATTACAAAACTTAGTAATAAAAAGTGGAAACTAAGTTTTGTTGCTGAAAAGCAAAAGATGCAGTTAAGGCAAAGGTTCAGTACACATTTGGTTTAGCTGCTAAATCGAACATTGCAGTCACTGCAGCTGTAATTACTCCAGATGCCAAATTGAATTAGGTAAAAATTTTAAAAATAAAGTATAATTAAAAATAATACAACATTAATTTAAAAAACTAAATTTATTATTGGAAAAGTACCTACTCGCATTAAGTTTGTGATTATTTTTGATTTATGATCGTTTTTGTATTTACTTTAATAGTAACCGGTTATTGATTATGGAAAAACAAAAGGAATGGTAATTCATCTTTAAATGGAATCTTAAAAAAATTTGTTAGATCGGTAACACTTTTTGTATGAATTCGTTTTGATTTTCTCAACATCCACTTTTTAGGTATTCATAGTTTGTTGCAAAATAGGCTACAAAATGCTCATGTTTATATTTTGTTTAAATTTAAATAAAGCATGCTTTTAGTTCGAATAAGGTGAACTTGTTTGTAAATTACCGTTATATGAGACCAGGGCGTGGTTTTTCTTCGATTTCTATAAATTTCGAAATCATGCTTACAGAATTGAAATGCAAAGAGTGCACCAAGTGAAATATCGATTTTTTTTTGATTTTCTAAAATACCGTTATAGAGGCGTGGTTATTATATTCAATGTGGCCAATTTACATACATACAGGGTTCTTCAAAAGGAACGCTACAAAAATTATGAATTAAATTCTTTATTCCTGTGAAAGTACATTCGATGCCATTATGTACGGAACTCGATTTCTTTTGCATGGGCACCACGGGCATGCTTGCAGAAGTCCAGACGCTGAACCCAATTTTCGACGGTTTTCAAGCATAAATCGGCCGATACTACTGCAATTTCACGCTGCAATATTCGTACGAAGTTCATCAATCGTCGCTGGCTTGTTGGCATAGACCATAGACTTGACGTAGCCCACAGGAAATAGTCTAACTGCGTCAAATCGCACGACCGAGGCGGCCAATTGACTAGGCCATTTTGTGAGATAACACGTTCACCAAACTTGGTTTTCAATAAATCGATTGTGACATTCGCTGTGTGGCTTGTGGCGCGGTCCTGTTGGAACCACATATTGTCCAAGTCCATATCATCCAATTCGGGCCAAAAATATTCGGTGAAATATTCAAAGTAACGTGCCAGTCTTAATCATCACGGAAGAAGTACGGCCCAATGCCGCCGCCGGCCCATATACCGCACCAAACCGTAATTTTTTGGGGATGCAATGTTGACTCATGGAGTACGTGTGGATTGCTGCCTGTCCAATAATGCATATTTTGCTTATTGACATTCAGCCTGAAATGACGACGACCATAAATTGGACGTAGCGCTCTTAAAGTTGAGGTCATTGACTCCGAATTTCGGCAGTAAATTTTAATAATTTCGACTCGTTGTTGGATCGTATAGCTTTCCATGATGACATGGCAAACCTTACTGAAGAGAAATGTCAAAAGAGCGGGAAAAAATATGGCGTCGTTTGCTGTCACTATCGGTCTACTTTTGTAGCGTCCCTATTGAAAGACCCGTTATATGTCTATATCTACAGACATCGGTAGCTTTTAATGGTCACGAGTGCGGTCGAGTTAAAAAACTGCAGCTACTTTGTTCGCCTAGCTAAGCTTTTCTCTGCAGGGTACATATGTAAATATATAAACATGGTTATGTATGTTTGTACACATAAATATCTAATACCTTCAGCCATATAATAGTATACGTGGATTGGGTTTTTGTGTCGGCAACAAATTCATTGGAGTGGCATAGTGGTTGGGGGGCTTGCCACATTTTTTGGCGCGTGCATTTGCATTGAGTGCATTGAGTGGTGGGTGTAAATATGTTACTATGCCATATACATACATACATATACGCACACTGACACACTGCCCGTTAATTGTGGCCATTCATATGCTTGTTGTCTACCAAGAAGACAGCACCAAAAGCCGCTTGAGAAATGATCGAGTTGAATACATAAAAATGCAAAATTTTTGTTCCGCATTTCAAAGTATGTACCAACTCAAGACAGAAATTGGGAAAGTAAATGGAAAAGTTTATAATGTATTATGATGAACAATTTCTTTGACTGATAATTTGTAAAATTTTTCTATATATATTTTCAAATTTCTTACCGAAATAACAACACCGTTATTAACGAAATAATAGGGTGAATGTTCCAATTTGAATTCCGGATTGCAGTTCGCTCTCAACAGTTGGTAATAAACTGTGGCTGCAGCTTGTAATTATCTTTACCAAATTCTGCCCGAAAGCTTCATTTACGCTCAGCCACAATTGGTTCGATGGATGGATGGGCTCACACGTACTATGTACATACATATATATGTAGATATGGATGGTTGTATTTCTTATCTTCTAGCGAAAATCAAAAAGATTTGTAGCTTTTCACGGTATTCTGGAGTGGCAGTCATGCAAGCGCACAGTCACAGCCGACGTCGCAAATGGCGTAACCTGTCATCGCGTTGTCTCTGAATGTGTACGATTATGTCTCTTGAGCCTAAGTTACAGCCACACTCCCAGTATTTTTCGCAACTTAGTAATTCAAGTATATATGTAAGTATGTATGTAAGTATCTTTGTATATACGACGTAGTTATTCACAAAACACTCTTATCTCCATTAATTTTGCTCGGCGCAGTCAAACGGATAATAACAAGCGTATACTGAGCGCAGCATAGTTTTACCGTTTTTTTTATTTTCCGCACCTAAAAATTGGTTTTGGCTTTGATGGAATTAAAAATGTTAAACTTAGTTAACTCCGGCAACATTTAGTTCGGCAATTACTGTAGCCCGGCTCAAAGCAATGCCAGTTTGTATGACAGCAACAACAAGAAGAATTCCAACGTGATTTATATTCGCCAGCGAAGATGTCTGCTGCGCAGACGCAATCATAGTCGATACCACAGAGCGGCGTGCATTTGCGTGCAAGAACAAATAAGGCAAAAATAAAATTCACTTCACTTGTGTTTTAGAGTCAGCTAATTTGAATTTCTGCACAACAACCTATTAGTCACCAGACCCACCCGCAAATCCCGCAATTTCCGTGACTACGAGTATATCTCATCGCTTGGAATTTGTTTGCACTCGGGTTGTATTCGGAGTTTTTTGACGATACACTAACACCGTGGATGGTTTTCTTTAGGTTAATGATACTAAAAAATACTATGACCTGATCATTAAAATAAATTATTTAGCATTAGTAAGGGTTAACCCTCTAGTGCATAGGCCCGCCTATAGGCGGGGAAAGCTAATTCACCGAATTCTTAAACAAATTTTAAATTTTTTATCTTCAAAATTTTACAAATGTTTAGAGTAAGCCTAAAGCTTCATTTTTTCGCATTCAGTTTGACGAAACAATAGTTAAGTTGTTTATTATTCCAATTTGAAGTGGCGAGTGATTCAATTTTCGCGATTTTAATTGTTAGTGCAAAAACGTTGACTTTTGTTTATTGAAAAAAATTAAGTTTAAAGTGCTTGCGTTTTGAAAAAAATATAAAAGGAATTAAAATAGAGTTGTTTAAGCATTGATAGCATTGTTTGTGCAAAAAGTAATAATCTACAGGTAAGTTAGTGCGACCTTCATTGGAACAACTTTACAGAAGACCTTTATAGTTGGTTCAATTTTTTGTCAGTTTAATAGATATGTTTCGAAGCAGCAATAAAAACTATCAGAAGATGAAATTCAAAATTTTTTTACCAATTACCTTCTGATGATGACGCTTCTGAGGACGAATGCCAAGTCGATGACGACATGAATGGAGATTCTGATTTCGCTTTGCCAGAAGATTCCTTGATTAATGAAATGTTAAACTCTACAGAAACTATGGAGAATTTAATTGACATGAGCTTGAATCTAACAGACTATGAGCCATCTTCTTCTGCGCTTTCCAAATCCAATTGTATTTCTTCACCTCTTGCCGCTTCATCTGCTCAGTCTACTCACAAACGTGGCAAACAAAATATTTTGGACCTTCAAGAAGAAGACAATGGGCCATCAAACCCTTCCAGTAGCATGTTTTGTGGCGTTCGTAGTAATATTCTAAATGATATGCCAGCAATCAAAGGAATGTTATGGAAAAAGAAACACCTTCAGCTTCACGTAAACGAATTGGTTTTTCGTGGCCACAATCACATGCCGGATTTTCTAAAATACTTGAAAACTCCATATGACTGTTTTCGTTATTTTGTTTCAGACGATTTTCTTAAGGTACTTAATATTTTTTTGAGATTTCTTTATTTATATGACAATTTCCTTTCAGACCTTGGCTACTCAAATGAATTTGTATGCCACTCAAAATGATATTTCCACAAAATTCAGAATCGATGAAGTGGAACTTTGCAAATTTCTGGGAATATTGTTCTTCATGTCAGTTTTTCGGTACCCAAATTCTCGTGCATATTGGGGGCAGTACTCTTTGGAACCCGTACGCTTAGCAATGACTTGGAATCGATTCGAAGAAATTCGCTCCCAACTTCATTTTAACGACAAATCCTTGAGTGCTAAGAAAGGCGAACCTGGATATGATCCATTGTATAAAGCAAGACCTCTCATTCAACATTTTAATGAGCGTTTCGAAACAATTCCAATGCTTCAGCGTCTTTGTGTTGATGAGCAAATATGCTTTTCGAAAATGCAAAAAAATCCGTTCAGGCAGAATATGCCGGCAAAACCACACAAGTGGGGCTCCAAGCTGTTTGTCCTTTGCGACTATACAGGATTTTCGTACAATTTCGAATTATATTGTGGCGCTGGTGATAATAAAGTTTTTCCCAACTGTCCTGACCTTGGAGCAGCGTCAAACGTCGCTATACGATTGTCAAAGAATATACCAGATAATATAAATCATATAGTGTATTTTGATAATTTTTACACGTCAGTGGGCTTACTAATTTACTTGAAAAGCCAAGGAATCTACAGCTTGGGCACAGTGCGAACAAATCGCATTCCCAACATCAAACTTTCGACTGATGCTGGGCTCCAAAAGAAAAAAGTAAATAGAGGCTTTTCTGAAGAGTACGTTGGAACAGTTTGTGGAGTGGATGTTAGCAATGTAATGTGGTATGACACAAGGGCAGTTCGCCTACTTTCAACTTACGTGGGAACAGAAACTTTTATAAACCGTGAGAGTGCCTCGTACTCCTCAACAGCAACGCGTTGGGACCGAAAAGAAAAAAAACTATTAATTTTTATAATTTGTAACGGAAAAAGGTATCCGAAACAATTGAAAGCAATATTAGAGTTCCATAGCTTTTTGTTAGGTCAAAATATTACTTTAAATGTGGATATGCCCTAAAAGTCCGCAAATTGGTACACTTACCTTAAACTGGTCCAAGCTGCATTTGTATTAAATTAGTTTAAAAGTAGTATGCAAATAATTTGTTTTAACATGCCACTGATTTTTTTTATATATATACATACATATGTATATGTGAAAGATATAATATATATATACCAAGAACGCTTTCGTTTAAACGATATGTATGTATATACAAATGTTTATTCATATAACTGACATAGTTTTTCCGACAGGGTAGGTACGAAAATCAAGCACGCTTATAAATATACATAGGTATACAAGGTCCGGCCATTGAAGTTTTACCAACATTACAGCGGTCATATTTGTTAAGCTAGTCATTACGATTACATGAAATTTGTTCTGATGGCAGTTAAAAAGGAAGGTGAAGTCAAAAAAATATCTCAATATGTATGCCCTGAATAAATAGATTTAATGCGAATGTGCCAAAGTACCTGCAAACCAATATTCGTGCAGAACGCAGCTCGTTTTCGTATCTATAGTCAAGTCAAAAGATGTTCGCTTCGTGCTGAAATAAATTTATCCTATTTTTTTAAATATTTTAACACATTTTTTTCTATCAAATTAGCAAAAAGTAATTTCAAACAAAAAGGATATGAACTGTTAATTTGCCACTTCACCTGGCGACCCCTGTATGTATATCGTTACGAATAATCAGAGAAGAATAATTCGACTACTATTTGTTGGGCTCTCATTATCGTTGTGATTGGAAATAAATCAGCCCCTTGACGTGACGATGCGGAACGACAATTTAAGCGCTTATTCGATTCGCTTTGAAAATCAAATCAAATCACTGACATCATCTAAGTCAGTGCCACAGATCAGAGACTCATTGTCTTAACTAACTTGTCAGTTAGCTCGCTAAAACTTAGGGAGCGCTGGAAGTGACATGACTACGATGTTAGTACAATTCGTAGTGAATCGTTTTTACTTATGTGATGTTGTTTTAATGGCAATGTTTAATTGTTTAAATTTCGTGTTTTATTTTCGATATTTTAATTGTACTTATCTATTCGTTTGAGATCCATTTGAGTTTTCTTGTGTTCGTACAATGGTATCACTTATGTATAATTGTATTCGTATACTACAGATGCATGTACTCTAGAAACAATCCGAGATTAAAACTAGTGTTGACTGTTTCGTTTTTGTCGTGCTTGATCAGTATTATGTAGATGGTGTTGTCCTACGATCAGCTATACTGAGTAATTTACGAATATACCCACTGTATAGTAGCATTTGAAAGGTAAAAATAAATCTAGATGACTTGCATGGTGTAAATCGGTATATGTACATATGTATGTATATTCCTATGATTTACTCTTACCTATCGCAATATTTTTGTCGTGTATGAATTTTTGGTGGTAAAGCAAATGTAATTTTTTGTACGTAGGTAATAAAGAAAATTCTTAGGGCCGTTTTCATGACTGCGTGCTAAACTTTATCTTTTCTTTAAGCGCGTTTTTGTTTTCTCAAGTGCCTGCTATGTTTATTCCGACGACAAATTTAACAGGCAGTCAATTTTCCGGTTAAAATTTTTGTCGCTTCAGTAAAACCATCTGTTTTGTTTGTAAACATAAAACAGCTGATTGGCTTGTTTACGTTTTTTCATTTGAGGCATAGTGTACTGATATAAAGTGTGCCAGGTAGTTGACGTAAGCAGATTGGAAGTTTCCTTATTATCATTTTCGTAATACATAAGACCTTTGCGAAAATTTTTCGCCTCAATACGCACACACTAAAAATTATTGTTATGTGTGAAAAATAAATTATAAAATATTTGCCAAGTCTGCGTCAGAAAACGAATGTCATTGCTTCCTGCCACACTTTATTTAATTACACTACGGTTTGAGGTATTTGGCTTTATGCAATTTTTATTGTTATTTATTTTTAACAGCTGATTTTGGTTTTTTCTTTTGTTGATGTTGCTGTAACAGCATAAAACATTCCCCATAAAATTTTGGGGAATGCTGCTAAAGTGACAGACCTTGGCAGGGTATAAATCCTGGTCGTTCCAGTATCGTAGAACGGTAGGAGCGTTCTTCTTTTGTCTTCTTCTCCGTTGCCAAGTATTCCCTCTCGTTAAATAAATATTTAATCGGTTGTTGAGAAAATGAAATCGAATTTATCATATCGACAAATTCAACTTGTCTCGATTCTCATATTAACAGTCGGTCGAGAAAAAACAAATAAATAAAAGAAATAAAACTTTTTGCACAACAATTCTAGTCACTAGTTCGAGGTCTGGCACTAGTTTGCGAGACTTTCACTAATGGGTGTAAATCTATACATAAGTATAATTAAATACTATACATGCATACATATGCTATTAATGAATTCGTGTTTCGTTAATGTTGGTAATGAGCACTGTGTCCCTATCTATATTTGGACTGATGTGAGAATTTTTTAATTGACATTTGAATTGAACCTTAAATCAAGTCTGATACTTGACTTGACCTGTGATTCTTTTAGAGTTCTCTTTGTACTTAGACTTGAGTAAGAAATCGAAATTCAACAGACTTCCAAGTAAAGTTATGTGTAATTACGTGTTGTCCAATCAATTATGCACAAAGTTCATTAAACAGAATTGTTATGCGACACTTCTTAAGCTAAATCAAGGTTTATGGATTACCCGTACCATCGCTAAAATTGTGCTGATTTTTTTTTTAACTTGAGAATTCAGTGTATTAAAAATTAACCCCAAAAAATGTTTATCAGGAAAAACCAGTCAAGCAATTTTTATGTTGGCTACATAAGAAAGAATAATTTATGAATTTGGGTTAGTTGTTTGCACCTTCAGAGAGAAAGAAAATTGGGTATTTTGAATGGGGCCGGGTGACACCATATAATAGGCCCTAATGTATGCCTGAGTTTATTTTAATTATAAGCTTTATAATAAGGTATATATACTCCCGCTTCATTTCAGTTGAAAGTTAAAAATAAATCAACAACAAAAACAAACACTGGCATAAATTTATGTTGTTGAAAAATAAAATCTAATTCAAGAGAAAATGATTTGAAATTATTGAAACTATTTCTAGCAAAATTGTTTTTTTTTTCATGATTTAATATTTTGATAAAACGTACGCTTTGTTATCCATTAAATATTGAGATATCTTAAGAAAACTTGGTACACACATTACCCTGGAGCCAAGGTAGTTTCGTATTGCAAATGGAGAAAATCGGATAATAACCACGTCCACATAACGGTGTTTTGTGAAAATCTAAAGAATGCTATATTTCACTAACCACCACAGATAATTTGCTGAAATTTTATCACATATGTAGGTTTGGGTTGGGGAAGAAATACGTGCGTACATTTTTTGTTGGGAAACCCACCTTATTGAAGGAAATTGCATTTTTGCAACTACGGTACCGAACTCTGCCACACTCATTGCATTTCTAGTCAGTAAGCAAACTTCTAAAAATATTTGAACCAAAGCAATTAAAAAAGCTTAAATATTTTTTTAATTACTCGTTTATTGCACTTCCAAAATATAAAAACAAAACATATAAATAAATTCAGTATTATAAAAAATCTAATAAAACATCAAATAAAAGTAAATTCAATGCACAAGCCAATCTCGGACAATGGCAACTATCCTCTAAATAAATGCAAGTCTGTCGAAGAATTGCAACCAACTTCAAGTATAGTGTTTAACAGACTATACCCTAATATGATTCATCTGCACCGAATAGTTGCGGATATAAGACGGGTTTTGCACCGCCCACTTTTAAAATTTATATGTATCTTATTTGGGGCCCGGATACCACATACACAAGCCTCATATCCAAATTACCTGGTCTTGGAAGAAAAGTTCAAGTATGTATGTATTTATATTTACTAGTATCATTTTGTCCTTAACCGAAAATATAATGCCTACTCTGAACATCGATGATTTTTGAATGAAGATTTTTCATGGTAGAAAAACTAACAAAGGCGCGGGGTGTTATCAGAAAAAATCAGTTTTCTATAATTTTTTGAAGCCACGTACTCAGGCTTAGATTAGGCATTGCAACCGGGTTAACTAGACCCTCCAAGTAATGCCAAATCCTTCTCCACCAAGTCTTGCCCACGAAGAGGAGCCACTACCATTGAATATTTTGAGGACTGGAATATTTCCTTCCATTCAAACATGGTTATCTAGCCTGCGTAACCGCTGAATGTTAATGGTCTATGTCACGGTGTAGCTTTTGCAGCGCATCGTTCTATCGTCTGAGGTATTGACCGTCGCAAGTCAATATTGCCGTAAGAAAATTAATCTTTTTTTTTTACAATTTCTGCGGCTAAATGACAGAAGCTGGCGCGAGCGTGGCATACTAGGGGGCCTAATTTTCGACTACTTTTTCAAGCAATGAGTGCTATATCTAGGCAATAGTTCAAGGTAGTCTTGCATGAGAGGACAGGGAAGCCATTAAGTTGATATTTTGCAATGTTTGTTTACGCTCTTGCATTGACGTCACCATACTGTTAAACTGGGCTAATACGAAGAAAGGGGAACGTTTTCGTCGCCACCTCTATTTCTCTACATCGTGGTTTGATTACACAGTGTACGGACATATATACATATATCTGTATGTACATGCATAAAAACAAACGTACATACGTATGTTCATAGAAAACATTGAGCACAGGACATACCGAATGATTGAACTTTATCTGCGACTGAGGCAGACGAAACAAACTATCGCGGATAAATCTTGATAAATTATTACTTAAAATGTCACGATATCAAAACTTCAATGCCATTGCTTTATGATTTGCTTTATTTATGTATATGTGATTTTCCAGTCACATTCACATTGAAATAAATTTCAACTAAAATTAAAATTAGTATAAAATTAAAGTTACATATTTCGACAAAGAGTTATTTCTATCGCTTAACAAAAGCGGATCGCAGTCACAGTTTAATTTTTGCTGACCACTGCTCTAAATACGCTAGGAAAGGTTTACATCGGAGATATCAACTTACTCTCACACCTGTTCACTAAGCCGCGCAAGAGGGAAACATGTTGCTTACAGGGCCACGCTGTGATCGGACGAAAGCGAACGGTATGGGAACGCTACCGAGAGTTGCGAAATGACGACAGACATATTATTCGAAGAAAGAAAAGAGGGGCCGAAATACATACATACGTGATTGGGAAGAGCTTGAGATGTTAGTCGACAAGAAAAGCACCCGAAAATTGTACCAAACAGGCGGCGATTTCGAAGGTTTTAAGACCGGGGCAAATTTCTGTTACAACAAGAACTGGGATCTCGTGACTGATGTCCTAAGCACACTCAAATTGTGAAAGGAATTCTTCTCCACTTTGCTAAATGGTGACAGAGAAAGCGTAGAGAAGTAGAAGACGAAAATCCCAATCCCCAACTCGCTGATGTCGGCATTAACAGCTAGTCACATTACCTCAATAAAGTTCGCATAGCAATAAGGTGGTTACAGCACAAAAAGCGCTGGAGGTGATGGATTCCCAGCTGAGCTATTCAAGCATGGTGGCGAGAAGATGGTAAGGAGCATGCACCAGCTTATCTGCAAAATATGGAATAAGAATGCATGCCCGCCGATTGGAATTTAAGTGTGCTTCGCCCAATCCGCAAGAAGGGTGACTCTGCAATATACACCAATTACCTTAATAGTTCATAAAATGTTCTATCGAGTGTATTGTATGACAGACTGAAAGCAACCACCAATGAACCTTATCAGTGTGGCTTTAGTCTTGGTAAATCTACCATCGACCACATATTCAGGATACGCCAAAATACCCATGAAAAGAGGATCGACACAAACTATCTCTTTCGTCGATTTTAAATCAGCTTTCGACAGCATGAACAGAAGTTGCCTATAAACCACGATGTCTGAATTTGGTATATCTGCAAAAACGACGTTGAGCAACACCACCAGCTGCGCAAGAATTAGGAAGGACGTATCTGAGCCGTTTGATACCAATCGAGATTTCAGACAGAGTGACTCCCTATTAGAAATAAGCGCGGGACACGGGACCTGCGAAATTAATTTCCAAATCGGCGGGATGGACGTGTTTGGGAAGGTCTTCAAAAATTTCCGGAAACTTCCGATAAAATCACAAACTTCCAAAAATCCCGAAAATCTTAATCAAAGTTTTGTTTTTTTTAAATTGCTACCATTTTTGTTTATTTTGAGACGAACACGAAGAGCAAATCAAAACAGAATAATCAAAGTAGGTATGTATGTGTGTTTACAAATAAAGATTTGCCCCTGAGGATGCTAAGGTAGTTAGCGAAACGTTGGGCCAGAAAAGTGAAAATATTTGCACTTAACTAAATTAGATCAAGTTAGACTAAAAAAAAACAAAAAAATATTATTGAGTTTATAAAGTTTTTCTTAATAGCAAGTCTTTTTGAGGCACTACATATTAATGTCTACTCAGAGAATAGTGTTAATGCGTAAAATCACTTTCTTCCTTCTCTATATAACACTAAAAGATAAAAATAGATATTACAAAGTAGTATTCGTTTAGATGTACGCACATACATACTGTTTACATATAAAAATTTGCGAAATGGTAAATTTTGCAAAAATTACAAAAAGTCCTTTTTAAAATAAGAATTTAAACACGCTAAAAAAATAAAAATTATTATAAATTTTTTAATTAAAAAAAGTGTTAAGTATTTAAAATACTAATATATTTAATGTAGCCAAGAGTTTGTTAAAAAAATATATATTATTTTCAATTAATGTGAAATTCGTTTGAATTTTATTCAGTGATATATTTTGGGGCACACGGGGCCCGCGGAACAAATTTGAAAAACATGGGAGGGTTAGGGACTTAAAAATTTAATATCGGGATGGGTGGTATCGGGACCGAATCGGGACTACTGTATGGAGCAGAAGCATGGACGGTGTGAACATCGGACGAGATGGCGATTGTTGTGAAAGATTCTTCGAATGATTTTTTAACTCTTACGCATTTGCGACGGTGAATACCGCAGACGATGAAACGGTGAGCTACATGAAAATATTCAACGCGGTACCTTCTGGTGGTGGACCTGGTGAAGAACGACTTGGCTTCACTTGGCTAGAGTTCCCAACGCCGGTTAGCAAACCAAAGGACAACTGGCGTGGTATTTTATATCAAAGATCAAAATCGCCTCCTTAATTAAAGTAAAATATGGAAAAATATTATACAATTATTTGACATGCGTATTGTATTCACGTGCATATTTACGTATATATGTATGTACAGTTAGATGTACATACAATGTTTGTATGTACAATGTGTATGTATGAGCAATACATAGTATACTGGAGTCTGATTTTTTTTGTGAATTGTGTATTTCATTATTTTGCATTTGAGAAAGAAGTCATACATCAAAACAGACGCCCTTTTTGACAGCAGGAAAAGGGCATAGCAATTTTTTTTTATTACAAAAAACAAGCCTACTGGTTGAACATCACTCTTAAATGGGGTGATATAAATACAAATACAGCTTGACGAAAGAATTCCGCTCATACAGAGCCACTTATGTTTGCATTATTGCGTGCAAAATTTTTTCAACCCCTTACCTATTGACAAGCAATGCAGATCAGTTGAGCATGGAAATCATCTGACAGTGACATGCCGGCGAGAAGTATAATAGAGAGCATTGGACCTGTAGTACAGTAACCCAGTTTTCGTTTACCCTCAAAAAAAAAACACGCAAAAAACAATAAAGAAGAAACAAAAATATAGTGATTGTGTGTGTGCGTACAACTGACAGTTACAATGCGTTTGACAAGAGATCATCAATTTTAGCTGTGGCAAAAGGTGGTTTATGTGCGCGCGTGCGCAAAATACTTGAATGGTGAGCTGTCACTTGCGCTTGCGCACACTTTAACCGGTACATGTGCAATTTGTCACGCCTGCGGAATTAAAATATTGAAAAATCTGAAAATGTTTATATTTTTTTTTGCAGCTATCCGATATGCTTCCAAATAAATGCAAATTCCCTTGAATGCATGCGCTGACGTACTATTGGATGTACCACAAACACACATACATACATACATATGTATGTATGTATGTATTTTATGTTTGTCGAATCACTATGATTATTAGCCGGTTAGAAGCTCCTATTCAATTTTTTTTTGAATCTTACCATAATTTGGATCAGCTTGCTGGTAATGTAATCTGAGAGTTTACAATGTAAAAATATATGTTCGTGTCGATGTTTGTATGCACATAAATATAGTATATAAATCTCCGTATTTTGTAATACTTTAGCTAAATGCAAAAATGACGTTCGGCTTATGAATTAATTATTTCGAGTATGAAATAGTTAATTAAGCAACTTTTCATGTGTCTACATACATATGTACATATATCCGTTTTTGTTAACAAACATATACATACGTACATATGTACATATGTAGATACAAACATATGTCTATTGGCGCACCCAAGCGGGGGTTTTGGGGTTGAACAAAGAGCGTATCTTGCGTATATAGAATCTTTCAATGTTCGAATTCTTTGTTCATTTTATGTAAATAAAGTGTCAGTTATGAGGCTTTAAAAAGTCTATTTAGTTATCACATTCAATTTCAGACACCAATTATCTTTTTTATCGATTTGGACCACTTTGTTAACTGTTGTTTTGCAAAAGCCTTCCGGAATATAAAATTACCAAAAAAAAAATTAAAAATTAAACCCAACTTTTGAGCTCAGACCAATAATAGGATCACAATGGGATCTCTTTTCTAATTTTGAGGGGCATTTTTTGAACAGTTAAGTTAAAGTTAACGAAATACAGAGTAGGCAAGACAGCTTAAATATTCAAAGTTTGATTTGCTTTTATTCGCTGGCATATGTTTTTCACATTGAATGAAATCGTAAATTACAATTTCTTATTTTTAATATTAGTCGTATGGAAGAATGAAAGAATGTATTCAGTACATCATGAAACGTATGTACATATGTATATGGTGTATGTATATATGTTTATGGTGGCTGGAGTATTTACTTCGTGTATTTTGATACTCCTATCTACTGCCCCTCGGCAGGGAACTACAAACCTTCGAGCGTTTTTCTATCATGAGGAGACTTCCCTTGCTGGATCAAATTTTTCGGAATCGGAATAGGTTGGTGTTCCTAATTTCGATTTCGACAAATTTTTTTTTTTGTAAACATTTGCTTTTAAAAGTCGATATGAAAAGTAATTGGCAAACTAAAGTCAAATGTATATACTTATATATATATATATATATATATATGTATATATATGCACATATGTACGCTGTCTGACAGCCAAACCTTTTGCATTTCAAAGTTCAAGTTATTGGGAAGATCTACACATAAATCTTTCACTGTTTTAAACCGTATTCAATGAGATAAGTCTATATCAGAGAATATCTATTTAAAAATTACTTAGATAAACACAGGGAGGGGAAATGGTCGAATCGAAACTGATTTGTTCTGGCCCGATTATCAACTCGGAATGAAAATGATTCGAAAACTATTCGAAATCTATTCGAACTCATTCGGAATCAAGAAGACCACCCCCCAAATAAGTCGGAATTGCATTCATTTTTCTTTTCAAACCAAACTGAAATGTATGTACTATGTAGATATGTATGTATGTAAGTATATCTTGTAACGTCAGGGCTCGATAAAGCAACTTAGCGTAATCTATCTAGTTTTGTTTTCATTCTTAATATACTAGAAATCAAATTATTTATACTAAAAATAGCACCATTTTGATTGGAACATTTTTCCCCTAAACGGCCTTAATTTCTTTCCATTTTTCTCCCTATTTCCAAAATACGACGTTGACTAAGGCAGTAGCAAAATAAGCTGTATGTACATTTTATTATTGCAGCATGGGAACTACATATGAACATATATATGTATGTATGTATGTACATATAACAGTATAACATATACAATTTGTGATTTGTGTGTGAGATTAATTCCTTATTCGCATCTTCCGATTCTAAAAAGTAGTAAAACTGATATCGTTGTATATAATTGTTTTATTGCAATAAAAAAATTTAAATTCGCATCAATATTTGATAAATCTTACAAAACGCTGTGTTTGAAATTAATAAAATAGTATTTTCAGCAACAAATGCAGTATTTCTTGAGCCCAATGCATGGTTTCTGGCTTTTTTATATTCATATAAATATTTGATCATTTCACAGATATTTGATCGAAATAAGACACATTGTTAACTTGTGACTAAAAACAATATTTCCACTCTTGTCCTGAATTTTCATATATTTTTCAACCTACATATGTACACAATTGAAACATGAAACTTTGAAAGTTCGAAAAAAATATATCTTAATTTAACCCATTATCGGACTGGACTCAAAAGTTTCGGAATAAATGATCAGCACGGTATGAGTACTTTAGATGCGGTATGTTTTTCAGGTATCGATCCTTTCTTTCGAAAATACTTCCAAGTAGAAATATTGGTACCTACATGGTATCCTTTCGTCCCTACCTGTCACTATATACATAATTATTCCGGAAATTAACTCTAGAATTCTATTTTGCGTTAGAAGAAGTCAGCAAAAAATTATGATTAATAGCATCAAGGAACTTTCATCCTACAATTACATTGTGTACGGACATGTACGATTTAAAATTTCTTTACCATTATTCAAATTATTTGACATACATATGTATTTACAATACTGCATGGCTAAGGTTTTAATATTTATTAACTAAGGTAAACTTACTGTAATGAAGCTAAAATATAATACAAATCAGCAATAACTGTAATCGGTTGCAACATAATATGAAAAGGCGCTTTACGAACAGCCATAATAATGGCAAACATTTAAATTCCTATGACTGACTATTTGAAATCCTTGAAAATTACAGACGAAAAAAAGGTAATTTAAAAACCTAGGGTAGTTCCAGAATAAGTGCAATCGAAGTCTGTTCTTCAATACATAAATAGAATAAGTGGCGTTAATTTAGTGCTGCCTAATGCTGAGGAAAGAATTTCTGCACGCATTTTTGTGCATGTAACTTAAGTGTACGCTCAAGCCAAACACAGCTATGGAAAATACATTGTATTGTTGTAATTACTGTGATTTCAGCTTCATTGCACTGGCATGCCCACACTGACGATTTAAAACTCGCTAGGTCGGGTGAATATGTCAAATTGTTCTAGCAATCCAGTCAAGTAAATATGAATGTAAGTAAATAATTTGACATCGACACAATTGGTAATTGGCTAGTTTAACAAGTGCATTCGCCCACAATCATTGCCACCTCCGCGATTGTTAGTTAAATATATTTAGTATCTCATTGCGGATATATGTATGTATGTAGTACTAATATTTTTCTGTTAGTTATTAAGTATCGCCCATGGCTGAAATTGTTTGATTTAAATGCGTTTGACATGCGGTCTGTAATAAAAATGCCAAAGTATATTTAACCACCACTGGAGCAAGAAACATTTCAATTCACCTGACCTACAAAAATTTATGTCGAGTATATTTTTGCATAGAAGGGAAGAATAAAACACCAATTAAAGAACGAAATGTTGTTTTTTATAAGACGTTTTTAAGCAAATATTTCAAATTTTGTTTTTATAAAATTATAATTAGATGCATTATATATGATAATATATTGCCAACACCGTATCAACATCAATCATGACCAATATCACAACTCCCTGCCTGGAAAATACTATATGTATCTCTACTGGTGAGGAAAAATTATTCAAAATATCTTAATTTTTTTCTGTGCTACTTTGCCGTGCTATTCCTTAAACTCTTTGTTAAACCCTTTGTTATATTCCGTATATTTCGACTTTGTAATGATGAATTCAACATTATATTATCCTTATACAGAAATCTACATATCTGTCTTAAGATATGCTCAAAATCTGGATATGGCTATTGTAGGGATATTTTAACCCTAAATTTTTAAATATTTAGTAAAACCAGAAATTATACGAACTTAATATATTTATTTTCAAAGGTGCGAAAAAAAAATCAACAAAACTAATAAGCCGAACCTTTTTTGTATTTAGGTTAGGTTGGAATGGCTGGAGGTAGTGACACCTCCTGCACTCAGGCCAATAGTAGGCTCGTTGTGATGCCATGTCAAAACTTCGTACCCGACGATGTTGCGCCGCTAGCCTGGGATTGAATCATTGCTTTACACAAATACTCGTATTAACCGAAATCACACAATTTGGCACAGACATTGCAGCAGTAAAACCTAAGAATTTCCGAAAAATCACAAAAGGGCACCTTAATTTTTGTGCGACGTTTTGGTAAGTTTGACAATTTTGAATTATGCTACATATTATAATAACAATTTAAATTTTTTAATATATCGATGTATGGAATTAAAAAAAGTTTAAAGTTAAAAAAGTTGCCGAGTTTTTTTCGGCACCCTGTAAAAACAACTAAATTGTTTTATTCTCAATAATTTCTACATTTGATCTTCGATTTTTATGAATGATATAAAGTTGCGTACAGGATCCCTTTTTTAGAAAAAACTTGCATACAAATTGAGTTTGACATGATAGTCAAACTATCAGGGTCTTTTTTAATATTTCAAATCCACACATTTTCAGCTTATTTGTTTTTTATGATACGGTGCCCATATATATGAAAGCGTTGAATAAATGTTTTTTTTGTTTAATCTGGAGTCGCTTTACTCCTTCTGTGAACGATACACGATACATGAACATATCCCTCGTGTCAAAATTTGGTATTATGAGTTCAATTAACATTCCTCAATCATCATCAAAACCCAAAAATCAGAATTCTACACGTAAGTTTTTTTTAGAGAAATTCAAGTCCAAACAATTGGAATCCGTCGAGTTTGTAATTTAAATTTTATTATCAAGAATCAAATCAGTTCATTGAGAATTGCTATTATTGTAACATTAACGAAAATATTTATTTATTTATTTAGTAATTTATTCATTCATCAATTAAAGTACAACACAAATAGATTACTAAATACTAAGGCTTACATTTATTATTTGATATACAATATTATGAGATACATACATTACTCACAATTCAAAATATTAAGTTTTGACTTAAAAGTTTCTCTGAGTTTCTCAAACTTGATATGACTGCTTTATACAACGTGTAAGCGGTTCATTAAGACTAAAACTCGTCCTGTGATAAGGGAACATATTGCTGAGTCTAAATGTAGGAGGAGGACAAATAAAAAATATTAGCTCCCGTAAGCAGGGGCATTTGATATGATTCGTCACTATGCCACTTATAAACATTGCTGAAGAAATTTTTCTTCGCATTTGTAATGGTGGAAATGCTAACAAAAGGCATCTACTTTTATATATAGCCAAGCTACAAGGCCAACGAAGAGAATTAATGGCAAATCTAGTGAAACGTTTCAGAACTTTCTCAATTCTCAAAGCGTAACCCATATAGAATGGATCCCAGATGATGCTGCAATACGCTGGCTTTGATCTAACAAGAGAAAAGTACAAATTTTTTGGCGTAAAAACGTTTTGATGGAAACTTCGCCCTAGTTAACTGGCATTCTTTTACCACTTCGTAATTAAATTGCCGCGAATTTCTAAGCAAATTAATATGTATCAAACCCAACTGAATTTGCAGAACAATTTCTATTTATGCTGCCATGCTCCCATTATCCCATATGACTTATATGAACTAATTTAGCTGCAAGTCGGAGCGTGTACTCTTTTTTGGAATGATGTAACATTTGATTTGAAAACATAATATGACGTATTAGAAATAATTAGGCTTTATGCGTACTTTTTAATTACTTTGTGCTTAGGATAATGATGAAAGCATTTCGTGTCAAAGAAATTCGAACCCTTAAGAAATTTGCACATCAACACCATTTTAACTACGATGAACAAGGTATGTAGAGCTGTCAGAGTTAAGGATTTATCGCAGAGAAGATAAATATATCAATTTACACTTAACAAATCCTCTAAGAATCTTGGATCATTTCTAAATGGCGACGAATTTGTTTCAGATTATACTATATGTATTTATTTTTATTCCGAAATTTCCATTAGCCAGTTGTACTCGTTTTTACTCGAATTGGAACATCATTACTTTTCAAACTGTATAAAGAAGCGAAGCGAATGGGTCTGGAGGTGAACGAGGGCAAAAGAAAGTGCATCCTATCATCAAATAAACAGTCAGCGGATTCCCCTCTTGGCTCCCGCATCACTGCTGGTAGTTACAATTTTGACAAAGTAGAGGACTTTGTTTATCTTGGAACTAGCATTAACATCAAGTATAATCTGTCTTGGCAACAAATGCTACTTTGGTCTGAGTAGGCAAATGCGCAGTACGAGCATTCCACGGAAAATGGTAAGTTTCGACCGCCGGACTAATTGCGTTTCCGGATGATTTTTTTAGTATCAATATATTTAAAATATATTATACTTTGATATTAACATCATTTTTTCACTGGACTTTACTTTGAAGTACTTTTTTTTGTTACCAAAAAGAAGGGATAAAGTGTTTATTTCCATTTACCGGTAGTTGATTATATTCATACATCTTATTCTCATTACATATGACAAATAAAGTTAAACTGGTACTTGTTGTTAAAAGTAATTATAGTAATATTTTAAAAACCGCTATTTAAAAAAAAACTTATATTTGAATAACGTGAAAATTTTGTTTCAAAAATGTGCATTAATTATGTCCCGTACAAACGCACTATATGGTTAATGTTGTTTTTGTGCTTGTACATGTAACTGTTTTAATACATTTGCTTTTCATTTAAAGCGAGTTATTATTGCACTTTTTAGTTGTGCAGTAATTTTTTTAGTTAGTATTGTTAGAAGTTCAATTCGTGGTCGTTTATTTTTGTCCCGTACAAACGCGTCATACAAGTGTAAACCAAACTTTCCCTTTATTAAAAAATTGACAAAATTGATAAAAATAATAGTACGTCGCGTTACAGAAAATGGAGAAACGAGAAAGAAAAAAATGATTCTGATTTCAAAAATAGAGAAAAAGCACGAGTTAAAGAGTGGAGAAAAAGAAAAGTTGAAGTGATGACACAAGAAGAAAAGGAAAAGCGGAGGAGGTATGAGAAAGAAAGAAAAAAGTGCAAAGAGCCAAAAAATTAGTAGCAATTTATGATAGATCGGGTATTTCTACTATTATAAATAATTGCGACGAAAGTTGTGCAGAAAATTCTGAATATTTTCCGTACAATTGCAAACAAACCTATGTATGCAAAGGCTGTCCAGAAGTGTATACGAAGTCTGCCGAATTCACCCACTAAGCAAAAAGCTGTAGTAACGGGTGTAGCAAAAAAAATAGGACTCAAAATTGAAAATGAAATGAAGAAATCTATGAATGTGTCCATACATGATGATGAAACTGAAAAAATGGTGAAAGATTTTTACTTTCGTCCAGATATTGTGTATACATGTCCAGGTATGAACGACACAATGGTCGCTTGGATTAGTGGCATTACCTTACTCTTTTTTTAAAAGAAGCCTTTTATATATTAAAGGAAGAGTTTGCGAATACTAAAATAGAGTTTTCGAGATTCTGTGCACTACGACCGAAAAATGTTTTGCTATTAAAAGACACTCCATCAGAACAATGCAAATGTATAATTCACGAGAATTTCATTCTTAAATTAAAATGCCTGAAAATTAACTACGATAACTCTTACTGGAACAACATTCTCTGTGACACGGGGCTAAATTCAAACTGTTGGAGAAATAACTGCGATGCATGTAAAAATGGAAGTAAAATTATATTGCCTGATGATCCATCGAAAAATTTAGTTTGCAATCAGTGGAAAAAGGAGATGATCAACGAGTAAAATTGCAGACAGAAGAAATCAGTTGTGGAGAGTTGTATGAGAATTTAGTTTCCGTTTTACCATGTGTCATAAATCATATAAACATAAAAAGAGTACAAGCACAAGAATTTCAGAGTGATAAAAATAACGAACATGCGAGGATACTTCAAATTGATTTTGCTATGTCTTATTCTTGTGAATATCAAAACGAGGTGCAGTCAGCTTTATGGAGCAGAGAAAGTGTTACTCTTTTTACTGCTGCTTCATTTTTTATGTCACAATGTAAATCTTTTTTGGTTTGTTCCGATACAAAGCAAAAAAATAAAAACAGTATCTTCACATTCGTGACCTATTTATATGATACGATTTTTGCAGCAGATAATGGAACCCCACTTAAAGAAGTTATTTGGAGTGATGGTCCGTCTTCTGAGTTCAAGAATCGTTTTATGGTCACGTTATTGATATTTCTTTCTCAAAAATATAATAAGCGATTTGAATGGAAATATCTTGCTACTTCCCACGGCAAAGGAATTGTAGGCGGAGTCGGCGGAAATGCAAAACGGCTTGTAAATCAAAAATCACGTAGTCAAGCCAGTGATACCGTTGTCCAAAATGCAAAAGATTTCGCAGCATTAGCTACCAGTCTAGTTCCTTCAACAACCATCTGTTATATTTCTGAATCCGAAATAGCTGAAAAAATTCAGAAAGTTCGTCCTTGGGAATCGACTAAGCCTGTACCCGGAATATCTAAATTTCACGTTATATCAGCAAATGGGAGTGAAGTTACATGCAAAAAACATGCATTAGATAACAACAGCACGACCACGTGCAAAACAAAGTTTAAGAACTGAATTTCGTACGAGTCCCGTACAAACAGTTTAGTTGTAACACATAAATCTTTTGAAGTAAATATATTTCGTTTATATTGTTATTGTTTTAATAAACTTTAATATAAGTACTACCAAAGCTAGTTTTTGTTTTTTTATCAAAAATTATTAATTTCGCTAAAATTTCACCTAACTCACTATAACTCAGAATCATGGTGGACTGGAGCTGTCCCGTACAAACATATAAGTTATTTGGGAACTACCACACAACATTAGTGCATTAAATACTTTATTTGATAAAGCTATGGTTTGTCTTTAGTTCAAGACGTAACCTATAAAAATTCGTACGATTTGTCCCGTACCAACCATGGAATGCTCCAGTAAAGCCCTCTCTCGACGAACGAAAAGCACGCTCTACAAGTCCCTCATCATGCCCGTGTTATTGTATTTCGCAGAAGCATGGACGCTGTCAATAACAGCTGAGATGGCTCTTGGACTGTTCGAGAGAAAGATTCCCCGAAAGATTTTTGGACCCTTGCAGCTATCCTGGCTATTCAACGTGATAACCGTTGCTGTGGGCAGAGGAAGAGGAAGGCCTCCTCTACGTTGGAAAGACTATATGGAAAAGGACTTGGCTTCACTTGGTGTCTCTAGCTGGCGTCAGTTAGCCAAGCGGAGGAGCCAAGGGGAGCGACTGACGCGCCATGTTGAAATGGGCCAAAATCGCATAGGCGGTATAGCGCCAATCAAGAAGAAAAAGGACATCATTACTCATGATCAACGAAATGTCAAAAATAAAATATGATTATTTCAAATCTCTATCATATTGCGCAAAAATTTGTGCATTCTCATATGCATACATACTACATGCAAACCCCACATACGTAGTTTAGTTCATAAATCATTTACCAATTCCGTACTGTCCATAATAAATAGCCTAGAAGCTGAATTCCAAACTGAATTTCATCAATTGGTGTTATCAATGGCATATTCAAATGTACATAAAAATACACTTATAATACCCAAATACTACTGCGTTTTATATAGTGCAAAAAAATCAGTAATTTTATTCTAATGGCTTAACGATCGGTAATTTGAAATTTGCACATTCGCGCATGCTTACCTACTCATTATCCTCTTCTTTCCTCCCTTGCCAATTCAGTAGAGGAACGCAATTCGATAAAATAACGTACGTAAATGCAAAAACTAGGGTGGTTTCCGATTTAGTTGACATATTCATTAGCTCTATTGTTAGTTTTTGCGTGATTTACTTTAATATCTTGCATGGTCCATTGAAATAATGTGCTGCAGTTGTACATACATACGTACCTTTCACGAAGGGCTTTTTAAACATATCCCGCACTAAATAAGAGAAATTCCCAACCTGAAAATCAGATTCAAATAACAATAAATATATTTATGTACATACATATACATACATATAACTCAATTATGGAAAATGCAGTCTCAGCTTACTACAAAATTAGGCATAACGTTGGTTTGAATTGTTGGCGAAAATATAGATAGTATAATGATTGAATTGATTTATGGAAGAATATCGAGTTGTTACTCTGTTTTAGTTAGATTGCGATATGTGTGTTTATATTTAATGTTTTTTACTGATAGTTTGGAGGCTATTTAAGAAAAACTAGTAATCATTTTACCACTTGGCGGCCGACAAAGTCTAGTGTGTAGAGTGGGTGTGTAATCATCTGGAGAACCCTGGGTAAAAATGTGAAAATATGCACGGACTCCCTTGCAACTCTAAAATCAATATCTAATTTAACTAACGAAAACTACTACACAATCTCCATAAGAAACTTACTTATAAAAAACAAGAACAAAATTAAACTTATCTGGGTACCTGGCCACACAAAAATAACAGGTAACGAGATAGCCGATACAGTAGCAAAGTCCGCACATAACACTGGACCACGAATTTCAACTTTTTCTCTTTACCAGAAACGCCGTTATGAAATTCGTATGTAAAATCACCACCTTATTTCGAAAATCGAGTTCATTTTTGATTCTATGGTACCGTTTTTGAGATATTTGCAATTTACCGTTATTCGAAAAAACCAAAAAGATGGCTCCCTTTAATTACGTATATCTCACGAACGTGTCGAGCAATTGCTACATTGTTTTTTGCTCAACCAGATAGTTTTTGAGATATTAGCTTATCATTTTAGATTTTTGTTTTTTTTTATGAAAAAATATGAAAAAATTACTCTTTGCGAGGGCAGCATTCCAAAACCACAACCTTTTTTCCAGATATTTTTTCTTTACGTAAAGCTCTGTTTAATTAGAAAAAATATAAGATCAATGCAAAACTACGTAAGTTATAAACGATCAAATAAAAATACCCAGATTGCGCAACTTCAATGTATGTATACATATGTATGTACATATATTAAAGGTATAAAGTGCAAATGGGATATTATCCGGATAAACGAATAGCACCATAATAATGATAATACTTTTTCTTTAAATAAATCAAATAGTACTTTTAATACTCGAATTGTTTTATAGTAGGTAGAGTGGTTGCATCGAAAGGAAGAGTTGTTGGGTTCGAAACCTGCTGTAGGCATATAGTTATAAACATGTATTTCCGTCACTTATGGGTAAGTATGCAGGTAGATTTTCAAAATTATAAAAAAACAAGTAAACACAGCGCTGTCTACGGCTATGCCGAAGGCTTCATACCTTTCATGAATGGAAGAATAGTAAAAAACGTGTTATTGTATTACAATTTCGTATTACCTATAGTTAAAAGCGAAAATTTCCTTCAAATCTATAAAAATAATTCTAGTAAAGGCATTGTTATAAATTATTTAATGCTTTTCCTTATGTAATTAAAAAGAACTATGTTTTAAGAAGGGAATGGTTTTTGAATATTTTTAATATCGTATCGACGCTTGATATTCAACATTTAAAAAATACAAATAATTAAGTATTAATATGTAAGACCTACATATGTCGGTCTTTGAAAACAGTTATCAGATCCGTATATAGTTCCCAAACGTTTAACGCTATGATTCATGTGATATTGCGCTGAGCTTATTACTTTTCGCAATAAATATTTGTCCTGAATTTATCTTGCCGATCTACACTGTGAACTCCGATCTTGATGAATACTAATATATAGCTAATAATGGTTGATGTTTGTGCAAAATTTCAAGCCTTTAGCTGTTTAAATGGAGGAGTTATGGTGCAAAATGCAATATCTGAACAATCGGTTGTATGGGAGCTATATGTTATATTTCTCCGATCTTCATGATTTTCAATACTGATACGTAGCTAATAATGGCTGATATTTCTGCAAAATTTCAAGTCTTTAGCTGTTTAAATGGAGGAGTTATGGTGCAAAATGCAATATCTGAACAATCGGTTGTATGGGAGCTATATGTTATATTTCTCCGATCTTCATGATTTTCAATACTGATACTTAGCTAATAATGGCTGATATTTCTGCAAAATTTTAAGCCTTTAGCTGCTTAAATGGAGGAGTTATGGCGCAAAATTCAATATCTGAATAATCGGTTGTATTATATGTTATATTCACCCGATCTGGCCGATTCCAATAAATGTTTAATCATTTGTACAACGACACCTGCTCACCAAATTTCATCAAAATAGCTCTAAAATTGAGGGACTAGTTTGCGTTCAAACAGACGGACAGACGGACAGACGGACAGACAGACGGACATGGCTAAATCGACTCAGCTCATCGTCCTGATCATTTAGGTATACTTTTTGATGGGTCTATCTCTTCTCCTTCTGGCACTTACAAACATCGGACCAAACTTAATATACCATTTCATTCTCATGAAAGGTATAAATAGAAAAGAAAATGTTTAAAGCCTGCATCTAAAGCAGGTAGTATTTTCTTTTCCCTGCTTCGTATAAAAAGGAACTTTTCTGTCTAGGTAAGACTTGATTTTTTCAATTTTATTCTTGTTCCGAGTATAAATATGAGTTAATGCGCCTTGAAACTTCATAACATCTGCAAGGCTCGCCGGAGATAGTTCAGTTCATAAGTCAAATTTCAAAACCGTGATTTATTAAAAAAAATAAAATGAGTAAAAGGACGCGAGAATGTGAGTGTAATAACGATCCAGATATGTTCTGTTTCATGTGTGGCCAATATACTATCATAAGGCGACGACGAGTGTTCTCAGATCATATCAAAACTTTATACTCCAAGTATTTTGGCATTGAGCCCAAAAATGCTGAAAAACCATGGACACCGAACACTTTGTGTACATCGTGTCGAGAAGAATTGATTCATTTGGAATCAGGACAGCAAATCAAATTTGAGACGCCAATGATATAGAGAGAACCTACTTGCCATTCAATAGAGTGTTATATTTGTCAAACAAAAGTACTTGGGGTTGGAAGATCAAGAAGAGTAACCTATGCTAGCGTACCTACAGTGACATTGACGGCAGTTGCGGATCCAGTTCCATTGTCAACAGTAATATCTGAGTGCAGGGAATCAAGTTATACTGAATTTCGCATGGGGAACGAGAGAAACGTTCTGTCACAAGCACAACTTAATGATTGGATAAGAGATTTGGAACTATCCAAGGAAAAGGCCGAGATCCACACTTCTCGTATGCAACAATTTAAATTTGTGTCATCTGATGTAAAGGTGATATATTGTAGAACTCGTCACGAACCATTTTCCAAACACTATACCAAGAACGACAGTATATGCTACTGCAACGACATTCCTGGTTTATTCAAAGAGTTTGGTCAAACATATGATTCAAAAGAGTGGCGATTGTTCATAGACAGCAATAAACTGAGTTTGAAGGCTGTATTATTGCATATTGGTAACAAAAAGCCTTCTATCCCGATCGCACATGCAGTAAATACAAAGGAAACCTACGAGGAAATGCAAAAAATACTAAAATTTATCAAATATGAAGAGCATGATTGGAAAATATGTTCTGATCTCAAAGTCGTTGCAATGCTATGCGGTCTACAAAGTGGCTACACCAAGCAATGCTGCTTCCTGTGCAAGTGGGATAGCCGAGCTCGTAAGGACCACTACGTCAGAAAGGATTGGCCGGAAAGAGTCGAGTTTACCGTTGGTGTGGATAACATCAAATACACCCCTCTTGTCAAGAAAGAGAAAATCATACTTCCATCCTTACACATCAAGCTCGGTCTCATTAAAAACTTTGTTAAGGCTTTGGACAAAGAAGACGAAGCATTCGACTATTTGAAAACACTTTTTCCAGATATTTCTCAAGCCAAGATAAAGGAAGGTATTTTTGTTAGACCACAAATAAAAAAATTGATCAACAATAATCAATTCAAAGGACTACTCTCATCAGTTGAGGCAGCAGCGTGGGAATCCTTTGAAAAGGTCGTTGCTTCTTTTCTCGGTAGACACAAAAGCCCTAACTACGAGCAGATAGTGAACGACTTAATCAATAATTATGCGAAAATGGGTAAATATTAAAGGCTTCTTAAAATTAATTTCCCAAAATTTTATAACTTGTTTACCTAACTAATATTTTCTTTCCAGGCGTAAATATGTCTTTAAAAATTCACTTTCTCCACTCACATTTGAGCTTTTTTCCGGCAAATCTTGGCGACGAAAGTGACGAACATGGCGAAAAGTTTCATCAGCAAATGAAATTAATTGAGAATCGATATCAAGGATTCTGGGACGTCGCAATGATGGATGATTACTGCTGGCTTCTCATAAGAGAAACCGATCATAAACTGAATAAGCGTCAAAGTAGAACACATAATTATTTCGAATTCAGATAAAGATTGTTAGAATATAGTATAAACATAAATAAATTAAAAAAAAAGTTAAAAATATGGGTAATTTCATTCATAAATTTAACTTTTAACTCAATAGAAACAGAGCATAGCTAGATATTTCACTCTTCTTTATACCATACATACGTTTTGAGGTATATGTTGAAATTCCGCAACCTGGGTATTTTTATTTGATCGTTTATACCTTACGTAGTTTTGCATTGATTTTCTTCGATGATAGCTTATCTTTTTTCTAATTAAACAGAACTTTACGTAAAGAAAAAATATCTGGAAAAAGGTTGTGGTTTTGGAATGCTGCTCTCGCAAAGAGTAATTTTTTTCATATTTTTTCATAAAAAAAACAAAAATCTAAGATGATAAGCTAATATCTCGAAAACAATCTGGTTGAGCAAAAAACAATGTATGATGCATTTATATCAAATTTTATTTTCTTTCTGATTCTGTAAACTTTTTTGCTTGACCCGTTCGTGAGATATACGTAATTAAAAGGAGCCATCTTTTTGGTTTTTTCGAATAACGGTAAATTGCAAATATCTCAAAAACGGTACCGTAGAATCAAAAATGAACTCGATTTTCGAAATCAGGGGGTGGTTTTACATACGAATTTCATAACGGCATCTCTGGTAAATTTTGGCCGTCGACCAGTGTAATCAACCACTAATTACTACGCCCAACATACTACTACCCGACATACTAAGACACATAAAAAAGAAGCAGGCTGTGTCAGAGACACGGCCATTAAGGTTAACGTAGAATATGCCATCCGATAAGACAGAAAACATATGTAACAATAAATGATAAATAATACAAGCAAATGAATTTCTTTATTTGATAGTTACTTTGGATGATATACATAAGCTTATGATAGGAAAAATAGGATAAAAATGTTTTTAAATTATCAATTAAATTTCTCGCAAAAACGAAGTCAATGGCTGTTATCAATAGTAAAGATAAATGATAAATAACATACGCGAATCAATTTTATTATTTTTTTTGCAGTGCTTGGCAGCATTTTCTCTTCTTTTACTCTACTTTAACTTGCCCGCCTAAAATTATGCAATACAAAGAAAGGGCTGCACGAGTACATTTAAATCGCCCAACAGCAAACACTCAACCAAACACCACACACATATTTGTGTGCATGTGTTTATACAATTTTCATTTGAGAAATTTAAATATTAGGAAGATATCAACCAACATGAAATGTATGTCAAACGAAAGCTAACATCTTCATTTGACTACAAAAAAAAAAAAAAATTAATCGAGCCGTTTCCTTATAATTAAAGAAATAGAGATTACAACAATAAAAACCTGACATTGGTGCCCATACGGTAAGGTAAGACGTATTCTACGCCAAAATATATTCAACAAACGACATCAGGAGTCATACAACAACACGACTAACTGTTATAAGCTAATCGACCCTAATATGAATAATATATACAACTATTATACATTTTCTCCAAATGAAGGCATAACCAGAAAAGACTGTAAAGATTACAAGACTCAGGCTAGGTCACGCAAGAATGTCGCACGAACACTTAATTAGTAAAGAAAGCAGCAACTGCAAATACTGTAACGCTTCCAACTCAACAATAGAACATATTTTAGACTACTGCACCCATTTGAGTAGACACAGGAGTTCTTTTCAGAATACTAAACCTTCAACCTTTCTCACTAACCCAACAATTGAACACATAAATAAAATAATAAACTATCTACATATATAACGATATTTAATGTAAAGAATAATTAGCATAAGTTACTGATCATAGCTTTAAGTTTGTACTTGCCTTTAAAATAAGACATACAATTCGTTAAAAAAAAAATGTGCAAACATTTGCATGTACATAGTAACTGCGTAATTGCCCACAACTATTTTTCACTACGTATGAGAAAAGGGTGTTATCGACGAAATTCTAAGTTTTGCATTAAAGTAGCATATATTTCTTAAAATAAACGTCCTTAGTTTGCATTAACTTATAAATTTAGAGATTTTAAAGCATTTAGATCAGGACATAGCCGCACGATAATCAGATTTTTTTACGGAGAGATGATCGGCAATACACACGTACACTTGCACAAGGCTGCCGCCTATTATGGAAAAATCTAAATGCGAATTTGTGCTTACTAATGGAAACTAAATATGTTCCTTTGTGGCATGTAAAGATCTGAAATTGTTGTGTGCATTTGAAAATTATATAATAGTTCCTATACATTTAACCAGGCAAATGAAGGCGAGCATAATAAAAAGGTGATGTACGTACTGACAGCGACAGCTCGTTTGGCTACTGCCTCAGTTCAACGTTGTACTTTGAAAGTGGGGGGGAAATGGAAGGAAATTAAGGACACTTTGGCATAGTAATGGGTATTTGTTTAGACTTATGGTTTTCAATGAAGCAATACTTTTTTCGGAGTTGGTAGTTTTGCCAGATGTTACATGATTTATACTCAGCTTGGTTTGCCATTTCATAATGAGCAGACTTACTTCGGCGAAACGTTTCCAAATCGTCCAAATTTATTACCAAAATAATGGTTGGCACTAAAATAATGGACGCATCGCGCGCTGCATCGCACATTCGGTCGATATAAACGCCCAGCAAGGTCGGTAGTTCGACCAACCATGGAGAGACGCCGTACAGTGCGCACCCGAAGACACTATTCCTACTGTGGAGCAGAGTATCGAAGAAGACCCAAATGAGTTCAACACTTTATGGAAGATTTCGCAGAAGGATCTTGGTTTGCAGGATTACAAAATGCAACTCGTGGAAGAATTGAACCCGAACGCCCATCAAGCGCTTAGCACGTTCGATGAATGGCCACCGATACCGATTTTCATAAGAAAATTTTGTTCAGCGATTAAGCCCGCTTTTGGTTGAACGGGTACGTTAATAAACAAAATGGTCGCATTTGGAGTGTTGATAATCCACAAGTCATTATTGAGACGCCGTTACATCCGCAAAATGTCACTGTTGGGTGTGCTCGATGGGGACAAGGAATCATTGGTCCATATTTCTTCAAAAATCAAGCCGGGCATAATGTTACAGTCATTGGAGAACGCAAAAAAGCCATGATTAATAACTTTTTTATGCCTGAATTGGAGGATGATACTGTTGACGCATTTTGGTTCCAGCAATAAGGCAGTACATGCCATACAGCCAACGAAACAATAAATTTATTAAAGGAAATTGTTGGGGGCCGCATTATTTCGCGTCGTGGGCCTGTGGCGTGGCCTCCAAGATCGTGCGATCTAACATCGCTGGACTATTTTTTCTGGGGTTGTGTGAGTTCGCTTGTCTACGCAGATAAGGTCGAGACGATTGACGCCTTGGAAGAGAATTTTCGGCGCGTTTTTCCTGACATATGACCCCAATTGCTAAGAAAAAGTGGTCGAAAAGTGGGTCTCTCGGCTGGAATTTCTTCGAGACAGCACCGGTGATCATTATTTTTAAAACATAATTGCAAACCCTTATCTTTATATTAAAGATGAAATATTAACATAACTAGACAGATTGTCCTAAGTTGTATTAAGTTGTATTAATTGTCCTAAGTTGTATTAATGAACTCAAACATTACCAAAATATAGAAACCCAAATGGGATTAATATTAAGTTTAACAGTCTTACTATGCAATATAGAGTTACTGCCTTTAAATACGCTAAGATTACTTTTATTAAAAATTATAAAGTTTATTATGAGCTCAAAAACTAATATTGTCGAATTATAAAGAGAGTGTATAAAATAACAAGGAAAACGATTTTTCTTATGCGAACTCAGTGCACTTATTTAAAACTCTATAGTCTACACAACACCTATAAGGACAAAACCTGGAAGCCTTGTCGAGCATGTCGTTTAGCTCCTCGTCCATACCCGACTGTATGACAGGAGACACCTGTTGATATCGCTGCTTGACAGGTCTGTTTATATCAATTTTAATGATTTGAAAAACAAGGATCTTGCTAACCTGGTTAGTACAAAACTATGTTGAAAAATGGTTGAAATACATTTGGGGATTATCATTAGACAAAAGCTTTTTCAAATATTTTTGACACAGCTAAAGAAACACGCACACACTACACATGCGGCTGCGCCGGCCGTATGGCTGTATTATAGCTATGTGTGTGGGATACAAAAAATCACTAGATTTAAAGTATCCTTGGTTATCTTTATATTGGATGACCACAGCATTCGGAAAGTTTCTTAAATTTCGATCAATTCAAATAATAACACAATCACAATTGGACGATGCTGAACTTGGTCAGGAACACACTTGAACGTGTCAGTAGATACAAGTAGAAAAAATATATAAAAATACACGAATTTATTTTCGAGCGCCATATAAGTACACATGCACATATGTAAGTCTGATATTATAAATAAGAAATTATGATTCACGATTTCATTCAAGCAAAAATACAAATGTCAGCAAATAAAAGCAAATCAAACTTTGAATAATGAAGCTGTATTGCCTACTGTTCAAAAAAATCCCATCAAAATTATAAAAGAGAACACACGGTTTTGCTAAGGCAGTCAACATGTCGGAATTAGAGCGAGAAGTTGTCTACGTACGTCACCTTTCATAATTGCACCATGGGCATAACTGGGGTCATCCCTAAGGGGTTAGTTTAAATTTACTAGAGACATTTTTTTTCGTCACTTTTTAAAAACGCGTTACCCTTTAATTTTTGACATTAAGCAAGATTACCAAAAATTAATGTCAAAACTGTTTCTGGATTTAAAAAAATTGTTAACTGTATTTTTAAGACCTTAAACCACAAGAAAACGCCATATCCAAAAATTCAATCAGTCCAATCTCAAAAACGTATTTTATTTGCGTACATTTTTTTCTATAATAAATTATTTCATTTAACAATGCTCCCCCATAGGAGCAGAGTTTAGACAAGCGCCACTGTGAAAGTAAACTTTTGTCGAAAACTTTTTGTTATTTATTTTTCATTTAATTTCGTCTGAATCATAGCAAGGTGTTGGTGGATTCTGCCAGTTATAATTACATCTAATATTAATCCTAATAAAAAAGATTTTGATTCAAAAAGGTGGACATTAGATGTGTGGATGAGCTTCTTTCTTTCTTTGTTGTGTGCATCACAAGAGATGAACCTTCAACAAATGAAAATAGAACAGACTACACCAGTAAGAGCTTGAAACTTTTAAAATTTGGTCCTGCTTAATGTGCCCAACTCGTATCCACCCAACTCTAGCAAGATTTATATGACTATTCATATTGTTTTTATTGTTACTAAAAATTGTTTTCAAGTTACAAAAGTTTTATTGTGTAAAGAAGGGAGTAAATGAAAACTGTCTTAACACTGCAAAGTTATAATCAACATTTAAGAGTACATACAAACATGCATGCATTTTCAAAGCATCCCACGAATTTCCTTGTCTCTCGGTTTCATTGTTTGAGCAACTATGTTGATTTTGTGTTTATGTATGTATGTATATCGGATGTTGTATTTACTTGCGCCAACTATGTAGTCCTAACACATTCTGACGCATATTTACGCTTTCGTATTTATAAAGTTAAATATACAGCGTATCTCAAAACTGTTCAGAGAATAAAAATCTTTTTCATTTGATCAAAGTCGAATACTTATTTTACATGCAAATATGCAGATCAATGTAAATTATTCTTTAAAAAATTACTCGTTTTCCAAATTTTTGAGTTCTTCTTACTGCGATGCCACTATGGCTGAAATAAGCATTTTTACAGCTAAAAGCCCAATTTTAAATTTTCGCTTTCAATATGTTTACGTTATAATACGGACATGTTTCTAGATACTCTAATTAGAAAAGAATTGATAAATTTATGACCTGAAAGTAACGCTGACGCCCACGATGGTCCCTTAACGTAAACAAATAAGAAGTTCGAAGTGTGATTATTTTAGCAATGGAAAATTAAAGTAATTATTGTGCTTGTTTCCTGGAGTGCACCTTATTCTGTCCGCTCTCGTCAGGGTTGCCATTGCCTGCCGTGGGGCGACCGCTATTAGAAAACATTTTTCTATAATTTTTGACGTTACTTGCCCTGGGCAGGATTCGAACCCGTGCGCTACACTATGGACAAAATTACCCAATTTTTGGCCAAATCTCCAACTTTTATTGTTGAATTGTTTTTGTTTTATAACTGTTAATGAAGAAAATTTACCCTTATGCTTGGAATTAGTGTTCCATTTATAAAACCAAATAAGTACTATTGTTTTATATTTATTTTCACGAGTGGTGAAAAGTGTTAATAAGGCGAAGTGTGACGATAAAAATAAAAAACACTTATATTGATAATTTATCCTCAGCTGCGAAAGGATTGAAAAACTTTCCCTTTTCGATTTGCCATAGAAATTCATTAGTTTCATCTGCATATCTCTGTTTTCGTTTAAACATTTCTCCTTTTTTGTAGTTTTTTGTAGTACGCAGCTTTGTTGGAACTCATGCAGCAGAAGCCTGAAATAGCACATGTCTTCTCAAAGTGCCCGAAGGAGGCATTGATGGAGTTTTGGGAAAATGTAGCGAAGGTTTTAAACAGTCTTGGTCCGCCTACCGACATATCCAGCTGGAAAAAAGTAAGAGATAGTTGAATACATTGTAAATTATTTGTTTGTATAACTTAATCTTATTTCAGGTATGGTTAGACCAGGCCTACGTAAAAAGGAAATTAGCGGAAAATAAAAAGGAACAGAACGCGACTGGTGGCGGCCGAAATCGACAGCACAATTTTAATGAAATGGAGGAAGAGGTTATTCGACTGACTGGCTTAGAGACCAGCATGCATGGTGTGAAAGGCACGGTAAGTTTTGGACTACCCGATGCAATCGACAATGCAAATAGTGCCGCCAATGCAGATGTTTCGATGCAGTCAGAGACTTGTAGTCCATCACTTCCGAGACGTACTCCTGTGCATAGGCGAGCTGATACTAGTGCAGCGGACCTATTGAGAGAGCAGCTGTCACTCCAGAGGGAGTTTAATGAAAAAACTCTCCAACATTTTGCACGGCAAGATCAGAAGTTGGATGAGCTTTCTTCAGGTATGCTACGGTTGACCAACCTGAAGGAAGAAGAACTTGCAGAAACGCGACGACATAACAAAGCTATGGAGGATCTAATTGCAGCGAAAAACGAAATAAAAAAACAAATGCTGAAAATTGAAGAAAGAAGCTACAAGAACATGCAAAAAATAAAAGAAAATAAACATAATTAAATAAACACAAATATTTATGTATACAAATTTATTTAGCTTTTGGTTTTTAGTGTAGGTATATAAGTATATAAATCCTATACTCTTACTAATGATCTAGATAATGATTGCCTAATCTCGGAAGCTACGTCATTATAAGATGATGATGGCAGCTCATTATTTTCGATCGCAGAGTATGGATCCGCATATTATAAAGCATCAACTACGCGAAAATAAATACAAACGTTGTGCAAAGCTGCCGCAACATTGATGATGTGGCATACTTTCCTGGGTTCGTAATGAAGTTCGCGAGCCCCTAGAAGGCATCTAAAGCGGTTCTTTAGAACACCAATTGTACGCTCCACAACATTTCTGGCTTTTGCGTGAATTTTGTTATAATTGCTTTCGGAACTTCCGACCGAAGGTAGACGAAAAGGTGTCATCAGCCACGGTTCCAGGGCGTATTCAGCATCTCCTGTAAAAGATATATAACTCTTCAGATTTTGTTACCAACGCCATGAAATTATGCATATGTACATACCTAAAATCCAAGTGTTTCGCACACCATCTAGGTATTTCCTTTCAAAAAAGGATCTGGCACTGCTTACATTCCATATATGAGAATCGTGATGGCTGCCAGGATATTGCGCATTCACGTACCATATCCTCATTTTATTGTCGCAAATCTGCAAGTAATTGAACTAAAAATTTTGAACATCATCTTACTTCATCAAACTTACGACCATAGCATTAATACTGTAGTAACCTTTTCGGTTATAGTAAAGGAGTTTGCCCTTAGTGGGAGAAACAATGCGAATATGGGTCCCGTCTACACACAAAATCGCGCCTGGGAACCCGTATTTACCGTAGAAATCTCTTTTGGCTTGCCGTTTTTCATCTTCCCCCAAGTCGAGATTTATCCAATGAGGGCAAAGTCGTGTTTGAAGTGACATTAACGTCTCTTTTAAAATACAACAAAATGTAGACTGGGCCATCGATACGTCAAAATCCTTGTCCACTCCGTGCTGATAGCTTCCCTCCACAAGAAATCGTAAAACAGACGACAGGCGGTGTACTAAAGTTATCGATGACGACCATGCAGAACTTGCACTCCCTTCTAGCGCATTTAGGACGTAATTAAAAGCCGCTTTATTCAGACGATAGTTTTTTATAAACCTGAAAAAGAAATGTCCTACAATAAAATGTAATAGTGCTGTAGATTCTTATATTTACATTGTTTCATCGAGTGGATTGTTTGCATCCCTCAATAATTTTCTCTGAATTTTGAATGTCCGTCGGGTCCAGCATTTTCCTACTCCATTACCATAATTCACTACGCCAGCGAGTCCATTTTTTGTTTATGAAGAACGTATAATTATGAAAACGTTTAAATTAGTATTGCAATTTATTTATTTACTTTTGTGCCAGCTGATTTCGAAACTACAAAATAAAGCATTTGAGTTTGGCAGCACTTTTTTAGAGTTCACATGGATTCAATGATAGCAATTTTTTCGTATTCGTAGCGGACATTCGGATTCGTAACTTTTCTACGATGGATTCTATGATAGGGCTGATTAAAGAAATACAAAAATAATATCAAACCGGAAAGGCAAAACAAAAAAGAACTCCATCCATATTGTACATATAATGTAATAATTATTTTCAAACAACAATACAATTTATTACATTTTCTTTTAATCATTAACATTGAAATAATAAAGCAATGCAGTCCAAGGCGTACTACTGAAATAAAACAAGTTATATTTAGTAAGGAAAAATAGCCTATTCTCAAGTCTTAATTTTTTTTAACGGAAAATGGATTTGAATATACGAAGACAAACAGAATAGAAAGTCACATTAAGAAATACGAAGAACCCATTATGAAAACTAAGCTAATTATAAGTTATGGCTTTGATAGATCGAGTGGTCATGTGAATGATAAACAACAGTTTTATGAGTTTTTTATATTTTGGGTTTTGGCCAACAAAAGTTGTAGTTTCATCCATAGTGAGATAGATTGAAAGTAAAAACGTCGAAAATTTAGGATTTTTTAAATATCAAAATTGTATCTTGTCAACGCACATTAAACAGTTAACAGCGGGGTTTAGCATTGTATCCACATACACACAAACTTCGTTTTCATTTTATCAACGCAAACATAAATGTAAAAATTTCATCTTGGAATATCAACAACAAAATATAAGGTAATGTTGAATTCGCCGCCTGCTCAATGTATTTTGTATTTATTATTATTAAAATAAAATTGGGGACCAAAAATAAAAACTATCGAAAACATCAGAATGTAAAAAGAACTGTGAAAGAGTTTAAGAACTAATTTATGGAGAAAATAATGAAAGGAAGTTAGGCAATTTTTATAAGAAAGCATAAAAAGCTCTTTAGCCAAATGTCCTATGACGGTGCAAATTATCAGCAGACAGAATATTGATAGTTTTGCCAGAAGCTACAATAAATCTTTTGCCTTGGTTGCAGGTTGACTTTGAAGAAACGAATTCAAACCAATACACTTATAACAACTTAATTTAATTAACTTAGCCCGAAATTCACACATAATTAATAATATTAAAAATTAAAAAAAAAATATTTAGAGAACCAAGAATGTCGAAAAACAAAATGCCGAAAAAAATATCGAAAGAATGTAAAAGTTTAATGAAAAAAATTCGCGCGAGTTCGCGTCGGTTTGGATCGGTTATGTGTTGTTGTGTTGGTTTTATTTCTGTGTTAGACAAAATCACTCAATCTTCACATCAATATTTACAGTGGATAGCAATATCCCAATGACCCAGAATTCAGTGGGAGCATGGCACAAAATATTGCATTAATTAGTTATTTAAGTAACGAATTGTTCAAAATAAAATTAATTTAATTAGTTTTGGTGGTCCAATGAAAACTACACCAGTCTACCAAAAGAGAAGAAAGCTTAGCAAAAAAAAACAGAGTTTACAAAAATCGAGATTTAACAAAATTTAGCGTTCGTCTTTATTTGGAGTTGTTACAATTACATTTCATGTACATGTGTACGTATGAATGTATGTCCAAAGGTGGCTTGGAAATACATAGATATGTATGTACCTATGTTTGATCTGTTTTGTAAATCCGTACATTTCTTACAGTTGAAAATGAGTTAAGTAATTGTATATCTGAATGAAATTGTGCTAATAATTTGCAATTACACTGTTAATTGGATACTATTATAACTAGCAATGAAGCTAATGAAATACTTTACTTCTCGTAGTTTAACTTACAATATGCCAATTTCGACATTTTTCGACTTTTTTCGAACTTTATTATTTTTACGACATTTTTTCGATCAGATTTTAATATTTCAGCCTTTTAAGTTTCGATATAAATTTTCGACATATCGTATGGATCCCTTTCTTTACTAGTAAGAAAGTGAAGGAAATTTCCATTTTTCAAAAATTTTAAATTCTACACTCTTTTAAGAAAATTTCTCTCATTTTTGCTGAAATATCCTAGTTTAGGAACATTTCAAAAATTCTTTCATACGATATACTCTCCTTCAATATGAAAGAATTTTTCAATGGGATATTTCAGCAAATACAAAAGATAATGGTGCTTTAAAAAAATGTGGTTATTTTCCTATTTTAGTCACCTTTAATACTCGCATTAACCTACCTGTAGGTTTAGGGCAAGGTATGCCCTGAGTTTGTCGGGGATTTGGGTATAGGTTGTTACAATCAACCGTGAATTAAATGCGTTCGGATATAAACGTTGAATTTTCAAATCTCGTCTCTTTCAGTTGGGATTTTTTGAGTATCTTGGTTAAAGGGCGTCTTATAGCGAAGCTTTCTACACTAAAAGGTAAAATGGGACACCCCGTATATACAAATAAACATGTGCCCATAGACACATGGTATATATGTACATTTATTTAAAAGCGTACGAATGTATCTAAATAGTAATATGAAAGGACGACGCTGTTGCTCGCGTTCTTGCCAAAGTGACATACTTTACTGCTACTGTGCTTCCCATTTATTATGTCAGTTAAGTTTTGTTTTTCGTTTTCACGAATCCTAAAATTTTATTTTATATAGACATACATACTATTTACATAGATAGATAGATACCTATATGTATATGTTTGATTTCTTGCAAAAATCCTAGTGCTGTTTGTGCATATAAAGAAAGTTGAGTTTCTAATGCAATTGCTTTCTATATACATATGTACTTATGTATATACATATGTATGTATAAGTAGATAGTACTACATACGAAAGTGTGTCAAAGGATATTGAAGGAAAAGCGAAATTGATATGGTAGGCGAAATTGTTAAATGTAGATTGTAGATAAGGATGTGAGCAAAAACTTAGATTTTCGTACCAATATATGTATGTATATGTATTTCATGTATATCGCGTTAACAAGTCATTTGTTTTATTTGTGTGTTTTCAATGATGTCTTTATTTCACAGAAATTCAGCGAGAATTTACTAAATCGATAAAAAGAACTTAAGGAAAAGAAATGTTTGTGCAAAGTGAAAATGAAAGAACAATTCATCAATTCGCGAAAAGGCTTAGTCAAAGTTGATGATATCGAAGAAATCAGGCATCAATGAAGTGAGAAAATAGATCTTAACTAAGAAATAGTACAACATAGGCAGTATACGAAATCCCGTAAGTGTGCCATTTATCAATAAAACAATTAAAACTTTAGATCACTTGAAAGTCATCTGAGTAAATAATAATCCCTCTAATTTTTGCAAAACAAGTTGCTTGCCATTTTAAGATTAAAAATTTGCGTGGAGAGTCGGCATAGCTGAGGGGGTTGGTGTGCTGATATGAAACATAAAATGATTTGAAACCCATCGTTCGACGGATGCAATCACGAATGTAAAAGCAGCTAGTTTCATATTGGAAACAGGGAAATAAAAACCGTACTTGTTTATATTTATTGGTGGATCTATACCAAAGTCCATAACGCAAAGTGAAATCAATGTATGACATATTTTCTTCCGAAACATGTATTTGACAACTGATTCGTCTAATCATTAACCCATTTGCCAGTAGCAACTATAGGTTTACAGTTAAATTCCTCATTACGGATAGTCCTTATAACCGGACAGCTTTAATAGCCGGACAAATTTCGAGTACACATACTTTTAATGGATTTTTCCATACAAATATCATCATAATCACCGGCCGCGGCCCTGTTATTTAAAACCATTAATTAGAAAAACTCTCATAATCGAACAGAATTAAAAAAATCTCAAGCTAGCTTTGTAAATAGTAGTTGTGATAAAATCGAAATTAGTGATTCCCTTTTAAACATGTACTTATAAGTATACACACATTCATTTCGTACGTGTCAAATAAATTGAAGGCGATTTTTCCAATCTTGTTAATTAGAACCACAACCGCCTAGGTGATTTTGGCTGATTTCAACGCGTCAGTTAGCAAAGCAGAGGCGCGAGACCCCAAGTGTAGCCAAATCCTTCTCCATATGGTCTTTCCAACGTAGAAGAGGCCTTTCTCTTCCTTAGCAACCACCAGCGGGTACCGCGTTGAATACTTTCAAGACTGGAGCATTGAACTAGAATCGTAGCTGCACATATGCAGTACATCTCATCGTTCCATTGCCTGCCATCTAATCCGATCTCAACACCGTACATGCTTCTGCGCCATACAATGCGTTGAAAATTATTAGTAGACTGTTGGCAAGAGAGATTATCCGGGATTTCGCGGCTGACATTATTATCGTCAAAGTTTAATTCGCATAAAAAAAGAATATTGTACAATTTTGCAAGTTTCAATATTGACAAAACACAGCTGCAGAAACCAATAAAAATACAGAAACAATTCGTTCTAAATTTGGTAGATCTCACATAGACAAAATGTGCTTTGATTGGTTCGCTTATACTAAAAGTAAAAAAATTCCCTTTGCTTGATCCGATCGTTAAGGCAAAAGCAATGGAAATAGCAAGCGTATTGGGTGTACCTAATTTTAATGCTTCAGATGGATGGTTAAACAGACGACTTGGGGGGTATCATTCAAAAAAAATGTGTAGGCCCTCTCATAAACGGACATCTTCCATAACCGGACAAAAACATTGCGACGCGAGTGCCTGGTTATGAGAAATTGCACTGTTTCAAGTTACGTTTATCATATCCAATGATAAAATTTTGGCTGAAATTTTGCCCTCATTTAACAACAGTGGACTGCTGCTTAGACAACACTTTCCTTTCAATAAGTATGCAACAGGTAAAGAAAGAAAGCAAAACATTGTACGAGCATTACATATCTGAGACATTAGTATACAATTGATAAGTTCATTCTGAACACGGTTTTCAATTGTTCATAAATAAATTTACTAAAAAATATTTTGATTAGCCCTGAAAGGATAATAACAGCCTAACCTGAAGCTTTATAAGAAGAAGAAGATTATGTGTCTTTCCGATGTTTCTTTAATGCAATATAAATTAAATAATCTAACTGAGTGGAGTCAGAAACGAGCTATCGCCCAATATTAAAATTAATTTAGTCTTTCTAAAGCGTTACGAAAGAAAATCGCTATTCATCTCTCTAGTCTGTTCAAAATTGGAGTACGCATATGTGATCCAATTTACAACTCATTTTCTTATAGAATTGAGCGCGTTCAATGGAATTTCTTTCGTTTTGCTCTTCAATCACCTCACTTTAGTGACCCCATCCCATCTTACAATGCCCTTTGTATTTCTTATAGACTGGTAACCTCTCGCGAGTAGTAGAATCATTCAATCTTTAATGATTATCTTTGATGTCATTAACAGTTTAATTGACTGCCCAATACTTCTTGAGCAGATAAGCTTCAATATACTTAATAGAATGCTCCGCCACTATTATCTTTTTTACGTTACCGTTGTGAGATCTAATAATTTTAAATTTGTCCCTATTACTTGAACACTTCCTTAGTAATACAATTTATAGTACCCTTGATCTTGATTGTACTATGCCGAGATTTCAGTTTGTGCCTAAGGCTAGACCTTTCTATTTATAACAAAGCACATATAATTATTTAGTAAACAAATTATAATTAAGTTTTCCCTGTACTTTTAGTCTCTAAGAATTTTATAACCTTTTTTTATAACTTAATAAAGAAATGGAAAATATTCTGAAATCACCACTCAACAACATATATAAAAATATCGGTAGGACGAAGCTTAACTTTTCATAACTTTTAATATATTCTCGAAAGTCTAAATGTTATTTTTGGCAAAAACTGAAATGGATCAATGCCGGAAATCGTTACGAGAACTTGTAAAACTTCCGAATTTGTTCATAAACGTCAAAGCCCCAACAAATAGTGATACGAATAGAGGCGAGTTCATTAAGACAGTTTAGACTTACTGCGTAAAAGCCTGATTTGGTCGGATATTTTGGTTTACTGGGTAGATACATATGCATAAGGTTTCCGGCCACCCCAAATTTGATTTGTCTGAGATAGAACACTTCAATACCATTAAATTACTGGACCTTTGGTTATCTATCCGATATTAAATTATCTTTCAGTTACCAACATAAATCGAGACTGTCGATTAAAAATTCGAAGTGCATAAAATTTGCCATTGAGTTCTAGATAAAATTTTAACAAAATATGTAGGTATGGTTTCTGTGTATCGACATTTTTCCCTTTTATATTCTACTGTATTCATTTCGTTTATGAAGAAAACGAATGACGAAATTACGAACGAAACCACACGTTTTTGGAGATGCAGTATTGGAAGACATACAGCTGAAAACTAAAGAATTAACAGTTACAACTAGAGTTTCAAAAAACAGCAGGGCTTAAACCCGTACATGAAAGTTTTAAATATGAATAAGGTTAGTGCAAGTTGTTTAAAAACAAGAATATGTGAAGTGCTGTACTAAGTTTTCATATATTTGTGAAGACCGTCAGAAAAGGAAGTTTTAGATTCGAATGATAATAGCGCTGAAACCATAGTTTGTTTTTATTGTGAATTTTGTGAAAGTGGGAATCGATGGCATTGCCCGATATCACCGTGGCTCAAAAAGTAAAGGTGACTAAATCCCATAAAAAGACCTAAGGAAGGCTTAATTTTTAGTTCTGCCTTTCACAAACTGTGGGAAGCGAAGACAAGCTAAGATACTTATATATTCTGTGCAGGAAGCCAATATTTTGAAAAATTATAGAACTCTAATTAAAGACCCTATCGAAGGATTGATTTATCTTTCAACTGGTTGATCAACCAATAGAAGTTGGTTGCAAATAAGCCGTTTGTGGGAAAATTGATCAACTTTCGTCAAGTTGGTCGCCTGGTTGATCAATTTGTGTACTTTCTATGCCCCTGAATTTGCTTGTGCTATTGGATGGAACCACATAGACGATGGAATGACGAGCGGTATGAAATTGAAAAGGACAAAAGGACAAGGAAATATACCATCGAATTAATGTCCAGCGTCTACCTGTATTGATCATGCATGTAACTTGATATAAAAGCAGGAGCCGCTGTAGATGTCAAAAGAAGATGAGAGCCTCTACTGCGTTAGAAAGACCAAGTGGTAAAAGCTTTGGCTTTACTCGGAATGTACAATTGTTGCCAGTTCAATTAGTAGGCCAAAATTCTAGAAAGTTTATACACGAACAGTACAACTATCCATTTTTCTATTTATTACCTAAGTTTTATATAATATAGGAGTAAAAGAAAAATCCAGCTTGACCTAGGATCAGAAAGAGGAGCTGCCGAGAAATTAGACATATGAACAAATTACTCAAAACTTAGTTTATAATTGGTAACAGTAGCTTAAGAAAACGCAATAACTAAAATTTGAATGTCCCATGAATTTAACAATTGGACTATTAATAATGGAAGCACTATTGAAATGTATTGCTTTTAATAGGCTCCTTTAGGAACAGGATATATGTACCTTTTTCTTAACTAAATGAGAGCGAAACTAATTGTGTTGACATTTTAAAAGTCTCTTATACAATATTTATTAATAGGCACCACGCCTACGAACGAGTTTATAAATTAAGGAAACAACTTATTTGCTTGACGGCCTTATTTACCCTCAGAGAATGAAAGAAAAAGAAATGAATAACTCCATATTAATTAAGATCTGGCGCTGGTGATGACTACAGACAAATTAAACCATCAACAAGAGGCACGCATGCGCCACGAGCGTAGGTGCGTGTCAGGCATACATACATACACATACACATACTGCATAAATTCATAAGGTATTTTTTTAGGCAAGATGGTGCTCAGCACTTAAGCGCTTGAATGTCATACTACATACATACTTATCGGCATAGTTTGTACGTTCGTAGATAGATTACGATAAGTGCGACACTTGGAGATGCATCACTGATAGCAAGAAAATGTGGCGAAATGACACTATTATGGGTTTTAATTCATACATATACGAGCACCTCTACAAATAGTCTAACTTTAGAACAAGTTACCTTCAACACGGTACAATTCTTAGTTTAAGTACACATTGACAACTCAGTTTTCATATAATTTTGGTTTGGGTGAATAAATGTGTATTTGTAATTATTTAGTATAAATATGTAATTAAAATACCTGGTTATTTGAGTTCCAACCACCCAGAGGTTGGAGAGGTGTAAATACCAAATTCTGAGATATTTAGGCCATTACATAGCGCTAATAGTAGATAATAATTATTTGGAAATAGTCGTAGGAGTTTAAATCTAGAGATTATAATAGATGAGGGCGCTGCACAGTGGAAGGAATAGACAATCTGGAGGCATAGGAGGATAGCTTCGAAAAAATAACAAATTTGGGTGTTTTATCTTTTTATAAAACTAGTTCTTATAAAAAAATATGTTTCCGATTATTTGTAATAATTTTCTAAAAATATAATTCCAATTTTAATTCAATAACCATATCTAAAATTATACGAAACATTAAGTCTTCCATGGAGTGCAGACTCGGGGTTTTCCGCGTGTGGTTCAGCCTAGAATTACGAAAATCTTTGGTTCTTGCTTCAAGTGCCTCTTCTGACACCATTGCTATTAGTAACGAAACATTTTCAATAGTATCCGCGTCATGTATTTATTAAATTTTTGAATGGAGGTATGTAAAACCAGGGACGTATGCGCTACAAAAAATCAGCATATATGCGCAAAACTTCTACGTTTACTGCATACCCACAAGCCATTTTGCGCAAAATTACGCTAAGTTTGGTGATCAATTCCACATTTACTCCTCTTACTATAGAAACCAAGGCCGGCGCTGGAAATAACATTCTGGTAGCATTCCAGCTGTTTGTGTTGCCTGAACCCGTCATTGGAGTGCCTACCAATATACCCATTTATATTTTCAGTTCAAGTTGAATTTTTGTCTTTGTTACCTGAATAATTTCTTTGTTTTCTTCACGAATTTGGCAATTTTTTATTAATAGCACGTAGGCGATATGAATTATATATTAAAAATACCGTATCCAAGCATGGACTGTTGATAATTCATTTTCGTAAAAGTGCTCCTTTGGTTACCTTAACTAACTCAAATTCAGATTGTTCATCAATCTCTGAGTCGCCTCACAAATTCCGTAAGCCAGTGATGATTATTCTGCTATGGCATTGAATACTTTACCGTCGATTATTGTTAAATGGAATTAATGTTTTTCAAGCAAAATATTCAATGTTGTTGAATTTGTACAGTTTGCCTCTTAATATTTTCAACATTAACTCGAGCTCTGCTCTCTCTTTTCAAAAAATTAGTTAATGGATCCACAGAACCGAAATGAAGAAGACCGATTATTTTCCAATAGTATTGTTGATCCTCCAGCTTCAGGAACAATGAAGCATATGGGTTTTATGCAACCATTTTTATAAGAATCGGCAATGAGGTTTTCAGATGGTGGCGGAAAGCCCTGTATTATACGTGCAACAGTGTGAACAATAGGAAACTGCAAACGTTCAGCTACGTGTATGTCATTGGGCTAACACTCCCTTTTGGTTTCAAGTAGAGAATGACCGAACTTCGACCAATTTCGAGCAAAATCGAACTGAACATTTTAAACGTCTAAAATAATAAATAACAGTGTGCTACAGTAAAAATACACTTTACAAGTGACGCAGTAGAGGTCGTAGCTCTGTGAACCACTCACAAAAATGTGTTTGAAAATTTCCAAACACCCTCAAATTCTCAACTTTTTCATAAAAAACTAATTTGGTATAACCTCGACTGCAAAACAAACTTTCTTTCTTATAATTTTTAAGCTACTATTTTAGGTTTTGATATATCTTTCAAAAGAAAAATGTTCCCACTTTTTAGATCACTAATAACTTTCACGAAAATAGTTTGAATCTGTGAAAAAAATTTGTAATCAATCTGAAATTTACATAAGTTTTTTTTTTAAATTTTCAACTTTGGTAGCTCCTTTTTCTACAATTTTATAAGACAGCGTTTACATTTAAGTCATTTTCTGGCAAAAATGTTCTATTCCAATACTTGACACATTATGCAATAAATTTGCAGGTGCATGAGGGATCAGCGGTAATTTGGAAGCATTTTGATCCGATTTTTTCCTTGACATCGACTTTCCATTGCCATAGTGTTGCCTTGATCGTCACTAAACTTACCACTCTACCAGATCTACGACCTCTACTAGGTCACTTGAAAGAGTGTGGATTTTTTTTTCGTTTTGTAGGACTGTGTAATTGCGTTTTGAGGGCTTGTGGCACTTTTCATCTATTTTTCTTTTGTTCGTCGATTTTTCTTCTTTTCCCAGTTTATGCACAGGTGAATTCCCAATAACGTCATTGCATCATCCGCAATATATTAAGAAGACACCTTTACTTTACTTCCCCAAACAAACAACGGAAAACAAAGTTTTGCACATTGGCTTGTCGTGAGTACCCAACCGTCTTTAAACAGATTTATCAAACAGGTTTTTCGTGTGTACCGCGCTCAAAGGGAGTTTTTCCCGATCAAGATGGTATTTGTAGTTGCAAGTTGAAATGAGCTCTTTATCTTTTCACCAAAAGCGTTATTGTCCGATATTTCACCGAGTCAATAGATGCATTTGTTTTTTCATTAAATTTTCTTCTTTTTTTTTTGAAAACTTTTGTAATTTTGGTTTAGATTTTTCTGTCCACGGTTCTGCGAATGTCCTTATATTCGTTCTTGTCATATCGTAAGTAATACTAATTTATTGTAGGCTTCAGTAAACTTTTGCTAATACTCTCAAAGCTCTTATCATTCTAATTAATTGGAAAATACATTTATTTTTCAGTGTTTTTCTCAAATTAAAATTCTTTCGATTTTCTTTTTCTAAAATATTAGCTTAGTATTTTGTGGTCTACCATCATCTCACAAAATAATTGCACTTGCTTTCTACGCTATATTTAACCGTTAATATAATTCTTTCAGGTTTGAGGTACAAACATGATGATCCAATTTAATTTTTCACAAAAGTGGCGTTTAGAGTTTTCAGAGTTTTATGAAAATTTTATCTCTATCGAAAATGTGATCTGCTTTCATTGTAAATATCATTCATAGGCAATTGAAATATATATTTTTTTAAATTAATATTATTATAATTGCTATACCTGTCACTACAGATATATCTTATGCATATATACTATACATATGTATGTACATAAGTATGTATTGTATGTGGAGCAAAAACTTCAAATCTCATGAAAATCGGCAGAAGTGACATTTTGACATTTTATCGTGAATGAGTGTAAGGCAAACCTGATCGCAGCCCAAAATTTATCACCCGCGAATTTTCGTGCTACGAAATTATTTACATACACATGTATGGATATGTACCTAAGTGCATATTGTATGTTAAAATATATTTAAAAAAAAGCTGTTATGCAAAATGTAAATAGATATTTATAGTTAGTGAAATGCACTAATTAATTCAGTGAGTTTGTATGCAGAAACAAAATTTAACTCTAGATTGGGGAAAATGTTGATTAAAAATGTTAGTTGTAAGTGGCAACTCCGTGCTAGTTAGACGTCAGTTCGAACGATAAAGGAAACGTTGAAGGAGAAGTGAAATCCCCTCAACTTAGATTATAAAATTGGTTCAAATACATATTTATGTTCGTATATATGTATGTACATATATATACATATGTATGTATGATCATATATTGTAGCAATTACGCTACAGCCATTTCGGGCACATTGTAAATGTCACACAGCGGGTATACGCTGACGTTGCACTTTTCGTGGACAACATTTTTGGATAATTGAAGCAAGCAGGCGAAAGATTAAAAGACATTATCCCCACACAAACACTCGTGCATTTGAATAAATGTCGGTTGTACCACAGCTGTGGCAGAGAAAAAGGTGTTACGCTACAATTCATAACTCGCCCTTTTGCTCTTTCGATATATCCTTACGAATTTAATTGCGCGTGCTGTGTTTTTATCCACAGCAGGATGATCTGCTGTGAACTCAATTCGTTTACAAATTCTGTCCTAATTTATGGATAACAGTTGAAAATGGACAAAGATAAAGTGATAGGGCACCAGAGCTATTCGAGTTTAACTAAAACAGATGTTTGGCTGTATGGCTGAAATGGCATTGTGAGCTATGAGAGATGGCCAGACCATGTGTCAATTAGCAACCAAGTATATTGGAATGAAGACAAAAAATTAATGACGCCTGTTGTAAGTGTCCAACGAGTTATTAGTTAAAGAAAGCAAATTTAAAATTTATACTTTTTGGACTTTTTTTACTTAGCAATAGCTCACTCCCCACATTGTTGTTCAAAATCTTTATATTGCGGCAATGCACGTTCCTGATGTAAAAAAAAAAAATTTAATTAGAAAAGTAAAAATATTTGTGCGCAATTCGAAGATACTTGTAATTAAGATCTTCACTGGATTCAAAAGGACAAAGTAGTTGTTCACTCTGTTCGCCAAAATGGCAACTCTAGCTGGCAAAAAGCTCTGCTAAATACTTTGGCCCCTCTGAAGTTGAAGGAAGCCGTTGCTTGCTTCTATTCGTTTGCGATCCCCACAGCAGATTGGCGCGGTTAGTTGAGTTCCTGAATTTATTGTAAATAAAACATAATCTAATTCAATTGTTTGTTAGTTTCTTCCCCGCTCTTCGAAACAAACCGGCATAGAGCTTTACCCTCAGCTCATCAGATGCATGTAGTTGTATTAGACAAACTTTAGAAAAATATTTGTTAAACCAAGAAAAATGTGAACGCAGTTCGATTTATGCCTTCGTTGTCCATTTGCTGGTTTTATTATCATAGTTTTGATAATTATATACTACTACTTTTATAAAGGTGAATTATGATATGTAAAAATCGCTTTGGGTGGCGAAATAGATGTTTATTTCATTTTTAAATAAAAGATTACAAACTGTTTTAATAGCATAACTCAACTGTATTTAAAGTTTATTTTTGAATTAAGGGCGTCAAAGTGGCAACAGTGCCCTATGAAATATGCAACATTTGGTATTTTTAATCGACCACTTGTTGCCCCAGTGGTGCGATTCACCAACTTATTTTAACGATATTCGCATGGTTAACTCATCTTAACGAAAATTTTTAAGATGCTGGTTTTCAGCAGCAATTTTTTAACGATTTTCGCATTCGCCGAATAGGCCATTATCGTTAGCTAGTCGATTACCGAAAACTAAACGACAACAAATTTGATGTTGTTAACTCAATCGAGCAAAGCGAAATTCGTGATTTCAACTTAAATAAAAGATAAATTTAAAATTGGGTTATACGTTTTTGTGATTAAAAATGGAACATTAAATAATGTCGTTTGAATATTTGGCATACGATTTATCACGAGGTGGCGAAGAAGTAAGCATTCCAACTCAGAGATGTGGACAATCGTTTTCATTTGAATGCAACGGCATTTCAGAAGCTGTAACGGTTAGCTCCAGACTTGGCAGAATACCCAATTTCTCAGCTTGACAACCAAATAAGAGGCTCTAAAACAGCAAAATCGACCGAGAAAGAGGTAGATCGCGTAATCTTTAAACCTGTATGCTATTTTAAATTTTACTTTTATATTGGTAGGATACCAGTTCGAAGAATCTCAAAGCCGCTAGATTTGAGATTTTTCGAAACTGGTTAGTATCAATGACCCGTAGGTGAGCAATGGGAAATATCCATGAGCCGGTCATCCGTATGCCGGCATTCATCGCGTAACGGATGCAATCAATGATTATTTGTTTCACAAGAAATGAGTTTTCCTATGACCCAAGTGGAACGCCAAGCTGCTAAAAATTGTTTGCTTCAGCGTCGTCTCCCTTTGTGGGATGAACTATTGGGGCCGTCGATTGCACACCAAAGAATCATGAGAACGCTTATGCCAACCACCATACATATCTACCATTCAATTAATTTGCAAATGGTAAAAGCAAGCCTTTATCAAGGATCAAAGTACAAAAACAGAAATATAGTTTAGTTTTAATATATAGATAAATGATTTTAATTAAAAAAATATTATCGTTAAACAATTTTAAATACTTACAATGTAAATCCTAGATACGCTGGAGCACAACGCGAATTTTGAAAATTAAACCCTTAGCATACTTGCAGGTGATTCCGGATATTCCTTGGAGTCGAGTTGATGATTATTCCACTAAACTACTCAGAGGAGAGTCCTGAATTCTGCTACAATAGAACATTGCAATATATAAAAAGAATTATAAATGTTTGTAGTTTGAAACAAACTAGTATGTTAATTCACTTTAATGAAATATAATAAAAACGCTCAAATTTATATTTGGCAGCACGCATTCGTTTAATTTTCCTCCATTCCTCTTTGTGCGTTTCGCTTATTTTGACATTTAGTTTGAGAGATGTGCCACTCTTTATTACTTTGAATAAATCCAACGATACAGCTGTTAAGTAAGTAATGAGGCGAATCGCAAAATTGTAAGTGCAAAATGTGAAATATAACAAAAACGCTCAAATTTATTTTTCTATTCCCCCAATCCAAAATCGCTTAAGCGGTTATAGCGCCAATTAAGTAAGTAAGTAAGTAATTGCTAAGTGCTTTCATTTTTCGAATCTTGTATTTTTGTCTCCGAATAGCTGGCTAAGTTCTGCCACTTGGGAATTACGATTTTAAAATAAAAACTGTGCAAGGTTAAGACATTGTGCTATTGCTTCAAAATATTAGCACAATGTGAGCTACACCTGGAGAAATATTACTCCTCCCAAGGTGTAAAAAGCACTATGTTTTCGTGTTAGTAATATTACACCATGATTATTAATCAAATGTAATTTCACCCCTTCTTCTTTGGCACCATTGCTCCCATTTGACGTAAATTGTGCTTTTGACATTTCCTTTTGAAATAGAGCTACCATATTCTTTAACGGAAGGAAAAAACTGATTGCTTTCCCCACAAATAGGATAGAAGAAGTTAGAAAACTTGGAAAAAAAAAATTCAATTAATAAGTTAATGCGTCGGCCCAAAAAAAACTTGTCCAATACTGCGTTTAACTCTACTTTTACGTTTTGAGGAATTTTAAGTGCAGCCAATCCGTTCAGTTGATTAGTATTCATGGCAGACCGCAGATAATTTTTCAGTTGACTCAGTGTTGAAAAAGAGCGTTCATTCGTTGTTGTTGTTGTTGTAACAGTATAAAGCATTACTCATAAAATTTTGGGGAATGCTGCTGAAGTGACAGATCTTGGCCGGATATAAATCCGGGTCATTCCGGTATCGTAGAACCGAATGTCCTTACTGGTACAGCAGCCATTATAAGCATTATTTATTACATGTACATTGGGGAAAGCATTTTCTTTGCAGACATTTTACCTACTTACTTACTTACTTAATTGGTGCTATAACCGCTTAAGCGATTTTGGCCGAGTTCTACAAGTTTCCTCCTTTTCGACTTGGTCCTTCCAACGCAGAAGAGGGCGTCCTCTTTCTCTACCACGACCAGCTGGTACCGCGTTGAATACTTTTAGGTCTGGAGCATTTTCTTCCATTGTCACGACATGCCCCACTCAACGCTGTATTAAATCACTGCACTATGTATATGTCGCGGTAAAGCTCATACAGCGTATCGTTCCATCGTCCGTGGTATTCGCCGTCGCAAAGACGTAAAGGTCCATAAATCTTTCAGAGAATCTTTCTCTCGAACACTCTAAGAGCCGTCTCGATATCATCAGCATACATCAGAAGTTGCATACTCTAATAAAATATGGTGCCTGAGCGATTCAATTCTGCAACCTCGGAGAGGTCCTTCCCGATTCTGACGAAGCTGGTGGTGTTGTTCAACGACATTTTAGAGAACCGTATTAGTTTTGTGGAGATAGCAAATTTAGACCTTGCTGCAAATAGGTAGCTTCTTCTCGTGCTATCGAATCGGCATGAGCTTGTCCGACCATATTTTGCAAATGAGCTGGTGCATGTACTTTACCAGCCCCTCGCCGGCAAAATAGCTCTGCTGGCAGTCCGTCAGCACCAGCGGCCTTATTGTTTTTTAGTCAGATCGTGTAACGGTACTTCGGCTCCGTCTTCATTGATTGAAGGCTGGGGTTCATCATTTTCTATGTTTTCTGCGCCCTTACCGTTAAGCAGCGTGAAGAAGGGCTCCCTCCACAGTTTGAGTGTACTCTGGATGCCGGTCATCAAGTCGCCGTTTTCATTCTTACAGGAAATTGCCCCGGTCTTAAAACCTTCTGCAAGCTGCCGAACCTTCAAGCTCCTCGCAATCGCACGTCTCAATCTCTGTCTTCTTTTCTCGGAAGATTCGCCTCGCTTTCTTATTTAACTCCCGATAGCTCTTCCGCTCAGTTCGCGTGGCGCGCGATCGCAGCGTTGCGCTGTAGGTAGCATCTTTCTTTTCAATGGCTGCGCGGCATTCCTCATCGTTGCAGATATCAGGTGCTGTAATATAAGTGTGGATATTTTTTTTATCCAAAAATCGTTTTCGCCAAAGTTATTTTTAGTCGACACACACAATCCTCATGCGAAATCGCAGAGTTTTTTTTCAGATAATTGCTTCCAAGTTTCTGCATCTAGAGTTAGAGTTTCCGATAGGAAAATACAGACGGAACTCGAAAGTATTTTAAAGTACTTTAAAAACGGTCATCAGGATGAGTTACGAATAAATCCAGATAAGGTATGTAAGTAGAAGTCCGATAATACTCTTCAATATCGTTAGTCCCGATAGTACACCGATGAGTTTGATGATAAGTTATTCTGGGGGTTTTCACTTTGATACCGTATTCTTTACAAATCTATCCGACTTTTTGGAAAGCTTGCTTCTACATTTTCTTTCCGGACTATTAATTCTATCCCCGAAGATTCTAAAAAAGCTAGGATGACATTTTAAAATACTTTTCCAGTAGTCTGGGTAGTCCGAACAAAACTACAAAAAAATTTTAGAAATCGTATGTATGACCATTTTTAGAATGTTTAATATTTATACATAAGTTAAATATAAATACTAGCTTAACCTATAACGTTATAATAATAAGCTTGTATATATTTTCATGATTGTGCTCGATATGAGGTCATTTAATCAATGAGTTCGATTCATTTTGATTCATATTGAATATTATTACTCCCCCTACATCCTTACACCGTAAACTTTAGTTTTCACATAACCTCCCAAAACCCTCCGTGCGCACGGGCCTGGCACCACCTATCTAGTTTTTTAATAACCCTATTTCAGAATTTTCAGTAGTTTTGTAGTTAAGTCCGAACGGCGAAAACGGCTATCATTTTATATATGTATGTATGTACAAATATGTGAAGATTCACCTACAAACATACGTACATATGTACATGTTGTATTTTTAAAAGAAGGCAGTAGATCCCAACAGTGGTCTGTTCTGACGATCAAAAATTATATGTGCAATTATGACAGCCACTTTCACAAAAATAGAATTTCATTACCCTTTGACGACACAAAAATATATTAAAATTCACAAAAAACAAACAATTATGACAACTCCATTACAAATTAGGTATTAATGCATTTACATATTTCATTTGTTTACTTATTTACATGTACATTATATGTAGTACATTGCTGTTTTGCTATTATCAGCCATAAATGACGCCTTAAAGTCTGGCGAAATGCCAAGAACAAAATATGTTGGTATATTAGTATTTATTCACATATGTACATACATGTGCACCTGCTAAGTATTTACATTAAGCGAGTCCAAATATTAAAAGTTCACATTTCTTTACTCCCACTACATGCGCTATTTAGCAAACTAAAAGCGCTGTGATACAAATTCTTCGCTTCTGATAAGTAGAAAATGCGCCGATTATAGAAGGCGAAAAATTTTGGTTTTTAATATTAAGATACGATCTGGAGAAGATTTGCCATCTATATAGGCCATTATATGGGTTACCATAGGATCGATTTTTTAAAGGGAATTGCCACCGCTTAAAATGTGAAATTCCATTATCGCAATGAATGAAATTTAAAAACACGACATTTTAAAATATGAGTGCCAAACTAAAAGTTAAAAAATTATTTAAAATTATTATAATAATAATAGTTTGTTGTTTACATCATAGCTTGATGTTTGGCCGAAAAGAAAATTGTTATGAACTTGCACGGTTCGAATTGCATGGAATTTTTTAAAATATCGTTTAACGTAAAATAAAAAGTCATGCGTTAGAAACTATTAGGGAAATTCAATTAGCACACCATCCATATTTTTTTGCCCAAGAACTAGTGTTTTCTGATATATCTTTTGAACTACTTAATTCCACTGACAAGTGCGAATATAACTACGCCTTAATATGAGGTATGGCAAAAATACGGTAGCAGCATAGACCATTTACTTGACGTATTGCCACAAAAGTTTGTCGCAACAATGTGATAGTTTAACACGCTATATGGTTTGTTGCACTGTCCTGCTGGAACCATTTAACACCAGATAGTAACTTTATGTTCAAGGTTGTTCGAACTGCATATATGGCAACTAATTAAGAAAACAATTGAAGGCTCTCAATCAGTCAAGGCATTAAATAATTTAGGTCTAATCAAACATTAATGTACGTCCTGGCACGACATTGTACAACACCCCCTAAAAAATCTAGTCGGCCACTTTTATTTGAAATCACCGTATTTTCGTAGCACCAACATTTTCTTAATTTCGTAACTTTGTCTTTATAAGTCAAAATCTCTTAAAAGGGATGTTCGATATAAAAATTTTTTCTAAGCCTCACATTAGTTTAAACTAAAGTAAACAACACACTCGTATAAGTGTTATATAAAATATAAATGGAAAAGAATTCTCAACGACGGCGAGAGTCTTTTTCACAAATAACTGTTACAAAACAAATTTTTTAAAATTCCCATTGCCAATTCAGACATTAGAATCATAGTTATTTTTGGTATCGGTAAACTAACTTGTCGTAGTCCTAAAACAAGTAGTAGAGTAATTTTTTTTTTAATATGCTTGAACATAAAACGAATAAAAAAATACTTTGATTTTTTTCCGGACCCCCTCATATACATGCGTAAATAAATCCATAGATTGTTAAAAAGTGTAATTTAAGTGCATATATGTATTTATTCCGTATGTAAAAGTAAGATTATGCAGAACCATACATATACATAAATGCACATACATATGTATATATTATTAACGATATGCTTCGCAGGTTCTTTATATTCATATGGTCATACATACATACATATGTACGCCCATATGTACATATATTCTACTCTATTTCTCGCATTGCGATAATAGTTGCTAATGTTCTCTCCACAAATTGTGCAATTGTAAAGTTTTTTTTTTAAATTCAGTTATTTATACAATAATCTCGTCATGACCACTTTTGTGCGAAACTTCATAATTGTTGTCATACCGCGATATGGATTTGTTCTCACTGGTTCCTTAATGCTTAATGCTTTTTGTCGTAATGGTAACTGCTTATAGCAATACACTAGCGTGAAAAACTTCAGTATTCTATTCAAGCTTATTTGTGAGTCAATGTTCTGTCACTGCATAACTTGTAACAACATGCTGAGCGAAGTTTCTAATTTTTTGTTAATTTTTAAGGTTTTCGTCATACAAAAGAAGATGTATTAAATCTTTCTTAATCAATCAATCAATCAGTAACTGGCACTGCAACAGTCTAGGCGATTTTGACTGATTCTAGTAAAGCACGTCAATTTGTTTTGCTAACTGGCGCCAACTGGAGACACCCAGTGAAGCCAAGTTTTTTCCACCTGGTCTTTCCAGCATAGAGGAGAGCCTTCCTCTTGCTTTGCTACCACCAGAGGGTACCGCGTCGAATACTTTCAAGTCTGGACCAGTTTCATCCATTCGCACGACACGTCCTAGCCAACGTAGCCGTTGTATTTTAATTCGCTGGACTATATCTATGTCGGGGTAAAGCTCATACAGCGCATCGTTTCATCTTCTGCGTTATTGGACGTTGATAAGGCGTAAAGGTCCAAAAATCTTTCGGAGAATCTTTCTCTCGGGGCCATCTCATCTGATATTGATAGCGTCCATGCTTCTGCCCCATACAACAGCACGGGCATGATGAGGGATTAAAATATAGAGCGTGGTTTTCGTTCGCGGAGAGAAGGCTTTACTGTTCGTTTATCTACTCAGCCCAAAGTAGCAATTGTTTGCAAGAGAGATGCTTCGTTGGATTTCGTATGGATTTGTAGCTGCCAACAGTGGAGCTAGAGCCAAGACGCGAGTGCGCTGACCGTCTATTTGATGACTGAAGATACTTATACGAAATTTTAAGCAGGCTGATCCCGCGGTAATAGGCGCATATTGCAGGATTTTACCCTTTTTGTGGATTGGACAGAGCATACTTCAATTCAAATCGGTAGGCATGCATTCGTCCGACCGTGTTCTGCTAATAAGCTGATGCACGCACCTTACCAGCTCTTCGCACGCAGCGCATTAGCTCAGCTGGTATTCCATCAGCGCCCGCGGCGTTATTGTTTCTTAGCCGCGTTTTTGCTATCTCAGCTTCGTTCAGGGATGTTTATGCCGTCATCAGCGATTTGGGGTTCGCGATCTTAGTTTTCTCTGGTGACTCTTTCGCTGTCAACAGTTAGCAAAGTAGGGAAGTGTTCCCTCAACAGTTCAAGGGTGCTTTAGACATCAGTCAACAGGTCGCCGTTCTTGATCTCACAGCAATTTTACGCGGTCTTAAAACTTTCCGTAAGTCGCCTCACCGTTTGGTAAAATTTTCGGGTGCTTTTCCTGCATCTCAAGCTCCTCGCAATCAATTATTTCACTCTCTATTTTCTTTCTTCAAAGAATACGTTTCTCTTCCTTCTTCAACTCCAGGTAAAGCTCCCAAGCAGGTCGGGTTTCGCCCGATCGTAGCGTGACCCATAAACAGCGTCTTTTTCTTCTGCGGAGGCGCGACATTCTCACCTGTCGTTCTTTCAGGCTCGCTGGAATCCAAAAAATGTTTCAGCGGCGTATGCGCATCTTGGCTGTGGCAAGATAATGAGTCACGGCAATTTGTACAAAGACCAAACTTCAAGTTATGGTTCCGTCGCTGTAAGCGGCTTTCGCCATATGCAGAGTAGTTATAAACGGATTCGACTCTATACATAAGTACAATCAGATTTACTTATGGGACAGATCCAATTTTTGTTTGTTTTTTTATTTAATTTAAAATAAGAGTCGTTTTAGTTTTCAAAATGAAGAGTAACTGTTTATATTTGAAATAAAATAAACGGCGGGTATTTAAATTCCATTTTCACCCGAATTCTTCTTTACTTCTTTTTAAATCATAGGCCCAATAAATTGAAAAAGCACAGAACCATCTGCAAAAATAGTTCTTTTGTAAACCAAAAAATGAAAAAAAACCTTTACAGTGACGTTCGTATACAACTGATGCTGTAAAATTCACTAAGAGCGATTAGCTGTCGACGGAATATATAATATATTACCTAATTCATTTGCATCAGATAAAACACAATAAAATTTAAAATAAATAGATGTAAAGTAACACCATATATGTACATACATATCTGAGCATTCCGTTTTATACCTTATGGGGTACCGATATTGATAGTTCATAATAAGTAAAAGTTTGTGAGAGCTTTCAGCTGTCTAATTGAATAGACTCATATCTAAACAATAATTTGTACGGAAGGTACTTATATTTTGTAGTGGTCGGCTCCGGCAACTGGTTAATAAAAAGAGGGACTACAGTTAAATTCCTCATGACGTTTTCGTGTACGCAGACTTTTCATTAATTTTTACATACAAACATCAAAATTCAAAAAAAAAAATTCCAACAAGGCCTTATTTTGAGACTAGAGTCTTGATACGGCTTACTGAATACCGAATAGTCTCAAAATGAATCTCACCACCGAAAAGTCTCAATTAGTGACTAGAGACTGCTTACAGAACTGCGTTTTTTGCACGACTGTACGTAATATGTGGATAAGTGTACACATAGTATATACATATGTATGTATGTAAGTAATAATAATACATATACATAAAATAGCGCGTAAACATTTACTCAGTTCGTAAGCCTCTTTCATTACAGAGCAGAGCTGAGCTTTTGTAAATAATTACATATTTGGTTTGCAATAACAACTTTTGAAGTGACAATCAGACACATATATTTGTACATATTTATTTCTTCTGAATGCAATGAAAGAATTAAATGGCTCGATTGAGAAAATGCGCATAGAAATGTGAATAAAACACAATAGAATTTGAGAAGTGAGGAAATGTAATCATAATCGTTTAGACATTCGAATTCCAAATCCGCACGGCCTGCCTCGCCAGTAGTCAGCCTCGCAAGCTCGGTAAAACAGTTTTGATTTTAAACAATTTGCGGTTGGAAGTTAATATTGTGCACGACGCGTCATGACACTTACAAAAGTTAGTGAATTGTATTATATTTCCTTTTGTCAGCACAAATTAATGCATTTCTATCGAGTTATCGTAAAGATTTTTTGTAAAAACTTGACAACATTTCTTTAAAATGAGTTCCTATAAAACTCTGACCAGCACAAATTTCGACAGTAATGCAACTTTAGATAAACTACACTGTGGTGATCATGGGGCGTTCCATAAAATGCTGAAATATTGGCGTAATAGCTCAAAGACTGCGGTTGGTTTGAAGAAAAGTTCTAGTTTTTTGGAATATCGCAGTTCAGAAGAAGAATACAGCGTTGGTGGTGTACGAGGTGGCAAGAGCTCTGGTTGCGGGGGCAGCAAAGTCAGCTATAAACGTTTGGAGAGTTTTGACGAGAAAAAATTGAGAAAAATGTAAGTAAATACTTTTGCAAATTTTGGGCTGTCAACCTCGCATCGTTCGCGCCACGATGACAGAGATATGAAAACGAGACTGTGAATGATTGCGCCTTTATATATTTATTATATGTACTATTTTTTTCGTAACTAAAACTTCCAAAAATACTAGCTAGATGAATAATATGTTTACCAAAGCCCGTTAAAATGTGTGCATACATATTTACAACGATTATAACTTCTTCAGGGAGGGCTTTTTAAAATATGCTCTTTGGAAGCTATATACTATGTACATATGTATGTAGTATGCATATTAGATCTTCGAACAGGCCTAAGGTGGCCGACAGAGTGTCTGCGAAGGCGAAGGTGAAGCTGAAAATGGATTGTTTTCGTTGTGGAGAAGCTTGCGGCTGTAAATAGTTAAAATTTAAAGAAAAAAGAGAAAAACCACCAGCTCGCGAAATAATTGTACATACATATGTAGGAAAACTTTCGGAAATTTTCATCACTTGTATGATAAGTTACGGCAACACCAGACATTTTTCGAGTATACCAAGATGTCAATTAATTAAATTTAATTAAATTTTCTCAAAAACAGCTGCTATTCAATACCTCGTTCATTAACGGCACTTTTTAAAAATAAAGATTAACCTTTGAAAACAATACCGCACAGTTTCAAGCTGACCGCTTGCGCAACGTGTTCATCGTCGGCTCCGCCTGTTTTCATAGTAAATGAACAAAGTACATAAATTGATTCTGTTCTTCTTGAAAAGCTAAATCAGAAGGCTTTGAAAGACCTATGTATATGCCTTTTTCGGATACCACCATTCATTCGATACCTGTACTCTTTATCCCAGCAAGAAGCCCGACCTATAACTATCGGTTATATCGATATCGGACATAAAATTACCACTTCTGTTGTTCCCTTTTTTGCATTTACGAATACAAATTCTTCATTTTCTTGTCCACCCACTCTTTGTTAGTTGTGCTCCACAGCTAACATTGAACTCAAATCTTCTTTGATTTATACGTATGTACGTACATATGTACGTACAGAATAAACATCATAACTTTGATCAGAATCATCAGACATTTTTTGAAGGGTAGTATCATCGAAAAAAGTGTCGACACTACAAAACATCAGAAAAAAAGTTCTCGCAAGTAGTACCGGATTCATTATAAAGATCAGTAAAATTTGTTTAAAAGAGAAATGTAGAAATATCTTTAAAGCTCTCAGAAATTTTAATCCATTCGATTCACACTGTCCTGTACGCACGAATTTCTATATACTTATATATAAAAATATCATGTGACGCTGTTTGTGGTCGAATTCCTCCGAAACGGCTGGACCGATTTTTATGAAATTTTCTGTGTATATTTGATAGGTATGAGAAGAGGCCGTAAAGTATATTTTATTCTTGAGAGAGAGTTGGCAACGGTCTTAAAAGTTAAACTTAATTAAATATAGTACACAGGTTATGTGAAATATTAAAATATGGGTGTCAAGCGGTTCGTTCCTAACTTTTATGAAGATTGCCACGTTTTTCTAAAATCGAATTTAATTTAATTATACGCAAGTTATACGAAATATTAAGATATGTATGCAAAGCGCTTCATCTTGGCGAGGTGAAGGTTGGAGGGGTGCGACCTGTTTGAAAAGTCGAGTTTAATTGAAGTTATACACAAGTTACATGAAATATTAAAATTTCAGTGCAAAACGGTAAATAAATTGTTCACAAGTTACATATGTATAGGAAATATGAAATTTTGAGTGTCAAACTGTTGTATACTATGGATGTCAAACGGGTCGTTTCGCTAAGGGGAAGGTTTAAGCTAGCTTTTTTTTGTTGAGGGTTGCCGCCGGTTTCAAATATCAAATTTAATTAACTAATGTACATGCTATATAAAACATGAAAATATGGGTGCCAAACTGTTCTATTCGCCGAGGAGTATATAGAGGGCTACCACCTGCTTGAAAAGTTGGATTTAATAAATCTTATAAAGTAAAATATGGGTATCAAACCATTCGTTTCACTAGAAGAAAGTTTATAGGTATATTTTGCAGAGGGTTGTCACCTTTTAAAAACTCAAATTCAATTACTTAAATAATACACATGGATATAAAATATTACAATATGGGTGTCAAACAGTTTGGGCAAGGTGTATACCTATACGTTTGAAAGCGTTGCCACCTGTCATATGTGACAGAAACAGAAATGCGTTTTACAGTTACGCATGCGATTAATGAATAAACATCGGCAGGGCAACCTCTACTGTGTTTGTCTAGTACTTTTATAAATAAGTTTTTTTGAAGTCCATCAACAAAATTTCTCTTATTTCGTTGTGAGTGAATTATTTTCACAAAATGTGTAAATTAATTTTCGACGTTTGCATGCAAGCTATTTTAAGTCTAAGTAATAATAATAATAATAAATACCGGCATACCGGAATCGTACCTATGAGATCCTATATTCACTATCAAAAAACGTCAACTCAAGACATATTAAATGGGTCAGGGCTTCTTTATCTCTATAAAAGCTTAACTCGTAGAGAAAACTCCGTGATTGTTGTTCACCGTTGGAGAATACACATAACTGTACAGTGGCTCCAAGCCAAAGTCGAACACCGTAGAAAAAAAGGTTCCTTCCTAAAAATATTTGAACCAAAGCAATTAAAAAAAGGTAAGATATTTTTTTCAATTACTCATTTATTGCACTTTCAAAATATAAAAACTAAACATATAAATTAATTCAGTATTATAAAATATTCTAGTAAAATATCAAATGAAAGTAAATTCAATGCGCAAGCCAAACTCGGACAATCAACAAGTTATTTGAAATAGCGAAATATATTTTAAAATCGAATATTTTGTATGAAGACCTTGAAGGAACATTTTTTTCTACGATGTCCAAATTTGGCTTGGAGTCTCTGTATATAGAAAAATTGTGACTTAGAAAAAACAGCTAATGCTATCAAATAGTTCAAGGGTTAAGGCTACCACTATCAGCGCCACGTTCTGTCTGTGTATACCCAAATGCACTTGTGTCCAGTGTATTATAACTTCACCTAACGGTTGTTTGTAGCAGTATAAAGCAACGGAGATACATATGTAGATATAGACATATACGGATAACTCGAGTAAATATTGAGCTATCTCAATGAAACTTGGTATACGCATTGCCCTGGACCCAAGGTAGTTTGGAATTACAAAATTACACTAGGAATGAACTAATCAGCTGACAGTTGTTAATTTATCTATAATAAGTAATCAATCTTTTGGAAAAAGGAGAAAAATGAGTGTGTTAACAAATTTTGCAGCTATTTTTATAGAAAATGTTAGACTTTCAGAAGAAGGAGGATCATTCAGGACCATTCCGACCCTTTAGATGTGGCTGAATTAGTATAAGTATTAAGATATGTTTATAGGTGATCGCACTTGTCTACGTAAAATTAGTTTCAATCTCAACTTTGTTTAATTTTCAGCTAAGTTGTAAAATTTTCGGTTACCGCCAGTCCCTAGTCAAGCTATTTTATTAGGCACTAAAGTAAATTCACCAATTCGCGTTATCACTACTATACATACATAAGTATGTACGTATCTTATTTGCACATCCATAATTAACGGATTATAAAATACCTATTACGAGTATGCAGTGTTACGCTGCTAATGAGGTAATTTGAATTACATATGTATATGTGTAAATACATTCATACATATATATATAAATATATACATATTTATTCGTGGAGTAAGATTAGCATTGAATCTAAATAATAAAAACGCTGTGATATAAATATTAACTATGTATGTAGTATTATAAGCACCCTCTAGGAAAATCCTTACAATCATACACAACAAATGCACAATAACCAGACATTGAGGGGACACTTTGTTTAGCCAGTGTCCGATTAAGCCCTTCTTTAATGGAAATAAAGGAAAGGAGTGAACTGTCATTTAATTATTTATTGCATGTAAAATGAATGTGAATGGATTTAATGTAGGTCTCTAAATGTGTGGTATAACTTCAAGACAAACACCACAAATTGTTGTAGAGTCCAACACACTAAGGACAACTTTATTTTATTTCAGAATTTTCAATGGAAGATCTGGCAAATTAAGCTATAATTAAATAACATTATACATACTATGACACTTCCGATTACCCTATTTTCATATACAGTAGAGACTCGTAAAAGTTAGCTCGCTTGTTTTTAGGTCAGCCATCTTTTGTAAATTATTCTATAATTAAGTATATAGTGTATATAAAGACATATGACTTTTTGCATCGCTCTGGACGTTGAGATAAATATAGATTCTCTGCATACTATAAGATAACACATTTAATTTTAAACAAAATTTGACTGGACATAAAATTATTCCCAATTTTGTTCGACAGTGTGGTATCATACACATCTCTAAAAAAACTACTTATTGGGTCTAGAATGATAGAGACTGCACCTACCGCGCTAAGAATAATTGAAAATGACATCCAACATCCAAAGATCTACAATCGAAATACACAAAATCAAATTGATCTAAAGCCCAGAAAGATAACACAAAAGCTAACGTTTTTGAATCTTCTGTGTTGGCAGAAGCCTCGTTAATTTTTCTGTATATTTAACTTTGGCGAGTCTCTACTGTACAATATTTATGTACATACATAAATATGGATACAATTACAAAACATTTTTAGCTTATTGAATTTTTATGCTATTTAGGCAATGTTAAGCTTTCGATTTGAAACACTTCCTTTAATTGTATTAACTTCGCAAAATGAAGTGCTAATATTCTATGTACAACTTACTTATTTTTGTTACGTTATAGATACCGGCATCCCGTGGTTGCCCGCCATTTTTAAGTACCGAAAATCCCGGAATTACTAGCTGACAATTCCGGGATTTAAAATTTATTTTTTTCGAAATGTTTCTCCTTAGTTACGCTTACCATTAAATTGTAGTATAATATGGGGTAATTCGGAAGTTTCCACAACCACTACCATTGAATTTAAATTATTTTAAGTTTGCAATTTTGGATTTTATAGTTTTTGTTACACAACGGAGCATAGTTGAGTAACAAAAATTATAATATGATTTAATAGTCGTAAGATACTGTGACTTACTGAATAAAAAAATGTAAATTTAACTTTGTTGAAAGAGCTACTTGATTTTTATTTTGACATAATTGAACATATTTTAAAGTCTACTTCATTCCGCTTATTCTTATTTTAAATGATGAACACAATTGCAACTTTATAAGTTAAGCGTTTTTGATTATACCTTAAGTTGTTTTGTCAGATAAATATACGTCGAGGTATTACTAAACGCGTAAAATTTAATTATTGTCGTTTCTGATGCTATGGATGAAATAATTTTCACCATAAAAACAAAATTTTACCATACCTTTAAGGCTTATTTGTTATTTAGTTGAGCTTGTTGCTTTAGCTGAGCTTTTTAAATCATATTGATCAAATTTGGTGCGAAATAATAAAACTATACATATGTAAGTCTATATATAAGTTTCAAATTTACTGAGGAGAAACTAATTTGGAAACAGCACATTTACTGCAGGGTGTATGGACATGTATGTATGTTTGTAGGTATGCATGTGTTTAATATTATTGTTTGCATCTATAAACAGTGAATTTACATACTACCGAAGCAATATGTTTGTATTTCCATTGCTACAACAAATATATGTGTGTGTAGCTTGATTTGAACTCTTTTGAGCGGCACCGGCCCCTGGAATGTCTTTCAAGTAGCGGTGACAACATTTCTCTTTTTAATAACAATGTTTAGCTAAAACAAATATAGTTGAATTTTGTAAGTTTGTAAATAAATTTGTCTACTGGTGTGTAAACACTGAAAGGTACAATGATAATTAAACGGCAGATTAAAAGCCGGCAATCAGAAGAAAAATGCCGCTTTGTTTAAAATGAAATACATCATATGCACACATCGAACGCATTCCTCAAAAGTGCAACAACTCAAAATTTATAAGTTTGTTTTTGAAGCAAAAACTGAAGTAATAGTTTTGTGTAGAGTCATCGCGAGGTTGTGGTACTGCCTTATGAACTCTATCGCTACCACTCCAGCTTTTGTTTGTTTTAGCCAACCCAAAATTGTAGTGTGATGTTGGTTTTAGTAGCATATCCCTGCAATGAAACTTAACTCAGTACCGATTACTTTAGCAACTCAACTAGTATGGCGACTTACTTACTTACGTACTTAATTGGCGCTATAACCGCTTAAGAGATTTCGGCCGAACTTCTCTTACCCTTATTGATCAAATATTTTTGTAAATTGATTTGAAAATGGAAAATGAGAAAATATTGTACGAAAGCAATTTGCCTGTATAGAGTGTTGTCGTTAGGCCACTAAAGCGGCAATATGATACCTTGACCCACCTTTTTGAAAAATGGCTTAAGTTGACCATTTTTTCAAAATTCAGCCCCGTTTGCATTCAAATGTATAACAATTTCTGTGCCAAATATATGGCAACTAAATTTTCAGTTGATCTAAATAGCAACATGAAAGTTGTACATATGTACAAAGTGGACAAGTAGGAGGGTTGCCTTTTATATTTTGCGCCTAATAATGAAAACACAGTCAAATATTAAGGAAAATAGTTGTATTGTTTTTCAAAATATTCTCCATCCAAGTCAATACACTTCTGCATTCGCTTGAACCAATTTTCAAAGCACTTTTGGCACTCAGAAGAGGATACCTCTAACACGAGCTGTTTGAAGGCTTCTACAGCTCCTTCAGGCGTTGAAAAACTTTGACCTTTTGAGTCCTCAAAAACTCTCTTGTGTGAATCGATACGTGAGAGCTCGCATTGTCTTGGTGAAGAATGATTTGTCTTCGGCGGTTGGTTTTCCTTAATTCTCCAAAAACTTTTGCCAAACAAATGGTTGTATACCACTCAGAATTGACCGTTTTAAGTTTATCTAGTGGAACAGTTGCAACATGACCAGATTTTCCGAAAAAACAGGCGACCATTTGCTTTGAGGTGCTTCTTACGCGAATAACTTTTGTTGGATTAGGCTCGTCTTGGAACACATACAGTCGATTGCTGCTTTGTTTCCGGCTCATATGCATAGATCCAAAACTCGTTACCTGTTACGATGTCATAGACGTGCTTTGATCCACCGCGGCTAAATTTCTTCAACATTTCTTTACACCAATCGACACGAGTCCTTTTTTGGGCAATTGTCAAATTATGCGGTATCCAACGAGAACAAATCTTCTTTACGACCAAATGTTCATGCAATATTGAATCTATGCTGGTCCCACTAATGGCCAAGGATGCCTCTATCTCGCGATATGTCACATGACGATCTTGTCAATTGACGCACAGCATCGACTGTTTCTGGCACAACCACCGTTTTTGGACGACCTTAACGAAATTCGTCCTGCAAAGATTGGCGGCCACGTAGAAACTCGTTGTACCATCGTTTCACAGTGGCTAAGTGTGGTGATTCAACACCAAAAGTAGAAGTAAGTTGATTGATGCACTCCTGTCTCGATAATCCACGTCGAAAATCGTAGTAAATCATCGCACGCAAATGTTCACGGGTTAATTCCTTTTTAGCCAATATGAATTTTTAAACTCACTATAAATAAACACAAATAAAACTCGTAAGTGAAAACGTTATATGCAAGTTTAAGCGAAAAAATACCAAACTTTACGATAAAAACATCTGATTACAGCTAGTCACATGTAGTGTTGCGAAGGCGCAAAATATAAAAGGCAACCCTCGTATTTGCCAATATTCAATTGACGTAAATAAGAAAAAATGGTTGTTATTAATGCGCGTACTTTTAAAAGTATTATTTGTTGGTGGTTTTGTGAATGAATTTTTATTGTTTTAGTTATCTTTTTTGTCTATTTTCCTTTTAAATAAATGGAAAAATATAAAGTTATATATCTATATATATATTTTATTTTATTTTTTTATTTCCATAGTTGAATATTCATTACTTTTAATATCCTAATTGTTTCGAATATTACGCGGGTTTTTCAATAGGAAGGCTACAAAAGTTTTTTTTAAATAAAACAAAAAACGGTTTGGGATATGAATTAAATTCTTTATTCCTGTGAAAGTACATTCGATGCCATTAAGTATGGAACTCGATTTCTTTTGCATGGGCACCACGGGCACGCTTGCAGAAGTCCAGACGCTGAACCCAATTTTCGACGGTTTTCAAGCATAAATCGGCCGATACTGCTGCAATTTCACGTTCGATATTCGTACGAAGTTCATCAATCGTCGCTGGATTGCTGGCATAGACCATAGACTTGACGTAGCCCCACAGGAAATAGTCTAACTGCGTCGAATCGCAAGACCGAGGCGGTCAATTGACTGGGCCATTTCGAGAAATAACACGTTCACCAAACTTGGTTTTCAATAAATCAATTGTGACATTCGGTAAGTGGCTTGTGGCGCCGTCCTGTTGGAACCACATATTGTCCAAGTCCATATCATCCAATTCGGGCCAAAAATATTCGGTGAAATATTCACAGTAACGTGCCGGTCTTAATCATCACGAAAGAAGTACGGCCCAATGCCGCCGCCGGCCCATAAACCGCACCAAACCGTAATTTTGACGGGATGCAATGTTGACTCATGGAGTACGTATGGATTGCTGCCTGTCCAATAACGCATATTTTGCTTATTGACGAAGCCATTCAGCCTGAAATGACGGCGACCATATATTGGACGTAGCGCTCTTAAAGTTGAGGCCATTGACTCCGAATTTCGGTAGTAAATTTGAATAATTTCGACTCGTTGTTGGATCGTATGTCTTTCCATAATGAAATGGCAAACCTTACTGAAGAGAAATGTCAAAAGAGCGGGGAAAAATATGGCGTTGTTTGCTGTCACTATCGGTCTACTTTTTTAGCGTCCCTATTGAAAACCCCATTAAATGTAATGACAGCGGCATTTTTTAAAGTATGGTGATTAAGAGATATTTTATTGTTTTTGTTAGTTTTTTAGTTAGTTAAATATGTTATGCTCTTTTTTTGCCTGTGACCCGTTTTTACCATGTTTTGGTTTCTGGAAGAAATACCACCTCCTTCTATGACAACGTTGCCCTGCGTCCTGCGAAATTGTGGCATTTTTGATATGAGATGGAATTTTCATCCTGTCCATTTCACTTTCACTATCAATTTACTTTATCGAACGCAATTAAGTCAAACAATAACTTCCATTTAGTGTAAGAATTGAAACTTTCGAATAGAACTGTCCGAAGTCGGCAGTGCCTGTACCAGACCTGAAAATCTACCATTGGCTAGATATTTACAAATATCGTGGATAACAGATCGACACACACCGTCTATTCGTTGATTTTAGAGCTACCTTTGAACTAATACGGCTATGTAGAGTAACATTGATCGCGGGTTTTGGCTTTATACATTTTGGAAAGAACACTTTGATGGTGGTAGCGTATGCGGACCGCCAGCTTAGAACAATAGGTCTAGCACTGGACGAGGAAAAAACCAAATCCCTCCTTTCTTCGAAAAAATAATCTTCCGCAGTTAAACTTTTGAAGCACAGATGGGCTTTGTATACTTAAGATCCAGTATGTCTATTGCTTTGTGATCGGCAGACAATTGAATATCAGACTCATTTCTAGTCGAATAAAAAGCTACATATCTCTACGTTACGATGTCAAGTCAAGAATACTTTGGCTCTGTATTGACATAGTCAAACGCATTTAATTTAAAACAGCCTCACAGCCCTGTGTTGTAAAACATATAACAGAAATCCAAACGCGACTGTTTCCTCAGTGATTTGGCTCCCTGGTCTGCACCGATTTGTAATCTTTTCGCCAACACATTTTCAACCTATATATTTATAGTGGCGTCTCGGTAAATATGGAAGCCGACGAGTATGTGAGAGGAGGAGTTGAGTTACCTGGGGGGAAACCAGGGTGAGCACACAGCCGCTCTTGATATTCCTGATCACGCAAGTTGAGGAAAAGGCGAGAGCAGCTCCTAAATAACAGCAGGTGAACCAAACTGAACACATTGCGTGAAAAAAGTGAAAGAAGCAGCAACTTCTTATTTGATGTGCCAATAATTGAACTAACAAAAATAAAATGAATTTGCATAAAATGCATATTTTTTATAATGCCAATGAAAACGTAAATCTTCATGATATCCCGTGTTTGTTTTGAAATGAAATCATTTTTCAAAAACAACTTGATTTCGCTTTTTATGCAGGGACAAAAAAATATATCAGAATGTCTCATACTTGTCACTATAATAATTCCTCGAGCTGTACATACAATTATCGATTTTATAGCAAGAACATCAAGTTCTTCAACATAAGCTAGCAAAATTATCGAAAGGTTTACTACTACTATTTCTTCAATTATTTGTGATGCATTTTTATTAATAATATATGTGGAGCACCCTGTACAAGCAGCCTTCCACCACATCACATTTTGACATTATATTTTGCTTTGTTTTGTATTCTTTTGTCTTTTGGTATGCTTACAGTTAGCAGAACCGAACAGTTTTATCGTTCGCTTTTGTACATTCGATTTGTTAAAACACGCGCTCAACTTAATATTCTTTTGAATTAATAAAATAAAGTTTATTAAAGGTCTTAGAATTAAATAATTAAACAAACTCTTTTATTTGTTGCGAAACGGACTTTAAAGTGCTCAACAAGGTAAGAGTCCTACGATTATTAGTGGCAATCCACCACTACCGCCAAATTGGTGACCCCTACACACGTCCCTGCATACGGAGCCCTACAAAAGTACCGCTGAAAGTCCCGCTATTAAATCACGCGATTTCATAAAATTTTCCATCATCGAAAATGCCTGGTGGAGATAGCGGCCTTTGTACACCGCCAACGAATTCGCAACGACAAAACGACGAAGTACCGGCAACAAATGAAAGACATGCATCTGCTATCTACGCTCGCCTGCCTATTCCGGCAATGTCTAGCTCCAACATAGAGGCATGGTTCACATCCATGGACTTTTGGTTTACTGCCTCTGGAATTTCATCAGACAAGCAAAAAGCAGCAACGGTTTTTGCAGCATTAGACCCTTCGGTTATTAGTCAGTTGTCCCAAGTCATTGCCGAAATGCCACAAACTGATAAATTCGCGTACGTTAAGGCAAAAATTATTGAACATTTCGCAGACAGTGAGCAAAGGCGTCTAAATAGATTGCTGTCGGAGTTACCTCTAGGTGATCGAAAACCTTCGGAGCTATACCATGAAATGAAACGAGTTGCCGGCACCACTTTGGGAGAAGCTGCTCTCAAGGGACTTTGGACGAAGCGCTTACCCGAGTACGCGCAACCTGTTATCGCTGCCTCGTCTGGTACAGCAGCAGAATTCACAAAAATAGCTGATTCCATCATCGATGCAATTACTCCTCATCAAGTAGCACAGGTGCGATCCGAAGCAGCAGAAATAAATCAACTTCGTTCAGCCATCGAAGATTTGTCCAAACGATTCGACCGATTACATACGCAGCCACACTCACGTTCCCGCTCCCGTTCACGTTTTCGACCGGCAGGTAACACGAATGATAATGCACCTCGACAGCAGCAAAAACGAAACAGTAGCGCATCATCAGCTTCCACTGAATGCTGGTATCATCAGAAATATGGTTCCGATGAACGCAAATGCCGCAGCCCTTGTCGACGTCGGCAGCGCGTAGTTCAAGCAATTACAACAGACACGCAAAATTGACTAGAGAAACAGGTGGCGACATCAAGCGAAAATTACGTCACTGAATGCTCAGTTTTTCGTCTCCAAGTAAGAGATAGATCATCAAATACTACTTTTCTTATTGATACGGGAGCAGATGTGTCTGTCCTTCCGCTCACAACGTTATCGTACGACATTCGCCCAACAGCAACAAAATTGTTCGCAGCAAACGGTGCTGCCATAAAAGTTATAGGGGAGAAACGTGTTAGATCTTGGCCTCCGCCGCGAGTTTATTTGGTCATTTCTGGTAGCGGACGTCACGCAACCTATTATCGGCGCTGACTTCATCAAGTTTTATGATTTACTTAGCGATATGCGACGTAACAGAATCATCGACAACTTGACTTCTCTGTCTACTAGCCTCGGAGAACCAAAGAAGTGCACAGCAGAAACAATAAAAACATTCACAGTACATAATCAATTTGCAGACATCTTGGCGCAGTTCCCAACCATCACGAAACTCGCAACGTACGGATCCACAACGACCTCAACTGTATTCCACCGCATAGAAACAACAGGCCAGCCAGTATTTTCGCGACCACGACGTCTTTCGCCCGAGAAGTTGCAAGCTGCTAAAGCAGAATTCGATTTTTTACTGAAAACCGGAATTTGTCGTCCGTCTAGCAGCAACTGGTCGAGTCCACTGCACATGGTGAGAAAATCGGATGGAACATGGAGACCATGTGGCGACTATAGAGCGCTCAACGCACACACACTTCCAGATCGCTACCCATTACCTTACCTGACGGATTTCACCAACATTTTGACCATAAACAGGTTCCGACGAAAACCACCCGTTCTGGTCGCCGAGTCATTCTCCCTCAACGACACAGGTAGCTTTCGTCTAGTGGGGGAGTACTGTGGAGCACCCTGTACAAGCAGCCTTCCACCACATCACATTTTGACATTATATTTTGCTTTGCTTTGTATTCTTTTGTCTTTTGGTATGCTTACAGTTAGCAGAACCGAACAGTTTTATCGTTCGCTTTTGTACATTCGATTTGTTAAAACACGCGCTCAACTTAATATTCTTTTGAATTAATAAAATAAAGTTTATTAAAGGTCTTAGAATTAAATAATTAAACAAACTCTTTTATTTGTTGCGAAACGGACTTTAAAGTGCTCAACAAGGTAAGAGTCCTACGATTATTAGTGGCAATCCACCACGACGCCCAAATATAAGTTGCAAGCGAACGTTAAGGACGAGTAAAGACAAGCAGGAGAAAACATTTTCCTTGAGATCAAAATGAGTCGTAGGGACACCCAGTGAGAGCAGAGAACAGCCCGTTTAATCTTACATAACCTGACCAAGTATGGGTAGCGAAAGCCGCGGCGCTCTCGAATACAAGGATGAACTAGTGCAGAAGCATGGTGAAAAGAAGGTGGCGCAGATCTGGGTACCGTTAACCCTCTCTTGGAAATTTTGATAGAATTTTTACGTCACAAAATATTTTGTTTACAAAAACCGTGTATACCGTGTATACTCGCAAGTCATGTTTATTCTTGCCAATGTGTTTAACAATTTTAGTGTGTATTCTTTCTATCGTGTGTACCAACGTGTGACATCACAGCCAATTTACTTTTCAAATTTCAGATCAATCAGCGCGGTCTTATATTCTATCATTCATGGTGCAGAAGTACTTTTGTACACTTCATTGTGAATAAGTACTAGTGAAAAATCTTAGTCCATAGACTCCAAAATTCGGCGCAGCTGTAATATTCACTGAGCGAATTTCTATGTTTGACAATTAATTGGCCCGCTTTTTTTTTGTAACCTACTTGCAAAAGAACACTAGGTGAAGCAGCAACACTAACTTGGAAAAATATGCGAGTTGAGCCAACTCGGTTAAATTAATATCGACCTGAGATGTAGTGTTGGGAAGTGAAAAAACTGCGCTATTGTGGATTAGCCCTAAAGAAATACATGGGGAATTTCAGTTTATCTCCTAACCAGTTTTTATTTGCATAGCATTTGTAAATATATACATACATATGTATGTAGCTACATAACCCTAAAAATTTCCGGCACAACTATTTTCGCTTCCTAAATAGCACTAAACAAATCGCAACTTTCATGAAAGGGGCTAATAAGGTTGCTTTTGCAACTAGAGGAAATTTTATCCGAGTTGGAGCGTTCCTTTGCAGCTAGGTTACATTAAAACGGGCCCAATATTGCCTATTTGTGACATTTAATATCAGCCGCCGCCATTTTTAATTTACAATGGTTCACTTGGTGCAAATTGCAACTTTGTCTTTATACACTAGATTTGTTTTTGGCGGCTCCTTTAAGTATGCTTGCCATATCTTATGCGGTGACGAGAGCAATACATTTCTGAAAGGTTGGAGATTATATTTTGATATTTTCTATTTTCTGTTCACATATGTACATATTTCCATATGTATGCATATTTACGTGTACATATGTATGTATGTATGTACGGAAAGTCTCAATCCTTGTTCATTTTGAGTCTCACAGCACAATATACTTACATACATACATAATTACTTAGAAATTGATATCAACAAATCATATTCGCTTCAGACCCAAATGTAAAAGCCCACACTTTATCAATGCAACGCAAATCAGTAAATGCAAAAAGCATTGCCTTATGTGAGAGGCAGATATGGGAGTATGAATGATACAATGTGGAGCGAAACAAATACGTTTTGAAAAAGCAATGACAATCAAATGTGAGCAAAGAAACTACTATACTTTCCAGTATCCACAATCCACATCCGAACAATCAACACATGAGAGTAAAAAAGCAGTACTAAAAACGCAAAGCAAACACAAACGGGAAAGCAAAGTCTCTGTATCGGCGGGGCCATTAACGTTATGGTTGGGAAATGATAACAAAACCGAGAGCGAGAGTCAAAACAGACGTAATGGCGCTCTGAGAACAGGCATTTGTTTACATTTTTTATATGGAGATTTGTACCTATAGAATGCGTTGTTTTGAACAAATACCTACATACATATGCCCATATTTCTATAAATTTATTAAAAAAAGTTTTCAGAATTTAGCCACAATATTTCTTCGAATACCCCACTCTATGTACTTGTGGATGTACTATATACACATTTTACATTTTCTTGTTAATTTTAAATAAAACAGCTCATACCTACTCTAACGAAGAGCAAATTGCTCAAAATTCCATGGTTTTGTTCAATTACAAAAAAAAAAAAAACAAGTTTTCATCAGAATTTTAATGTTTTTGAAAATTTTTTTGTTCAATTTATGATTGAGAAAGGTTTATACAAATTAAGTTGTTTTATTTCATAATTCGCTGTAAGACTTTGATTCGAATCCGTTAAGGCGGTAGGTAACTACCCATTATTTTCTTGGCTCCATTTTTTTTAAACCTCATTGAAGTCTAGTGTGTTGCTCTAAGATCGAAGGCATTCTCAACCAAAAGGAGACTTAGTCTTCGATAACGAGTATATTTATGATTTTGTAATTGATTTTAAGCGAAAGTCGGATGAATACATACCTTCAATATGCGCAGCTGATATATTCGTTACATTTCGAGGAAAGTCTTTGAAAAATTCAGTATATTTACATGCATTCCCAAACATCCTTTTTATATCAATAAAATATACAAATATACCTTATACAAGTAAATACATAAAAATAAAGTTCATCAGGTTCACTGTAAAATTGTATTTCTACACATATGTATCTCTCTCTCTTGAGCGTTTGATCAAAATTTAATCGAAAACCTGCTGGAGAAGTGTTTTGTCGGTCAATAGTTCATCGGTGGATGGCTTGTCTATTAGCTGCTAATCAGGGTTGAAACTGACAGCCGGAAAAATTGGACATCATGCACATAGTATGTATGCATGTACATATGTAAGTAAATAAAATAAAATACCTATGTACATACATTCAAAGGGTGAATTAATCGGGCGATAAATAATCAGGCGTTCAATAATTACAATAAGTAATTCGCTTGAATAAGTTTCTATTATATATGTATGTACATACATTAGTACCCGTTGTCTCCACTTGATAAAGAAAAATACAATAAAAACCTGTACATACAATTATTTTATTTTATGCATGTGCCTATTTCCTGAAAAACAACATCAATCATACTAAAGTCCGCAAGTTTTGGCAAACTGTTACCAAGCTTAGTGTTCACCATTTGAAATCTTGAAGAGTGTTGTAGGGAGACTTTGATAAGAATTTATTAAACAAATAACACACATAACCCTTTATTTTTTTATTTTCTCTCAACCTTAAGATATCCTCAAGAAGAATTCTTTTTGTAAAATTTTCTTAAATTGTTCGAGTTCCTTAACTTTCACTACAATCTTCGAAGATACCAAGAAGAACACCAAATGCCGAAATATGGTAAATTTTTTGCTTTTAAACTGCGTACCTGCTTATATAACTCTTTCCTTGCCTTTCAATGATGTACCCATGGAGATATATGTAGGACTTAACTGAGCTGCAAAGTGAAAAGTCTAGAGGGTGTTTGTTGAATTTTTTTCGCTATAAATGTGGTACTGTTGAAACAAAATGTCGATGAGATTACATGCTTTAATTCTAGACACCATAATGGGCACCATTCACCTTCCAGCAGGGCTCATTTTCAAAGAAATTTGGAGTGATGATTCCACCAACCCATAAATCACACCAAACCCTTATTTTGTCTGAATGCTATGCCAGTTCTTGGAATCCGATCTTCTCGGTATCGGATTTAAAACCATCTAGTTTTTTCGTTAGGTGTCACGCAATTCGTGTGTAAATATATGTAACTTAAACTGCTCTTAGAAGACGCGTATTTACAAGGTTTTTTCACTTAGCCCAAACTTTTCACCCAGAACACTAAAACGCTTTTAAATCCGTCTTTGAGAAGACGAAAATTTTACACAGATCTGTAAAAATTTAAAACATTTAACATTAATATATACATATGTAAGTGAAATTAATTAAACAAATAACATTTGATAAATGAATACATATAAAAGGATTAGAAACGTTAGTTACGTACATATGTAAGTAACAATCTCCACTGCAATTTTTAGCTGAAGCATGTTCTTCCTCATCAAACAAAAGAGCAGCAGCTACAGAATCCATTATATTTCAATTACTAAAACAAGATTTCTTCAATAAACATGAGTTTTAATATCATTCCTCATTTAAAATAGTATTTTTTTATTGATATTGGTTGACTTTTGGTTGGCGAATTAGTAACTACGAAAATTCGGGTATTGAATTAGCAAATTTGAAATTTTATAAGAGTTGCGTGTTCTTTTATCACTCTGTTATAAAAGAACGGGGCTTTTATTGGTAAGGATGTAGGGCAAGATCTTTACGCAAAATATGCCGCTGAATATTAAATATTTGTCTTGTGCATAAATACGCACAAAAATATGCATAAGTACGTACGTAGTATGTACATACATTCATCCGTGCTCATACACCATATATACATACTCACATCCTATATATACATACATATACATATATTTATCAGTGCAGAATGCGCAGCAAATATTTTTCAGACTGCTTATCGCGTTTCTTCGTTCTTTATTGAGTTTATTTGTTATTTCTTTGTTTTATTGACAAAAACATGAGGAAATGCAACCATATGCTTCCACTGTACTCACCCTCATATTCTTAAATTTGTTTTGGTGGGCTTTGGTTATTGCAATATTTTTTCATTTTTTGTTTAGCTGCGCACGTTTGTTGTTTGTGTACGTGTTTGGGTCATAAATGATGGCGTCGACAGTCAGTCTCAACACGTAGTAAGTGACGGGTACAGTGTGTTACTTTCTATTTATTAAAGTAAAAAATGAAATAAAAATTTCGAAAGATTTATTATCAGAATAGAAAATTATACTAACTTTCAAAAGAAATAGTAGCCAGGATATGTATGTATCTATATACAACAATACTAATGCGAAAACATACATAGGTATACATGTAAGTACATACATATGTTGGCATGCATCTACTTTTATGTATGGATATTCATACATGTACATAAGTACATACATTCATATGCGTTGGTATGGAACAATAGCATTGGAAATAACGAACAAATTTTAATCAACTTTATGATTGAATTTGCATTTGATTTTGGGCGAGCATTTCTTTGGCAATAAAATCCTTGCGTAGTAGACTTTCAATCACAAAAAACTGGTTCTATGAATGTATACCGGCCGGGTCTCAACATACCGTACACGCACCGTATTCACCAATTTTGTGTTAAATTTGTGAGTTGAGGAAAACAGAAGGAGTTCGCTTATTGTATTATATTTATAAAATCAGTTAAACTTATTAGTCAATTTATTGATGTAATTCCATAAACTTCTGTTCTTTCGTTCTATTTAAGTGCTTCAATACCTGACTATCTATTGCTAACAGTATAAGGATTTACCCAGAAAGTCCCTGGAGTGTATTTTTGTCATTAGATCTTGTTTCCAAAAACCAAATTAGATTTTCACAGTAAGGATAAATAATATCAAGTGCCCTGTTATAAATAAATACAAAACCGCAGTCCATTTTCGATAATCGGTACTGAGAGAGGAACAGCTTTCTAATTTTTAACTTGTTCGCTCTTTCAATATTTGTATGATCTTATTACTAGACCGGGTCAGTTATTTCAGGATAATATTTATATGCAGTTTTTTTATTTACAAATAATTTTAAAATGTTCATATCCAAATACACAAATATTCAAAGGTTCAAATGTGTGTATGTAACATATACTATATACAAATAATTATTACCAGATTGCGATTTGTTGCTTGCATGTTCGGAAGAATTAGATATTTTGACTTAAAATACTTTTTAGGGACATGAGCTGTACTTTGTAACTCAGTGCGGAATTTTTTTCTATACAGAAACATTTTTCGGCCACTGTACGACTCGGTGGCCATTGCGCCAACGCTATTATCACAAACCATTTTCGCGCATTCTCAGAATTCATCGTCAGCCCAATCCACCATTAAATACTTCTCTCCTTTAAAACTGTATTTCATTTGAACAGTTGTTTTTTTGTGATAACATGCACTTCGTATGCATGACAACAGTTCACGCGGGTTCTTTCTCATTTCTCATTTGTTTACGTTTCTGCTGTAGTGCTTCTACTATTGTTGTACTTCGTCTACAGTGTGACCAAATGATCAGAAATAGTGAAGCTAAATTAATTTAAATAAAGGTTCGAAAATTTTAGATGCTGCGAATATCGAAACTAAATAATATCTTTTGTGAATGTACCTACCATAGAAATATGATCATTGATTATTCCGAAATTGCAGCACAATGAATATCCAATATAAAGCAAACGATTTAAGTAGTTTTATTTTGTGTCTATTCTTTAAAGTTTTTTCCACGTCACATAACTGAGTGGTATTGCCAATAAACTAAAAACCAATCCGATAAGTTCAGGGAAGGAGGGTTCTTTTAATGCCATTTTGATTTCCACTCAAAAATCTACATAATTGCCTTGGCTAGAAAAAAAGCCATGAAACTACAGGGAGGTAGGTGATAACTGCAGTTGGTCGTTTTATTTGCACTGCAACAGCTAAAATAAAAACCTCGGCTCTTCACACTTATTATTCACTCAAAACTCTGAAAAATCAACTTTTTAAGAGCCATCTGCGACGTCAATCCGTCAAACGAGGGAAGTACGAAGTCACAGAAGTGCTTTTGCAGTCACCTTCTTTTCTCTGCATCGGGGTTAGAGAACATAAACAAAGGCTTAAACTAGGTTAGAAAATGATAATCTGGTCACACTGTTCGTTTATAGCCGTGCAACGGTGCATTCGCTTCCTAGTCCCGCGAGGCACTTGCCTGCCTGCTCGTACTAGACATCATCTGCTTTGCTATTGTTATCAACTCCCACTTGGCGCCAGAGACTGTATTGCTATTAGTAGCGCTATTCTCTCAATTCCTCTCAGGTGCCGGTTGATGTGGTTTAAACTGGAAACTTGATGATGTGCTCTTATGCGTATAGACATGAAACTGTATGCATTTGCCGGTAACTAAAAAAGGCCCAAAGAAAAATTAAATTTGAAAAATAAAGTAAATACCTTGGTAATTAGGTTACAATTAAATATAAAAATTCGTTTTGTATACAAATTTCTCAACTTCTCTCATTCAAGTTTAGCCGAATTGCGAATCGCTTTGGATGTCGAAAAGCTCCAACATTCGGAACTTTGCACTTACGACAACTTATTACTCAAACTTTCTTTGGCGTCAGTATGGTCGCTTTTCGTCGCTTCTACTTCCAGCCCCAATGGCGCTAGTTGTTTTGTGTTTGCTTTTATGTTTTGTGTGTTTTCGTGCTTTTTTCCACTTTCTGGCACTTTGCGACACTCAGCTCAGCAGACGATGCGCGTGGCGCGACGCGGATTGAATTTTTAGCAGTTCACTTGGTTGGTTCGTCTGGTTTAGTTTGTCGTAAATATTCTCCCGATGCAGTCGGATTCGTGCGGTTAATGCCGCAGCGGTCGACAAGAACGGTTCGCGTAAAGTGCGACAACAGTTTTAATTAACAACTATAAAAACCAAATAAAAAACATAAACAAAAGGAAAATTTTGTACAAAATTTGTGCTGCGACTATTTTTAACAGTTTGTAAATCTGTATGTTACAAAAATCGCTTTATGGTAATACCTACCGGTATTTTAGATCAAAGCACAACGGAAAATATTTAAAATTTTATTAACGTAAGATCGAGGAATTGAGTATAAAAAAAGTGATTCTGTGTGAAAGATGAGAAAGTTACACATGCAGTGTATTTCGAAAATTAAAAGATGCAATGCTATGCACGTTCTGGGTAGATTAAGCGATAACAAAGTGACAAGCGCTGAAACGAGTTTTTAGTGGGCATTCTTTGCAAAACAAAGTGTCAAGTGCAAAAAATTTGATTATCAGTGATTGAGGATGTTTGTACATACATATGTACATACTATGTATGTATGTACATATGTATGTATATATGTGCGTACAGTGGGAACTATAGTTAATATACAGAACTTGAAAACCCAAAACAGATTTTTTTTGTATATTCTCTGTAAAACAATTAAACCGACAAAGCTATACAATTTACATACATATGTAAATACATTTTATATGCGCTTCTGTACCAGCAAAATGATCTTGAGATCACTTCCATTCTTGAATATTTCAAAACTTGTGGTATTTCGTGGATTCAAAATCATTGTATACGACTAGTAGTATTTCTTGGATTCAAAATCATTGTATTCGACCACTTGAAGGTAGATATTTTTGGATTAATGAAAATAAGTTGGCGTCCCCTTCTTCTTCTTAATTGGCGCCTATAGCCGCCTAGAAGATTTTGGACGAATCCCAGATCACCACTAATTCTTAATACTGGCGTCAGCTAGATGCCCCAAGTGCGTTGAAGTTTAATGAGTTATATTTACATATGTCGCCATATACATAGCTATGTTTATGTCATCGTTTAATGTCACCGGTATTCGCCGTCACAAAGTCGTAACGCCCCAAAAATCTTTCGGTGTTAGCGTCCTCGCCAGGGATTATTTAGATCTTTGCTCTCATTATCCAAGGTCTGCACGTTTTGCATCTGCTTTGGTATATTGCGACATTTTTTGAAATATGATTTTTGGGCTTGTATTTAGGGCCAATTTCCGACGACGCATTAGTTTCCAGACCAGAGGCAAAATCAACCAAGCTACTTAGCGTGCTTATATAACCATTGTGAAGGCTACCGAAAATCAAATAACACTTAAATAAGAAGTCATAGTTAACTCGAATGCCGTTTAAATTCTTCAAATTGAATTTTACTCACCCACTTATGTACATAGGTGCATTATACGGTGGTTTCCGTATTTCAAGGGTCATGCACATCTCAGATGTTGTTGTTTAGCGGTTAATCATGCCCGGAATTGTCGGTAAGCCCATAGTCGTATACCTAGTCGTTGGGAGATTGAAAAACACTATGTTTCGACAGAGCAGAAACAGACAGAGAGGGGCATTAGAAAAGCAGACTTAATGGGTAAGTGAATAGGAGATGGGCGTCGTCTTGCGGAGAATCTCGACATGCTGGGCATTCGTTGGAAATTTCTGGGTTGATCATTATCGAAGCTCCTCTGCTATAGCTAGTGGTTTAACCCTGATGACGACATTCACAGGGCGAGGCGAGTGATAACAGTGGCCAAGTATTGTAAACATATGTTTGGATCTGATAAGTAAATCATGCACAGAAACTTTTAGAATTGCATCACTTCATTAAAATATGATATATGTTGTATATAAATGAATAGCAGTTTTGATTATTTCTTTTTACTTTTATATTAAATAAATTTTTTTGGTACATTTGTTTGGTTTTTGGTACAAAAATTAGGGCAGGTGACAATCGTGAGTATTATTGCGCCCCGATCTTGCAATTGGTGTCTAGCTCTATTTCCGCGGTTCTTCACTTTGTTCGCCACTATTTGCGAACGAATTAAATTTCCAATTGTAAGTAAATAAACTCCCCGATCAGAAATCTATGCCCATAGCAATATAAAACCGTTCAAACTCGAGTCAAAGATAGTGGTTCTTTCTCTAATAAAAGTTTTAGTGTGGGATCCTATTAGAGTTCCGTTATTTCATGATATACATACGTATTTTCGGTTTCTTTTGAATAGTGTTTCATGGATTTTTTTCGAATTATCTTCTCGCCTGGAAAGCAGTGTCGGTCGATGTTGATGAACAAATGTCACCCAATATGATATTTTTGACACGAGCGCCTGGTTTTCATTGCTGTGTTTTGCACGTAGGTAGGATGATAGTACTGGGAGTACATTGCAGTGATCCAATATCATAAAGCAAAGCTAGAGATTTTCAATGCAATTTGCAATTGTAGTAGTGGCGGAACTGTGGGCTTAGTTTTGGAAAGTGATTTTGCACCTCAACCTTTTGTAAATAAATATTTGTGTAGATATGAGCAAAAGCCAAACGTCGTCTCAATACCCAAATAAAGAAATTTGTGACCAGAAGAATATTTTCTACCCACACATGGTAAAAATATATGAATAAACATGTAACCATTTATTTACAAACGAAATATGTAAAAAGTCGACCAAACAGTACACCAATGCTATCACAGTAAACATTAAAGTTATCTTGTGGTAGGAACTGTCTTCGCTAAAATTCTTTTCAAACACGTTTACTTAAAAATCACCTTGTATTTTGAATGCCGATCAAGAATTTATGTATATCGCAAAAGCGTGTAAATTCAATATAAATTGACCTTTAAAAAGAAAGTAAGCTATACGATTTTTATGTCAAAAATGAAATTCATACGCGAGCCCTAGCGAAACCCCTACTGAAATTGGGTGCAAGTGAAAAAGACCGGTTCGTTCGCACGCCAAAGAATTTTGTTTACTTTGTGTCACGTGCTAGTCAAACGCGCTTGACGAAGTTCAGCTTGATTTTTTTAATTAACATGGGCATCTATTTTCACATGTACAGTGGGCCAACAAATTAACGAGTATCATTTAGTCCGGTAATTAACTGAATGAATAAATAAAAATCGGAGGATTTTTAATATTTGGATCAAGGCATATTCAACTAAGTAGTATCTCTATCTGACTATTTGTCACACAAATATTAACAAACAAATTTAACCTTTGTGATAGATATTTGCTTAATCCATTTGAAAAGCAAGTAGCTGGAAACATGAAAACATTTAAAATGTGCTTATTTCGGAATAGTTGTTGCATTTTCATTTCAATTTATACTTATGTGCATATCTTACAGAAAATTACCTACTAAACGAATTAAACCCATCCATTTATAATTTCGTTTTGGACATGTTCTGCTTTTATTCGCTAAATTCTCAATGCAAAATTTGGTTTCTATTAAAATTTACCATAAATTATTTCCATACCATTCATATCCACAAGGAATTCTAGATTAAGTTTTATAAAATAATATTCGGTAATGGATGAAGTATGAATGAAAATGACATTTCCGAGACATTTGCGTATATGTTTTATGTCAAACGTAGATACATTCAGTTGGGGTCTGGGCATCATACAACTCAGATACCTTATCCAATTCAGATATTTCCGGCTTTGAGAAATCGCATGGTAAAGGAACTGCACCTGAAAACAAACGAGTTCGCTTAAAAAATTTCGGTATATAAGATAGACAACAAATAAAGTAACTGCCACTAAATTATTTTTACGTACACGTGAATGAAACACCGCAGCTATTAAACACAAGTTTATTGATCTGGCTGTTTTAATACAAATTTAAATGAAAAAATTAAAGTTAGTTATTAAGGGTTAAGAATTGACATTTCAATGGCAGTTCACAAGAGAGAACGTTTTTGAAACGAAAACTATGCAATCTAAGCGCAACGAATAATCGGAAAACATACAAAATAATTTAAAAATCAAACGTACTAACTACTCCGAACTATATATTTTAGTACATATGTATGAATGTGTACTGTATCGAAAATTCTGTTATGTACTTATATACATAGTCAATTCTCACATATACATACATACGTTGGGTAAAATAAAAATGCGATAACTGCGTAGGTGTCTATAAATGTTTAGGTAAATTATGGATTACACAAAGCTTTTATAAGCCAGACAGTCTGGCTATAAGTCTGCTTATGTTGGTAGTTCTAGACAAATGCGAAGTTAAAAAGCATACCCAGTTTCTGCCCCAAAATTCCCATCAGTATGTTGAGTCAGACACATTGGTCCACTGAGTGCTTTCGTACTCTCGGTTACTTGATTTCATCTGTCAAAGGTACCTGTTAAGTGTAAGATGAATATGGCATAACAGTTTGATCAGGCCTCGACATTTTTTTTCGTGTTTTACAATTATAATTCGTTCTAAAATAAATTCTTAGCGCTCTTTTCCACCACTACTTATGTTTTAGATATTGAAGGGCTCATTTCTTGAATAATTTCTGGTATTTTCATCAAATGCATATTTATTTAAAACATTCCTTAGGGTGGTCTAAGTACTTCTAAGTTTCTAATACATCCGCCACAAAGTTTCAGTAACATATGCTGTTCCTTTGTCAATTCAAAACCCTTTCATATACATAACTACTTATTTATAATGCCAAAAATAGTTAACTTGGTCTTCCCGACTAAATTAACTACACCGATTTTTTCCTTTAGAACACATTTTAATTAATATTACATGTAGCATTTCAAAGGAATCGTTTTTGTCTTTTGTATCGGTTCTTTTATCAATCACAATAGTCACACAAAATAAAGTGATTGAATTAGAAGTCATAATTACGTGAAAACTTATTTTAAAACCCCTGAAACTTGAAAACTGCAGAACTGATTGCCTATAAGTTTGATTGATTTTTACAGATTTTGTGTTGGTAGCCTACGCTTGTGTTGACCTTTCATTTTTAACACAATGATACAAACAATCTCTATTCAAATACATTTAATTTTTTTCTAATATTTTTTAAGTTAAGGGTGCCTGATTATTTGTTGCAGCCACTGTATGCATGTACCACACGTAAGCATTATTTGCATATGTTGCAGTAAGCGTGCGTTTGATTGACTACTTTCTTATTGTAGTTCGCTTGCCAAAGTTTATATTAATAGTTTTTTTTTACTTTTAGAGTTCGATTGAAATTTCACCAACTTGCTGGTACGCATTAAAATTATAAATGTACATAACATACTATTCCATAAGAAAATAATGCATTTATTCGATTTCGTTTGCACATTATTTTCAAAACCATCCAAAATCAAATGCTTGTGCAAATATACTTGCATATACTTATAATCTTGCATACCAAATATGTATAAAGAACCAATAACCTGATTCAAAGAACTGTAGCCCTCTTAAAAGAAGAATAACATATACACATATTATAATAACGGATGCATATGCATACATGTATGTATATGTATGTATATGTATTTGTGTGTGAGAAAAAATTTAAAAGAGACCAAACACTACTCCTGAGTATCGCTAACGTTATCAATTGTGCGTGTATACCATCTACAATACGATACCTAACAGCGATCAAGAAAGAAGCGAAATTTTTCCTAAACTTTATATTTGATACAAAAATGCTCCTAGGACTTTTAGGAAATTTTGAAAAATACGTCGCAAGCATTTTTGGCTCGAATATATGGATATGACAATCAGGTGGAATGAAAATAGTCTTAAGAAATACGCTAATTCCTTTCCAATATTAGATAAGGCGCGCTCTGCCCTCCCCTGCCTACTTTGCTCAAGTTCCATGTGCTATCATATCATATTGGAAGAAAAATTGGCATCTGTAAAACCCAAAAATGTTTCAAAAAATGATACATGACTTTAAGACTAATATATCTATGGCCCCCTTTTAATGTAACCGAGTTGCAAAATAACGCTCTAAATCGGTTAAAATGTCCGTTAGTTGCAAAAGCAACGTTAGTTGCAAGGGAAAATAGTTGTGCCGGCAATTTGTTGTTATATATTTATAAATACTATGCAAATAAAAATGAATTAGGTCATAAATTTAAATTTCCGATGTATTTTCTTAGGGCTAATTCAGAATAGCACAGTTTTTTCACTTCCCAACACTACATCTCAGGTCGGATGTCATTTACTCGAGTTGGCTCAGCTCGCATATTTTTTCGAGTTAGTGTTGTTGCTTTACATGCAATTCGTTATCCCACCTAGTGTTTTTTTTTTGCAACTAGGTTGCAGAGAAATGAGCTCTATATAAATGTTTTAAACAGATCTGGCTTAATAAACGCTTTTATAAAAAATGAAACAGAAAATATTTCTCTCATATAAACACCCAAAATATATACGCAAAAATACTTACCTGGTATTTCTTCTGACTGCTGGTTCGACATTTATCAGATTTTGACAGCAAAATTTTTTCGGGTAAAATCTGGCAAATTTTGATAAAGAATGGCTCTTATTTGCCAGAGATCAGATCCCGCTTTGAGGACAAGATATACAAGACTCAGTTTAAGTTTTATCCTATACTTGTTACTATACTTCGTTTTTATTTTTCACAAGTACACGCACCCACATATTTTGTCTTTAATCCAATATACCCTAGTATCAGTGCGACAATGCAACAATCGCTTGTATTTTGTTGTTGTGCTAAGATGATGAAAAAAAAGGCTGCTACGACTAATCAAATCTCAGCAATAAATAAACTATAAATAAAAAAATTAATTAAACTATTTACCTGTTAGATGTGCTTTGGCAAAGTCAGATTATAATATGTTGTGATTTACCGCCGCTACGTTTTTATCACCTTGGCCTGTGGCAACTACTGTCATTAAAAAATGAGAGTAATTGTTCCCCCGTTCTTTTCTTGAACTTAGAAATTTTAGCATTTTATTTAAAATGGCTTGAAGTTAGTTATGAAAACATAACGCGCGTTTAAAATGTAATTAACATTGTAGCTTTTACCCCATCAATCAATTTTTCTTCTGTTTTCTTTATTGACCTGCCTCAATAAATGCAATGCTTAATTACGAAAAAGTGACCATGCTCAAAATATTTCAAATGATTACATGCCAACAGTTTTTAAAATAATTTTCCAAATTAAATAGTATCAAAATAATTCCATAAATGTGAAACAAAAACAACTAAAGCGATGACAATTTGAATAACACTGTACATGGAATTTTATTAAATTCTTAAACCAGTATTGCAAATGCAATTTGACACAAAAAAAAACCAAATTTCTCTTGGCATTTGAACAACTACGTTTGTAGGTCAGAGGTGGTTAAAAACCCGATTTAATCTTATCAGTCTTTATTACACATACATATGTATATGCACTATGTAATATGTGATGCAATTTCCATATATGAATATTTTCGAAATGTCGAAAGCCTAAATTAAATATACATATGTATGTATGTGCATGCACGAAGGTAGTAATTGCCTTATGTCACTGTCGATGCATTTGATAAAATATCAAATATCAAACAAACGAATTACCATTTTTTAAAGTACAACAATAATTGCATACCTCTTTTTCACTTTCTTAACTCAGCTTTCTTATCAATAGGGAGAGTTTTGAGTGACCTTCAGTTCATCGCAATGGTTTTTTTTTGATTTTCTGTACTTTATAAATTCCAGTTACACGTCACATTCGTTTTATTTGGTTTTCTTTAAAAATATGGGCGTACGCCTTTTATCATGTTTTGAGTTTGGATGGTGTTAAAAATTACAAATATGTACATACTTGTGCACAAAAACACTTGCATGTAATGATTTTTAGTTTGAAACTTCTGCGTATGACTACCGATAAAGAATATTGATAAGCATTTCATGAATAACGTGGAAATGATTCAAGCATCAATTTTAAATTAATTAATTTCTGGAATGCCATGACAGTTCGATTACTCTTTGCGGTATATGCTTATATGATGTACATACATATGTACATATATTTATATATCATTTATATAATCGTATATGTATATGTATGAATATTTTTATCATACATATAGAAAATTGTAATTGTTGAAATGCTTTTCTCTTATTAGAAGTAGCACAATGTGAATTCGGAATCAATTTGATATTTATAAAGTTTCTTTAGACTTCGAATTTTCAAGGACATCGCTCTCTTATCTTTAATGTACGTAGATATATATGTACATATGTATGTATGTATTACATATATGTATGTTCCACAGTAGTTCATCGCACTTCGGCCAGCAGTTCTTCATTCATGGGAAATTAATTTTCATGGTTTAGAAAGTGATTTATGTACTCCCTACAATAAATTCCAAGGCGATTTCCATTTTGAATTTTCGTATCAATATAACGGATTTCGTTTAACTCTAAATCATTTGGCAAATGATGTGTTATGGAAAATGTTGCATTTAATATTGTGCGTTAGTGCAAATAAATGCTGCGCCTAAGTTTCTTACTTAACAGCTGATAGATGGGCAAGTAAATATTTTAATTTTATTCGCGTAATAATAACGAAGAAATGTTTAATTTATGGCTCTTATACAACTTTTTTCCTGAGCTCATGTAAACATATGTATAATTATACATACATACATACCCGCATCTAACTTTTATGGAAATAGATAATAAACCACTTGGAGCATAATTTTTTTCAAAAAGATTTTGGTTTCTGTTTCATCACATTTTCGGTCAAAACATTGCTACTTTATATAGCAAAAATAGATGCTATTCATTCTAAACGAAATATTTACACTAAAGAATATAATTTTCTAAAAAGTACGAAGCCACTTGCTCAAAATCCGTACCAAACAGTAAAATATATACGGAAATTTTGCCTGTTAACAAAAATGCGCCTTGTCGCTAAAGATGATTTGTCGTCCAAAATTTGTGCCCGCTTCCAAACGCACCGAAGTTCAGTCAGCGAACTCGTACAGTTGGATCTCGTACAGATCCCGCCAAAGACCGAGTTATTGTGCACGGCAATGCATTCACTGTCTAGCGTTTCTTTCATGTACGACTGGATACGTTGTCTGCCGGCTCAAACTTTTCACTAGCGAAGACTCATTTTGATAATAAAGCATTAGCATTTTTATGTACTGTCCTGATTAAGGTTACTTGCAATATTGATTTGGAATCACTGACTTCATAACAAACAACAGATTAAATAGCCGCCGTCAAAACAACGTAGCTGCCTATTCTCTATTAGCCGGGCTGTTTATTGCAGCGATAGCTGCATCTTTTTATTACTTAGCGAATACCAATTACCCAAACTATTTTGTATAGTGTTGCCTATGATGATTTTCGAAAGGTCTCAAAAAAGTGTCATATGGGGGAAAAGCCCTTAGCGCGAAAACATTTAAGGGAATTTTTTTTTTTTTTGCAGAAATGGATCATAGTAAGTGTATCAAAAAGATATTTTGCAAAAAACAAATTCTCTTAAGATTTTTCGCGATTAGTAGTCGAAATGTATTGTATATATTGCGCATAGCTAATCAAAATAGCGTAGCAGCCTTGGGTGGCAACCATGATTCAAATATGGAAGGTAGGGAAGTAGCTTTTTTCTGAAATGTGACACTCCCACTCAAAGGGTTGTTTTTTTTTGGAAGCAGAAGGGAAAGGGAAACATTTTAACGCTAACTCTAAACAATGGTATACATAACTAATACATAACTAATTGAAAAAATAAAGGAATCAAGTTACTTTAGTTATTTAATTTAAAATTTTAAAAATAAAGATTCGAAGCACTGGTATAGTATCCATAAAGAATTTGTGCTAATTCTCCTAATTTTTTTATAATGTTGAGTGGAGAAAAGTTTTCATAAACAAAATATGAATTGCATTCAATGATAAATAATCAATAAAAATTTAACTGTTCGCTCACTGATTTGAAAAGTTTATTTTTATTGAAGCCTGTAGAAAACTTTATTACCTCATACCATAACTATAAAAATAAACTACTAAACTTTAGTGGAAAATCTAATCGGAAAAATTCCTATTTTCATTTGGAGCCTTTAAACACATCAATTCCAGTCTTTTATACATTTTGAAAATAATTTTTGTTATGAAATTTTGTATTTAAACTTTTGCAATACAATAGTAGCCTATCCATGTACGATGATATATCGGCAATAGTGTTGCAGTTGAACCGCACAAAGACTGAATCAAAAAGTTTTATTTGCCCCACAAAGTCAGCCTGGTAAATAGTATTAATACGAATGTACATATGTAGGCTCCCTAGCTACCTACGGTTTTAACCCTCAATCGTAGATCATTTTTATCATGAGGGAGTCGTTATTTTGCCAATTCGATCCGATGTATTTTAGAAGCTGTATTTGAACTGCATCGGGCTGGATTGATCAAAAAGACCGTCCTTGGATCGCATTACAATAAACCAGTTATCATAGGTCGTAATTATCCTGATCATACCGATACAATTCTCCAATGGAATACTATGCTTTTTGCAAAGGTAACAACGGTTTGCGTCGCGTTATCCGCTAGCTTTGGATGCATCAAGCCCGTCGTTGACGGTCTCAATGAATTCGGACGTTTTCAAACCGTTGTGAGAGCTTAGTCCATAAAATAAGATACAGAGAGAAGTCTACTTACAGAACCTTTAAAAATTGAATTATGTGTAGCAACTGGGTTCACTCGCAAGTAAAATGCTAAGTAAGAAAGCATAAAAACTGTGTTGCACATTCCAATTGATTTTCCCTGGACCTTTACGATCTTTATACAACGATTCCAAGAAGGCTCCTATTGAAATTTACAGAAGAATAATTCATTTTATGAGACTTTCAAAAAAAAAAAAGGGTAATACGACCCTTTCGTGTTCTATAATTTTTGCTATACATATGGACCACACACAATTTTTCGCTCAAATATAAATTTTAGCCAGTTTCATTCTAAAAACACTTCGGCAAAAAATATCAAAGTTAATATGGGTATACAAAAAGCTTTATCTGACCCTGCAAACATTTTTAGAGATTATAAAATACTATCGCGGAAGTTCTTTGGATTTGATGAAAATTGATGTGCGTGGTTCTACATCTGAGTCCGAGGTAATATCCGTAATTGAACCTGAAGATTTCGGAAAGTAGGAGATTTTTTAATTTCTTTCCAAAGCATATTAATATATTTACACATCCAATGGGATCCACAAAAGGGGGTACAATACAATTGCCTATACAACGCGAAATAGCAGATTGCTCTGTGTCCCAAATTCTTAGAATTTGACACAAGAAAGGGTTCCATCGTCAAAATATTTAAAAAGTTTAATTTGCAACGCTTCAAAGGTTACCGAAGAAAAAACATTGCTAGAGAAAGTTGTTTTAGGTGAAAATTTGAATTTTAAAACGCAAACACTCATGCAAATGTAAATATAGAAGAGCGCTTAAAAAAGTGCCACGAGGATTGGCTACAAAAAAAGGTCAAACTCCGGATTTAGAATTACAACACAACGTTAACACTGATTCTCAGAATGCTTTGCGGACTGGATGGATCTTAATTGTTTCTAATGTTATATAATCGCTTCTGGTAATGGTCACACAATACGGATTTTGAAAGCAAAAATAATTGAAAAAATTCAATTTATGCAAACAAACCATCTGTACAATATAGTAAAATACACACACGTATGCTTATTATATACCTTATAATAAATACAATGCATATATTCAAATGGCTTTCAATTTATCGTAACCCGCAGGCGGTGGATCTTTCTTCGAAAAACTTGTTGAATGTTGATTGTTATCATCGTTACCTTGCCATGGGCCAGGTCTACCTCCCAGCAATTCAGAATAAACACCAACAAATTGATATCATTTGAATTTGTAAGCATTTGCCATTTTATTTTAAACCTCGCCTTTCCACATACATGTGTACATACTATGTATATACGAGTACATGAGTTGCGGGTGTGATACATAAAAGTGTTGATGACTTACGTATGTATGTTTATAAATTTGCACACACACAAACATATGTGTGGAGGAAAAAGTTGTAATAAAGCGTTCCGGCTATCTCAGCCATACTATCCTCCCGCACCAATGGTTTTTCAGAATTCGCATCCAGGTGTTTTATATAATCTGATCCACCCTCTACACTCTTTTCCATTTTATTTAGTCAGTTATTCGGCAATCAACACAATTTAAATTTTTATCAATTGGAGAAAAATGTTAGGGTGCTGATTAGTAACATGCAAACCAACGTGCATACATTCATATATACATGTATAAATACCCCTCGTGTATGTACATACCTACTTAATATATACATACAAATCAAATAGGGAGCATGGGATTTTAGAACTCATCTGAGTGGTAAATGTTAGTGTGACTAACTGGTACTCGCCCTGTAGGAAGTGAACTTACCAAGAATTAGTATATTAGACGACTAAGCATCTACGAAGCGCAATTCAGATAAACAGATGCCCCACAAAGACTTGAGCCTACCAAGTTCTAACCGAAATTTTCTAATGGTTAAAATTACATTTGTCATATGTTTGTATCAATTAGTAACATTACTATAGAAAACATTGCTTTCCTTTTAAGAAGGTGGTAACTCTTTCATAAACTTAAGCTTAAACAAAAGCTTTTAAAATAATTTATTTTAAATACTCTAGGTAACTATTTTCAGTAATATCTTCGAAATGAAGCTTACGTAAACCTCTTGCATTTAACATCAGTATTGTAATATTTCATTTGAATTAGTAATTAGTTTGCACTTAACTTTTTAAACAGGTGTTTTTGAAATTAAGCTTTTTAAATTTTATTATTTTATTTTACTATTACGGCATTGACAAGGCGAGAGTCGATGGTGGTAGTAACTGTCTCTTTGCGAATGTTGCTTAGGACCCGCCGGTATGCCTTCGGATTTAGCAGTTGAGTTATATAAAGCTGGATCTCGTCCTTCAGTTCTAGGATGCCTATTTGGTTACCCCGAACGGTGTCACGCAGCCAGGAACTGCTTGCTGAGCATGAGGTTGTGCCAATTCGCAGCTCCGTGGTGGCGAAATAAATTGATTGTGACAAGGCGAGTCATCCTGCTGAACCCAAAGATCGTCCATGTTCGATATTCGATTACAAAAAATCGTTTATGGAGTTTGGCGACAATGGCGTTTCTGGCAGTATTTTCGAAGAAAAATATATCCTAAATCCGCACCAAACTTTCACTCTCCGAGACCGCATTGTCTTCTCGACGATCGCGTGTGGGTTTTCCACTCTCCAGATGTGGCAGTTTTGCTTGTCAACATAAAAGTCGATATGAGTGCACTTCGTCAGAAAAGATGATTTTTTTGGAACAAAATCGGTGGCTTTTATATCCCAGAGTTGATCAAGTGTAAGGCGATTAATTTCGTTCCCCGGAGATATATTACTGACCTTCTGAAAATATTCCAGCGGTACAGAGCTGTGCAAATAAGATGTGTCTAAAAAACCACTATATTATCACTTAAATTTGAATATATTTATGGAAATATCAATAAAGTCGGAGATATGCTAAATGTGCACACATGGATATACCAACATAGGCAGTCATTTATCTTTATGCCATAAATGCTTACGAATTGGTTAAGCGGTTACCTTAAAATATTTTATGTATTTTTTGTACTAAGATTTAGTAGAATTTCTCAATAAAAAACAAAGTGTTTACCCTTCATCCAAATTTATATAAGATATGACACGTCTGGAATCAATTTCAATTTTCGCCGTGAAATCCCTGTTGCCATAGCTCGTCAAGCGATTAAAAACTAATTCGTGGAATTATCGCAAAAATTTAGTAAATAGTCCGGCACAGCCGCATCAAGTGAATACCGTGATTTTGCGATGGTATTGGTTGAGCTTTTTGGCCAGAAATTCGTGAATTTTCATATTGCAAGATCAATGAGTTTCTTTCCACATATCTGGCTCTTTTTGACTAATTTGTCTTTCAAATACCGCATAATGGTCAGATAATACATATGTATTTACGGCCCGATGTTGTGTCAAGGATTCGGAGTAAACGAATTATAATCAAAGAAAACAGTCTTTACTTTATCTTGGGCTATGATCGATTTTTAGGTTTTCCGTTTGCGGGTCAGGTGGAAGGCGTTATTACCAAGCTCGTTGACTGGTTTGCGTGTCAGATTCGCAAACCCATGCCTCCATTACCAGTTAAATGCATATTATTGTAAAAATATATTTATTTATTTCTCTGTTTGCTATTTGGTAGATGAGTTCGGTAAATTTGTCGGTGTTTTCGTTTTTTTGCGGTCAGATGGCAGGGGCCCATATAAATTGGTGCCAAAGAGTCTGCGATGATGGTTGGGTTGAACACACACGCAAAACCGCACACAGATGGGAGGACCGACCAGGTTTGCTTAGTTATGGGGATTTATATACAATTTATTGAAGCAGTAAATGTGCGAAAATTACTATAAATGCGAGTGAAATTGAGCGGATGTAGTGGAAAGCATGAATAAAAAGAATGATGTGAGCGGAAGGAAATAATTTAAATTACAAAATTTTGAATAATATTCTTATCAACAGTTTTATACCTATATGTATATCATTTTATTTACTTATGTATGAATGTCTACACAATACTCATTTACATATGTACATACATACATATATACGTACATAATGTTTACTTATGTACACGCGCTTCTGTTTACATCTACATATAAAAAATATTGTAAATAAAAACCCAAAAAACAACAGGAGCAAAAATAATAGAATAAATGAGTATCATAGTGAAAAAGTGCAAGCGATAAAAAGAAGTGAAAACAGGCAAAGTGAAAAAGCTAAAATATTACATCACCAATCTATCACATAGAGCCAAGCGTCGCATTCATTAAGCAATAGTGAACAAATAATTCGATATTGTCGGTTTCGTTCCAAATAGCTTTCCCCATCAGTGCGGATCCAAACAAGGAAAGGAGAGTGAAACCGCTAACCAAAAAATTGGTAATAAATAATTGAAAATAAATGTACATAACAACAAAGTCACAACTTCCATGCAAGTGAAAATACTTGCTACTAATTAGGCATAAGATGTCAATTTAATCCAAATATTTGAAGCCAAAAATTGCAAAACAACAAAAAAAAAAAATAGTCACTCACTGAATCGGTGATCAATGCTACCAAAATATCGTAGTTAATCATAATTAAATTAAGGAATTAACGCCTCAATTTTATTCCGACAAAACAACACAAAATGCTGAAAATTCACATGTTAGAGCAGGTGGTGAATACGGAGAGTGCGCAGGATGCTACACCGTTACCGAAAAGTTCTACATCCACTTCAACGTCACCTAAGCGCAGCGGCAGCAGCTGTAGCAGTAATGGGCGCACCCCAACTGCCTCTGCGTCGTCATCACCTCTACATCATCATTCACATCCTGTACCGGGCGTGCCACAGCGCCAAATAAGCAGCAGCAATAGCAGCGTGAAGTCAATAGGACTTGGTTCATCACCAGGGTATGTTGAAAAAATTAACTTATCTAATTTTTTGGCTATATAATTTGTTTGATTCTGAAAGATAAATATTAGCTTTAAGTGTTAAGAATTTTTATAAAGAGGTGCAGCTCGTTCGTTCGCTAATTTGTTCTTTTTTTTCTTTCGCCTTACATGTACATATGTATTTTTTGTTATTGCTTTTAGTGGTATATCTGTCAAAATCGTAAAAACAATCAAATAACATAGACAACTTTGACACTTGTCCCATAAAAATGCAAAACCAAGTTCCATTGGTATCTTGCTGCTACCACCTGGTATCAATTCACCTAGGCTTGAAGGTGCCTGGTATTAGGACTAGTCCTAAGCTAAGCCACAAATTAGCCTGCATATTAATTAGCTTATTTTTGACTTTCGGCAGTATTGCTGTGGCGCCTAATTCAAATGTTAGAATTGGAAATTATTTCGTTTGTGCAACTATAGCAACCCCACTACAATAAATTTGGTGTCTTTATTTGGAGTTTTATATTTGCGTCTTAAATGTAGATTTTTGGAATATTCTAGATTCAGGTGAAAGTAATTTCGATATTGATGGTTCATAACTGAATATATATAAAAAACACTGGCTAGGCAACCCAGCCAAAAAGTAGGAAAATACTACTAAGTATTTAGAAAACAGCGTATGGGGTTGTTATGCTAAGTCGCTTATAACTTAAATTATAAGTAAGCTTAAGCCAAATTCTTATTAGAGAAATCGGGTCTTATCATATTGTCGTTGTTCAAATAGTTGAAATCTCATTTATGATACAGATTCAGGAATACTTCCTAATTTAACCAAATATAACAATTTTTATTTAATTTAAATCTTTTATACAAAATTTATTATTTCTCGAAAATCATTTTTCAAACAAAACTTGCTTAAAACTCTTGTCCAGTCTTGAAGAATTTCTGTTACCTTACTAATTAAATTAAATCAATGTTCAAAAAAGATGGAAGCCCTATTCGAAACTGTTTTCGAATAAATGGGCTCGTTTCGTGCCAACATTGTAACATCTTTTTAGCTTACAAATCTAATTAATATTTTAAGCATACTACCTTTGAATCCCACACCGTTCATCGACTTGATATAACTTTAATTAAGTTTTTATACAAGTAGCATCCCTCTTAGGCTGAAACATGAGGCAACATTCCTTCTTAATATTTTGCAAATAAAGCTTTCATTTGATTACTTTAATTGCTTTTAAGCTTTTAGAAAAGTGGCGATTCCGTTTAAAAACTGTTTATAAGGGAACGAACAGTGTACGCACATATGTACGTGCCAAATCTTATCCAAATCTCTTCATTATGCTTTAATATGGGAATGGGAGAAAAATTTCTCGGGAGTTTTTACTCAGAATAGGGCTGATAACTTCTGTATCAATTAATTGAATTTGAGTTTTCTAACCGCGGTCGAGACGCACCGGTTGAATCCAATATTTTTATTTTTATATATCTAGTTGTGTGCAATTTAATTAAATTTCACTTTTCAAAAAGGAGGTAACCCTTGTCATCATCCCGTTTACAATCTTCCCTTTATGGTAAAAGAGTTGTAAACTCTGTTGTGTGAGTATCGGCCGGCAGTGCATAGTTCACCACCTTAGGAAGCTCCGAAAAATATCCGTAATTATCCTGCTATGACCATAATTCGTGTGTGACCACTTGTTTAGAGTATAAGTATGCAATTGCAGCGCCGCTTGCGACCCGTTTGACAGGTAGGTCCATCGGAAGTATGTACAGTAAGGTATAGAGTGCCTTAGATGCTGTTGTTCTCATCGCACCTGTTATGAGTATGGGTGCTTTTGAACTTTATATTCTTCTTTTTGAAGTTCACTCTTTCTCAGGGGCATTACGTGGTAGAAAATTCGCCTAACTACCGCCATTTTATTGCGCTATTGTGACATTTTTTATTTAAATAGTTATGTTAGAAACCATCATGCGTCGTTTCCGACGGATTCGAGAAAGCGTGTGTTTTTATAACGGACAAATTACTTTGCGTTGATAGTTTTTGCAAGTGACGAAGTTCTTTGTGAATTATTAATTGAATGCAGAAACAAAATACCGAAAAAAAATTTCAAAAATTAAGATATCCGATGAGCCAAACTTTTTGTCAAGTGAAGTGGTAAGTGCTCCTCTGAACGAAAGTAATGCAGAAAGCTGCACCTTCTCTCTTTCTCCAACGAAAGGGTCGAATTCTCAGATATTTCATATTATTTATATGTACATATGTAATATTATAATATTTATGCATATCAAAACGTAAGTTAATGAAATATGTACGTATGCATAGACATATTTATACTCAAAAAGTTTGGCAACTTTCTTAAAATTAAAGAGTTATGTTAAGTATGTAAAATATTTAAACAAAGGAACGAGAAGAAAAGCGGTTTCAAATATTTTAAGCTAAATGCGTTTGGAATGGATTTTCCAGCATTCGGGAACTTAAAATGTTTAAAACAAAGTATGTAAAATAATATTATTTGAGTATCGAGTGCTCAGGAATATTTTGGACTTTAGTTGCAACATCAAAGAAATTAAACCAAACGGTTTTAGTACCAAGGAACAGCTTAAGTGAAAATATTAATCTGTACATATTTTCGGGTAGATTTGATACTTAAAAAAATATACATACATATGTTTGTATAATTTGAATACAAATTTATTTAACAAGCAAAAACCGGATATCAAATTAAAGGAATCCTTTTATCTGGAAACATTTTCAGTAGCTTCAAGCTTCATGATCTGTATATGTACTATAAGTAAATATAAGCAAACCATAGCTATAGATAGATGCGAGAGTGCTATTTATTGTTTTTCTGACATTGAACACTTGTAACTAATATTGTAAGGCACCATCTGGCGATTCAATTGGAAAGTTTGACAAAGTTTACTATAACCGCAGTCAGAACGTTTTGATGTGTGAGCTATATTAGTGTTGTTTTCATTGGCTTTAATAATAAATTTATGGGGTAAACGAACACTTGGTTGCGATTATTTTCAAGTTAAGAATGCATCGATAAACTAAAACCATTATACGGCGAGCAAACACTATTTCTTAGCACTGTAAAAAATATGTATAATAAATTTTCTCGTGGTCACTTTTCGCTCACCCTCGAATTCCTTGAAGATCGTGATTGAGCAAAATCGTCATGTCACATACCGTTTGATTGAGGCATCCTTGGGTAATCCAGCAATCCTCTTAGTGGTGAGTTGTGTGGATCGTTACCTCATCTGCTGCCATCGCGCTAAAACTATAATTCGTAATAAAGAAAATATACGTTTATTAGTAACACCTAGTTAAATGCTAGTTTAACTAGTTCTAAGTTATGTAGTTTAAAGTTAAGTTCGAACGTATGCAAATCTTCGTATTACTATGTAATTATATTTAAATAAAGGCAATCGCACCAATAGCAGCGCCATCCAGCAAGATTCCCAAATCTACAATTTTATTGCTGTCTTATTGCATTCCACTGCTGCTTTTACTAGTAACAGAAAAAAATCGTTTCTGTTGTTATTTTCGTTTCGCGCTTTTTTTTTGTTGCAATTTGTGCAATTCGAGCTGTAAAATTGTGTGCGCGCCTGCACGTCTCGCGCAACGCATCAAACTGTGAAGGTAAATTTAGACTTGGGCTATAGGGGCCGGCTTTTATGGCATCATGACTTTGGTGTTATGGTTTTTATTTGATTTGTTTACTTATGGCTGTGTTGATGTTATTTTCGTAGTCGTTGTATTGTTGGTCAATGCACCAGGCAAAGTCGCTGTGAAGCGGCGTAGAGTGCAGTAGCTAATTCACGCGATCGCTCGCTGCGAATGAGCTAATCAATGGAATTCCTCGAGTGGAAAGTGAAGCGCAAAGCAAAACGTCGTTTTCCTATTGTTGTGTTTTATTTTTTCTTACCAGTTTGTTAATGGTGTCGTGCTGTCATTGCACTACATATGTACGGTATTTGTAGTAAGGAAACAAAAAATCAAATGATTTGTCACTAGGAGAACAAGGTGAACAGGTACTACATAGATATCGAATTACATATGTAGAAGTGTAGAGCGGGAGCACTGGGGAAGTGAAGTATGAGCGTATTGAAGAGTGTAAATCATTATAGTGGTAAATTGGTAACTTGTCGAACTCGGAAGTGAATCTGGTCAATTCAAGTGAGTATGTATTATTATTGTAGATATTATTTTTGTAAGCGATATTGGCGTTTATTCGCATAGAGTTGTGGTGCGTATGGAAAACGAGTTAAAACACAAGTAACGCGGGTTTGTTTTCGCCGTAAAATGCAGGTAGGCAAAATAGTGAAAAGAAAATTAACTGAATGTGTATAGTTTTTGATTTTGTTTAGAAGTTTTGATTTGTAGTGGTATTATACTACTTTTACAGGGGTAGTCACTTACACGCGTATACTTATTTGTGATGGACTTGTATATGTACATATGTATGTATCTTCCCCGTGCTTTCCAGATTCTGATTTTCTATTCACATATCGTATCGGTCCTAATACCAATCAAAGCACCGAAACTTTGCAGGAGCAATTCGATGGAGGAAAAAATACGGACACTCACCATCGCAGTTGTTGTTGTTGTTGTAGCGGTTACACAGACCCTTAAACATCGGTTTAACCATAGTCATTATCATCAAGCTCATCTAGGGGGAGGCTCAAGAAACGTGCAGTTTCTACAGGGTCGGTCCCAAGGGAAGGGGGGGGGTTAGATGAGTCGGTTTTACGGGGCATGTGAAAAGGTGAGCGATATCGTGCGGGGAGGTATCACATGCCGAACACACATTGAGTATGTCTGGGTTTATTCTGGATAAGTAGGAGTTTAACCTGCTCCAATATCCGGAAAGTAGTTGGGCCAGAGTGACGCGGTGGTTTGACCCCGAGGACGGCATTCACAGGGCGATAGTCGATGAAGGTGGTGATTGTCTCTCGGTGAACATCGTTCAGGACAGCCGGTTCTACGTATCGGGTTTTCCGGCCAAGGGCTGTTGTTTCGGCGATCTAACCCTGTCTAGATCGGTGCATACTACCATCGCAGTGTTTATGTCCGCTTATAAGAAATGTCTTGTGGAGACGAGGGCACAAAACATACATATAGATTTATAAGAAATGATAAACATTATCTCCAGACTTCGATTCCGAACGAATTATTTCTTTATTCTTATTGCATTCTGCGGGTTGTGTCAATACTGACCCTAAAAAAAAAATTGTGGACAGCTTTATTCTTATGCGCATTAAATTAGACTAGAGGTTAACAGAGGGCTGCCTTCTCCAAAAATATTTTCGAAACTAGGTTTTCTAACATCCCTTTCGTGTCACACCAGTATAGTAGTAGGTGGCAACACTCTAATATTCCAATATTTCTGTCTACTTATTAAATTGATTGAATTAACCTTTTCAACCAAAAAACGAATAAGACCTTGACCAATATTGAAGCATTTCAACAATGTTACTGGCTGTGATCGCCTTCAAAATCATTTTCTCTCATTCGACACCAATAGAGTAAAATCTGAGTTAACATATTATTTAAATTGAATTAACTCTTTTAAATAAGTGACAATTCTATTGAAAGATACTTTCGTATGAACCCCTTCCAATAAAGCGGATTATTTTACAAATATTTTACTATTTAAATATACAGAATAGTCTCGAAAAAGTTAATCGCTCGGTTAAGTTAACCGTATTTAAGCGCGCACGCACCGCTAAAGTTTTTAATGTTATGGAATTTAAAATTTGATATTGTGGCGCAGCAATTTGAAATTTGAACGCGAATAGCAGCAAAGATGTTCTTACTTTAATAGAATAAATGTTTTTAGAAGTTTTTTTGCTGGAAGTTTGTCTTCAGAAATCCTTTGGGGCTTTGAAAAATCACCTGCTTTATTTTCCCACCGATTCCACACCTTCTACTGCTACTAAAGCAGGCGCAGTAATTTTCAATGTATTGCTTTTGGTTTGTTTGATTTACAACACTTGAAAACTCACAATGAATGGCGCAATGCATATCTGCCTGTATCTGCATGCCTTAAAATTTTGGACTTACACATGCAGAAAAGTAAATAATGAAAGGGGTTATTCAGTGCACGTATTTACATACTATGTATGTACTATAAGTAGATATATATGTACGTACATACATATACAAACTACATATGCATACATATTTGGACTTACATACATACATATATTTGTCTCTATATGCAATGCAAATACAAAATAATTTACTGCATTTATGGCATTCCATGCCTGTTGATATCAAACGCTAAACGTGATTGGTTTCTATTATTTGAATTTGTGAACTACACTACACGCAAAATAACTGCTTAATTTAGCAAGCAATATTTTACATATTTCTCCCTCCAGCTCTTTTGCACGTGCAAATTCTCTTGCTATGCATTTAAATTAACTTCATTTACAATTTTTTGTTATAAATGCCCACCTATTTTACATACATATATTGTGCATGTATTTATGCCTCCATATCTATGGGCTTAAAACATCCCGTTATCTAGAAACTAACTAATCATTTGCTTTCATTTTTAATTCCATGGATTGTAAACAATTTAGTAAAGTAATTTTACTTACCGTTAAGATAAATATCGATCAAATGATAAACTAAACTTGGAAATTACGCTTTACTTGGAAAATTATGATAAAGCATAATTTTGGCTGTTTATTTTTTGAGTGGTTGAGCTTAGCGTTTAAACCCTCCGAAGTTGGCTTTGAAACGTATTCACTGGCAATGGACGTGGATTTCACGTAAACTCTGTAAAAATATAAAATTTTTCAAGTCCCTGTTCGAAGGTATGAAAACTGCCCGGCTAAAATAAACTCGATTACATCATTGTGTCTAATTGAAACTCGAATTTGTGCACAATAAAAACTAAACCAAACCAGCACAACCTGCATGACCGAAATTCCAATAAAAATACAAATTTCTTAGTGTTTTTAATACATTTTTACTCTCATTTGATTCGCCTGCCTTCTTTTTTTGTTGCATGCCACGCTTCGACGAATTTGAGAGCAGTCAAGCTAAACAAACATTTTTGCACGATTTCCCAATCCTCTTAACAAAGTGATTGCATTGATCTGCGTTTGGTGATCGTTTAAATGCCCCCACTGCCGTTAACGTTACCGGTCTTGTAACAGAATCTGCTCCTGCTGGGAAGTTTCTGTTTTCTTACCCGGCTAACGAAGCTGAGAGCGGTTCGTAATTAAGATCCGAAAGGAGTCTCTACTTTGACATTTGTTGAGTGTTATTTTGAAATCTGCGGCAGGTGTTTGGATTCACCAGGGGATAAATGTGTATATTGAGACCAATTAAACTTTAATCGCTAAGGTATCCTAAGAAGATCTCATTAATGACGCAGAAGGTTGCAACAATGGGGTCATTGGGGGAACAAAGGCTTACCATAGTTTTTTTTATTTTCAATGCAAATAAAAAACTGCATCTGCAGTTTATCTTGTTACACATATATTTAGAAACAAAATATTCAGATAACAAAACGGAACGGAACCTACTTGTAATAAAAAGTTTTCGCTGCTAGAATGTTCCGCTCTTCAATTTATAAAGCAAATAGCAGGAGAAACTTCACAAATTAAAGTGGCATTCCCACTATACTGAAATTTTAGATCTAGCGAAATCTTAGAAGGATCTCCTTATATTTTCATGATCTCGATTTCTTGAATTTTAATCCCATTTCAATAAACAAATCTTTAGATACTAAAAAGCTCAATTCATACACTGCTTCATTTGAAATGCTAAAATTCGCTACGTAAATAAACGAGAGAAAGACGTAAAATGTGCGAAAATCAAGGAATAACAAGAAAAGCATAATCGGCCACCGGAAGCGGAAGGGGGGTGGAATGGCCAGGTCGAAAATGAAATTAAATTAGCAATTTTCACAGATTATCGAACATGTAGGATCGAATGTCAAATTCGTATTATAAGCTATGCAACCCAGTCGAAGTTTTCGTTTCGCACCTCATTTTCTGTCGAAAATTTTGTTGCAACGCTGTATCGTGGTGACCGTAGTGAGCGTCATAATAGCAAATGAAAATTAGTTCGATCAGCTCGATCACATCGAATGCAGTCGTATTTACAGGGGGAAATATTTTTTAATAGCACGGTTCTGTTAACTTTTCCTAATATAAGCATCTCAAAAGAGGGACAAAGATCGCAGATCCATAATTTTGGAAAAGGGTAAAAAAATTACATATTACAGGAGACACGCCGAGTAGACCTGTGGATAAATTGCCGTCCTCGGACGGTAAAATAGACGAGGAGGGTACTGCCTCGAGCGAAAGCACTCTTCCAACGACCGGTACCCGACACGGAAAGCGAGACGCAATCCGAGTCCGCTTTTGTCGGCTCCGTCTTCGGTCGCTGGATAATGATCTCGGGTGACCAACTTCTGGCCTCGGACTCTGACGATGCGGACGAGACTATCTTCGAAGCGCCATTGGATGGCGAGCCAATGGATACCAGCCATATCCTAGAAGATGATGCAGGTTTGAAAAATTAACCTTCATCAGTAGCTTTGCTTCTGCACCTCAGTGAGAAAGTGGAGGAGCTAGTATTTGCGGAGGAACCTTGGGCTGTAAGGCACAAAATTTATGAACTTAATACTGTTGAATACTACGTAGTGGTGGCCCCAGTTACTGCTAAGATAAGAGTATGCTTTTAATAAAGAAAACTATTTCTTACTTTGTGTGTGTGTACGTGGAGTACCGTTCCAAACCCCTCTGGCTGGCATCCATATACAGGACCCACGAATACAATATTTTTCTTTCAAGTCGCCTACAAGATGCGGTGAAAAAGGCCAACCGCAGGAAGTTTCCACTCGTCATTGGCTCCGATGAAAATGCGCACCACCAACTCGAAAGGTGGGTCTCTATCTGATTTTATCGTTTCGCATAATCTAGAATATGTAATATAGAGAATAGACCCACTTTCATCACAATGAATAGAAAAGGGGTTTTGGATACAACCTTCACATCCCTAACTAGAAAATATTCACTACTGGCATGTGTTAAATGTCCATTCCTTCTCCGATCATGTGAGCATTAGCTTTAAGATCGACGTACATATTATTTTTCTGCGGTACGTATGTATATACATATATATTCATTATGTCTACAGGCGTCTGTTTTTTGCAAATATGTAATATGTGTTTAATTGTGACTGTTAATTATTAAATTGTTTGTCGAAGACGTGCCATTCATATTTAAATCAATGTTTGCAACTTATTTTTAACAAAGTGTTAGACAATTCTCTATGAATATTCCCATTTGTGTTAAATCTATTAAGGTGTTGTTTGCTTTGTCGTGTTTGCCCATTTTCATACAATTTGATTGATGATTGTGTAATAATTTATTTATTTTATTTGTTCGGACTCCGTATATGTTTGTATGTATACAAATATATGTATATAAGCTTAAATATATATATATATACAAACATAAATACATACACAAATGCATGCAAATATTTCTTATCATTTTGGGTTATGTGTGCGCTTTCTAAATACTTATTATAGATTCCATTTCGAAAGGCATGCATTCAACTTAATTGCTATTTCCTATTTCAACTTGAATTGCTCTTTTCTTTCTCTACTCATTATAATAGATAACATTATAAGAGAACTAGGTACTTAATTAATAAATTATGGCCTCGGTATGTTTGCTTTCCTTAGAAAATTATAAGGTGATCAATTAAATTGAAATTGCCATTGTCCACCCGATTCTGTGTTTCTCGTAAACATATTGCATCAAGAATTTTATAAAATTCAAGTTCTCTACACATTCTGTGCGTTTACAAATTTTTTTTTTTGATATTTTGCAGGGAAATTCCTAAAATGTCAGTTAACGCAAACAATTTTTGTTTTGCCAAAATGCAATGTATTCAACTCCACTGCATCACTACATATCAGTCACTGCTTCACGAAAAAAATGATGTCTAAAGTTATACATATATCGATACATTATTTAAAAATTTGCCAGTTAATTCTTTGGTATACGCTCAGGTACCTACTTTTTTTTTTGTAGATTTTAAATTTTTTTTTTTAACAAATTTCTATACTGTTTATTAAAAAGGGTATGAAAAATTTACTTAAAAAACATATTTTTGTAAATATCTCATCTTATTTTTAATAAAAAAGTTGCAAAGCTCCACGTCGGACAGTTCGGACGTGTAAAATCATTTGCCCTGCAGACGGTTACCGTAGTGTAACCGAAATATATTGGAAGGAAAAATAAGTAAATCATTTGTTTTTCCTCATACTAACACTCGAGCCGACAAAACACAAAATTAGAAAAGGATTTGTTTATGATTGTTTTAATACCAAAAATATTTATCTTATAATCTGTACTATCTATTCGGCACACGTTTTTTTTTGTTTAAAGCTCATAAGTATTTTCATAGTTATTCAAAAGTTCGAATGCCAATTTTATGGGAGACATTTAAAAATTCATAATATGGATAATCACCACTCATTGCAAATGATCTTGCATTTACTTATTTGGATGTATTTGGATACACTATGCATTTTGTTGTTTGCGGTTCTATGCTGATTTACAGAGGCCATGATTCTAGGCTATTTGCATCTAATCGTAAACTGCCGATACATTCATATATGTAAGCATTTACTCATTCTGCTTCAAAATATATCCGACAAAGCCTTATTCCTTAGTCGGAAGAATTTTTTGTTTCTGACAATATTTTATTAAAATACGAGATTCATGGAGAAGCACACCGTTTTTATTACTTTCAAAATAAGTGGCTGTAGACAAAAGTTGAATCTCATTTCATAGCTCCTACAAAATGACAAAAATATTTAGCTGTTTTTTCCTCTTTTATTATATTAGTGGTAATAATAGGAGTTATATTAGTTACAATAAAGCGTTGAAAAATGTTTGCAAGTTTTGCTTGGTAGCAATATGTCGTCATGCTCTACCGCCACTTAATTAATTGGAGTATTGTTAACGGAATTAGCCGCTTTGTTATACACCTGTTTACACAGCGCGGCCCAATATATAGAGATATTAATTTCTAATGGAGATTGTTTCTATTTATACTTTTATATTCGTTGTACTACGTTTTCGGTTACGCTTTGGCATTCACACTTTTTGGCTTTCGTAGCGTAATTCGAGTCAAACCACAACAATTAAAGAAATGTGTGTAAACATACACACCGATGCTTACCTTACATGTTTAAACAGCTGACATAATGACTTACATCCCATTTTTTTTCTTTAGCGCGCAAAGCGTTCTTCTGAAAATCTTTTTGAATGAGCCTCAAAAGAACTTATACAAATTAATATCACTGTTAAAATAAATAATTTTAAATAGCCATTTGTCTAAAAAATTTTCCAACATCGACTTAAAGTACCGCCATTTTGTGGAAAGTTTACGTACACCCAGCAGCTAATTTTCTATTCGATTCGGCGGCCGCCGTACCCGACTGTACAGAGTGAGTGCTGCATTCGGTGGGTCCCAAATTGTGCTACAACATCAGGAGGCACGTCAATCATCACAATTGTAGGAGAATTTCAGCAAGCTATTTGGTGGTAGCGCCAAATTATTATTTTTGTAATTTAGAAACAAATTTTAGGAAAATATCCCTTTACTAAATAAATCACTCAACTCAGCAAAAAAAAAATTATACTCACACCTTTATTGTTTTCACCATTAGGCAGGTCAGAAACGATCGCTCTCCACTACAAATAAACAACAATTTCAATCAAATGCTAAACCATCCCTTATTGATATACTTTCATAATATTTGCATATGTAAGTATTCTCAGTTCGCCTTTTTGAGCAAATAAGTATATCTCAAACCCCAAACTCTACACCTTGCATATCAAGACAATAAGCTTAGTTTCCAAAATTGTAAAAATCGTACAAAAACTCTATCCACCGATTATTAACTATTAAAGGCAATTTGCTTGGCGCCGCCCACTATAGCAAATGGGTTCATATATCTCCGAAACAAAGTTGTCAAACTTTACAAAATTTATTATACGTCTTGCATTTCAAGTCATTGAGCACAATTTTTAAATTTATATACTTAGTTCGCACAGAAACCACGATCACCTCTTATATAACGGTAAAACACAAAAATTAAAAAAAATCCGATATCTATTAACTATACAAGGTAATTTGCTCAAATTTAATAGACAAGATTGGGTTTGAGAATGAGAGTTAAATTTCGAAATTTATAGAAATTCGGCTGAAACGACGCTCACCTCTCATATAACGCTAATTTACAACCAATCAAACTAATCAATATCTTACTAAATTATATCGCGAATTCTTTAAAATTTAGTCTAAATAATTTAATAATTTAATTGGCCAGTGTGGATAGTGTTCCCTTCCCTATACCCTAGTGCAATCTAAGAAAAATATATTTATATTTGATATCTTCCTTGTCACATTAGAAATATGTAGACCGAATCTTGCGCCTTAACATAACACTCTACATAGAACTTGTGTATTAATACATAACTAGTTTTTTCTCGCTACTCCGCTCGCACGGCATCCGGTGCAACTTTATACTTACGAATGTAACAAAAAAGGAAATATGTAAATATTTTCACCAAATGCAACAAATTTTATTTCATTTTTAATTTATTGTATTTTCCAAAAAAATAAGAAATCTACATATATCTGCTTCATAATTGTCCACTACGTCCGGTTGAAAGTGCATTCTATCGCGCGGTATCGCAAGCAATAGGCGAAATGTTGCTGTTACTTAAAAAACTCTCCTTCTGAAATACTGGTGGAATGTTCTTGTAAAGTTGTGACAAATTGAAACAAACAGAAATAACTTCTATATATTTTGAACATTTAAAACACTTAATTGACGAATGTAAGTATAAAATATAAATTAATTTTTATTTGATAGATTATTTTTTCGAGTCAAAATCTACTTACATTGGCTAATGATCAAAGGAACTTGCTGCACGTTCGTAGGGATTTTTCAAACGATACTACTGTTCCATTTTATTTACTATAACCGGGCTTCTTAAAGTTATTTATATCAAACAAGTAGACTGGGCTGGAATATTTCTTGAAATAAGTCCTTACATAAACGATGGTATACCATATTTGTTATTTTATCTGCCCGGAAATTTGTTTGCAAAGAACAAACAATTTATTTGCTTTGAATTAATCTAAACCTGTGTAATTCACCCGTATTAGATGCTCTTCGCTGCGAAAACTAAAACTCAATTGACTCGCAACCATTGATATATTTAATGCACCGCTTATCACAATTTTTTGTCTACACACTTTCAAAAACCCTTGCTTGCGATAACAACGAAATATATCGTTTTATTTCATTAAATTACTATATAAACATATATCATATTTTCCGATATAATGCATAAATTGAATCAACTCTATGTATTCAAAAATCGGTCTAAGTATATACTAAAGCTGGTTTTCATATCAATTTAATATTGTTATAGTTTAACTTTTTTTTGTTGTACCTTTTTCGTTTTACACCAGTACAGTAGAATTTAGGTATCTTACCAATTTGATTGAATCAACAATTTTAAAAATATAGCAAAACTTACTTATGTTAAATTAAGCTTTTTTAAACCAAATCCGCTTACACCTATACATGCATGCTTTGATATTTACTTAATAATAAGGTATTATTTTAATTTACTCTGTTGAATAGGTGACACTCATCTTTAATAAAATTTCCAAAACTAAGCTTTCCTAAACCTTTTTCATGTGACATCAGTGAAAGTAGCATTTCAGTTAGCTTACCAAGAAAATTTAATTAACCCTTTTAAATAGGGATCAACCCTCTTCAAAAATATGTTCGTTTTTCATTGCACATTAATTATTAAATATCTTAGATAACTTATTATTGAACTGAATTAATATTTTTGTGATAGCAATAAACGCAGAGACAAAAATTTATTTTTCCTTTTTATTTGCAAAAATATTATATTTTTATGTCAAAATAAATGTATCCTAATATTATTCGAAATATTGCAGATATTATTGTTTATTATTTAGTTTTCTCTTTAAATGCATTAACAACTGACATACCTAGAACCTCCTACATAAATACACCTGCGCTTACAGCAACATACGGTATTTCGTGTGCATGGCTGAGGTTCTCGTAACTTGAGAATTTTATATGACATCAGCTTTTGCAAACCTGCATTTGTCTTCCCTATAAAAGTTGATCCCAAGCAAATGGACAAAGGCATGGATAAATTTGTTGCTTTTACAAATCTAGCTGACACTTCGTTCGCCACTTGGCCAACCTAGTGATACATACAGACGTGTGTGTATATGCGTGTGGGTGGAATGATGTTAACAAGCTTTACTGTTATTGCTAAAAGAAAAAAACTCTGCACACCTTGTAGGTGAAGGGTGTTTTTTTTAGACTGATAGAACTTTAAATTGAAATAAAACACATACAAAATTAAGTATGATGGAAAATTTTTTATTTGAAAGATATTTTCATGACATTTAATATTTAAAAACAATTTCTGGCATATGTCCGCTACGACTAGCTTTAGTGAATCGGATGCGATCAGTCCAATTTTGAATTTCCATGTTGTGGATGGACAAAGTCCAACTTGTTGAGCAGCGAATAGACAAATTCGGATGTTGTTGTTGTTGTTGTTGTAGCGGCTAGTCGCAGACAAATTCGGATCTTCTCCAACACTATCACTTACAGCACCAATATTTTCTTCTATACGTACAGTTAGTTGTCTTGTTGTTAAGGCTTAATCAGGTAGAGTAAATTTTGTTTCAAATTTATCAACAGTTTGTCGAATAAGCTTCTCTGATGCTCGATTATGTGGGCCATAAAATTCACGAAGTGAAGTGAAGGCGAACAGAACACTGATTTTTAAAGTAAATTTCCACAATTTGTCAATGCTTACTGAACAGAAATGCCAAAACGAAATGTCATTTCCAGCTGTCAAGTGACAGCTATCCCTATCGAAAATTCTATCAGTCTAAAAAAACACCCGTTAGTTACTACTTGCAAAAATATTGTGCAATGCAGCTGAAGTAGCAATAGAGTAGTATTTTGCTACCAAGGAAGCGAGTGGAAATGTTACTGAATAAAAGACAAAACAATGGGGTTATATGCTTTCTATTGTGCATATAACTAGGTATGCACATATACTTATACATATGTATATGTTTGTATGAGTTTAGCATGAAAGTTCTCTGCAAGTCGGCAGGGGCTTTAAACGCTATTCTTTGGCTAAATAAAACACTGACTTTGTTACATCGGACTCTTTCATTATGAACTTCGGTACATTGAGGAAGCAACCAAAGGTGGCGGATAGAAAAGATGGTAAATTGGAGAAAAAATGTCAGATTGAAAATAAAACTGAAGCATGTCAAAAGCAGCTCAAATGTCACGTGCGCACCACTTATGGAAGCCTGGAAACTGCCACTAGACACTGTGGTAAGGTGTGACGACGCAAAGTCGGTGAGTAGACGACAAGTAGATTATAAACATTAAAAGAATTTAAAAACGAAGTTGCAAAAACTTTGAAATGTTTAAGTCAAGGTACTGTGATAATTCTGAACATGGACGAATAACATACAAAAATAATTTTCTTCGAAAATAGAAATATGTATGTAAATGTATAACATATGTAAGTAAAGGGGAAAATTTTTAACATTTCAAAGTTAAAGTAAGCTGGATAGTAAATTTTATAATCTGCCATGGGGGCTTTACATTCTGACTGGTGGGGCGTTTGATTTCAAAATTTTAACAACTATGAGTTATGAACTATGTCGTCGGAATTTATGCAACAGTGAAATGTATTTTTAACACATATCTAATGTATGTATAAGATTCCTTTAAAAGTAAAAAACCAAACGTGTTCTAAGTTCTTTGCAGCTATTAATTGATGGAATGTGACTGGTGGTACATTGAAATATCCAGAATCTTTACATTTGTGCACTCAAAGGCGAATTTCAGCCAAACCCCTTAATTTTCAGGCAACATTTTTCTGTAATGCTGATATAATCTTTATAGAAATATTAAAGAATATTTAAATATGTGACAGGCATGCCCTTTTGCTGCTGCTACTAAGTTGTGAAAATTGTTGTTTGCTGAAATCAATTTCGTTATTGTTTTGAACCTCTCTTACGTAGGTTTCTATAAATTTAACTATGAGGCATTAAAACAAGCTCAATGAAAATAACGCAAACAAATTAAATGATCCACTATTTCTTCTGGAGTAATCTTTATGGATAAAATGCGAAGCAGGGCCATTAAGTCCTCTCATTTTTAGTGGTAGTAACTGAGGTAATGCCTACATATTTATATAGAATTTTGATGAGAAAATGTACATAGGGAACGCAACTGGATCGCTTTGCTAAAAATTGAGTAAAAATAAACAAATTTTTATTTAATTTTAAACATAGTTATATCTACTTTTAATAAAGATTAAATGGTAGTGTAACCTTGTTCGATGTTTAGAAATGTAAGAAGAAGAAGGTACATACCCATACATAAGTACATATCGTCCCGTTTAACCGCGTAACTAGGTTTTTTTTTCGAAAATTGGCGTTTTAAGCAGTATTCTTTAAAATCTATTAGCGAATGTAGGGTGACAATTCGAACGTAAAAATAACACTTATTTATTCATTTTCGTCTTAGCTATGTTCATATGGCAAAGTTAAAGTAAAAACTAAACGGAAATATTAAATAAATAATCACGCAGAAACGAGGCGATATATACCAATAGAAAGTTTTAAAACAAAATTATCGAAATGGGGTTACTTTAATTTATGGATCACCTTGAAGTGATTCTTCAGCTTTAAAACTGTTTACTTATCAATCATACAATTTCTAAGAAAATCATCACAATGTCGGTGTTTTTTTATATATATAGTTCCCATAATATTTATTGTCCAGATATCAGGTTTTTCCACATTAAAACCATTTAAGAAACTTATAACAACTCCATAATAGGGTTGCCACTTTTCAAAAAATACAGATTTTTTTTTGTTTAAGTTAGATAAAGTATAATAAAATTAAATTATTATGAAACACAGTTTCAGTATACGTATTTGAATTAAATTTACAACCACAATCGACAAATATGAAGTAAAGGTACATTTTTTTTTAGATATTAAAAAATTTTGCAATATTTTTTCTTGCCACAAACAAAATTTTTACTCGCCAATTAAATTCTAGCTTAACTAGTGTAGGGAACTCAAAATAAATGCTCAACTTGAATTCTTTTACGAATATGATTCAGAATAAATTTAGCAATTCGTCTTTAAAAGCATCAGTATCTTCGAAAAAATCCCTATTCTTGCTAAGGGAACAATCATATATTGAATACTCTAAATGCGCTTTTGAAAAAAACCTTTTTCAGCGCCAGATTTATCCATACTAAATATATAATATTATGTAGTACAGTTGTATTTAAGAATATAGTACATATGTATGGGCTTACGTAAATTTGTGGGTATATATCTATACGTCAGTTTTGTTTGGTAAATATCAGTCAATCGGTTAGTAGGTTTTCTTTTTGTTGTAGTTAATTGTAATTGGAAATTATTGTATTTCAAAGTTGCGCTATAAAAGCAATCAACTGCCAATAATGCGCAAATTATCATTAAATATTAATTATTTAAATAAGGTTGGCGATTGAAGTGTGGTGTTCATCGTCCCAGACATTTACAATTAGTAAATATGTATACGAATACGAATAATTGCTTCATCGCTACAAACCACATTGTATACTTACTTACAATATTGTAATGCAAAAACACCTCCGATATTAGTATGAAAAAAACATGGAATTCCAACTGGCTATGGTTAATGTGGGCTCTTCAAAGATATTTAGCAAGGTTAAAGTATTGAATCCATAAATTGAAAAACAAATTCACAACTGCTAAATGTTTATATTACTTTATTTTTAATTTAGCGCTGTGCTCTTGCAAATAAATATGTACTAATAAAAAAAAAAAACAAAAACACTCCCAAGAAAATGTTAACATTTGAGCGACCAGCTGTATGATGATTTTGTATTAGTTCCAGCTGTCATTTTCGATTGCCAAAAGTGTAAGCAACAATTGCACCTATGTACATACAATACATATGTATATATGTGTAAAAGTATGTATGTTTAGATGTGTGAACATAAATACATACATATGCTGAAATTGGCGATGTGTTCGCCAAATAGCTTCGAATCACAAAAGATATTTGGATGTTTTGTTAGCTTATGGAGCGATTTGTGTGCGAGGCACACGCTTGCTGTCCAAATCAAAGGAATTTCATAAGTTTTTCTTGGCAGTGCTAGGCGATGACTGCCAAGTGTGGCTGTTAAAGCGATTGTAGCTGTTGTAGCTGTCGATGGCACCTTTTGGATTTCGGCCAAATATGCCTCCCATTCGCACATTTGTATGTTGCGTGTTTCAAGCACGCGTTTGTTGCACAGCCACCCCTTGGCATTCCACTTCCCTTATTATACACACACGTATGTACATACATATGAACATATGTATATTTATTACCGCTCATTTCATATGTGGCACAATTTTCAGCTCTGCATTTACTGGTTTAAATATATTTTTGTTGTTGTAGTAGTTATTGGCAATGCAATTGCAGTTGTGGTATTCATTGCCTTTGCGTGCCACATGCAATTGCATTAGATAATTGTTCCGTCCGCTTTTGCAAGGTAATATGTTTGCTTAGAGCTTGTTGCTGGTTGCAGCATTGCATCGCCCGTGCTTGGGTTTAGCATTTAATTTGTGGCACTAAATTTTGATATTGTTAACACAATAACCGATATAACTTCAAGAATATGGGCTATCAGGTAAAAGCTATTTATATATGTACATATGCATGTACATATGTATGTATATGCGAACGATATTCGGAATGTACCGCATTATATTGCACCTCGCATGTTTGAGCTCGCCTTTAACCAGGAGTATTCGAAATTTCATTGAAAGTTTTTTTTGGTAATCTGGATTTCTTTTTCGATAACTGGACACAATCTGTACGATGAACTGCTTCCAAACTTACATGATGAAACATAGAAAATGTCATTGGTTCAGGACTAAGAATGCAGAAAGCAAAGAAGCTGCATAACACACACCGTTCTCCCAACAGAAAACATTGCCTTATTTCACTATACTAGAACTAACTAGACCGGACCAAATTGATTCCCGGTGTGGTGAAATAAAACAACATTTCTTGCCACAGGAATCGAAACGCCATGCAACTTCTTTCTAATGTTTATTTAATGAAAAAAGTTATATCAAAGACGTAAAGGTTCAAAAATCTTTCGAAGAATCTTTCTCTCGAACATTCCAAGGACTATCTCATCTGGTGTTGATAGCGCCCATGCTTCTGAGCCATACAATACCACGAGCCTGATGAGGGACTTAAATATAGAGCGTGGTTTTCGTTCATCGAGAGAGAGAGCTTTACTACTCATTTGCCTACTCAGCCCAAAGTAGCACTTGTTGGCAAAAGATATTCTTCGTTGGGTTTCGAGGCTGACATAGTTGTTGGTGCTGATGCTGGTTGCATGATAACCAAGTCCTCTACATTGTCAAAATTTTAACTGCCCACAGTGACGCGGTAACCAAGACGCGATTGCGCTGACTGTTTAATTGAAGACAGAATTTTACCCTCGTTCACCTTCAGACCCATTCGCTTCGCTTCTTTATCGCGCTTCGAAAAGGCAGAACTAACGGCGCGGTTGTTGGGGCCAATGATGTCGATGTCAGCGGCATACGCCAGTAGTTGCACACTCTTATAAAAGATAATGCCTGACCGGTTTAATTCTGCAGCTTGAATTATCTTTTTCAATATAAGGTTGAAGAAACCACACGACAGGGAGTCACCCAGTCTGGAACCTCGTTTGGTATCAAACGGCTCGGGCTCGGAGTCGTTCTTCCCAATTCCGTCTGAGCTGGTGGTGCTCGGCAACGGCATTTTGTGGCATTTATCAAACTTCTTCTCATGCTGTCGAAAGCTGTATTAAATTCGATGGTGTGTGTCGATCCTTTTATCAAGGGTCTTTGTCAATATCTTCCGAATTTTTGTAAATATCTGGTAGTTGCCGCATATTTCAGGATCACTCTTCTTGTGGATTAGGCGGGGTACTAATTCAAACCGGCAGACATGCATTCGTCTGGTCATATATCGGGTCTTGCAATAGGAACGCACAAAAGTTTTTTTTAAATAAAACAAAAACGGTTTGGTATATGAATTAAATTCTTTATTCCTGTGAAAGTACATTCGATGCCATTATGTATGGAACTCGATTTCTTTTGCATGGGCACCAAGAGCACGCTTGCAGAAGTCCAGACGCTGAACTCAATTTTCGACGGTTTTCAAGCATAAATCGGCCGATGCTGCTGCAATTTTACGTTCGATATTCGTACGAAGTTCATCAATCGTCGCAGGCTTGTTGGTATAGACCATAGACTTGACGTATCCTCACAGAAAAAAGTCTAACGGCGTCAAATCGCACGACCGAGGCGGCCAATTTACTGGGCCATTTCGTGAGATAACACGTTCGCCAAAATTGGTTTTCAATAAATCGATTGTGACATTCGCTGTGTGGCTTGTGGCGCCGTCCTGTTGGAACCACACATTGTCCAAGTCCATATCATCCAATTCGGGCCAAAAATATTCGGTTCTCATTGAGCGGTAGCGATTCCCATTCACAGTAACGTGCCGGTCTTGATCATCACGGAAGAAGTACGGCCTAATGACGCCGCCAGCCCATAAACCGCACCAAACCGTAATTTTTTCGGGATGCAATGTTGACTCATGGAGTACGTTTGGGTTGCTGCCTGTCCAATAACGCATATTTTGCTTATTGACGAAGCCATTCAACCAGAAATGACGACGACCATAAATTGGACGCAGCGCTCTTAAAGTTGAGGCCATTGACTCCGAATTTCGGTGGTATATTTTAATAATTTCGACTCGTTGTTGGATCGCATATCTTTCCATGATTAAATGGCTAACCTTACTGAAGAGAAATGTCAAAAGAGTGGGGAAAATATGGCGTCGTTTGCTGTCACTATCGGTCTACTTTTGTAGCGTGCTTATTGAAAAACCCTGTACTAGACATCAGCTGATGCATGCACCTTATCAGCTTTTCGTCACCATGGTTGAATAGCTCAGCTAGTAATTCCTCAGCCACCGCGGTTTTGTTATTCCTTAGCCGCGCTATTGCTATCCGAACTTCGTTGAATTCGGGGATCAGCGATTTAGGGTCGTCATTTTCTCCGGCGACATTTCGGCTGTAATTATTTAGCAATGAGGAGAAATTTTGCCTCCACAATTTAAGTGTGCTTTGGGTATCAGTCACTGGGTCGGCGGTCTTGTTCTTAAAAGAATTTGTCCCGGTCTTGAAACCTTACATTAGACGCGGCCCTCCGTACCCGAATGTGAAGCGTGAGCGCGCTTCAATCGCTGTGTCCCGTGTTCGAATCCTGACCGGGTCAAGTAACACCAAAAATTGTAGCAAAGCTTTTTTCTAATAGTGGTCGCCCTTCGGTATGCAAACTACCGGCGTATTTCTGCCATGATGAAACCAAAAATCGTTCGGAATGGGTGTAAATCTGAACGTGTTTAATTATTATATCAAATTACACACAACAAATTGTAGGAGAAATTTGGCCAAACATCGAGTTACATATATGATGTAAGCGCCAAATTATTTTTATTGCATTAAGTCGTGGCACCTTTCGGAAAACACTTTCAAGCACTTTTCCTTTCGGCCTGCATATGAAGCTTTTCGCACTTACGTGTTTCGACCTCTCTCTTCATTTTCTTTCCCAGCCACCAGGAGCAATCTCAGGTCGTGGTACCTCCATCGCAGCGTGACCCTGTTTGTAGCATCTTCACTTTCCGAAGCTGCGCGGTATCACTCATCGTACCAGTGGTTTTTTCTGAGCCCCTGAAATGCAATAAATTTTGCCAGTAGCGGTACGTGGTGAGAGACAAATGTACCACCAATGCTAGCGAACTTCAGCTTTCTGGAAAGTGCTCTTACTGAGTAATTGTGAGCGTCAAGTAGCGAAGTTAGTAGCTGTCTGTTGTAGTTGCAGATTTCCGACGTCGAGCTTTCATTGTGTATTTAGAGACACGAGGCGTAGGAACATCTTGGCGGAGACAAGACAATCAGTCTTATCGGAAACTCCTTGGGAACAAATATTCCTACAAATTTACAAGCGAACCAAAAACCATTTTTTCCATTTTGTCTTTGTTTTGGTTGTAAATTTATGGGATGGATTTGTTCCCATGAAGTTGGCGATAGGGCCGAATGATTAAACTACCAGATTTCGGGCGCCAACACAGTCGAACAGTGTCAGGCCGCTGGCGGATTTTTCGTAATGGAGACTGATTTTCACATAATGTGACCAAATATCTCTGCCTTTTCCACCCTGCTATAGAAATTGCTAACCACAATTTCGACATCGCGACGGGGCAGCGCTCAGAGAGGACGTGGGCACAAATCAGTGAAATGTTGAAGAATCTCATTTTGATGCGAATTGTGGCGCGAGGCTTGTCTACCGGAGTCAATAAGAGTACTAGGCAACAAAGTCTCTCAAATATCAAATCAAATACCCAATTTTGCCCAGGATATCAACCAGCCGGGCAGCGGTACTTTGCCCATAAATAATTTAATAACAATAACTAGAGGCTTACATCATAGCTCGATATTTGGACGAACTTCTCCTAAAATTTGTGCTGTGCGCCTTGATGTCGTAACACAGATTGAGGAATATATAAGTACAGTTGTACGCCGACTCCCAAGGCCATATAATTTTTATGAGAAGTTTTTTTCATGGGAGAAGTATATTAATACACTTGAATGTACAAACATATTTATGTACATATGTAAACATAACTTGACGCGCTACGAAAATATTCCTTTTTTCGTTTCACATATGTACATAAATACATATGTACGAATACATGTACCTACATATTTATGTCTGCATGCTTTAATTTTTTTTATGAGTGCATTAGATGATTTATGGAAATGTTCTTACCATTCAAATAGTTGTATCTTTGGTCGGAAGTGCTTAAAAATGCCTTTATATTATTCAGTTGAAGTTTTTATTAACGATGGTCGTTTTTAAGAACAATACATTTGTATGTATTTTTGAAATTAAAAGGAAGTGCGTGCATTCCATATGTATGTATTTATATAATTTCCGGAATTTTTTTTTAATACAAAAGTGAATCCAAGTAGTATTTAGTTTTGTGCAATATTTCCCAATTTACACGATATATTTATAAATGTGTTTGGTATCTACCCCTTTTTGGAGTGAAAATAATTAATTTGGTATTCATCCGTATTCTACTCAGTGATAAAAAATTACTCTCACAGTTGCAGTGTTTAGTGCCTGAAATGAAAAAGTTCAAAAAGTCTGTTAATAACCCATGATTAAAAATCGGAAAATTGATTTATTTACTCCACAAATGAACTGGAGGTTCATTGTATGAAGAAACGAGAACTATGCAAATACGATCCAGATAAGTAGTTTTCGAACTGGAACTGAGTAAAGCGCATTTACAGTTAAAACGATAGAGATCGGGACCTCAGCTCACGTACACCTCTCACTGATGAACAATGGCAATTCAAAGAGCTGTAGTTTAAAAACTATTTAAGATATCTACTTGGTATTTTAAATGCAAACTTCTGCCACCTAGTTGGTCTGCCCAATGTTGCATTTCGACGAAAGTTCCATCTAATTTCGAAGCAATCATCGGTGGCCACTGTTACCTAAACCAGGGCTGTCCAAACGTGAAAAGGTTGCGGGCCAAATTTCAAATAAAAAAAATTGGCGGGCAAAGCTTTTTTAATAATTAAAAATAGTTTTATTTTTATTTTTTATTGTATTTTTCTTTTACAATATTATTTATGTCAGTTTCAATAGTTGTTGTTGCCAACTGCATAGCGTTGAGGAGAGAGCTGTCTGACAACGAAGACCTATACTTAGATTTAATTAATTTCATGGTGGAGAAAGCACTTTCACACAAATAAGTGCTATCCATCATTGAACTCATTTTTAAGCCAAAATTTTTTAATTTTGGGAATCGATTTCAAAGCAACTTGAAAAATTCCGAGCCGTTTTCGATTCGAGTATTCAAAAACACATCTGCTTGAAGTTCGCATAGCTCTATTTGAAATTCAACATTCACATTTTCTATTTTAACTCCCAACGGATTTGTGAAAAGTAAAACATCCTTCTCAATTTTTATGAAATCTTCAAATCTTTGGTCAAACTCTACAATTATTTTTTTCAAATATTGAATGTGATCAGCAAAGCAACAACCTTCAAAGTTTTCCATTCCGTCCATTATTTCTTTGGAGCTGGGGAAATGTACAAAATTGTTTTTGTTCGAACAATCTTTTTTTATTTTTAAATGAGTTCACGAGTCCGTACATATGTGAAATGGTGTGTTCCTTGCCTTTTACAACAAAGAAAAGAAATGTTAATATAATTTATTAGTATTCATACATGCATAGTTTTTTATACCTTGTAACTTCAAGTTTAAATCATTTAAATGTGCTGTAATGTCTGTTAGAAAAGCAAGATCACACAAAAATCCTCCTTCTTGTAATCTGTCCTCCTGTTCAGTTGTATCAGATTTAATTTCATTCCTCAAAAAAAGAGGAATTTCTTTACGCGTTGCAAAAAAACGCTCCAGGCATTTTCCAGCGCTTAACCACCTGAATTCACAATATAACAATAAATCTCCATATGCTGCGTCAACTTCTGATCAGAAATCACGACATTTTCGATGAGCCAATGCTTTGTTACCACCTCTTATAAAATTAGTTGTTTGCACCACGACCTTCATTGCATTCATCTGGCGCAAATGTTTTCCACATAAAGCTTCCTGATGGATAATACAATGTATCATCGGACATTCAATACCCCTTTCCTTAAGAATGCTAGAAAATCCTTTGACATTTCCTCTCATAGCTTTAGCACCATCTGTGACAATGCAGGAGCATTTTTTAAATTCACCGTATTTTTCAACAACTTTATTAACAGCTTCAAATATATCGATACCCTTTGTTGAAACATTGGCACAAGACTTAACATTTCTTCAGATATAGAACTGTGGCTTAACTGTGCGTGCAAAAATTATCAACTGACTAATATCTGTAGTGTCTGTACCCTCATCTAAACACTGAGAAATATTCACATTTTGTGATAGATTCGCATATATTTTTGGACACATATTCTCCCATTTCGTCTATACGTCTGGCCACGGTCTGATGAGAAAGTGGAACGGAGTTCAACTTATCTGCTAGTTTAGGCTGGTTCAACCGATTAGCCATTAACACTGCACACTTTTTTATTAGAACTCCATCAGAAAATGGTTTTTTAGCTTTGGCCAATTCCAACGTAACATCATAGGAAGCAGCTAGAATAAGTTGTTGATCTGTGCTGATTTTGGAAAATACGTTAGTGTTTTGCAGCAATTTCGTTTTGTGCTCTCCTATTGCAGCTGTTCTGGCTTCTCCCAAATATTTAGAGAAATTTTTTTCGTGCAACTGCGTGTAGTGCCTTTTAATGTTATATTCTTTTGCAACAGATAACACTTGCATGCAAATCATGCATTGAATTTTATTATTATTGTTAAAAAAAAGTAATATTCCCACTTTTCATTAAAAACTCTACACTCGTCAGAAATTGTTCGCTTTTTTGCAGCCTATTGTATGCATAAAATCACGTTTAATAAAGTATTTCTTAACTACCGTTATCTCTATTTTTGTTTCTTTCTTTTCATATTCGTCAGATGACGGCTTTGACTGATATGTAGGGTTGCTGCGATCAATTAATCATATTAGAGATAAATTTAGTCATGACAACAACAATTTGTATGGCAAAAAGTTTGTTTTTCTACTTGCTTCACTTGTTCTTCAGCAATTTTTAATTCTATTTTTTTTGTGTAATTTTTTCATTAACTTACTGCGGGCCGCAGAAAAGTAAAGTGGGGACCGCATGCGGCCCGCGGGCCGCTATTTGGACAGCCCTGACCTAACCTATCACATGTCATGCAGATTAAATTATGATGGTGTTCTCATTTACTTGTCTTCTTTTTAAGTCAACTGCACCCCAACTTCATCTGTTTACGAACTACTTAGTTGGACAGAAAACGTTATTTGACAATCCCTATTTGCATCTGTTTTTAAGATTTCGTTAAATGTTCGTACAGATGTATTATGTGTATGATGCAATTTCTGCTAAACTATATTTTAGCTCCGAATTTCGAGTCGTAAATTTTCAACGCATCGCTTTAGCAAAATGCTCAGAAGAGTATTCGGCATTGCTTATAGTACTATGCAATCGAATGCAATCCGCTAGATAGAAAATTAGAGCTTTGTTAAACGAAGGAAAGCCTTAATTATGTAAATACAAACATTCATTGGTTAATTATCCACTCGTTAATTGGGAGTAATAAATATTAGAAACAAAACTTGAAACCTTCTCAATTTTACCAATAAATCATTATGCGGCCGACTAGATTTGGCAATCGTTTATATTTTATTTAGACATTGAGTTGCTCATTTTCGCCAAACTCGTAATTATGTATGCCCGTATTAGCCACAAACCAGCCGCCACTACGACAATATGATATTTTGAAGTTTAATTTGTTGTTATATGTTGTAAGTAGGTAGCATATATATTTATGCAATCATTGTAGTAAGTACATAGGTACATACATATATATTCAATCATTTTTCGTCTATATAGAATTTTCAGAATTTCTCTTACCTCGCGAGCGTGTTTTTCGCAATATCCGAAATGTTATTCATAATACAACTAGTATTACCATAAGTTATAAGTTTCTCACCAACTTGTTGATTTTATGTGCTTAAAAGTGCACATTTTGCTGGAGTTGTGTCTTGAAAATTTGTCACAAATAAAGTTAAGACCTACGACGCACAGTGCTCTGAACGTGGACAAAAATCGAACGTCTTGAGAATTGGACTTTGTGGAAAGTAAAATATTATCGCCTCGTCAAAAATATTTCATGTTGCAAAAGTGCCTGCATGACCTTTTCCGTAATTTTTAGTTTATCTGTATCATTTTGTGTGAATGTCATCATATCTGCACGGTTCGTTTTGAAGTTAAACATTTTAAGAGGTACATGATGATTTAAAATTTTAAGTAGTGAAAAACCGAGAACATGCGAGTTTTGTCTTCACTCTAAAACGGATGGACGGGTTATAAAATTTTGGGGAATGCTGCTGAAGTGACAGTCATTGGCCGGATATAGATCCGGGTCGTTCCGGTATCGTAGAACCGACTGTCGTGGGAACGGGGTAATCTTGATATTGTTAGCTGGTGTTTATCGCTTCAATGCTGAGTCCATCAAAGAATTGTGGAATTATAAATACGACCTACCAATTATTTTTACAACAATGTCTCACAAAATGTATTATCAAATCAGTTGCTGTCTTCGTTTTGACGATCGAGAAACTAGGACTGGGTTACGTGATAATAAAACTAAAAGCGGCGTTGATGTTTTGGATAAGCTTGTTGGTAGTTATCTTAGCAAATTGTTGACCAGCAGCTGATTTTTTTTTGCAAAGTGCTCCATGTGTCATCTGGCAACGCATTTATTTTTTTAGACGAAATTGGATCCGGAGTGGAATATGTGTTGTCGTCGTAAAGGTATGCCACGTTGTCAAAATGTTCGCGCAGTTGTTCGTGATGTGGAAATTGCGCTTAAAACATTAAATAACAAAGCGTTCTTTCATTTCTTAAACACTTAAAGAAAAAACAAAAAACGTTATGGAAAAAGTTTGATATTTACTGACTGTATCGGTGTACCTTTTAAAAACAAAACCAACGTCGCAAAAATAAGTTGGGCCAATTTCACTCATATGGTGCGGAATATTGTTGAAAATGAAGAAACAGACAATAGCATGTAACAATTTGCAACGAAGTAGCATACCTTAAAGTTGGCTCTGTACCAAACATAATCAATATACTATATATACATAGATGCATACATATGAACTTAAGATGTTATGAATGTACTTTTGTACTTATTTGTACTTGCCTTCACTAATATTTTCATTTTTCTGTCAAGACAAATTGTTAAATGAAATTATCACACATATTTGCCAACCAAATTTGGATTGGCTACCACCATTCAGATTTACTACGCTACTAGTTTTGCTAACGTTTTTGTTTTAGGTGTATTTATTTGGTTCGAATTACGCCCCCATTTTTGGTTATCATAATTCGTTGTTTTTTTTAGATTTTAAATTGTGTTTTGCAAATTGCAACAGTATTTTTTTTATGTGTATTAGTTTTGGGGTTCAGCTAAGTAAAACAAAATTATTTAGTAAACTAAAATACTAAAAATGAGAATATGAAGAATAAGAATTGTAAATGCTTTGAATTGAAAACAATTCGAAAGTAACCTTATTTAGCAAACATTGAATTAAAAGACTACGGAGCTTAGTTTATCTCAGGGCTGCGAACGAATTTTAATCCGAACTGGTTTTTGAACAGAACCACCGATATTTCTGGTTTAGAACAGACGTTAATATTTTGAAATGCCTAAACTAAAACGAAAACCATTTAAAAACAGTTCGGTTCGATTCAGAATGGACACCGATCTAAAGCTTTTTCAAAATTTTTAATGCACAACTATGCCTCAATAAGCAACCCTTATGCCAAAGGAAAAATAGTGAAAAAGTGTCAAAATGACGCAGTTCTCTTAATTTCACGTAGGTAGATTCATATGAATTTTAGGCCTAGGGTATGCTTCGACCTGTCGATAATGGGGGTTTAAACTCTATTGTCGATTAACGTTATTGCACGCCGGGTATATACCAAAAGGTCCAAAATTGAGATTTGGTAACCCTGAATAGTTAAAAGCGCTAACATTTCAATTATACCCTATTAAAATTATTTGTTTTGTTTGTTATATACTATGATTCGCTTCAAAAAGTTAATTTGGTATCGGCTTTTTGATAGAGAGGATAAAAAATTATTTTTAAAAAATATTGTCGTGACTAACATAATCGACGAATCATTTTAACCTCATTCTCATAGCCTGCACGAAGCTTATCTTCCTGCAGAAAGTAAAATCGACAAGAATTTAAAGTTAATTACTATTTAATAATTTAAGTATTTTAGAAAAACGTGGTATGACTCCATCGCATTTCCCTGAACCATGCATGCGTCCATGTAGTAGTCAACTCTTCAGCCATAGGGGCCCTTTAATTTCAATAAAAATATTTGGAATCTTCATAAAATCAGTGGTACGTATTGCGACGAAAATTTTAAGTTTTAGAAAGGCATCAACGAGACCCGCTTCGTTTAACAGACAAACTTATCGCAACTTGGCACTTACTTTAAAATACAAATTCAACTTAAGTTAAGTAATGTAGTGAATACTTTACTAAAATTTCTGCAAATAAATTCACTTATTTGGATATCATTGTTAGTCAATACCGCATACCTTTTAAAAAGCTTTATTTATGCGGCTTGTACGACCTTTTGGTAAATTTGTGTTTATATAAAGGGTGGTTAAATTTTAAGGGCCGATGTTGATTTTGAACAAAACACAAATTTTTTTGGAAATTATTGTAACCTCTTTTTATTATGATAATATGGTGTGGTTCAATTATGTATGGAACAAAATATCGGCCAAATGTCCGCCGCGACCTCGACGGCACACCTCCATCCGATGGTCCAAATTTTCGATGACGCTGAGGCATATTTGAGGTTCTATGCCGTTAATGTGCCGAATTATCTCATCCTTTAGCTCTTGAATTGTTGCTGGCTGAACGACGTACACCGTTTCTTTCAAATAACCCCAAAGAAAGTAGTCCAACGGTGTCAAATCACATGATCTTGGTGGCCAATTGACATCGCCACCACGTGAGATAACACGACCATTGAATTTGTAGCGCAAAAGAGCCATTGTTTCGTTGGCTGTGTGGCAAGTGGCACCATCCTGTTGGAACCACATATCGTCCATATCCATATGTTCCAATTCGGGCCATAAAAAGTTCGTTATCATTTCACGATACCGAACACCATTCACAGTAACTGCCTGACCGGCCTCATTTTGGAAAAAATACGGCCCGATGATGCCGCCAGCCCATAAACCGCACCAAACAGTCACTCTTTGTAGGCGCATTGGTTTTTCGAGAATCACTCTTGGCCATTCTGCTTATTGACGAATCCACTGAGGTGAAAATGTGCCTCATCACTGAAGATGATTTTCTTCGAAAAAGCACGATATGCATTTTGATTTGAACGGCCATTTTCGTAATAAGCCTGAATAACTTTAACCCGTTGCTCGATTGTGTATCTTTCCATGTTCAAATTGAGTTAGTCTGAAATTGAGAAATGTCAAATTGAAATGCAGAAAAAAACTTGACGTTTAGGTGTGGTTCACATTCAACATCGGCCCTTAGAAGTTAACCACCCTTTATTTGTGAGTCAAACATAAATCGAATAATTTATTAGAACAGTAAAACAAAGGCGCAACAGTTTTTTAGCAAAATCGGTTATTTATTCCTCCTATAAAATTTTGCTTGCATCATATATGCGGTATTGTTCGCCAAGCCACGATATATGAACTTAGTAATGTCGGCCGCCATAGTGGAGTATGCAGGGTACACACCCTCTTAACTCGTTGGGTCCCGAGTTCAAATCCTGGCCTGGGCAAGTAACATAAAAAATGTATACAAAACATTTGCTCTAATATAATAGTGTATTTCTGCTATGAAAACGCACAAAAACTATTTGCCGCTCGGAATCGGCATAGAACTGTAGATTACACAATTTGTGTTACGATATCAAAACGCACACCACAAATTGTAGTAGAAGTTCGGCCAATCATCAAGTATGGTGTAACCGCCAAATTATTATTATTACTGTTGTTAATGTTGTTATATTCATCGCAATATGTCTATTTATTTGATAACTTCAAAGTGAATTTTAGAGAGCAGCAGAGTAACTTAGAGGTGGCACTTTCTGAGAATACTTCCAGTAAGAATTTCAAAAATGAATTGGTTCAGACGAATAAGCAAAACTTTTATATGTAGTAAATTGGAGATAAATGTGAATTGCGACTTATTGATTTAAATTTTAAATTACGACCTTATTTACAATCACCGAGGAAGAAAACTTTTCAAATTAATGCTGAAAAAAGTTGAATAAATACACTACAATATACTGCTACATATAATAATAGCGACAGCAACAAATGCAAATTTAACTAGGAAAATAGCAACACTCTTAACGAATAAAGTGCTTTGGAACATTTCCACAAGTGGAAAATTGCCTCCGGCTGAATTACTTGTAAAACTTGGCGCTCTTGTTGTTATTTTTGTGCTGGTTTCTATAGCTTATATTCTCTTTCATCAGTGCTGTTGTAAGCACATAAGTGGGTACATGCTTTACATTTCGGTTAGCTGGCAAAGATTTTCACAAGACCAACAAAAGCTAACCGAACTGATGCAACTTCTATAAAATAGTTATGTCCCTACTTATGTATGTACTAATGGGCATGTAGGGAGATGGTTACAGGGTTGCCACTTCACTGAAAATAGCACCTTTTTTATTTTGACGCATGAGAAAATTTGTGAAACTATTATTTAGCACACATTTTTCAAATAAGTATAAATATTTTTGGATGACCATTTCTTCGTAATTTTTCTATAATTCTTTATAATGAAAATATGAATGTATTACATTGATGCGTTCCTCTTGAAATCATATAATTATGTGATGCTTTGTTTGTTTATAAAATAATCTCACTTTAACTTAAAAAAAGGAAACTTTTCCGACACATTTTTTATTGCCATTTTCTGTTACTTTATACCTAAAAAATGTTATTAGCCCATGTTGCTACCTACACATATCTTCGAATGTATGTTGATTTTGTTGGCAACTAAAGTAACATAGAGCAGATGCCAAAAACGAAAGCTCGACAATATTTGCAATACGTGTTGCTGTCGAAAAGCTTAATCATATTGGGAAGCGCTTGGAGGTGGTAAGCGGCTGATGTTCACACAAAACGTGCCTGATTGCATTAAGTTCACGTTTCAATGCATTGCATTCTTAGCAAGTTTGTATGCAAGTATACATATATGTACGTAGTACATATGTACAAGAGCGGACTAAAATCAACAAACCTATATTCGTGCCTGATGTAGACCACAAAAATCAAGCAAATTATTGAAAGTATTCTGGTCTTGAAATAAATGCACCGTTAAATTCTGTTTTCTGTGGAGCCCGCCGTGACCTAGTGTGAAGCGTGTGCGCGCTTCATTCGGTGGTCCTGGGTTCAAATAGTAGCCAGGGTAAGCTATTCCAAAAATTATAAAAAAAAGTTTTTTCTAATAGCAGTTTACTTCAGGGGTGCATTCAAGAAAGTCCAAATTTACCTTGACATTGCTTTTATTTTCATAACTTGTAATTATGTTTCTTAACTGAGATATTTTATTAAATAGCAAATTCGGTATACGAAGAATATAATCAGAGAGAAAAACATACAAATTTTGAAAAATGCCCTATAAGGTTTATCTAAAAACTATTTTTTGAACTATTAAACAACCAATTCTACCCTTTAAAATTAATTATGTATTTTATTATATTAGTGGAGGGGATGATTTTCTATCCTCTCTTTCAAATCAAAGACGCAAATCTTGAAAAACTTACAAAACAGGATTTATTCTAAATGCAACACGAATCGAAAAATTTATGGTTAATTGGTGATTGAAATAAATTAAACCTAAGAGGTTCATACGACATAAAACTGCGCAACTGTCCTATTGTTTTACGTATCTTTTATTGCATATGTTTATATAAATACTTGAAATTAATTATAAAGGAGGATTCGGCGGTATAGCTTTTTAATCCCGCGGCAACACCATTTGACTAGATTTAGTATAAAAATAAAGAGTTGATATATGACCTATTTTTTTTAATTCTAAGCTTGCTTGTTTTTTTTTATAGTAGAGCAAGAACTCATTTCCTTAATCTCACAATACATTGTATGTAATAATGATAAAACATTTAATTTTTGCTTTCAAAATTAGTTGACGGAAAGTCAAACAACTACAATCAATTTTATTTCCAACTTAATTTTGACTATGAATTTACACCCTATGAGGACGAATCTCGCAGCGGCCGAAACTAAATTATTTGTAAATTTGTTTACACTTAAATCTAATAAATAATTAAAAGACATACGCTTTAATTATAGTTCCTTTTAAATTACTGAGGTGGCGTTTGAACTGACGTCCTGTGTAATAACCGCCTATGTGCTACGCACAAATACACACTGATACTTCGGCCGTACAATTGCTCTATATGTATGCACGTCAATACGTTCGCATATTTACTCGTTACATGGATTTAAAGAATTATTGCAGCTTGGAGACGTACATACATAAATAAGCGACACAAAATTATTTGTGCGAATTGGGCCACAACTGGGACAGTTGGGTGTGAGAATTGTGCTGCAACTGGCAGTTTCGATTGCAAATGGAATTTGAGAGATCTTATTTTTTCTACAATGATATAAAATAGACAATATGCAAGAGAATTTAGCACGGAAGTGGCGAAATATAATGTACATATGTACACACATATGTACATACATATGTAGGTACATACTTATTTATTAACCAATCGAGCTAATGAGTGTTTCCGTTGTCGCAGCAATTTATTTCACTTCTGTTGTCAACACATTGCTTTCGGTTTCATGTGAGTGCAGCAGCAACATGTGTATACAAATACCAATTACAACAACAACGACAAGAAAAAACAAATGTTAACACGTGCACAAATAAATAATTACAAACACGATTACCAACCAATTTGCCAAATGTAAATAGCCGTATCGGATAGACAAATAAGCCATGCAGCAGCACCACCGCCAGCAAAATTCAGCGTTACTGGGAAAATTCCTGTAAAAACCATATGTATAAAATTTGCCGTACGAAACAAGCGCAAAGAACTAATAAAAAGCAAATACAAAACAACAAATGCATTAAGAAATACTGAAGGTAATTATAAGTAGTGGCGTTGTGTTGCCGGCGTCATGTTGCAGCTCCACATCGGCAACATGAACCGGCTTCGAAGCGAAGAGAAATAAAGTGTGCTGCGGAGGGCGTGTGATGGTTTTGATGTAGAAAGCCGCTTAAGTAAATGGTAAAAACAAACATTAATGAAAAGAAAAGCCAAAAGAAAAAACAAACAAAAAATAAGTAACAACAATCCAAAACTGTGTCAACATTGGCTGCTGACGAAGGCGGCGACGATCACCACCGAAAAGGCAATACTCGCATATAGCAAGAGTAAACAAAAATGGGCACCAGTGAAACAACAATTCAACACCAGCATTGAGATTATCTAATGAAAACACGTGTTATCGGCCGCGGGGCGGCACTAAAAGCCCAGCCGCGCCAAGCAGCCGTCAGTGGGGCAGCCAAATAGGCAACACAACACACTACCGAATATTACACAAGTAACCAAGTGGTCAAAAAGATATATATGTATGTATGTATATAAGTATACATACATATCCATACATACAATTTTATGTATGTGTATATTTGTCCAACATTCAAGAAATGAATGCTCTCAAGCTGAGCTTAAGTTGATAATTATTTTTGAATCAAGTAGTAGAACCAGTGTCTGTGACGCCTTCGAGACCGAGCAGAAGCCAAGATAGTCCGATGAAGCAAAAAATGTTTCCACTACAAGGAACAGTTTTTTAAAGTTAAATTCTGACTATGTTCATTTTAATCAGCACCGTATACATATTTTGAACCGATTTATAAAGGGATTGTTCAAATCGCAGCAGTGATGGGAAGTAGGTAAAATTGTACCTTTTTCAGCTCTATTTCAACCAAAATGTACATTCGGTGCAATCGAATCAATTTAAGTACAAAAAATACTTAGCTAGTTGCGTCAATACATTTTAAGAATTTCATAATTTGCTTCACATATTCAATTAATCTATGCGCATTTTGTGCTCTTGAAACTACTAAACTAAAAGAATATTGCCAGAAGTCTGAAATTTGTCCAAAATTAATAAACTTCTGCGTATCTGAAGCATGTTTATAATTTCAGATGCGAGATGCGCGTTATTTGATGCTATGCACTTGAAGCAGGCTAGATGGTTCGAAAGTTTTCGAAAGAGCGAACAAGTTAGTGACGGTTTCGAGGCCGGTTTCGGTGACAGTTTATTTATGTAGCTTATAAAAAATATTTAGAATTAAAAAAGGGTTAACATATAATTTGATATTACTCCAAGTCTCATCAAGAGAAACAAAGTCTGCAGATTGAACAAAATTAATATCCAAGTATTCTATATTATCTCTACGAAAAGTGTTTTTTCTCGTATAAAATACCTAGGAAACTTTGAGTGCATGGAGCGACATCTAAATTTTTTTAATCTCAAAAAAGTGTTGTTGCTTTTATAGATATAAAATAATCCTAGGGGCTGAACCCATGGAAATTCCGGCATTACGTATTTTCGATTCATTTTTGGGCCACCCTAATATACTTACATTGTATGTAGTAGGTTTATTGTTAGCTATCTGCATTACAAGCTTTATGCGTTTGAAATATTTACTTACATACATATACATATATGTATGCATATATGCATTGCGGACTTCCATCTTCTACTAGAGCTGCATGTGCGGTTTGTCATTGATCTTCATTGCTTCATGCCAGCATCGTTAGGTGAGTTTCGATTAAAGCCTCATTTCAATATCGAAAAGTATTTCACCATTATTGTCTTCACATGCCCTCGAAATAGTTACGGCAATTTTGATTTTCTGTTTAATTAAGCCAAGCATTCCGGCTTTGCTGTTTCTAAACATACATATGTATGTATGTATGCCGTTCTGAAGTGGTTCTTCAGAAATTTGAAGAGCGTTCTGCAAAATGCTATACACACGGGAATGAAGTAATCTGTACAATTTTCACATGAATCTATATTTGTGCCTTTGAATCTATTAGCCATACGCAGAGAATGTGCTTAGACTAGTACTTATGATTTTAGAAGCCTCACAAAATCAGGAGTTCTGCCATAATAATAATAATTTGGCTCTTACACCATTACTTGATGTATAAACTAACTAAAATTTTGACTTGAAATGGTATTGTATACAGTGATCTGAAAATCTGAACGCTTCTCTCAATCAAGTTGATTGGAGAAGACGCTAGATCCAATTCAATTTTCGACTGTGAGGTTGCGCTATAACTTTTTGCCTTCTGTTATCCTGTGGAACACAACTGATGAATTTGCAAGGTGTTATTTCTTTCTTATTTGGTGTTGCTTGTTGTATGTGCTTTAGTTTCAAACACGCTGTATCAGTGCTGTTGTTGTTGCTCATGCAAAGTTTGTATACCACTAATACAATTCTGTAACCCATGTTTATTGAGTGTCGTATATGGCATCATCAGTAAAAGGGAACTTTCACAGGCGTTTAACAGAATCAACAATTTCGTTGCAGGCGATTAGTTGAAATTCCCCACCTCTCACATAATGGCAATTTTCAAAATCCATATTTTAAAGTGAGTGTGCTCAAATTTTATACTAAGAATTGGGAGAGAAAAAGAAATATGTGTGAAGTTTTTTTTTTTTTGGAAATTACCGGAGGTACTTTATCAAAACCTATTAAATTAGGTACAATAACGGTAATTTATAAAAAATTAAAAACTCGAAAAATTTGCTTTTAGATAGAAATACATAAGCATCGAAAAACAACTGCCGAAACTACTTTATCAAACCAAATTTGGTGGGCCGGTTCAACTAAGTAAGAAAATTATGGAAATCAGGCAAAACTCACGTCCCCAGGGCAATCAAAAAAATCCAAATATTCGATACTATGCAGAAAATTCGTAAAAACTAAAGTTTTTGCAATTTACCGCGAACCGTTAAAGCATAGTAATTTGCATTTGTTTTTATTTGAATAAATAAAGATGTTAAAGCTTTCGAAACGTTTCTTTGAAATAAAAACATATTTAAAAGTCGTGCTCACTCTAAAATTTGCTATTTTTAACTCTTTTTTATTTAATGTTTGTGTTTTCTTCTTTTTTTGGTAAACTGAAAACATCGTTTTTTATACGGCTTTTGTGTTAATAAAATCAAATGACGCCCCTCCCTATCCCGAAATACAAAGTTTGGTATACCTAAATACCAATGCAAAAAATTTTAAACATCCGAAACATTAGCGTAATAGTCGAATATAAGTACATACATTGATTCTAAAGTACCTACTAGCATTGCGATTGTCAAATTATTAACTTTAGTGCAATTACATTACCACTTAGGTTGGGATAATTCAGGTTCGTCCATACATAATATGTATATTAAGTACATTTGTGCATTCGCATTTATATTGTGGTGTCAGGTAAAAATTTGTTAACTCCATTTTGGGTAAATTATTTCTCGTTCACGAATTTATTTCTTTAAAAACATATTATTACTTTGCTATAAATGATATTTTAGATAAATAGTTTATATAGTTTTGAAATGATAGTTAGATAATGTCTCTGAACCTTTTCTGAAAATTCTGTATAGCATTTTTGTAAAAAATCAAATGGAGTTGCCAGTTTTACACCTGACTCCACGTGCATGACCCTTATACATAAGCATACAAATATATGTATCTACTAAATGCTATGTTCTGCTCGTAACTGCAAATCCTGCGGCCTTTTAATTAAATTTACAATTACTATTATCAGTGATTATTTGTGTTTGCTTAACAAATTACAATAATATTTCCCGACACAGAACAGAGGGCGTTTAATTACAAATGGTAATTCTTATTACATAATTTAGTGGAAAATTATGTTCTTTGATAAGCTGATGAAATCTATTAGATGAGTAAAAACATATTTATTTATAGTTGAGCACGTAGATGCGTAAGGATGCTGAATATAATAATTATTTGATTTGTGTCATTAAAATATGTTAATCACATTGTATATAACATTTGTAATGTTTATATACCTACTCTTTTTGGAGTAGTAGATGGTGGTTCGCCTACTTACAAATGTTTGTGACTAATTTTATTATTTTCATTAATATTAACTCAAAACTGAAGAGGCTCAGTAGTTTGTTCTATTGTCTTCGTGCTCTATTAAAAAAGGCCCATATGAAACTAACTCCACATCACCCTGGTGATTATTCAGTTTCAAAATGCACCAAGTATATCATATTAAAATGGATGCTATATTCAATGCTTTATTTATGTAAATTAATTTTGTGTTGCCGTATTTAAATTGCAGGCCATGTTATAAACCTGGTTCATAGTTCCAAACCGTTCTTTTTCAACGGGACAGTTTATAATAAATAGTAATCATAAACTAAATTTCATACTTTACAATACTAATTAATTTGTCTCAATGTTAAGGCTGTGCTGTAAGCACAAACACAAAGCTTGCAGATTTACAGGGGCTCAAACTTTTGTTTATATAAAAGTTTGATAATTCAGATGTTTTAGCTCAAATACAAGGTTGAAAATGGCTCTGCCAGTTTTACGTTCTTTACGATAATATTTTTTGTGTGTCAAAACCATGGTTTCTAATATTGTTTCGGATTTTTCACAAAAATTTACCCGTTCGATTTTTAGAAAATCAGGTAAAAAGAAAGCTTGAAAGTTGGTAATTACTTCAGATTGACCTATTTGGATCGATATTTACGAGGGTCGGTATACAGGTTTTAGAAAAACGAAGTATCGAAATACGCATTTTACGTCCGTAATTTTTTTATCCAATTAATATGAGTATATTCATGATTATTTTTTTAATATACGATCAGTCCCATAGGAAAGAGAAATACTCGATCATAGATTTTCTTAAACTTTGTAGTTTTGAAGTACTTGGGGTAATAAATGATTGTTATATTGACAGTTGCTAAGCACCCTAAGTACTGCGGCCGCCGTTGCCGAGTGGGTAACGTGTGCGCACTTCATTCGATGGACCCCGGTTCGAACCTTGGCCGGGGCAAGTAATATTAAAAAATTTAGACAAGTAATATCAAAAAATTATAGAAAAGTTTTTTTCTAATAGCGGTCGCCCCTCGGCAGGCAATGTCAAACCTCCGAGTGTATTTCTGCCATGAAAAAAAACTTATCACTAACATCATTTTACGTTCGAAGTTGGCGTAAAACAGTGGGCCCCTCAATTTGTGTTACAACATCAATACACACACCACACATTGTAGGAGAAGTTCGGCCAAACATCAAGCTATGGTTATGGTGTAAGCGGCAAATTAGCATTTTATTATTATTATTGTATTTCTTAATGCTTAAAAAGAGCCAAATTTCCTCTTTAGTCGCACGACAGCAGCACTGACTCCAGCGCTCATCAGACTTTTCCAGTTACCACCGAACCCAAGCCAACCTCTTCACATTTTTTTACAAATTATTGGAATAATGTTAGAAATTAATATTCGATAGAAAGAAGACCTAAAAACCTCTTAGGTTAATTAAGGGGTTATATACAAAGTTGAGGTGAAAAAGTGAGCTAAGTTCGTGATTTTTTTTAAAGGTTTTTTGCAAATTTTATTCAATAAAGCGAAAGACAGTTTGTTGGTAGTATTATTGAAGAAAAAAAAAACAAGTTAAATTTCAAAAAAATATTTCAAATTTTCCGAGTTAGAGCCCATCTCCCGAAGCGTGTTTTTTCTGTAGAGCCTTGCCGTTCACACTCTCCAAGCCGAACCGCTTAACTGAAATCAAAAAGGTACTATAATTATTGAAGAGAAATGTATTCTTGTGTACTTGAACGAACCGACTTCCAAAAAAAATGGTTTTCAAAAAGTCAATTTTTTTGTTGCTCAAAAATTAAAAAAAAAAATTTATTGCAAAAAATCGAAAATTTTCGGATTCAAAAACGATCGTTCAAGTACACAAGATTGTAAATACGAATAATTATAAAAAAAAATTATGATAATCGGTTTATAAGTTTTTGAGTTATCGTGTGAACGGCAACGGTACTTTTCAAAAAATGCCATTCCGAGATAATTGCGTTTTAAGTTTTGTTTTAAGTTAATTATGGATGGGTCCAGTTCGCTGCGAACGGCTGTAATTTCGAATCTAGTGATCCGATCTGGATGAAATTTCGCGCTGATATTCTATAAAGTATGTACTTTTAGAATATGCAATAAAAATATTTTCGATTTTTTGAGCCCCAACTTTGTATATAACCCCTTAAATCAAAAGTAAAAATAAGTACACAAAACTTAAAAAATTTTTTTTTCCTATAGAACCGCTTATGAGTTACTCAAACATTTAGTTTGTTTTTTTTTACGTAATTGTTTTTGATAGTTCGTAACAATTGATACAAATTATCATGTTTTGGCATTTTCGTAAGCAAATATAAAAGAATTAATAAAAATGTTAATTATTTCCATAAAAAAGGTCGAAAATTGGAACAGGTCGAAAGTTGGAGTGATTTAATATATAAACGTATAGCAATTTTCATTCATTGAGAGCAAATTTTGCCTACGCTTTGAAGTTTAGTTACTGACAAGTACTGAATATTTTTTTTTTACTAGCGAGTACGTGTACGGACCTATTATGTTCATGTTTCTGATTTTCCCAAAACACCGTTATTTATTCGCGGATTTTATCCAAGTTCACCCAACCGACTTTGGGTTGACGGCACCGTACAACAAGTTTCGTTGCGATATCTCAATATGTGCACAGAAAATTATGCATTATTCGATTTCTCTATTTATTCGGAATATTTTGATATATTTATATAATATATGTACATATGTATGTATAAGTATATGGATATAAAAACAAAAAATCAAAGATTATTACCCCTATGCTAGAATCCGTCGAACGTTCGATTGAGCTGCGAATCATAGAATTGCTATGCTCAAATCCAACGCAGCTGTAAATTTTCGGAAATCGAGCAATTGGTGCCGAAGCTGACGAAGTTTTACGAAAATTATAATTAAAAAAAAAACGTATATAAACGCCAGAATAATTAAAAAAAACATGTAAATTAAATTGCTCACAGAAAAAAGGTGTATTACGGATATTTGCAATATCTTTTCATTTATCTTAAGCCTTCCACCCAGAGCACTTAAAATGCTTTTGAAAACGTCTTTGAGAAGGAAAACATTTTACGCAAATCTTTAATGGCTTAAACCACCAAACATTAATGTATACGAGAAATTATTTTAAAAACTAATATTTTATCAATGAATTTAAATGTATTAGAACCATAACGTTAACATTCTCCTCAGCATACACTTGCAATTTTTGGCTGAAGCATATTTTTCCTCATCAAACAAAAGTGCAGCAGCTAACAAATTTTCAATAAAGATGGGTTTTACATATCATTCCTCATTTAAAATAATATTTGTTTATTTATATCTTTCAAAAAACCTGATTGATTGAACTTCGAATTCACCGCTTTTGGTTGGCAACGCGGTGGAGAGGTACGAACGGATTACAGCATACTGCTTTTATATTTTGCGGAGCGTTGCTACGAATTCTCGGATTCTAGCATGGGGATGTATTTTTCACATCGCTTTTGCGGTTCACAGACCAGTCGTTAGTATGGCCCGCAGGTGAACCGTGATTTCCATCCCAGAGCGAATTCACCCCCGACCCACAGGTAATAGTTGTCGACGAACAAAATATTCACCAGGACGAGTCGGAATCGAATTCGATTCGTTTGGCAATTGGATAGTTGTGGCTTATTCCTTCGTAATTGAAGGTAGTTATATTGGCCAAATCTCTACCTTTTCGTTTGTCCCGTTTTAAGTCTCTATAAAGTTGAAGTCTCTATAAGTCTGTGGCTCGTCAGCAACGTGCAATAATCGTAAATAAGCATAAATTCAACACATATGTATCTAGGGTAGTGAACCTCTTTTATATTTTCCAGCTGCAGCTATATATGTACATATGTTCGTCTGTAGTAAGTGAATACATGTATGCATATTAAAAGTACTTTACGTCACATTTCTCTATTGAATTTTAGTTTCCAGCTTCTGAGGACTTCTCGGTTTATTGTTATATGGTTATGTAACTGAATCACTTCTTGCAGATGCAACTGGAACAACTAACGATGCCAACAAAAAACTTGTGAAATATGCGTATTATTCTGTATTTCTTTCCAAAACTAAATTGACTAAATAAAAGTTTCATAATTCCATGAAAAATGCGCAGAACCAAAGTATGTATGCATGTATGTACATAGATAGGACGCGCTTGAAAACTTATAAAAATATAGTAGGAGGAAGTGGGGATAACTTGTATTGCTGACATATGTATATAATCTACACAGTTCCGCCTCATTCGGCCAAAATGTTCGCCGCAGAAGTTACGGCATTTATAACACAATGGATTTGTATTTACATACATACATATGTACATATGTATGTACTCGCTCTGACCTACATCTTCCCGTCGCTGCTAATATACAGTTGCATATAAAAACAGAAGCAAACTTTGTTGCATGTTGCCAAGCGAGAAAGCAGAGGGAATACATGTAGTATATGTATATGTAGCTTTTTGCCTGGCGCCGTCAGCAGCAACGAAACATACCGAGGTGGCAGATGGAGCAGCAGCCAGTTTTCATGGTGCCACTTCGTAGTTTGACAATGAATAGTTTGCTTGCTTTCTCGATTTCTGTTTTTGTTTTCATTTTCGTTTAAAAGCTTGTCGCATTGTTTTTATGCGGGAGTCATGTTAATAGCTGGTAGACAAGCACGCTTGCATTCTATATGTTCCATATATATGTATGTATGTAACATAACTATGGATACCACGAAGACTAGAAGTTCGCTAGCGCTGTTTCCGATCTTTCCCAGGCTTTTAGGAACTATCACTAGTTCCGCGCCAATCTACTTTATTCAGCTGACGAATTTAAGTCGGGTTCGAATCCTGGGCGAGCAAGTAACATCTAAAATTATAGAAAAACTTTTTTTCTTAAAGGTCACCCCTCGTCAGGTAATGTCAAACATCCGAGTATGCCATTAAAAAACTTCTCACAAACTACATCTTCCGTTCGAAGTCGGCGTTAAACTGTAGGCCCCTCAATTTGTGTTACAACATCAAGACGCATACCACAAATTGTAGGAGCATTTCTTCCAAATATAAAGATATGATAAAAGCGCCAAATTATTATTATTATGTCTTAGAAAAGGTTCAATTTAACCAGGGACCTTCCGTAGGGGTGTAAATCTTGAATAATGCCTTCCTATCGTGTTAAAAATGGTTACATCAAATAATATATTTCCATTTTTAAAACAAGTGTTTGATACATACAACTTTATAATCGATATACATTTTTAATCAACACTCTTCGGTATTTAAGTGGAGATTAACGTCTGACAATATCATGAAAAGCGAGCTCATTTCCTTTGCCGTTTGCAAATAATAATAATATCAATCAGTCTAGTCGAGCGTCAATTTCTATTTACTGAATCCCATTATGTTTAGGATCATTACTCAAGATAGTGCTGCAATAAGCGAAATTCACAAAACCGTAAGCGATTCAAAATTGTCTGTCTTAAACAGTATGTTGAATATTGTGAATCCTGACTAGCAATTACACAAGACCAGCGAATCAATTGTTATATATGTATATAAGCGACTAGTTCAGCGTTTGTCTTGAACTAGTCCTCAATTATACAGGGGCAAGACATACACATGCATTATAAATACTTGCATACGTACATATGCACAAGTATGTATATGTACCCTGTCGGAAAAAAGCAGATAGTCTAAAAAATGTATGAATGTAAAAAGAAGTTGCAAGTTGCTTTGAAAGAAATGTGCCAAGTAAATGTGTATGCAGCTATATGTATTATTATTATAATTTTTCTGTGGTAAAATATATTTTCAATAAATTATATGGATATCTCTCTGCAAATGTAACTAGTTTTATTAATTACTATATTGTAGAAATATATTAGCTATACATATATTTGATTTAAAACATGTTATAGACCTTCCAAATTAAACTGTTTTTTAATTTTTATTTTAATAGTAATTTTTACGAACTTTTGCCATTTATTTAATTTGGTTGTTTTTTCTACATACATACATTTGAAAAATAAAAACAATATCAAAAATTCTGAAAAAGAACTCTAAAATCATAATTTAAAAAAAAACTTTAATTTTGACCTGCTATAACTTTGCGTGTTTTTAACCAATCTCTAAAATGTCGTTATGTCGTTACGAGTAAAAGCGCATTGATTATCTTTCGAACAAGGTACGCACTTAACAGTTAAGCAATACAAAATTGCCAAAAAAAAAAGATAAATATTACCGTCATCTTAAAACCCTACCCATACAAAAGATATAAAAAATGTGTTTTTAAGCGCACAAGGCACATACTAACCTCCCCTATAACTAATTTAAAAAAAAAGAAGAAATTGTTTGCTTGTAGTGTAATTGAACAAGAAATTTACACTCAAAATAGTTTCGAGAATTGATGCTCGAAATTGTCGTGCAATTGTTTTTCATTTGTATACTGAATTGAAATTGAAATGTATTTTTGTTTAAACAAAAAATATAAACTAGTTATAAGTAGATTGCACATATTTTTTTAAAATAATTGGAAACGGCCAGTTTTGAAAGAAGTTGGTAATTAGATTAGTTTTAAAAAACGAAATTTCAAATAATTGGAAATAAAAACATTTTATTGCAGCTGGAGAAAAATTAATTTGTATGTAGGCCGACCATATTTGAATATTGCTCTTAGGACATCACCATGTAAGTAAATAAAGTTAGTTGCTTATATGAAAAAAGAAAGAATTCCAACCACTTGTAGTTGGTAAGTAAGTACTTTTTAAATTGTTATTAAAGTAATTCTTTTTCCGACAGGGTAGCTACAAGAAAAGTTATACATGTCTATAGAAGTTTGTTTATTTGGTTGCACTTAGAGTTTCATTGCACTGCAGGAAGAATGCTTATTCTTGTTTATGACAACAATTCAAACTCATTTCCATTTTCAAATAAAAAATTCAAGTATTTGAAACAGTGTTTATTACGCGCTTTTTGTACAAGTGTGCACATAAATGTTTAAGGCCGATGTAGAAATGCTGTTTTTTTATGGATATACATATGTATGTACATATGGTGTATGTACATATGTATATAAGCAAGAATTTTCTCTGCAAGTTATTGTTGTTTGGTGGGCGTATTTTCTGTAATTAAATTGCAGCTATCAACTAAACTCTATAATAAATATGTATGCACATATCCACAGATTGAGAGGCTGTTTTCTTATGTTAACTTGTAGCCGTGTGCGCCTCACAAAAAAATCATACTCGTAAAGGGTAATCATAATAATAATGTTTCTATGCATTTGCAAATATTTGATGGATTTTTGTTGAGTCGCCATGGTGTCGCGCTATTTGCATTTCATCGTGAACTGCCCTATTAAGTTGACCGTAAGCTGCTACATCTAGCAAATGCATCTTAAGTTTTTAAAAAGGTCGGCATTCTTTCTACAAATTCATGCAATTTTAGGCACTTTTCTTGAGATTATTATTGACTAAGCTACATATTTAAAATAAACAATTTGGTGCTTATATAATATAGTTCGGTATTTGGACGAGATGATCCTTCAATTGTGGAGAGTACGAGTCTACCACAATTTGAAGAATCAAACATTTTATGACGACAACAAACGGCAGATTATTTTGCATTAACAATTTATCCCTGGAAGAAATATACTCCGAGGCTTGCAATTGACTGTCCAAGTGCGACTACTTTTAGAAAGAAAATTATATTTTTTGATGTTGTGTACTCCGACCAAGATTTGAAAACAGGGCATACTGGCTAATAGCACGCCACACACTCGGCTACAGCGACTACTGTTTAGGAGTGCATTCCCATTCCTAGAGCTGCAAAACTATCAACATCTTTCATAATTTTTCTAGATACTATGTGAGGCGGAATGCCAGTATGTTGTCGTTTCTGCGTTTTGTATCTAATCAAAATGCGATCCAATGAATGAATCAAATGCCTCTACAATAACATTCTTTATCGTCAAAAATGATGAAATAACGAAAGGCAGACATTACAATCATACCGAGGTGAATTTTACCTATCTCCTAGTATCCTGTCCTATCCTATCCGACTTGTCGATTCTCATAAAGGAGATATTGTCAAGCTAAAAATAAAAATTTTGAAGTCTCAAAATTCAGTACCTTTAAAAAGGAGATTTTATACTACTATCACATATTAACGGGTGTGCTACCAGTACCATCTATTCCTCTTCCTGAGCAAAAAGTCGTTATTTTTGTTTGGATTTATCCCCTTAAATAAAAATAAAAGTTGAATTATAATAGTTTAACGACTGCAGATATAACCAAAAAGTAGGAAACCTTACCGCTTAAGAAATGCTATTGCGGCAAATATGAAAATTTTACTATCATCCCACTCAAATACATATTTCAAAAACGAATATACTAATTTTTATTTTGATTTTGGGTCAATGCATTACTGCATCGGAGTATCAAGATCGTCTATTTTAGCCCAGTACAGCAATGTGTGAAAGGGTTTACTTAGTTAGAAGCAATCTTAAATTTGCCTATTGAGTTCCTTATGAACTGAACGCTGTTGAATAATGGCCTTTGACTCAAGTTTTTGTTTTGCTTTATAAAAAAGAGTAAAATTCAGTCATCTTAAAACGGATATGAAAATTTTTGTGAAAACAATTTGCGATGTTTATTTAGCCGATGCAAATATAAGTCACCTATTTCAAAATTCTCACTTAATGCTTTTAGATGATTTAGGAACATTTCTGCATTAAAAATAAAATATTTCAAAGAACTCAGTTGCTAACATAACTTGAAAGAACTTTCCGTGTGCTCACTGGAAGTGGTGTCCGTATAATAGACCGTCCAGCCAAACCGGGTCAAACGCTTGAGCGACGCCCAGAAAAATTGCTGAGCAGTAAAATCTCCGTTCAATCGCCGTCCTTATCTCAGATGTTAGACGGTTAACTTCTTTTATATCCCGTGTTATGCCCGGAAGCCAAATTTATGCGAAGCCATTATGTTCATCGCATGTGCACCAATCTTGAAGATCACCAATCTCAAAGAGCCTTGAAAAGCAAACACATTATCGGCCTATATGAGCAAGCTTGGGTTTTGTACTTTCTGCGTTTCGGCATTATTCGGGCATTATTATGACCGCCTTCTTCCAATGTGTTGCAAAATGACCATACCTCAGCATAGCGTTAAAGAGATTTGAGTGGAGTTATTAGAGTATACCCTGGAGCTTTCTTTAAGTGCAGTTGCTTTTTGATGACGTTCATAGTCTCAAGTGGATGCACTTTCATTTGTTCAGTTTGCGAGACAGCAGGGAATAAAAGCAAAATGTATCCGTTTGATGGCATGTTAGGCTGAATTTCGCTTTTTAGGTGAAGTGCCAATACCTTAGCTATTTCTTCATCACTAAGGGTCCATTTCATATTTCATCTCTTAAAGGCGTGTCGATTTCCGTTTGTGGTTGCATGCAAGCTTTCGCTTTCTATAAAGAACACCTTTTATTTATTTAAATAATATTATTTAATATATATATATCTATGTATGTATTTAAATATACATAGATAAATAAAACTTCAATTACTACATACTTTGACTATAGTTCTAGATTAGTTAAGTAGACTGAACATCTAAACAAAAAGCAATTAGTTATTATTATTAACAGTTTTCGTTACATTTTTAACATTCTGTTTTCTATTCTTTCAGGTACGTACATATTGTCACAACTCTATTACTAAATTGGTGTACAGTTAAGGTAAATGGTATCAAATTTAGCTATTCGTATTTCTATTATTTTCGTGGTCGTTTGCAAACTTGAGTCTTTTGTCAACATGATATTTTCAAGAAGGGAACTTTACGAGGACTCCGAGCAAACAGTTTGTTGTCTTCTGACTGTATATACTCCAAATAGCATGTTTAACTCATCTTTAATTTGACTTTTGAAAACCGTACTTATCAAATTTTCGAAGATGTTGAAAGAAACTTAAACACTGCTATTATTGTGCTCGCCTTGCAAACATCCCCGCGCCACAGAAATTAAAATGTCAAAATATAAAGCCAACTTACCGTTATTCGAACGTGTTAGTTTGCGAATATTAGTGTTGCTATAACTTCTATCTATCTCACAAAAACTATTGTTTGATACAAAAAAATAAAGTGTACAAAAAATAAATATCTTTCTTTAAAACATAACTATATTTTTTTATTTTTTATAGAATTTTGTTTCAAGGCTTAAGTTCAGTAGGGAATTTAGTATGTAATTTGAAAACCTTAAATATTAAAGAATATTCGATATTTTATTTTCTCTGCAAATATTAAACACCAAACTATTATTTCTAATAGTGGCCGTTTCCGCGGTAGGCATAGAACTCGTAAACAATTTAAAGTGAAGGTATTTATATTGGAATCTCATCTTGTTTTCTTTAACATACTTCAATTTGGTTTTTATTGGCACTTTGTACTTTCAAAATGGTTAAGGGAATTCAAAACACCATACGATATAAATACATACGTATGTACATATTCCATATACATATTCAAAGTACGTCTAAATGTGTGCGGAAAATATGCGGAAAGGTGTTCAAGAAAATTTGAATCTACGAGTTCTGTACTATAACTTTCTTATCCAAACATTTCTTATTTGTACATGTTCCATTTCATACATATGACAAGGTCTTTTAAAACCTGTGCGTGTAAATTCACTATGTTATTAAAACAGAAGAACCCAAACAAAAAGAATAAACTTCAAAACCTCTGTATTTCAAATATATTTGTTTATATGAACCTAGTACATACATACATATATACGTATGCACATGTAATGCGTACATGCCCAATAGAAAGATTAAAAAAAATACTAATTTTTCCGATATTCACTTTTTTGGTTAGACTGTATCTAATGTAAAAAGTTAATATTTTGAAATATTGATTTTAATTGAGTTTTCCATTAACTGTGGTATTTCAATTAGAGTTTTTAATTAATAATCAAGGCAGGGTTTAGTAAACCAATTTTTTTTCTAAAGAGCTTTTTTATTGCTACGTTGTGATGTGGGTCAAAGTGACAAATTGTACATGTTGCCATTACCATGTTAAAGAGGTCGCACGATATTGAGTCATCCTATAAGAAGCCTCATTTGCTATCAAACGTCTCGGAGAGGTCTTTCCAAATTCTTCGAGCAACGGCAAAGTCGATCAGTCTCCGTCCGTTGGAGGGGGGTTTCGTCGTGGAGACAGAACTTGCGTAGACTTTTACACGCGGAACCATCCTCCAAATGTATGATTGCATTTCTGAAAAGAAAATAAAATATGTATAAAACCCCTTGAATAAAATAAATGAATTTAACGCTATGCAAATATGGTGTGGCACGCTTTCCTGAGTATTCTTTGATGTCGATGTCCTCAAAGACAAGTTTTCGGGCGTTCGCTGAATGCCGATAGTAAATTTATCACTTCGTTCTCTGTACGTTTTATTTATTTATTGTTTTTTTTTTTGAATTGATAATTTCACTTTAGTACTTACGATTTCACTAATATAATTCATGCGATTGACTTTAATTTCAATTCGACTTGTTTATTTCTACACAATTCGCATTGGTGATGCAATCTTGGAAAAAGTTTTTATTTTCAACTTCATCCCAACTTCCTATCGGAAATGAATGTTAACTGGAGAAATATGCATGATATCAACTTAAGAACTGCAAATTTCTCAACATTTCCAATAGTAGTGATTAATTGGCGAATGTTGCTGAATAGAACGATAAATTTCTCAAAGGCTGGACAAATATTTTTCCGATGTTTATTGGGAAATGAACGGTTGATCGAATACTTGCTATTCGACTATCAACAATCAAAAATCTTGCTAATCGACTAGTCGGGGTTCGAACCCAATCTAGAATCAAACTAATCTACTAAATTATTCTTCAAGTTTCTGATACACAAAGTCAAAATGTCGCACTGCTATTAATTTGACCAGAGGTATGTTCCAAACAATCGAAAATAGGGGTTTTAAACCTAAACTAGGATTTGGGTGTCAATTCAAAATTTTAAGTATTCAGTTTTTGTTTACCTGACTAGACGAAAGACGTGCCCATCATACCGTAAGTAGTTTATATTTGTTTAACTTCTCTTTATTGTGTGTTTGTAAATAAATTACATAATTATTTATATAACTATCATTATCAAAAGCTCCCTGAAATAATAATTTTTGTAATTAACAAAGCATGTTATGATTAACTGAAAAAACCCGTATTATTTAAATCTAGTATTTGTCATATTCTTGCGATATACATATATTTCACTTGGTACAAAAAAGTTGAATCATTTTTATCGAACCGCGGTTCAGATATACTCATGAAGCAGTTCTTGAACCGGTACATACATACATTTCCAAGTGTTTCAAATCAATGAAACGAACCGCATCGATTTTTGGAGCGGTGACCAAATTGTTAGATTTCAGTTTTTAAAACTTTTATCACAAATTTCATCAATATCGTTAATACGCCCTTAATAAGCTTCTCAAATTGCTTTTTTCAAAAGCTGAAATCAAAATTAAATTTATCACAGCCTACTTTTGGAAACGGGCTTATGCATTTGAAATGCCGCGTATCGTATGTAGAGTGCATAACAAAGCAAACAGTAATCCAGAGAATAAAAAAAACAGTAAGAACATTTTTTTTTCTGTTATGTTTTAAACTGCTATATTTAAAATAGGTCTCAACTAGAAATTCGTGAATATTTGACCAGGTAGTTTAAATAAGAAATACATATTTTGCGAAAGTGCGCATACTTTTACTAACTATTGTAGTTCACAACTACATACATATGTACATATATGTCTACATGTGTTGCGATAACCCCCTTATTTATACGCTTTTGAATAAAATGAATAATTACAAAAAAAAATAAAAATAAAATAAAAATAGCAAAAGAAAAGAAAATCACTTTGTACTGCTTAAATATCTGAACAAGAAGGTTACATTACATTTTTTTTTTATTAAGCTTTAAAGACAACTTGAAAATAGTTTGGGAATAAGAAACATTGAATCACAATTATCTCTTAGCGGCACAAAAAGAAAAAAACGACAATTTCCAGAGCATATTACATGAACAAGGAACATTTGTGGGCAAATTTTTTTACACGGTGATGTAGAATTGCATCATTATCGATTACACCAGTACACGATTTGCCTCAACATTTACCAAAGGATTTTAAATTTCAAGGATTTAATTTAGTTTTTTATTACCTCCACGCACGATGGCTTCTGCAAAAACTGCTAACTTTTTCTTGCCCTTTTAAAATATAGCCCGTAGCAGCATGGGTAAGTTCTCTGCTACTCCTACACAAAAAGTGTAATAAATAATTATATAATATATTTTTATTCACTTTATCATCAATATTTTATATCCAATTTCTTCTCTAATTCTTTGCGGTATTTCTGAGCCACACACACTTGACCATAACCAACCAATCAATTATTGTTCATTATTGTATCTCTAAGAGCATTTATTCCCTTTAACAAATGCTAATACAATTTTTTATAACTTTTCTTTTTATTTTCTTTTGCCCTTGCTGATGGAGCATTAAAGAGTGCACGACGTGTCATGTCAACACCTGTATTCCATTCGTTTGGGTTTATGCGCATCTGTTGCTAATAGGATTTTTCATTTTTTTCCATGAATCGGTATCTTACTAAACGCTATCAGCCACCAAGACCTCACACTGAGTTGGTAGCATTGGTCGATGTGTATACTTTGTATGCCATTTGTCCATTCGTTCCAAATATGTTTCCTTAAGGTCATCCTTTTATGTATTAACCACCCACTTGCCAACGTGTCACATCTGTTTTCCTCCTTATGGACATGACACAATTTTCTTCTTAAATCACTTCGCTACACAAGCGTTCGAACATATACCACCACATACATATGTACATATGTGCTTACTCTGTTGAACCGCAGTCTTACTCAATTTAATTAAAGTTCAATTTATTTAGTTCGTACGCACTTTGGTCATGCCGTGGGCATTGGTGTATCCACAGAGTTAGTGAAATCGTTGCATTCATTTATCATTGTGTCAACTCTAATGTAATGCAATAATGGTAAAACCAACTAACTGTCCGATAAATGTGTAAGGTAAGTATAATACTTGTATAAACAGGCATTGTATTCGGCTCATCTTAATATCCTTCAATGGTTTCTGTTGCGAAAGGTTAAGTTACATATCATTAATTTAAGAGAAATCCCAAGTGATGAGTGGCAATTGTTTTTCTTACGCTAAAGCCCGGTGGTCAAGGTAAGCAAACAACAGTTGGTTAATGTAGGGATATGCGAATAGGAAGTATACTTAGAATATATTAATGAAAACATACATACATACATACGTCGACACAGAAACCTAAATGTGCTTATGAGTGTAGCCATGGAAGAGCATTGTTTTTGTTTACGTTCTTTTCGCTTTTGTGATTTCATAATAGATGACCTTCGCGAAGAGTTGACATATTAATTTGCATAAAACCCTAAAAGAAGTAAATTAATTAATTTAAAAAAATATAAAAAAATATTACACCTATCCTTCATAAAACTATTTTTCCTAGGTTTCAATGTTTTGTAACAATAAAAATGTTTTATGTTCTGTATTTCAGAAAATCCACTCCAATGCTTTTATATTATTTAGATATCTAAATCTAAAATTTCCATGTGTATTTTGTAAATGTATAATATTGCAAAATGGGAAATGGGTCCCCGGGTGTGCCTTCTAGGGCTAAGTACCGCATCTTCTTAAGAAGCCATCAGGTTTGGACAGTATGGGCTTTAAATAAAATCTAGAGAAAAATTATCTCTGTAATAGCTACTCACTTAATTACCCGACCCGCACCAAAAGCAGTAAATGAAAATGTCAGCATAATTGAAGTTATTAGCAAATAATTATAAATTGTATTATGATAAAGTTTACTCTATCCATAGTTTGTCCAACATAAACCTATTGAACCTTTCGAATTTTTATAAATTTTAAACTTGGACTTACATTGTTTTTGTTATAGAATTAACTAAGCTTTCATAAAAACAAAAAAGAGAATTAATAATAAATAAGAAAAACTGAAATTGGCAATACCTTTGCTATTATTTTTCTGAGCACAACGGATACTGATTTAAATATAGTTGAAAATTTAATTTTGCAAACTCTTTTATTTACGAGCAAATACATATACACAATTTCCTGAAAAGACCCATAGCTACAAACTTCCAATTAGTAATTTAGATTCAATTTAGAAAAAGTTGTTAAAATCTTTGACGCATACAACATTAACACTACTTGCAGAAACTTAAAATAACGAGTTATTCTGTTTAGTTTTTATTATTTTATTAAATTTAAAACATATTCATGGCTCCCGACGACAAAGGAACAGATCTTTAAAGCTTCATACACAAATGTCTTCTAAAAATGGAAATCCTTATAAACATTTGTGGAATTTGTACGCAGTTTGAAATTTTAATTGATATGATTCTTGTTATATTACAAACTCATGGTGCAATGATCATAAGATGATGACAGTTTGTTGTAATTTTTACTAGTTCGGCATGGTTGTTTCAGAATGTTGCTTCAAACAAAAAAGCTACACTCTCCAACAGTTCGTATTTTACTTTTTTAATAAGATTATTTAAAGCTTACAAACTTTTTATTAATACATATATCGCTCAACACACATTATTTATTAGACTAGTACTAAAAATAAGTACCAAAAAAGTTAATAAATGTATTTATTTTTAGTACCTTTAAATACATGACTGCAATAGAACTGCCGAAAAAGTGAGGTTAAGTTAATGACATCGCCTTATTATCATTGCACCATGTTATAAACTAAAGTTCGGAAGTTTGTCATTGCCTACCGAGCGCAGAGCGCCTTAGAAGAAAGCTTTTTTATAATTTTTGAAGTTACTTGGCCATCGGTGGCCATCTTTAAAAACAATAACCGACTTCAAAAAATAATCAAACAATTGTTACGAATTATCATGTTTTGGCGTTTTCGTACGCAATAACTTGCAAGAAACTTGGAAACTTGGTGAAATTGAGAAAGCGAAAATGACAGCTGTTTGATTGCAAGTTTTTACTGGACAAATTTTTACTCGTAACAATTTGCCAGTACGAAAAACACCTGATTGCCAATATTCAGTTGATCACAAGTATAAAAAATGTATTAAAAATGTTAATTATTTCCATAAAAATAGGAAAAAGTGATTAAATATAGAAGCGTACAACAAAAAAGAAAACACTTGCAACTTCTTACTGGCTTTGCGTTTTCTTACTTTCTTGTAAGTCTCTATCAATTATATCAAAATTTGTTTACGCTCTGAAAATTTGTTTCTGGCAAGTACTGGATATTTTTCTTACTGGCGAGTACGTGTAACGGACCTAATAATTTTTGACACTTCGTGTAGATCTACTCAAGAATTGTGACATGTATTTAATATATAGTATGTATCTATGTATATAATACTTACGCATGTACAACAAAAAACAAGCAAAAGGCATCATCTAAATCTGTTATTCAGCCTAACTGAACATTTAAGGAAAATACTAAGTTACGCATTATAGATTTTATTTTTGATTATCTGATAATTAAATATTATATACACTATAAAATACTTATAAATTATGGTTTTAGGATAATTTAATAAATATGTAAACAAATCAATAGTTTCATGAGCCAGTTTTACGAGTAGAGTTTACGAACAGCACTTCTCTCTCATACCAACAATTTGATTGTTTTATTAAATTGAATTGTCAACAGCAGACGTGCGTTTGCGTTTTCTCTCCTCTGTCGACATGGCGACAGCATGTCAGCAGTTGTTATCGTTTTATCATTTGCAAATTCATTTGCTGTTTTATTGAACTTTCGTGACATTGGGAAAAAATCTTGGTATGTTTGTGTGTACGCATCTTTAATTTGTTTGATCGTAATTAATTTTGCTCACAGTCACATTGACCTGCGTTCAATTGTAAAGTTCAGGTTGAAATTTAAATTTTAAAAATGTCTAAACGGATGTGGCTATAAGAATTTATCATTCTCGTAAGCGTTGCCAGATAAGACTGCTTCTCCCAATATGCTATATAAATTTTTAGGTATATGAACCGGCCTTCGACGCACGTTGGTCTAATATATCAGCATTCAATGTCAAATTGCAATTGTAGTTGTTAACCATAAGCCAATATGGTCTTCGTGACAGCTCCATTTGGTTCGCCCAAAGCTCATGACAGTATTTCGGTAAGAGCGGGGAAAGGGGTATAAAAAAAGCCGTTTTGGGAAAGTAATAATTTTTCTACATTTTCATTACAATATGAAACGTAGAAAAATAATGATTTTTTATTACTAGTTAGAATACAAAAAAGCAATAATAATTTGTGCATTTTACGATTGAATTTTCAAGCTGAGACTCTCTGAGGCTGGCAGAATGCGAGTGAAAGTGAAATAAGGAATACAGTTCAGACACATGTAATAAATATTTGTACAGTAATTTATTGTTATTAAAATTATGCATCAATATATGTACATACTTATATTTATTCGTACGTAGTATATGTGATGTTAAAAGATTGTAGGCTTCAACCTCTATAATAAAGATTTGCTTCACTTAGGAATTCAAATACAACTTTATTATGCGAATTTACAAGCGTCTTCAAAGTTCCTTCAAATATATCATTACTACTTTCGTATGGATCAGTTAACATGGTCGAAATTTCAGATACACGCCCTCACAGTAGAGTAAACATTTACAATTCAATCGTTTGTGAAATACATGGCGTTAATGTTTATTATTTTTCATTATTATCTTTCATGTATTTCATAATTTTTTTGTGTACATAAACGAGCTAGTTTTTAAGAAAAGTTCGAGAAATCGGACAATTTCACTATTAAAATAAGCGATTTTACAATACAGCTTCCCGAAGCAATAAATAACGACATTTTCTAGTTGTATCGAAAATTGTTAATTTTTATTCAGTCATTTTATTAGATAAACTTTATAAAAAAAGTTATTAAAAATGTCTCGTTGAAAGTGAATTTCATTACAAAAATGTAGAGCAAACGAGGGCCTAAATTGTATAGAAAGTTTAAAAGTTGCCACAAATTAAATAAGAGCGGTCAATTTAAGTTTTTGCTACTTTTACTAATCCAGTTGAAAATCTGCCAAACACTTTCATTTCACGGTGCAACAACCAGAATTCGTATTTGCTGTAATATCAAATTTTATATGGATTTTGGGTCCGTTGATTCTGTATAGGTTTTGAGAAGCAGGGTGCTGAACATTTTTCATAAGTTTGCCCCAACACAAGTAGGTTGACTTTTCTCAAAGTTTTCCAACACTGTTTTCAAGCAATTTTTATAGAATTATCTAAATCACCAATGTTTTTGGGTTTCAAAATGTTTAAAAACTTGTCAATTTACAAACTCCAATTGCACAAGGTTATTGTAAAAAGATCTGTCGTTTAGGGGTGACATATACAAATCTAAGTGCTGCCTATTTATTATGAAAATTGTTCGTATGAAGTTTGAATTTACTTTCATTATCTTCATGTTAATACTTTTCTGATTTACATAAAAATATTTTAAACTTGAAGATAAATCTTCACCGCTGGCGACACTGATTACATTATCCAAGAGGGGCAAGAGCCTTTTGATTGCATGTCGGTGATGTCAAAGTTGGTATAATTGTGGGAAGCATAGAACAATATAGGGTTTTATTCGTTAATTTTTGATCACACAAGTTCACATTATGCCAACCAAAAATTTTAATGGAGAAGCAATAACAATTTAACCAGGCAGAGCCGACGGCAAGCGAATAAATTATTAGACGCTTAGCTCGTAAGCACATATCTTATAGGTAATAAGTAATTTCAAGTATTTGTAGAGAAAGCCCTAAGTGTTTTGTATTTTACATAATTTAATGGTATGTCTCCATTTATGTGTATATTTTTATATCCGAGTGCTGTAGTAGCCAGAGTAATATAACATTGTTCACCTAACGTAACCGAAATAGATAAGGATATCGATTAAGCCATGCCTGTATGTCCGTTCGTCCGTCCGTGCATCGGATAATTCGAGTATATATTAAGTGCATACATTGTTTTCGACACAAAGTAGGTTGGTATTAATAATAGGGGAAATAGGATAACAACTACGCCCATGACGATGAAAAAATAATTCGATACTTACCTATCAAAGATGATTTGCTCATATTTGGTATACAGGATTCGGCTGGAGAAGGAATTTTTTTTTAGAAAATAATTGTGTATATCTCCGAAATTACCTCAGAAAATTATACAATCCACAAATTATTTGATAAACACATTGCATTGCAGTTAGTAAGCAAGATTTCTAAACTTTTAAAAATCGGACATATGTAAACCCCGCCGACCATATAAGGGTTATTTTCAAATACCAAACAACGCTATATTTTAGTAACTATCAAAAATAATTTGCTCAACTTTAATATGCAGGATGGGGTTGCATAAGTTAATATACTCATATTATAAGAAATCAAACTATTTGGTATTTTATTAAATGATAATAAAGTCGCCGCACTTTGGTACGAGAAATTTAATTAGAGAGAGAAATACGTAAATAGGAAAATTTTGGAAAATGGACGTGTTCCGTTAAAAGCATAATAATATATCTTTTTGTTTATATTTAAAGAAATAAAATTGCATACAACAACAAGTACTGTTTATTTGAAATAAAATGTAAAGTAGAGTATTGAAAGTTCGAGTGCAACTCCTTTTTATTTGCTATGAGTATTTTATTTAATCTACTTTGCTAGTATCGAATTTCGTGTACTAAATGGATTATTTATTCGTATGGAAGTTAGCGAATAAAACCACTTAATATTGCGTCTAATCGTCTTTATCACAGTAAAAATTATTATGCCCATTAAATATGCCCATGTAGCTTTATTTAGTCAAATATACCGACTTGGCTCAGACTTTACTCGGATTTGCCCATATGCTGTTGCGTTTGCAGAGTTGAAATCAAGAATTTAGAATTCAATTGATGCACTAATTAAATTCATATTTGAAACTTGAGTGCAGGGATTGGATAAATGCGTGTTTGTTTATTTCTAAGCGAAAAATGGCATAAAGGGAAGAAAAAAGAATAACAAGTAATCAATTTGCATATTGACACATTCATTGCGGTGACAGTCGTTGGTAAAGGACTGGAGCAAGGCAGACCAAATACACAGAGTGTGAGTCAGTTCTGCAGCTCGACAAATATACGAGGGGCTAGTGAGAAAATACCAAGCAATCACTGTGATGGGTAGAAGGACTCTCGCAGACTTTATTATATGCGAGGCAGAGGCACAAATTAATTTACATACATACAAACGCATGCACATTGGTATGTACATACATCCGGATAGGCTGTATGAGGTACAACAAACAAGGATGTACGCGAGGAACACCCAGACAGTCTGACAGTCAGCTAGCCAAGTTTGTGTTCGTGCTGAATAGAGAATCATAGAACAGACGGAGAATAGATGGAATTCAATATGCAGAACAGACAGTGAAAGTCTGTCAGGCAACCGGTTACGCCGGCTGGTTCACTCACTGCCACTCGTCTCTTTGGGGCAGGGACAACTACAAGTGGTGGGTGGGGCATCACATAAAATACAATGAACAGTGGGAAACCTGGCAGAAATTTTTGTCTGGGTTTATCTCGATAGCATGATAGAATATCTATCTATACTATAAAAACTTATGTAACGCTTGTTTACTGATGTACATATGTATGCGCTCATGAATGTTTGTGCAAACATGCACGCCTGTTGCATTCACATCCACATATTGCCTTTTTAAATCATTACTTATGTTCCGGTGGCGTATCTACAGTGATTTTTGATTAATTGCTAGGCACTTGAATTTATTATTTCTAGTATCCAAACAGGCAATTGAATATGTGAAATGCTTTTAAAGCAATTGAGCCATCTATAGCTCTTCATATTTACAAAGATAAACTATGCATTTTCTACCCATTAAATTATATTATTCTACAATTCGCACTGCTGCACTGGGGTATGAGTAGCACTCAAGTCAGATATGTCTCTGCTAGTTCTGACATTGGTCTGGCAGCCTGAAGGCATATTACGTAAAAGGACAATGCCATCTAGTATAGCAGCAGACGAGTAAAACTCCGACTCACTGCTCTCTGATACTACATATACACCGCAATTGCAGAAAATTAACAATTCGTGTGTGAGGAATATCCTGCATTACGTACAGCCGGCTATTATAGCGTGCCATTGAACGAGTGAAGTGTATAATAATGAATTCTTTAAAATGGTGAGCAAACAATTTGCCAATAAAAAAAAGAGTTGAGGAGAATAAAATACCAACACGAAAGGCGGGTTTGAGGGTTGTGTACAAGTTGGCTACAAAAAAAAAATGTTATCAGGAGGTACTTCAACGCTAGAAAGTGTGAGTAAGTGATGCGGAAAAAGTTAGAAAGGAAGGTTGAGCTGCACTTATGAATTATTTAAAAGTCGTAAGGGAATCTGGTGACACAGCTTTTAAAACACAGATTTTACTTCTATTGTTCGGAATAATATTACTTAAGTGGAGTTTGTGGTGGATCATGGCGATAAAAGCTCAAACCACACACACAAGAATACATACATACATATGTTACAAATTTGTGCTCCACAACCTGCCATATTGTCCTTCTCTTCCCACTGTTAGTTGACTGTCACTGCCAAGTAAGAGCAATTCGTTAATTATGTGTTTCACTCTCCCTGTTCCTCTTATAAAAATATAAGGATACTTTTATATTCCGCAACTGACTGTTGTCGCCGTTTCTAGCCTTTTAGGCTCTTGTGTTGGTTGCACGTGGGTGAGAAGACTCTCGTAATTGCTTCATAGTGAGGTAGGCTTACAAGTGCTTGTAATGTTTAGGTATAGGCCGAACAGCCTCGTTGATTGTGTAGGTTCTGTGCTTATCGTACAGTTTGCTGGTGCAGTTGCTGTTGTTGAAACTTTGTGCCAGACGTTGGCGGAGTATGATTCAGGAGTTATGGAGGATGAAAGCAATGCATACCAACTGTAAAATGAATTGAAAGCGTAAAGAGAAAAAAATAAAATTATATAATATACAAATTTGTACATACATACATACATATGTACATAAAACTTCTTTTAAATGAAAAGTTTCTTACAACTGGTACAGCTTGCTCGCAACGGATTTTTAGATAGGACTCGTCGGATCTGAGAATGACAGTGGTTAGGGTTGATAAAAGATACCACACATTTTTTTTTTGTAAGTGAGATGATAAAATTTACGACTTTTCCTTTGGTGTCAGGTAAACAGACGATAAGTTTTGAGAAAATATTAAAAACTAAGTAACCAAAAATACATAGAATCCAGATTGTTAGATGTCACTATTGCGAGATTTTTCTAACACTAAGTGCCGTAACGCAGTACAATAGCATTTTTGGGACCATATCAAATATGTTTGAAATTTTTTGCCCCGGTCTTTTCGTATAATGGGGAGAATATAATTCGGAGGGTCCCGGGTTCGAATACTGGCCGGGGAAAGTGGCATCAAAATTAGTAGAAAAAGTTTTTTCAAATAGTGATCGCTGGTCGGCAGGCAATGACAAACCTCCGAGTGTATTTCTGCCTTGAAAAAATTCGTCATAAAAATCATTTGACATTCGGAGTCGAAGTAAAACTGTAGGTGCCTCAATTTGGGTTACAACATCAAGGCGTACACTATAAATTGTAGGAAAAGTTCGGCCAAACATCAAGCTATGTTGTAAGCGCCAAATTATTATTATTATGATGACAGAACGCCACAAACTCAACTATTTAATCCTAAATAATTGGTAGGTTAATTATTTATTTATTTCTTATTTTTTTTAACTCTAAGTAAATGCCTAACATACTCATGTGCAATAAAATCTATAAATTTAACCGACAAGGGGGCCTTACACTCAGTCTAATTGAAAGGAGCGAAATATAAAAAAGATATTTGGCGAATCCTAAATGTTCGCTATATTGTATTTATTATATGAAATTATGTATATTTAGGATTTGTTTAATTATGAACCTACTGTGTAATTTTGGACTAATGGTTGTTCTACAGATGCTTATCGTTCGATGTGAATAAATTTTTAATGGTGATTGTATTCCCTGGAGTCCTATTTGCATACGTAAAAATCGATTTCAAGAAAAAATTAGTTAGGCCTTTTTCATATTGAGGTAACGATATATACAGATGTGCAAATTTTTCCAACCGCGCCGGCGACTGACATTGTTGGCAGGTACACGATATCTTTGTTTACTTGTGTTAAATAGCAAGTGACAAGTTGGGGAAGTGCCATAACATCCCCACGCCCTGCCTTGCCATCCGCCTCTCAACAATGCTCACTACGGTAGGTAGTGTATGTAGCGCGAGAAGGTTAATGCACTTGCAGCTGCCTGAATGGGAAAGCAAACGTACAGATGTGTGAATGCTCATGAAAATGCATAGTAAAGGCAATTCAATGGGCAGACAGCAAAATACACACAAATAAATCAGGCACAACTGCGACTATGCATAAAATAAATAAAGTAACAACATAATAATATAATTGGATGTTATTTCAAGGAAACAAAACCTTTAATTGAAATCAAAACATAAATTTCATGCAATCAGGTCATTCATATACTATACTTGTACATGTATGTAAATCTGTGATATCAGGTAACAAATTATTACCTCAATTCACTCTTTACCATTATGAAAGTTGAAAATATTTAAAACCCTAGTACTATTAAAAATGGGACCTAAATTGCTAAGGGTTTCTATCACGGTATCTGAATTTATAGCCAAATACGAACATTTTTATACCTGACACCTCAGTAGTGTCTGTATATGAAATTTTTTATGCATTCAAAATTAACTATTCATTTGTATCAACAAAGTCTAGAAGCAAAAACTTTAAAAGATTACCGTCAATCGTTGCGAGAACACACATCCAAAAAAGGGCAACAGCATTCAGTTTTGGTAGAATGTTGCTAAGGGTGCATTTAGTATGTATGTAGTATGTATGTATGTATGTACGTCGGCTGTGGGTCAACATAACCGCTACAACGAATATGCTCAAATTCCAAACCGAAAGCACGCGCACACCGCTCAACACGTCAGAACACATAAAGAGCGTATGAAAAAAATGATTTTTTTTTGGGAGCTCAATCGCAATTGTAATTGAAGTGGGAAACGGAGGAAATGTACTACAAAGGTAATTTATTTAAGTACCGCGAAAATGCAACCCAAAAAAATGTGACCCATAAGTTTGAGAAGATGCTCAGCGGTAATCTGCATAACTTTTATGAACATTTTTTGTTCAATTATGCATTTCATTAAATCATAAACTTGTTTAAGCCACATCCTGACCCTCCGCAGTGTGATACTAGGGTCACAAATCAAAAGAAGCGAGACAAAGTACGCCAGAAGCACAAAAAAAAACACAAAAATAAATACATAAATTTGCATGTTGAGAACAAACCGAGCAAATCGGTAGCGGTAAGTGGAAAAAGAAGATAGAAAAGAACAAATTTAAGAAACGGTTAACAAAAGTATAGCAGAAGCCAAGAGGTTGGAGAACCAAAAAAAATCTACAGTTTAAGAGGTGATAGAAATGTATAAACAACCGCAAATTTAACAGCAGAACAATGCTCACAATTCACTGGCGTATTCAGGGCAAAAAGTAAGGAACTGAAGTGAATAATCAACAATGAAATCTTGATATTGCTTTGAGTGTCGTAGGGTAGCATAATAACTTTGAAGTTGGTGGATATACATATGTACATATGTTTGTAATAAGTAAATGAGATGAGTGAATCGTGAATAATAGTTTTGAATACATACTGCACGTTTATTCATGTAACAACTGGAAGATGAATACCGCTTTTGAATCGCAATAAAAACGAAATTGGGGGAGTCAAAGTAAAGTAAAAGGAAGTCTTAGAAGTTGGGCTTCGGATCGGAGAGGAGTAAAGGGGCATGGAGATAAGGAGCGAAAGATTTTATCCGGAGCGGTGCTGGAGCATATCTTGAACGAAAAATTTCCTTGCTGCCACCATGTCTGAAAGTCGTGTCGAACGTCTATTGCCGTTCATATCGTTAACAATTTAAATGAGAACGACCGAGCACCGAAAATTGTATACAATTTTTATATTAGTAAAAAATTACAAATGTTCGGCCAAAGTGCCGTTTCTATTTTTGGACGAAGCCGAATCGAAACCGAACCGAACTTAATTGGACGAATAACAAATTGTCGCGTATGCGGTTCGGGTAGTTGCGGTTGGTATTTAAGTAAGTCCATCTTTCTATATCATATACATATTTCTGCCTGAAAGATAGACTTACCTTTCCCCATGGCTGCCGAGTATCTTAATCTCAGAATTGTCACTTCCTGACCCATCCGTACACCAAGTTATCATACATTGCTTCATCTTATATGCTTCAGATATACCTATTTACTCCTTTCTGTTACTGAGTCCGGTTTTGAAACAGTTGGTATCCGTAATGATCCATCTCAGTATTTCATACCACGATTCTAGAAGTTTTAAATGCTTTTACAGCTTTCTTCTTTAATTCCGGTAAGTGTCTAGTCTAGTGTCTCGCCTAGAAATTTAACCTTTTTAGTTACCCAGAGGTAACATTCTAAGTTTTGAGTGATTTTTACATTAAATTAAACACAGAATAATAAGTGCCGAGCTTTGTATTGTGGCTTTGGAACGAAAATAGCGTCTGAAGTATTTCTTCAGCACCCATATTCCACAGTAATGAAGATAATACTGACATGTGTGCAGCACATCTTTATGTTGATTATAATACTGCTATCAGTAAAAATAGTTATGTCTACCCTCTTCGTACTGAGCATATTGTTTATCCAGGCCACCAGAGTATTGTTTACCGCTCTATTAATTAGTTCGCCGCTTAAGGCTGCAAGGAATACACTATTATATAGCAGTTTCCATCTCAACACTATCCCAGAGTATACCCGTCTACTGATATAGTAATCGGTTAAGATTTTCTGTCCGCTCGTGCACATAATATTTAAGTTATCTTTCTCTAAATGAATTTTGAATTACCAAAATAGCTAATCAGTACACATACATACAAACATTTAAAATTTTGGGGGAGAATTAGATTAAATAAAAATGCCATAAATACACATACGCTATATGCCTCAACGAACTGTCAAAATTTTTGATGTCCATACAATATGTATGCCACATCCCACAAAAGTAGGCGATAGCGCCGAGCAAATGGAATTCGATCTATGTATGTTTTAATGTTTCCGTGATACATTTTTCTTTAATCTCGCGTCAATAATGATTGATTTCAGAAAACCTCAATTGTATTTCAGACAACCTCAATTGTATTTCTGAAAAATGTAAATGTGTTTCATAAAAGCACAAATGGAAACGCAATGGATTTCAGAAAGTTTTAAATGTATTTCAGAAAAGCCCAAATGTGTGGAAAGTGGCCAATTTGTCGAGGTGGATTGGACTATGTAGTTTAAAAATAATTTGGAGAACTTACATACTTATTGTTTGCGAAAACGCACCCACCCTGCAATGCTGGCCTGGAACAAGTTGTCGCCAGTAATGGGCCAGCTACATTTTCTTGGGTCAATGCTCGACCCCATCAACGAAAACCAAAGCATATGTATGTAAAATCACATATGGCACTTCCTGCAGTGAATGGATCGAGAATGGTCGAAAGACGTTTGCACCAAGCAAAAGACACCTACCATTGCTACTCGCGCTAGACAACACTCATCCAGTTATTCTCGGATGGTTTGCCATTATGCAATATGCCTTTCGGAATGTAATTCTATTTAAATTTTTGGCTATTTTGCTCCTTTTTTGAAACACATTTGTGATATCCTCAAATACATTTTCGCTTTCCTGGAATACATTTAAGTTTTTCTGAAATAGATTTCGGGTTTTCTGAAAAACATACATATTGTTTTTCTGAAATATACTTATTGTTCTCCGAAACATATTTGAGCTTTTCTGAAATATATTTGTGGGGTAGGCCGATCTAAACAGGATTAGATCGCCGAAACAACAGTCCTTGGCCGGGCAAAACCTGGGTCATTCCGGTACGTAGAACCGACTGTCGTGGGAATGAAATATATTTGTATTTGTGGTTTTCTGAAAAACAGTGGCGGTTTTTTGTAATACATTTGGAAAACATACATATAGTTTTCGTTTGGATAAAACCTATCGAACATATTCGATGTTGCATTCGAACCTTTACTATCAATTACAACGGGGGCAATTAATATACACACATGCATAGCTACATGCGTCAGATGTAAGTATGTACACTCATTCATACCAGTGTTGCCGGTTTGGATATTTCGATCCAAAACAGGTAATTTTAGCAATTTGGGGCGAAAACACTATAAATGAAGTTCTATTTCTGTTTCAATTTGATTGTAAATTCACGGTATGCAACAGATTTTGGACCGTGCCAAATAATCAGATGTAAAATCTTTAGATCATATTTAATCGTTATTTTATAATTTTTATTTTTTTCGATCAAAATATGCTTGGATTTGAATTTTGTAGAATCGTTGCTTAATAAACAAATTTTAAGTTTCATAATAAATGCAACAAAATATATACGGTTATTAAAAAAATGAGATATAGGTTAAGTTTAACCTAAGCGGCTGCAACCGTGCAAGTCTACCGACGCACACGTGTGCTGATAAAGCCCGTTGTGATACCTCCTCTTGCTTCCCTTAGAACCTGAACCACCGAATGCGCATTATGTATTACGGACAAACAGTCTAGAAAGAAATTGTTTAAGAATTGGGTTCGAGTCTTGGCCACGACGGGACAGTGGCAGAGATAGTGTTCGATGCTCTCCAATTCCTCTTTGTTCCTCTAACTTCGACAGAAATCGTTGGTTAGGCATCCCAATCTCTTCCCGTGTGCGTCTATAAGGCAGTGTCCGGTTCTTACCCCAACCATTAGCCTGGCTTCCATAAAAGCCAAAATTTTTTAGGGCTGTTTTCTATTGAATATTAAATTCTATTGGGACCAAAAATTCTAACATTATTCCAATAATTTGTAAAGAAAAAAATTGGAAGGCAATAACAGCTTCGCTTAAAACAATGTGTAGATGTTGACTTGGATTCAGTGGTAACTGGAAAAGTTTGATGAGCGCTGGAGTGTTACCGTCGTGCGACTAAAGAGGAAATTTGGCTCTTTTTAAGCATTAAAAAATACAATAATAATAATAAAATACTAATTTGGCGCTTACACCATAGATTGATGTTTGGCCGAACTTCTCCTAAAATTTGTGGTGTGCGTCTTGATGTTGTAACACAAATTGAGGGACCTACAATTTTACGCCGACTCCGAACGGCAAATGAGAAGTGTTTTCATTGCAGATATATATACTATGTACACTCGGAGGTTTGCCATTCCCTCCGGGGGCGACCGCTATTAGGAACACTCTTTTCTATAATGTTTGATGTTACCACCGAATAAAGCGAGCACACGCTCCGCACTCGGCTACAGCGGTCGCCGTATATACATATATTACAGTTAAAACTTCAGATTTAGCATTTATTACTATAAGTATAAAACAGCGACTTTCTCAACGACCACATTCGTTGTCATCTTCGAAATAATAGTTACTATATTCCCAAATAAAAACTAGTCTCATCTGAGCTTTATTGTAGCTAACGTAGTAAAATGCAATATTATACTAAAACAAAATATAAAACTTTTGTTGGCACTTTTTATCGATTTTGTTTAAAAATAAATTTAGAATGTGGCAACACCGGTAAGCATATGTAACTTAGTAAGTTATACATGCGCACAAGCCTACACAAAAAACCCAGTGTTGGGCATGGACAAACAATGCGTACAAGGGATGGAAGACCGCGACCGGCGACTGGCGACTGGCTAAATGAATTTGCTTTCAGTAGCAAAGTATAATTCGTGTTGTGTGGTGTTGTTAACGCATGAGTAAGAAATTTTCGGCATTTCGTACGTAACTTCCGATACTATCGTAATTCACAAAACAAAAAGTTCGCTGTATAACGAAAGAAAAAAAATTATGAAAAGTGCAATATTTCTTAACACGTTTATAACAAATAATGTGAAAAGTTATTCGACATTTATGTATATGAAATACTTCCAAAGCGAGAAAAATACTTAAAAACTATTACCACCAGTGAAAAATTATTGAAGTACGGATTTGATTTTCTACCTGTGCTCCATTTTCATACTACAGTGAAAGGTGAAAATATTTGGGATTTGTAAATAGTATGGAAGCCATAAAGTGAAATTAAATATAAACCCACTTGACCCACGCATACTCACACAAGAACTGCTTTGTGGAAACAAACGAAAATCGAAAAACTTGTACCTGATTTTCCTTTTCCCTAAGAAAAGTAAAGATTTAAGGTTACACTTCGAACAACAACATACAATATACAAAAAAAATAGTATTGTTACCTGCATCATAATTCAGTACTTTGAGAAAAACAAATAAGTACAAGAACTCAAGATTGCTCGATTGAAACATATAATTGCCAAGAAAATGAAGTACCTCAATAACTTGCACAAGGAATCCTATACATTAGTAGCCCGGAAGCGCCATATGAAGAAAATGTTGTACGTATTGTAAATAAATTAAACTCTAATAAGTTATTTATTGCAAATTTCTAGTTTCATTTTATACAAATTTTTTAATCCAAAAGCCGAAAACTTTTTGATACTCAGAAACACACACACATATACATACATACATACGCACATGTGCGTAGGTGCATACATATGTGTAGTCTAAAACCGCATAATGTCATTTGTTCAATTAAAATTTGAATTCGAAAGCGCAAAACTAGGAATGAAACCTCAAATTGCAATCTCACTAGGAGTTCAAAGCGAGCAAAATGGATATTCTGCACGTTTGCCAAACAAGCGCGCACTCCGACTGCTTAATAGCCTATGCATATGCAATATGCATTAGCATATGGAAATCTCGATATGTACATACATATGTACATGCATATGTATGTGTGTATATTTTTCGAAAAACACTCGCAATAGTTAGCTCCACTAGGTGATTTTGGCATGCTTTGTGGGTTTCGTTTCGCTCTTGACGACTATAATAGCAGTTTTTATAACCCACTTGAAAACGCCCGAAAATATGCACCATTAAAAATTAAATATGCAAATTTTAATTAGTGGCGCGCAAATGTCATATCCACACAAATATGCTCTATGCCTGTTGGGTATATACATACATACATACATGTATTTGTGTATGTGTGATTGTTGTTTTTGCAATACATATAAATTGCTATTAAATGTGCAAATGTCTGCTGAATACAAATAGAATTGTGACCCAACGCCAAAAAGCAGCTACATCGACAACATATTTTGTTTTTTTAATATGTACATACAACAATACTAGTAAAATATTCTTTTGCATCAAAAATAGCAATTGCAACGCCTGCAAGCTAAATGCAAATATGTATGTGGAATAGTCGCATTTGTGAAGAGTTTTGCCTATGAACTAAAAAGGGATTTGGGGTGGGTATAATTGCAAGCGACTGAATCTACCAAAGCAATTTTGAAATAGGAAAACCGACGCAACATTGTCTCTCTCGCCTTGACGCTATCTGTGCATTCTTGTGGTAGCAGATTTGCAAAACAGATATCCACATATTTGTACTGATTTTAAATTGAGCTTCCTACAAAAAAAAAATGCATTGTTGAAAACTGCATTAAAAATAATTGTAATTTTTTCACTTTTAACTATATTCTCTCTTCGCAGCGTGCGTACCTTCGTATCATTTTGAAACATGTATACATTTTTTTAAAATATTTATTTTTAATTTTGATGTGTTTATTTGCCGGTCAAGTTATAATAACAAACAGCGCATATCAGATGTGCGCATACTCCGTTCAAGCATCATATCTACATACATACAAAACACACACACATCTTTCAGCCCTTCTATTGTCACTGCGGCCTTAGTCACCCTTGTTGCTGATCTTCAAAATGATTATACAGCGATCAATCTCCACTGGCATTAAAGGTAATCCATGTTGCCTTCAACAATTTACGCACGGGCTCACATTTGCAAAGATTTTAAAGTCGCTAGTCATTCATACTTGTATAGCAGCATACATACATATGTACTTGCCGTATATCATAGTTAAATTGACATTTAACAAAAAAAAAAAAAACTACCATACAACCCTTTTCCGATTTTCGATAGCACTGCGGATTTAGGATGGGTTGGAAAGGGTAACAAGTTAATAACAGTTTGGCAAATATTGGTTTTCAATTCATTACACGAGTAGCATTTTAGTTCTATGAAAAAAGAAATTGAAGGGAGCGTTAGAAGCATTATCAATGGAAGAACTTTATTTTGAACTGCTATTAAATACTAAAAAAATGTTGTTTGATAGGGTTTACACTAACTCGGATTTCTTTTTTCTGGCAACCTCTTCAACATTGTTAACTAGTTATAATATATAATATATTTTGCAATAGCACGATAAAATTTAAACTATCCAAAAAGCGGTTGTGGAAAATGAACGACCCTAATTGAATTGAATTGTCGTGTGCGATGAATTGAATATCAAATAGACATCAGGCATTGCACAAATATAAAGGAAGGATATTTGGTTTTACAAAAACCACAAGAGCAGCTCAGAGATCAGAGTGAGAAGAGGTAGGCCAAGCTGTCCGATTTAGCCATGACGGTCTCTGTTTGAACGCAAATAGTCCCTCAATTATAGAGCTAGTTGAGTGGAATTTGATGGTGGGTATTTATTTACAATATTTTAATCAGTACACGAAATATTTGACCACTTATAGCTGCAATACAACTGATTGTTCAGTTATGAGATTTTGCGCTATAACTCCTATAATGAAGCAGCTAAGTATAAGAAATTTGACACTCCCTTAACTTAGCATAAATAGGAAGTGTACATATGTATATCACAATCATTATGATCGGATAACTATAACTAATAGCTTCCATACTACTGATTGTACAGATATGAGGCTTGATGCTCCTGTGTACATAACTCATAGCTCCTATAAAGGCATACGGTTTTGTTTTAAAACTCCTTCATTTATACACCTAATTAATTATTATAGGTATTCTAAGAAAATCATCAGAATCTTTGCTTTACAAGGTACGGCTACAATGCCACTGATTGTTCGGATATGATGTTTAAATTTATTTAAAACTTTTTATTTTATTGTTTATAACTAGGCTTTTAAAATTTTATATTCGGCAGAGCCAAATACAGCACGTTTTTTTTTACTTGTTAAGTGATCAGTAGAGGCCATGCTCACGTCATCAGTGAGGAACGGTATTTAGTTAAGACAGCAGATATTCATGAAACGCTGTTAATTCTGCTTTTCTTTAAACCACATGGAAAACCCAACCTATTAAATGCAAAGTGGACCACACTCTTTTTCGCAACAAGCAGTTCTTTCTTGCTTGCGCTGATCATTTTTTAAAATAAGAAACTAATTTCAACCATGCATAATTAATTTTGACTGAACCACTTCGATTAATTGTCAAAACAGCTGTACTGGGCTGCAATCAATTACACTTTAATCATTTAGTAAACTTTGCATGGACACAGTAATCAATTGAATTTGTCTTCTTTTTTTACATAAACGCACGTATCGACTGGTCTGCAGCAGCAAAAACTAATAAATTAATTAGCGTTCAATTTGATTTACTCTGCCTAATTAACATAATTGAACTAATAAAGCGAAACGAATGAGGTGAGAGTGCCTAAGGAAAAATTCTATGTAGGTACATTAAAAACTAAAAGTGATTGCCCATAAAAGTCCACATCATTGACATAACTACATGTAGCATTTACTTACAATTGTACTTACATATCTACGTACGTACATACACACATTGTACATTTAGTAGAGCTCCTATAAAAATTTGGTCTGTCCAGGTTTGACGCAGCTATCGACCATTAGCTGGCGGCTGAAATGGCAGTTTGCCGTAAAAGCGCTTGTGAGATAGTTCCACTTATTTATTTTAAAATATTTATAAACGCTATAAAAACGCCTGCCAACTTTAAGTTGGACCCAATGGCCTGACGTTAAATGCCAATAACGTAAGCGAGTTGTTAATAAAGATAGTTACTTGCAGTCGATTGATTTTTCAAGTAAAATCATTGCCTCTTTTTAAATTCTTTCAATGATTGCTTATGGTAAAACAAGTTTGAAATTACTTTTGGTACGCTTTGGTTTTGTTGCGGGCGTTGTCTGCAGTTGCGACGGCAATTGTTTATTGATTTTGCACGTCATAATTTAATTTTTTTAATTCCGTTTTTTCCCTATACTTTTCGTTTCCCTCACTTATTCATCATGCCGTTGTTGGCATCAATCAGCGACGTTTGGTTTGATTCGACGAGAGTATGGCTTGACATATCGTCTGTAGCGACAAGTGCTGACAAATAGACGACCACAAGCGATTAGGTAATTGCCATATGTTCATATAAAATTATGTCTGATGAAAGTGCATACATATGTACATATGTACATATTTGATAGATATACAAAACATCTAAAACTTTTGTTGCACAGCACAACATGTGTTGCAATAATCGCCTCCACCTCCACCTCCACATTTACCTCCACCCCCACATTCAACGCCCTAGGCATTGTAAACATTAGTGGCCTCAGTGATCCCTGCGGCCACATCGTTTATTTTTTGGCTAATTGCAAATTAAGTTGAGAATAGATAGTCAACTCAGTTGTTTGTAATTGTAATTACGTTAAAAAAATATTTGTATGTACGAGTAGGTATTGTTGTACTACCTTGCAAAAATCGCGACTGGTCCATGCACGTTTACTCCATAAGAGACAAAGAGTACTCCAAAACGAATAGAAATAGTACAATATATGAAATAAATGTAGTCCATTTAAAGTTGCGATGTTCTAGGGCAAGACCATATAGTCTAGCACTACATTACATCAGAGTACCATGAAACTACTCCAAGATATTACCCCATGAAGTACCTACGGTTGGTTAGTTTCATAACTACTTTTTGCCGTAGAAAGTAACTCGCTTCGAAATAATATATATAAATATTTATATTAAAAATTGTGTTTCCTTTATTCATAGTAAAACAACAAAGGTCAACATTTTCATATTTATATTCAAAACGAGAAAAGAGAACCTTAATTACTGCATTTATTTACTTATAACCAAGCATATTCAGCGTGATCACTAACTTTCTTCTCCACTTCCTCTTTCATCGATTCTCAATAAAAGCGAATACGTAGTTGGATGACTCCAGCGTTAATTCTATAATAATTTCACTGAAACTTATGTTACAAAACGCAAGGAGCTTAAGTATGTGAAACGCGCACACAGTTTAGATAAAAACGAAGTGTAAAGTAAACATAAGTTTAGAACAGTAAATTTTTAACTACTATAAACTTATGTTGATTATTATCTTTTCAAATTAAATAATTAAATTTTTCCTGCGTGGAAAGACAGACAAATAAACATCGAGTAATACTTGTGATCGTTAAATCACGAGCAATTGTCGCGTTACAGTAAGAGAGGTTTGATGGCATGAGCTGGTCCGCTACTGCATTACATAGGAGCATATTTGTAGTCACCACAATTTAGCAACAATAGTCCAACGATTTTGGCTGGGTATTTACACACCCAATAAACAAAAGACATTTACTATAAGCTCACAGCAGGTATAGGCACAATTATGATTTCTTATGTTTCTAGAGTAACCTAGCAAACTAGTTGAAAGACAAATATTTATTTCACAAATGGTTTCGGAAACCCGCAATTTAATGTTTGCTGGGTATTTTTGGTTTTAAGTTTGTGAGTGTGCACATATGTACTTATTCGGTAATTTTTGCATTGTTAAAAATACACTGCGAAAAATTTTTCTGGAGGGAGTGCAGCAGATTAATGAGTAATTCATTTATCTTTATTCTACCTCTACTATTGTACTCCAAATATTTTGTTATAAGTGCGCTGATTTTATTTGACATTGAGCCCCAATTAAATTTAGTGACTTAACATCAAAAACTCAACCAACGCTTGTGCCTTTTCCAAACCAAACGGAAAGTGTTGGAAGTCATCGAATAATCGGTCAGCGCCTTTCGTTTCATAACGTTCACGTAACGGTTGATTTATAAAGCTCCAATCCAACTTCGAAATCCCACGCATAATCTCGCTTGCTGTTTTTGGGCTGACTTGACGAAGCAAAATATACTCTTTAAGGGGCATATTCCCGACTTTCTGTTTCAATATATCTCCTGTCCAAATGAATTTTATTTTTCGAGTGTTTTGTCTGTGCTGTCGAGAAATCTAGCAGACAGTCAATACACCGGTTAATATTTGTTGCTTCGACAGCATAATTTTTGTTTTATTGAAAAGTTTAAATTTTTTGCCTCTGCTTTGCTTTGATTTTTTGGTGGTATTGAGAAGTACAGAAATTCACATTATCTTAGTTAAATGCTTTTGCAAGTACATTGTTCTTTATTTTAATAACATATGCAGTATCTTGTTCTACCTGTGGCGAAAGAATTTCTGATCTCTCACTGAGGTAAACTGTAATTAAAATTGTTATCACCAAAAGGCAATGCGTTTTGTTTTTTTTTTTAATAAAATCTTACCAAACTCGATCTCTTTTTTCTCATTAAAAAGTAATAATCCCAGGTAGAGAAACTTTAAATGTAAATACATTTCAAAACAATGTTCCGTAGCCAGGTGTAGTTGACATCTAGATATCTGTCTACAACTAACTTAAGACTCAACTTTATCTATACTATTTCTATGACACATAGTTTTAGCTGCAAAAAAGCTTACTAGATGTGAACTAAGACGAATCATGAACCACTTTTTGGAAATATCGACTTTAGAGCCATCTAATGAATTTATGAAAAATATTTGTTTTTGTTGAAATAATTTATCATCATATTAACAGTATACGGTATATATCATCTTATGAACAAATACACGTTCTTAATTTCATTTTAATCTGACTATAGCGGATTCATCTAGCAGATGTCTTTTGCGTAAAATTATTTCGCATCGCAGTATCTGTAGTATACGCTTTTAATTTCATCAAAATCGGAACATAAATACAGATCTTATGAATATCTCTACTCGCGTCGTATGAGATAAGCGAGATAAAATAAAAAAAATCCGTTTTTCATCCTTTTATTTCTGAGTAGATTATTTAAACACAAAAATTTTTTATTTCCTTTCGAATTTTTTCCTGTAATTATGAGACACCATTTGTAGTTTATGGAAGAAAGATCATTCGGAAGATGCAAGAGCATTTTCGCTTTGGATGCAAAGGAAAGTTCAGCTAACAGAAGTTTTACTCGTTTTGGGACTCTAAAAAGTGTATGCAAATAATTTCCTGAATTCAATCTAGAATTTCCAGTGTAAATTTGAATTTTAAATATAATAACACCCATGTGCCGGCAATGGTACCAGAAGCAATGTAATTTCCATCATAGCTGATGCTGCCACGATTATTGTCAACGTTTTTTGCCACTGTTTTTGTTGTTAGTTGCTGTCGCCGCAGGTGTTGGTGGTGGCAGCGACCTTGTTTGGTTAGTTTTCTGCACTGCAATCGACACTTTTGCGCCCACATGCCAACGCTTTGCTCACCTCACATTCTGTATTCCATCTGTCAGGGGATCATTCTTTTGGCTAGACGACGAGAGCAGAGCTTCGTAATTAGTTTGTATGTAGTTACGTAAAAAATAGAATAATGCTTATAGCCAAGTTGAGCATTTTAATCCAAAAATTATCTTCGATATAAAGAATTTTTTTCAATTTGTGTTCTGTTCATTTTTTATTTTCTTTCGGTTTTGTTTGTTTTCCGGACAAGCGTTATTTGATCTCTGATCTGCGAAAATTGCAAATGTAAATTGTATTCGAATTGTTTGTTGCTGTCAATTGGCGTTTTATTTCCCATTTCGTATTTTACATGGGAGTTCAAAGCGCAACAACAGCAAAATGCGTATTCCCGCCGTAGGGTAATTTGGTAATTTGCCTTTGATTTCTATTTGAAATTAGTTTCTGTGGTTTGTGGCAATATTTGCGTTGGAGTTGTGTTACTTTTGTGAAGTTATGTGTGTTCGAGAGTTTTTTTTCTCAAATTTTTAGCTCTAGCACCTAAAAGAGCTTCCTTCAACATTGACCTTATGGGAACGAACATAGAGGAACAAAAATTTTAGCTGCAAAATTTTGTATCCAACAGCCGCAAAACCTGCGGTGAACGTTTTGTAATCGTAATTGGCATTCGAATATTGTAACAGAAATACTCATACAATAATAAAATACGTAAAATTGAGTGACTTCGTCGGACGAGCGGAAGTAGACAAATTGTTAATGTCCGCTGTTAGATGAATTGAGGATGTCGTAATACAAATTTATGTATGTATGTGTATGTATTGAACGCTGTTTGCAGGTCTGTAGCTTTACAGGTATTCATAAAGAAATTACGGCACGTTCCATTCATATCACGCATGTTAATGAATTATTTAAATATTTATGTACATATAAAAAAAATCAATTTTTCTTAAAGACATTTCTTCTTTTTTTTAATAATTTCGCATAATAGAGAATTTTGGGGAATACCAGTGAATCCATTGTAGTCCGAAATTTCGAAAAAATCTGCGAAAAGCAGTTATATAACTACTCGTACTGATCTAGTCGATCCCAAAAAAAAAAATCGCAAGGATGCAAAGATAGATCGTTTATTGTAGACGAAATAGAAAAACTACAGACAAATGTTGCAAGAAAAAATAAATGGAAATTTATGATTGAATTTTTAGGCATTCATACATAGTACAGTTTGTATTATACTTTGAAGTCGCTTTCACTTTTTCTACTACGCCAGAACGACCCACTATCTATCAGGTTTACGTATAATAAGATCATTGTTCTTGATTCGGATTTTGTTTTTGAAAAGTGTATAGTTGATTATGTTAACTTCAATAAACCCCATACTAAATATTCACAAATTAGAATCATCAAATCAACTTCTGACATGACCTGCCGCCGTGGCCGAATGTGTTGTGAGTGTTCGATATCACTCTACAATACGACTACCGTTATTAATACCAATACCTGTTCAGATAATTTTGATTTTCCTAAAAAAAGTATCCGTATTATTGAATCGTTTCATAAATCGAATACCAACTGGAAAATGTATAAAAAATATTCGAAAGAGCGCAAGTAATCAATCTTTAGTCTAGTGGCGTTAGAAACATCAACTCAAGCGCCTACTGAAGATTAACAATTTATATCGGTATGGACAGAGTAATAGCTGACTTATGTACACCTAAAATTTAAAAATATATATAATATATTTGTATATGATGTTTTTGGTAGTTTTGTGGGCCAATCAGATCAAATGTTAGAGGCTTAAAAAAATAGTAAATATAATTTTTTTAATAAATTGATAGCTGATTCCTTTTAGTAACTGTAACTAAAGCCTTTAATTGTACTTCTTCGATACTATAATTAGTTTTAATAAGTAATCACATTTTTTTTACTTTATGGCGTTTCATAAGTAATTATAGCGTTCAATATTCCTAGAAGTTTCGGCCCTCCTTAGCCTGGGAAGAGATGTCATAAATAGTCAACATTTTTAAAATTCTCTCCAGTATGTGAATTGTTATATCATTTAAAGAATATTTGCTCATTTCGCAAATCTATTTTCTTATTACTAGATACCCATATACTTTTATGAATTTCTTATGTAACTACTATATTTGATAAGTACTGTAAGTAATTTGCCTATCAGCTTGGTAGTTAGCGTGCTGGTGAATACAGCTCTTTAGCACTGCTTCAATTCATATTTACTGTTCATAAAGATTCGATTGAATAGAAAGTTGTAAAATTATTACGAGCAACTCCAAGAATGGTCAGCATTAAATTTTTATTCCATTATACCGTTGGATTAATTCATTCGTTCATTTCACTTCACTTCACTCATTTGTTCGCGCTCATTGCATTGTAGGTGTCTAGTACCCGTGACCGATTTTTGGTGTCACTAAACATGTAACGGTCTAGAGCGTACGAGCATACAATTTCGATGCGTAGAAAAATATCCGCTTTGCAGCCATCACTCGCGTGCTATTAACAGGTCACTTTACGAAGCACATGCTAAAATTGCATTTAGCTTTGCACAGTGTCTTTGTTTGCAATATTTTTTGACGCATAATGAAACCTATATCGGAAGGAGGTGCATTTTGGCCAATGTGGACAATGGTTGATAAGTAACACATAGTTGGTATATTTAACAAGTCAGCGTAGCGTGTAAACCGACGATTGCGTTTCTGCCATGAAAAACTTCTCTCAAAAATTATGTTAGCGCCATATCATTATTGTTATTATTATTATGATAACTGCAAGATGGATCGGACGTATTGACCGATACCACACTAACAATTATCAGTAAATATGTTGCGATGGGATGGAAAACGAAGGTACATACATATATAACTTGTGGTGCCCTCTGAATGAAAGGCAAATATTTTCGTTTATTGCCACGGCAATATGCTACAGTAGTTCATTTGATAAGACAACGAAACAACATAGCGTTAACTCTAAATGAAAATACTCTTAATATTACTCTGCACTTAATAAAACGGAAAGTAGCAGATAAATCGACCTCATACTGAGGTTTACTTACTAAAATTTGGCCATGTTCCAATCAGCCGGTCTAAATACTAATATTCTACGGTTGGTTCCTCACTGAGTTTCTCATCCGTCTACTCGTCTCTACGTAAATCACAAGATTTTGAGAAAATTTAAAGTATTTTCATAGATATCAGAGATATTTCAAGATATGAGTTTGTAAATATGCATTTACATATATCCATATACTTTTCATAATGCAAATATATAAGTACATATATGTGCACATGTAGATTAGCGCAGGATTCTCTATCAAACGGCTGCCCTGGGATCGAATATCGGGACATCGCAGATCAACGTGAATTACTGCTCTGAAAAAGTTGTTTATAAGAGCCATATTCTGAAAGCAGCCGTCACTAAATTTATAAGTTAATAATGTAAGTAGGCGTTTAAGCCCAACGAAAAAAACGATTACCTGAGAAATAAATTTGAAATCGAAAGAAAATAGGTAATCATACCTTTTCCAGGCCTTGCAACTGCGCCCCATTCAGAATGATATAATACAAGATTGCGCCGTCCTGTAAAAATACAAATATATTTAACAAATAAGTCTACAAAACAATAAAAGCAGCGACTTTGTTTACATCTCATTTCTAACAAAAAAGGTTTGTTTGATTTTACTGGAGAATCGTTAAAAGCGGAAAACCCAGAGTAACGGTACCCCTGACGGCACCACCCTTTGTATTCAGTCCAAAGTATCACATTCCAAGCAAAAATGTTGTAGCTAAACGCGCGTATGCTTTGAAAATGCGCAAACTTCGTAAATAAATCGGTTTATAACACAAAATTAAGTAAGGTTACGAGGTTTACGAATTTACAAGACATTTGCGTGTTTAGATGAAACCCCGTATTTTATAAAATATTCATACAGCTTTAACTGTTGGCGTTTTTTTTCGCAATACGTTCCAAATAAAAAAATTGGCCTTTATCTCAAACTACTATTTGTATTTTTTTGTTTGTTGTAAAATATGCCACTGTACATTCATCATCTTCACCAACAAAGTCGTTTTTGTAGTTGCACCAATTATGGCATGCAACATGCCATTCAACAATGTATGTACATTAGGGTGGAGCGAATGATTTTTTTTAGGAATTTCTTTAACGCGGTCTGCGGAAAATATGCCCCAGGATAGTAGATGAATATTTTCATATGACAGCATTTTTATATTTTAAGTAGAAATACTGCCCCCAACCCCCTAAAGTTGGAAAAAGTAGGAAATTCCCTGTAACTTTACTAAAATTGATTTTATCTAAAAGTAACCTTTCGAAAAATTGTTAATCTAGTATATTTGAATAACTTTTACTTAGAACTTTCTTTTCTAATAAGAAGAACAAACAACATAAACTTGAAAATAAAAAAAATCCAGTAATTTGAGTCCAATTTTTCGATGCGATCATAAGAAATCAACCAAAACTAAAAAAAAAATTATATTCTGCGAAAAATACAGCAAAGTCGATCAACGAATTTTCCACACTAAGTACAGTAGCCTGTTTCTGTAAGTCTTCTCTCTTGCTTTTTCTCGACTGTGAGAGAATGTGACGCCATACCCAGTCGGAAACTGGGTAATCGATTACAATTTTCATTTATGATTTAATTGATGAATACTGATCAATTACGCTTTATATACGGAAAGTAGTGAAGTGGTAATGTCAAATATAAAAAGCCTACGTACATTACCACGTACATTACCAAAATTGCATGTTATAATGCATGGCATATTTCGTCGTTTTTTGTGTAAGTATTTCTTTTCCATTGAACGATTTTATGTGCCGTTATCTGCGACGGATTCTTGGCGCCACTTTGTGTCGCTGTTGCACGAACTTTGCGTTAAATATTCATTTCGTAGTTGAATGTAAAAATAAACAGACGCAATTGAAGTGAAGTGGCTGAATTAATTAAGTGTGGTAAACAAAATTTTAAAATAAATAAATAAATTGAATAAATAAAACATAAGTGAATCGTTATCGGACGTGTTCGGGAAAGCTCGTAATAATATTTAAACAAAGTTCAATTTTTCAATTTACTCTTAAATTTTTCCTTAAAACAATGAGCTTGCGTAGCAGTGCTAAGGTGTGTCTTATTTTTGGTACTGGCAAAGACTTGCCAAGAAATGTATTACCAACTTATGAGGATATAATGAAGTATTTCATATTCATCTCGCAACCAATGGGAAAAAAATTTAGAGATTTAGTTAGAGATTGTGCCGAAATTATTTCCACGGATATAGAAAATGTATGGAAAAAAGCTTCGTTGCCAATTATTGAACATCGAACTATTGTTGCGAAAATAAAATCGTATCACGACAAATACCGTACACTTCTTAAACCATTTAAAGGTAGAAAAAACAAGGAGCAATATATAAGCAAATTAGAATCCTTCAAAATAGAAAGTAAATGCCTATTTGATATTGCAACATGCAAATGCACCGCATCCATTATATGTAGCTGTTCTAAAGAGCGCAAAATACCTATTAAGGAAAGAGATTTTCTTAATGATCAGCGAAGTGAAAGAAAAATGATGATCGGTTCTGTTGATACTAAAGCTACCAACTCCATTGAGGCCAATCGTTCTAGAACACTTAAAAGGAAATTACTAGAAAACCAGACTGAAAAATCTGTCGCTTTGATACCACCATGCAGGAATAAAAGGTCGAATGATTATCATGCTAACTCTGAAGCTCCCTCTACTTCATCAGCACTTTTTCTATCTTCGCAAAAAAAAAATTCTTTTCCCGTGTTAGCAAGAACTTTGGATCGCTACGGGATTTCTGATAGATCCGGAGCTGCAATCGCATCTGCCACATTGCAGGATCTGGGCATAGTAACAGAAAATAATAAGTCGAATGTTATCGATCGCAGTAAAATACGTAGAGCTCGCACAACAGCTAGAAACACTTCAACTTCGACTAATTCTGTTGATTTTGATGAAGAAAATATATGCATCTCTTTTGACGGGCGAAAGGATAAAACATACGTTTTCGAGGATAATCGCAGAAAAACTGTAGTGGAAGAACATATAACTTTGTTGAAAGAGCCAGGATCCAAATACATTGGTCACATATCAGTAAAATGTTGTGACGCAAAGAACATATCTTCTACAATTTATGAGTATTTGTTCGAAAAGTCAAAGTCTTTTATTAATGTTAAGGCAATTTCATGTGACGGCACTATAGTTAACACCGGATATAAAGGTGGTATTATCCGACTACTTGAGGAAAAGATTAAGCGTCCCATGCAGTGGTTAGTTTGTCAGCTTCATGCCAATGAGTTAATACTAAGGCATCTTTTTGAACATCTTGATGGAACTACAACCGGTCCAAAAAGTTTTAGCGGTTCAATTGGAAAATGTTTAAAAAATTGCGAACATTTACCTGTCGTGAAGTTTTTACCTTTAGAATGTAGCTTGCCAAATATAACGGTAGATCGGAATGATCTAAGTACAGATCAGTTATTTTTATTGGAAATATGTCGTGCTGTTAATACAGGTCAATGTGAAATAAACTTGGCAAAACGGAATCCAGGCAAAATCTGTCATTCTAGATGGCTAACAACAGCCAACAGAATTCTAAGGTTTTATATTTCAACTACCTCACCATCAGAGAATCTATTAACATTAACCGAATTTGTGACGAAGGTTTATGCGCCAATGTGGTTCAACATTAAATTGAAACCTTCATGTATCTACGGAGCAATACATCTTTACGAAACCATTACCTTATCTCGTTATCTTCCAGATAACTTGAAAAAGATTATAGATCCCGTTATTCAACGCAATGGATATTTCGGTCATTGCGAAAACATTTTGATAGCTATGTTATCAGATGATCGCAAAAACATTCAACGTTTAGCTTTGACGAGAATAATGAAAATCAGGGAACGTTCGACTTTATCATCAGTTCGAGTTTTCAAAATGCCTTCTTTGAATTTTAATGCTGGTGACTATACGGATTTAATTGACTGGGAAAATGTTTCGGAACCACCACTCACAAAAATACTCACTGACCAACTTATTTTAAAAGCCATTCAAGAAAATGAAATTCAACCTGAACTTTTAGCCTATCGTATGATACCATGCCACACACAAGCTACCGAAAGAAATATAAAATTAGTCACAGAATCATCTTTAGCCGTTTGTGGGCCAGAAAAAAGAGAGGGGTGGATACAAAATAAGTTAGAGTCAATGCGTGTCATGCCTGTTTTCAACACAAAAAAAGATTTTAATACGAAATAAATTAAATTTGGATATGACTAATTTTATTGCTGTATTTCTTTATTTTCAAGTTTATGTTGTTTGTTCTTCTTATTAGAAAAGAAAGTTCTAAGTAAAAGTTATTCAAATATACTAGATTAACAATTTTTCGAAAGGTTACTTTTAGATAAAATCAATTTTAGTAAAGTTACAGGGAATTTCCTACTTTTTCCAACTTTAGGGGGTTGGGGGCAGTATTTCTACTTAAAATATAAAAATGCTGTCATATGAAAATATTCATCTACTATCCTGGGGCATATTTTCCGCAGACCGCGTTAAGGAAATTCATAAAAAAAAAAAAATTCATATACAGAACGCTCCACCCTAATGTACATACATACATTTGATGCAAGTTATGACAGTGTTGTGGGCTAGCGCAAAACATCACACATACACGGAACATACAAGAAACATAACCGAAAATAACATTAGTAAAAACAAAAACAGCAAACAACTACGCTATACTAAAACAACAATCTCGGTAATAGGCGATGTCGTCATTAATATGCAAAGTGGCCGAGAACATGCCTGTTAGCACCAAATGCACAAACACTAAAAGAAATACGCTTACCAGCCTTGCCATTTTGATAAAATCGCACCATAAGGGCCATATTTATTTTCTATTGGAAGTTTTTTTGATTTCATGGTTCTCTTGGTACACAAATACTACTTATGTACATATATATATATATTTAGAGTTCAATACAATTTAGTATACATATTTGTGTGTTTAACAGATGTGCTCCAGTAGTTTTCTTAATAAATTTGCGTAAATTGCAGAACTGATTAGAAAAAACCGCGGCACCTTCTTTGTTCTCCGCAAGCAACTTAAATTGCACTTTAAAACGCGGTTTTTTAAAATTAAATTTTCCGAATGTGCGATTAACTCTAGTTGACTGCTAAATTGAAACAAGCGAAATGGTGAACTCTAGTCATTTTGCACGGTTTGGTAAACAGTTGATTATAGTTCTTTTTTGCCCTTCACTTTTTAAGTACGTACATATGTATTTACTCCAACACTTGAATGCACATTTTGAATATAATTGTTATTCGGGGATACGAACGAATATATTCAAAGCACTACGTTCTCACTACAATAGTTTAGGTAATTTAGATATAGCTGTTGAAAAAAAAAATACTGTGTTTTTGGTAATAAAAAATGTGTTCGAGTGGCAGCACTGCGTGAAACGCTTACATAAAAAAAGTTAGTAGTCAACTCACACATTAGACAAACCGGCAGTCAACTTCTAATCGGTGAACCAAGCGGAAAGAGCAAGTTTGCCATTCAAATATTCTCGTACTCGTAAAAATAATAACAGCGACCGGCCATGAATAATAAACTGAATTGAATGGAAAAGCCAGTATAATACATACATACATATATGAAAGAAAGTAAGCGACTCTTGGTTAGTTACGCGTTTTAGCGGCTATTACCCACACGAAGTCAAAGTGAAGATAACATGGTTTGTTTGTTATTAGCCAATTGACGGCGTGCACCCGTTAAACAGGGAACGCAAAGCTTGCCTGTAGGCTATGAGCAGATGCCTTCTATTTGAGAAAAATATATAAAAAAAAGCTGCTGAAAGAACTTTTCGTTCCTCTCGCTTTGAAACTATTACCTTGTCAGCGACTATATGTTTTGGTGTACGGTTTTATTTGTGACGCTAAGGATGTTGAAAGTGGCGCCGCCGAAACGCCAATTTGGCACTTTGCGCTACTTGATTGGATACTTTATGGCATATTTTCAGACGCAATGTCAGACAACTTTGCCATTCCCACTTAGCAAAGGAAAAAATGGGAAAGAAAATGAAAAAAGAGAAAAATAAGCAACAAAAAATCTAAACATCGCAAGCGTAAAAAATATGAAAACTTCTGCTGGTACTAGTACTATAGTTTTATAAAGAGGCTATTTTTTTTGGCGATATCTTTATGTATTTGACAAATATGTTTTGGTAAATGCTAATTTACAATTATTTTTTAATTGGTTACTTTCTGGAACCGAATTTACTTACAATGGTATTTATTTATTTATTTTTATTATTCCGTCAATGAATACAAAGTTCCTTACTGACTATGTCTAAAAATACAATTGAATTTTTTTAATAACTTAAAAAAGGTTGAGATTGTTATTTTTAGAACAATTCCAGGACGTGAAAGATCGGTATCAACCATTTGATTGACTTAATTAATTACACTGGGGGGCGTTCAATGGGTATAATTCGATTTTGCACGTTAAGTAAATTCCTTAGACGAATGCGGAGAGATATTCGCCACAAAATTTCGGGGCAATCAACAACATTAGAAAGAACATTGAATATAAAATATCAGTACAGAAATTTCTTCATATGTGAGGTTAGAGGCAAAATAACCTTCTAGTTCTTTAACCTGATCTATCAAATTTAGTTAATTTAGTACCAGTAATCGTATAAAAAGTAATTCATTTATGCGGCTTTCTTAAAAAAATATATTAACGATATGTTAATATTTAAGGAAAGGTGATTTATTTCACACCAAGAGTAGACTCTATCTAAATCGGATTGAAGAGAAACAAAATTTTCATGGCCCTTTACAATCGAATAAACTTTGAGATCATGAGCATATGTTATGTGAGCGTGGAGTGAAAACCCATGAATTCTAATTGATTAAGTAAGAATTTATAGGGCGCCGCCTTGGTAAAATCAGTATCGATTTGATTTGAAATTTAGAAATAGTACTTACATACATAGAGATTCTCGCAAATTACATTTTGAATTGCAAAAATAATTTTATCCTTGACAATGCTTTCGAACAATTTATCAGCCGTCAATTTAGCAGTCGAATTTTTGTGAAATTTTCAACTATCATTAATTAAAGAACATAACGATTATTCGGGCTCTAGACAAATATTATGATTTAGATTCCAGCTTAAAGCTGGGTTGAATAAAACAACTGTTTAGTTTTTCTAAATATTTAGTTTATACAAAATTGAAGGAGACTCTGTAAATTTCCAAACGTTTTAGTCAGAAACTTTGCAGGTATGCGGTTTTGTGGTCCATTCAATTTTGGTATAATAATGAGCAAGTTTCAAGTACACAGCTAAAAATTTCAGCTGATTTTTGATAGTTCTTTTGTTTCGCTTTTTCTTTTATAAAAAAATAATTTTGTTGATAGTGAGTTGTGACGTTTTTAATATTAAGGTAACGAAATACAGATTCATCATACAATTTTATAATTTAGCTTTTCACAGCTAATAAAACTTGACTATCTACTCACAAATATATTTCATAGAAAGCAGTCAATTAACAAACAGGAGAAAGGGCAAAATGCATATAATAAGTCACATAAAGTCACTAACTCACCGAAATGAAGCCGGAAAAGGATGGAAAGGAAATAGAACAGAACGATAAGAATCGCAAGGACATTATTAAAAGCGACAAGCAATGCATTTCAGACGCCAAACCAACAAAGCAGCAGCCTATCAAAAGAGAAAATTTAAGTGTTGCCGCAAATGCATAACGCACTGACGAACCGTGCTCTATGTTTAAATTCGTACTTAGTATATAAATTCATGTTGCTAGGTTGTGTCTCATAGGACACTAGAACATGTTGGCACAAATGTGTGACGGCTTGGAAGTGCGATGCACTTTTGCGATAAGAAAAATGGTATGCCGAGTAATGGGAATCGCCTGAGAGCATAACTGTGAAATATCATAACTGTGCGTAACATGTGAATGTATGTATGTATGTATGTATGTATGTATATGCATATCGGTGACAGGACACGGCGACATTTGCATTACAAGAATCGCACAAAGAAAAGTCAGCAAGTGGGAAATTTCAAACAGTTGGACACAAACAAGTTGGTATTGTAATTAATAGTGCCATTAATGGGTAGGCAACAAAAAAATGGAAATGATTCTATTTGACATTCGGTAAAAAGGCCGCATTCACACACACACACACACACATGCATATATGGACAACGAACTGCATATTGTCCTGCTGTCAGTCACCACAGGATAACTCTTTACGTGAGTTTTCCGTGTAATTTTTTGCTGAAAAATAACAGAATACATTGTTTTGATGCAGCGCTTTTTTTTTTAACAATGCCCTCGGAGGCTTTGAATAGCAATTGTTTATTTTTCAGAAACGCTCGTTGAAAAATTCGTTTTGATAGAAAATTTGAATCTGAAAAAAGGCAAAACAATAATAGACTTGATGGAGATGGAGCCAAACAGAAAAACAAAGTCAAGGTACAAAACAGTGATGGAAAACTCTGGCGACAATAGCGAAAATTTCAATGTGAAAATTTCGTATTAATGGGAATTTGATTAATTATAAAGCACAGCATCGGCCGATGAGCGCCGATCAAACATATAAGCCAACAAATTCACCAGTCATGAAACTGGCAGTTAACCCTTCAAGAGGTAAGCTCTCAATGAATACAAGTCAATGGAAAAGCTGTGCAAATATCCTAAAAGGAAAACTGTGAGAAAATGTCAATAACAATGCATAATAGTGGTTTATATACATACAACTCGCGCCGGAAATGGGGTGGAAATGTGCCGTCATTAATATCCGTTCATGCGCGCATTATTAAACGCCAGTCAACTACCGCAACAGAGCAACACAAATCTGCGCACAAAAAGAAACGACAAAGGATACGAAAGAGCGGTGAAGAGGTGTAAAGCATGACAAAGAGGAAACTGATGCCTTCTGTGTCTGTTGTCTTGCTTGTCTTATTAAGAGAGTTGCTTATTATCCTAAGTTGCAAGGATTGTCATTAAAATTGGTTTGGCGTAACGAGCAACAATCTTCCAAGGATCGGCATAAAAGATAGGCCGAGAGAAGTTGGTGAAGGAAAATGCAGCATAGAAAATTCAGCTGCAAGACAACGCAAAGTCTTTCTCTGCATGCTTGAAATTTAAATTTAATATTTGACATTTTGGGGTGTAACTTGCAAACACCTTTTCCGCTTTCATAAAAACGTGTTCCTTTTAAAATCTAGATACAAGTAGATATCAAATGGAACCAGTTTATAGTTAACCCTTTCACTTGATTCTTAGATATTTTTTACACTTTTGCGCCTTAGAAACCCTTAAAGATATGGTAAATTCACAAGTCGGCTTGTAAATTACCCACAAAATTTGACGCACACGGCGGCTCGGTAAAATGAGCCTTAACCAATTTTATTTGATTGTTTTAAATCTGTGTAAGGACACTTTCTTCTTCAGCGCATGCATACCCTGTAGGGAACTAGCGCATAGAAATACATATGTATATATGTATGTATATATGAGGGTCATTTTCTCTTAATATTGTTTCTAAGTAGCTGACCGCCCTATAGCTTGAAATGACATTTTGGTTTGGGCCCAGAAAAAAGTCCGGGCTGTTTCGGGCGCATAGAAGAAGACATTTACAATCTAATGCATTCTACGCTTAGCTCCCCAATACCCATTTTGCATACACGGGAATGACTTCTGCCTGGTTTGGGAACCCCCGGGAAAACGGTTCCAAAATCTTCATTGTGAATATGCAACTACTGTATACCAGCTAATTTTTATTTACATTAAGTTCAATTTGGTTATCTTCCAATTTTGGAACTGATTAGCAGCTTATCGACAAATCACCCTCCGACAATCTTAATGAGAGATGCGCTCGCTGAACATTGATACAACTGTTTTACACCCATCTACTAATTAAGTTCTGATTTAGCGCGTAATCAGAATTTGAGAAACCGGCTCTTAGTGATTTTCCTGAATGTAAGAATCAATCGGTAAAAACAGATTTGGAGCACTTAAAAAAAGATTTTATAAATAAAGAGCTTGTTTTTGATAGCCGACGTTTATTTTTAACACTGACTCGTAATTATTGTTAACCCTAGTAAAGTGTATTTTCGATCTAAAATATTTAATTTTTTACAAAATAAATAAATGTGTTTACATCAATGTAAATAAAAAATTATGTTTGATAACCGGAACTCCGGCCCTTTCCTTGAAGGAATTTTAATTTAGGTGTTCGTGAATCTTTAAATTGAACTACGTATCAGTTTCGTATTTTTTCTTTTGTGGCTCTAATACATTTAGAGAATATGCGTTTAAATACAAATCATTTAGAACGTTAAACAAATTCAAAAAATTACACAAAGGTTTATTCCATTTTTGCCAACGTCACAGTAATGATATTAAAGATTCTTCGAATATTCCGATGGGAGACTTATTTTCAGTTATTACATGTAAATAATTATCAACATTCTTATTTTCCTACAGGGAACTTGTATACACACATACATGGGCATTTATGTACATACACATATACCTATTAAATTGTAAATTCTGTTGGATTTTCTACAAGTTTTTGGTGAGAAAATGTGAAAATCTTCATTTTTATTTCAATTTCTCTATAATTGTGAAATTTACTTATTTACGCTTTAAGTGATTGATCAGTAACCGGTGGTTTCGGGAGAAGTCATGAATAGCATTAAAATTTAATCGAACTAGTTTTGAGGGATAAGGGAATGGGCAAATTGCAGTATGTGTACATTCAAATATTCAAATAAATGGAATGAGTACAATGGGACTTATAAAAAGTTGTAAAATGTATTTTATGTATTTCGTAGCTTGTTCAATAGACATCTGGTCTTGACTTAGATTAAAAGCTGATACGCTACATGATGCTAGAGTTTTGGAAAATATGATTCATAGTCGACAGCAAACATATAAACAGTAGATGAAACAAGACTAGAAGTACTATTTTAAAAAATGTATTTTTAGTTTGATTTGGTAATTTCAAAAACAATTCTATTAAGTGCAGGTCAAGGAGCTGATAGAAAATATTTATACGTATATTTCATAAAATAAGTATGCGGGCTTTCTTAAGATAAAAAAAAAACGACGTATATACCGTTATAAGTAGCAAAATGTCTTCTCTTCAATGATATTGGCTAAACTAAAATACAGTTACTACCAACTGCTTTTCGATCAATCATAGAAATTTATAATTTTATGTATTCGACATTGCGATCGTAGTTTTTGTAAGTTAAAATTTGTTGGCGGAGAATGGTTAGCTTTTAACTTGCTGTTAATAGTTGTTAAAGTTATCTTCCTCAACCTCTGTTATTTCGATACAATCGTAACTCAGAATACCAAATTTCAATCAAATGAAGAATAGGGCTGAAAATAACCAAGGAGGCTACAAAAAAAGTTGAATAGGATTGTTAGAACGGTAGATTGGATTTGCGCTTGTAAGTATATTGCATCAGAAAATAGATTCGATATGAGATCGATTCATTTTGGCCATAAACTATTACGGACACAAATTTCGATATATTTGCCATACGATAACGATATTACACTAGACTACTTGAACCCTAGTATCGTTCCGAATTTACTGAAAAATATTTGGATAAGACAATATTTTTTCAGACAGAACTAAAATTGCTTGAAGAAATACAAGACCCGTACCAAGACTACTCTGTAAGCTATTCACCTGAGCGAAGATATGAATTAGCATATTGGTGTCAAAAAAGTGCCAGTTTGAGTAAAATAAATAAAACGATGTACCGAATATATCATGCGGCTTGATGTTGTAATATAAATTAAGGAGCCTACAGTTTTACGCCGACTCCGAACGGCAAATGATTTGTGTTAGAAAAGGAAACATATAATGCTTCAAAAGAAAATACATATGGTTGTAATTTATTTTGAATTTGGTATCGATATTTTGAATATCGAGTCTTTTTAATTCGATATTTAGTGATAGCCAGTTTGACGGTTAGTTTTGTATGGGTATGAAATAATTTCTCGCTTTTTGCATTTATGAAAATGAATTCACAGAACTCCTTATTTTCTTGTAATACCACCACTCTTTGTCTGTCCTTCCTCTTCGTAGGTATGGTGTCAATAAGCAGCGCAATCGTTGGATGAGACACCAATTTAGCCAAAATGTTATGCTCCCTCGAAACTAAAATATACGGGTGATGTCCATGTGGTCTATTTATACGTACATACGTATGTATGTATGTATGTACATACCCACTAAACAATTTGTTCCGATTTTTTACCGAAGTCGTAACGCCGCGTCTTAAGACTTTTCCGAAATCGGAACCGAATTTTTTTCGAAATCGTAACGAAAAATGTATGGGAGGGTTGACACGACTTCGTAAAGAAATAGCTTAACGATTTCGTAAAGTATGCTCTGTACTAAATCGTAAGGAGTTGCATTAACTAAATCGAAACGAATTTGTCGGTACGAAATCCGTACTCTTTAATCTTTGCGAATTCGTTTAGAAATTTTCGTTTCGAAATCTTTAAGAATCTACCTATTTTGTGAATGAATTTTTTTTTTTTTAATTCATACATTTATATTTTTATTTATTATCATTTGCATTTACATATAGTTAAATTAATTATATAAAAAATTATTCATGTTGTGTATTCGTACGTTTTGTTTGTTTGGCTTTCCTGTCCTTGGCGCCGTTGAAAAATTTTTTGATTGTTTCGTCAATTTTGGAGTAGTTCGTTTGGGGTATGTTCTCCATGCATGAATCTACATACATATATAAACGAAATAATAAGATATTTGAAAGTACTAACCATTTGTTAACTACAAACCTTTAAGTACTTTTACGAATTTAAAGTCTTTGACAGCTATATTGTTGTTAACATTTGTCCAAGAAAAATTAGAAGCCAAAGAATCGTTTATAAAGATGGACTTTAAGTTGAAAAATATAAACTTTTTCAGGTCATCTGTCGGTTGCTTATCGAACTTCGTTACCTAAAAAAACAATAAGAAAGGTGGTTAGAATGATGAATTAATACAGGCATAGTTTACTGCTACATATGTATAAAAACTGTGTACATTAACTTACCAAGTCTTGTTTTATTTCTTCGTCATCTTGTACGAGCTTCTCAAAGTTCAATACTTCACTAACTTCTGTGAGTGGAAGACTTGGCAATTTTGAACCAAATGTGCGCTGGCGTTTGAAGGACGTTAAGACCTGCTCTATGGATCGCTTTAACCCTACGAACTCTTCCGTAAAGCGTTCGTAAATTTTACTGTTGACTTCGCGAAGGTTTTTATTTTCTTCAATCAATTGTTTATTTTGATTAACCAGCGTTTCTAGCAAGCTTTGATTATCTAAACAAATAAATATATAATCAAGATTTAAATATGTAATCAACTAGATAGATGATAATTGACTATAAAATTTTAATTTCCTACAAAATTTGTACCTATTTTTATTTGTAATAAAATAATAAGAAAAACTATACGTATTTGGGGTTTCCTGATATTGAGAAAGTAAAGATTATATAGCCAAATAAATTAAATTTTTTTATTTTATTAACAACAAAAGCTCACTCACATGTCAGCTGTCCGGTAGTTCCCGGAGTCTGATCCATAGATGACGAAAGTTGTGGCTCCAATTGCGTAAAAATAAGGACTTGGTTTCCCGGACTAATGGCTGTATAAATACGAGAATGAATTATATGAAAATTAAGTTTACTTAAATACATGTGAAATACTTTACCATCTTCTTCTTCTACAGAAATATTTATCGAATTATTACTCATTTTTCAGCAGTGGTACAAAGGAATGTTTTGAATACGATTCTATATGTTCAACCACATCATCTTCACTTTTATTATGCAATATAGAATGTAAAATATTTTATGTTTGTCTTTTACGACTTTTACGTTGAGCTTGCCGCGACATTTTAATTTGCTACACAACCAGCGTAAGTTACCTCTTTTGCGTTTTCACTTTAAATGCGTTCTATTTTGTCATTTTCCTAGAATCAAACCAAAGCCTACTAATTTCGAGTTATTCTTTACGAAATGGTTGCGAATTAGTTAAGCCAGAGCGAAAGACTTTCGAATTTATTCAGAAAAGTCTGATTTACGACAAAGTCGGATGCTTTGGTTTAGTGGGTATATAAATAATTTTTTGTATTATGAATCATATCGAGTATTTTCAATATGTCATTTGAATTTATAAGAAATTGATTACATTTAGGTCAATGATTTTTATTTTTCACAATTTTTCATGCAGTCCACTTTCTCTCTAACGATTGTATGCCATCGATTATACTAATATGCATTCATACATACATACATATGTATGTGTGTATTTACTTATAAATGAATGAAAATCCGTTTTAAAAGTGTCCTCGGAATAATATGTACATTAATTATTGTCCGGGGGCTTTCTTGCAGACTTCACACAATTACTGTTTTCTAAGCTGCGCTCCCATGATGATAGTAAATATGCATATTAATAGGATTTTTTTCTCTTTTGCTATGCACTTTCTGTCATTATTCACTTCCTCAAAACATTTGTCATTCTCTGTTCGCAGGAGATCTGCACTGAGTGTGGCGCGCATTGCTGCAAATGGCTACAAACTGTCTTGTGTATTGGAATTTTTTTTTGAAGATATACGAAATTCTTTCTCAGTTAGTACTCTTAACAAAAGTGAGAAAATCTTCTTTAATTTGCGGTTCTTGCAGCCACGCATACATTTACATATGTAGATATTAGAGATGGGCACGGGCCACGGGACCCACGGGACTAATTTCGAAATGGACGGGGGATGTGCGGATTGGGGGAGATCCTCAAAAATTTGCGGCTGGGACGGAACAAAAATCCTTTCACGACACTCCCGATAAAATCGAAAACTTCTAAAAATTTTGAAAATCTTCATACAAACTTTTGTATGAAATTGCCAGATTTTTTTTTTTTGTTATTTTGAAACGAAAACGAACAGTAAAGCAAAACAGACTAACCACGAGATACCATATCTTTTAGTATGACGAAATTAAAATATTCGGGAGAGAGAGAGAGATAACGTTTTGAATTTCTGGAAGTTTTTTTCCAAATATATGCGCCTTAGACGATAGAACTTTAGAAGAACCCAGTTAAACCAGTAAAAGTAAAAAATAGATAAACACATGTTTATTATTAAAATCACTCCCGACGGAGAAGTTTGAAAAAAACGGTGACATAGGCGATCTCGGGCCTTAAAAATTCAAAGTCGGGATGCGCGGGAATGGCTTCGCATGTTTAGTCCCGCGCCCACCGCTATTACGTGTCCACATACATACATACATATGTGCATACATGTGTATGAATAAATGTATGCAATTTCCGCAATCCAATACAATGCATTCTTGTTTACCTACACTTGTGGAAATTTCGTTCCACTTGGTCTAGTTACGGATTTTCTTCTTTGACGAGGCACTCAAATAGCATTCTAATGTTTTGTGGGTGCACATTCAGCGTTTTGGTTGTCAACACCATGCACTATGTTTCTGTTGATAGGATTAATTCTGTACATCTGATAAGAATTTGACGTTAAATAATTGTTTTGTTGCGGTTGAACTTTTGAACACGCGCAATGTTCAAAATGTAAACCACCTGCCTGCTCCAATGCCTACACACATACAATCAAACACATACATACATTCACACAAGTACATTGGTTTTTCTACATAAATTCAGAATTCACAGCTAAGGAGGAGTGAAAATGGAGAAGCCCTACATTCATTTGCATTTAATAAGGTGCTGTAAGGTTGGGCGTGGCTTAGAGTTTCACATTTAGTTTTTTCGCAAATTTTTTGTATATTTTATTTTCTGCAGCAGACAGAACAGCTTTTCATAGATCGTGGGGACGAAAAAGCAGAGAATGGCACAAAAGTACCCAGCAGCAAATTGAGCACGATAAGCAAATAATTTACAAAAAATGTGGTTACTGAACTTCAAACTCAAATAATAATAATAATAATAATAAGTTTCTTACATCATACAGCTCTATGTTTCGAGCTCGAGAGACTTCCAGATAAGCAAGCACACGCTGCTCACTCGGAGGGATGTTGGCGAGTCAAAGTGTGGAAGTGATCTGATCGATGCCCCCTTTCAGAAAAATTCCATTGTTACTCTTCTCGACCAAACAAGTTTCTTGTACTGTGCTATGTTTGTGGTTAAAATAATTACATATTACATATTTCAGGACTCTTTTTAGTCAGCCAATAAATTTCTGCGTCTGGACATGTTGGAACATTTTCCTATTATTTCCAATAGAAAAAGATACTTTTGAATGTTGAGATTGAACATTGTATTCACATTTTTACAGTGATAAAAACTGTGAATTAAGTAATTAGCATTAAGCATCTCCAAATATTTCTTCTATTTTCAATAAATGGAATTACACATTTTACAAATGATATACATTTATTTTTTAATTGCCTACGCAAGCTTGCATAAAATGCAGAAATTCCCTTTTGACGTTTAACCAGAAAACTTCACATTGCCCTGTAAGACGAAAGAGACTCCATGACTTGGCGGGCCAGCTGGTCACCGTATATGTATATAATGCATTAACTGGATTACTTTACCGTTACCAAACATTACTATTTCTCATTGGGTATGAATCTGAGAATGTATGTGTACAAAATTACAATTGTAAATAATTTTAATAAATATGAATGCAGCCAGTCACCTGCCGTTTTTTGTTAGGTGTAATAAGTATAATAAGCTGATAATTAGGTGTGTAAAAAGATATAAAAGAAAATGGAGTACGACAAATATTTAACTACGCAGATTTAACATATCCACTTTAATTTGTGTGATTTAATTAAATTATTCCAAGACTAAAAACCATTTATTTAGAATTGAATTTATTGCAAGTTTAAAGAGAGCGTTTGATTAAGGTAGGAACCCAGACAAAATAATAATTTGAACCGTAATTAAGTGTGCCATTTCTTAATCTTTCTAGTTAATGACAAATACTTTTTTGTTCTATTCAATACAAACAAAAAGAAGTGATGTATAATTTATAGAGCTTGAGGCCAGGTTTGGCTTTGACAGGTAAACTCTAGAAAGAAATAAGTCTGATGAGGAGATGTGGTGATCTCCGAAATAGCAGCTATCACTTCTACCACTTTGAAAAATTGTTGTTTTCTCATATTATTCCCTAATACAAACCTGGCCTCAAGCTCTATAAATTATACAGTCGAGTCATAAATATAAGGTCAAAAATAATAAAAAGAAGTTATATCAGCCTATGAACTTGTTTCCCAAAAATGTTACATTTCCCTTAAATCCGGCCTATTAATTTTGCTGGTACCCTAATCTAAGGAACTTTAAAGATTTTCAAAGAGCGTCTGTAATTTTTGGCATATTCAAATGAAACATTGTAATTTTATATAATTTGATAAATCAAAAATGGACAACCCTATCAAAATTTTTAAATTATACGTATTTGAGAAATTTGCTTTATTAAGCCCTAAAATATAAAATTTTGGTTAAAAAAATCGCTATTCACTATGTGGAAGTTTAATAAGCAAATTGTGCTCTCGCTCAGTGGGAAACGGTTATTTGCATATAATTTCTGTTAATGTTGATAACGGACACTTATCGCTGTCAGAGATAATAAGTATAAATATTACTTGATAACAGAAAAAAGTTGTGTACTTGCTATTTTTATCGCATATGATTTAATTGAAGTGGCAAGTAGTTAAAGTGCAATTTATTTTGTTTACTCAATTTAACTTAACATACACTAACACTTATACCAATATTTAAAATTTCTTATATTAATTATATTAAAACTATATTTGTAAAATGTTGAACGTTTGGACGTTTGTTACTCGTACCAAATCAGACCATATATACGATTTTTTCGAATAAATCGGTCAGTGGGTCACCCACCGGGAGAAATTATCCTATATTATAATCTCAGCTGTTAAAAAAACGAAAACTTTGTTAGATTGAAAACAAAGCAAAGCATAAGCAAATAATAGTACCCAATACACAAAATTTTTTTGGTGCAAGTCCATAGAGGGAGGTAGTGATTGAATTTTCAAATTGTGGGCATGGTTGGAAAAGTAATTAAGAAAGCCTTTTATCTAATAGGTATATATATATATACATACATATATATTTCAAACAAATTTCGAGAAAATTTTTTTTAATAAAGATTTCTTTAAACATATGAGAGAATTCGTCTTAATCAGGGGTTTGCTCCTGAGTGGCCGAAGGCCTCTTCAGCCAAGATTATTTTTTATTTTTATTTTTTTAATTTTATTTTATAAAAGTTTACATAACAATAAAATTATTACATAAACTAAAGATAACGCAGCGCTAGCATCGGAGGCTTTCGGCTGGCATGTTGACTAGGGCGGTGTCAAATACGTCGGAGTAGGTCGGCATCTCTGAGGAAATTATATATCCTGCTAATATTATTGTCTGTCGGGTTTTTTAATAACTGTGAGGGATTGATACCGTGGAAATAGTGTAGTCTTTGGGCATCAAGTTTCGGGCAGCAATCCAAGAGGTGGTTAATGCTGAGTGAAAAGTTACAGAACGGGCAGCAACTAGGAGCAGTGCCTTGAAGCAAATGTGAGGTTGTAATAATTGTGTGGCCAAGCCGGAGACGCGTAAATGGCGTTACGTAGTTTGTCGGCATGGTCGGAGTGAAGCCAAGATTATATTTATGGAGTTACAACTAAAAATAATGTGAACTATATATTGTTTCGGAGGGAATTGCCCATCTCAATAAATATAATTCGCAGCAGATCCAGAGGCGAAACCTACTCTAAATATCATGACAATTTGTTTGTAACAAATCATATATCAAATGAAAGGTATTTTCAATAAATATACTTTTGGAAATGTTTGTTGACGTAGTTTTGAAGCAAAATATAAATTTTTAATACTACAGTTTCGATGTAAGTACTTTATGCTTTAAAAGCATTAAATATATTTGCATCGCCGTAAGCGAAGTTTGTACCTATACTCATAAAATGAAATAAAATATAGAATGTGAATAGGCAAAACTTTGCTGCTGGAAATGGGTTAACTGCCACTTCATTGTACTAATCCCTACTAGCAAACCTCAATGGCGCTCAACGAAAATCTGAATTTCTAAATAGCATCCAGTAATAATACATATGTACATACATACCTTCCCGCAATTTTATCATTTTGAAACTAGCATGTGGTAAGCACGTTTGGTAGCGGCCAGTGGCATTGTTACTCCACACAATGCATAGCGCCAACAACAAAATAGCAAGCATATGAGAAATATGCTCAACATTAGCTATGTAGGTATTAATGTAAGGTATACATATGTATATCCTTTGGGCGAGCACTATCATTCCATTTCATTTGGTAGGTGTTAATTTATGAGTGTCAACGCGATGCAGTATGACCGGGAATGTTGACATACTTTCGTGCATAAGGACTAAGCGGTGATGTGACGCAGGGGAGTGTGTGTTGTTGTCATATCATATTTTAGAAATAGTCAAATGCTGAGTGGTGAAATGTACATATGCATGCATACATATGTATATTTTCAGACATTCTCTGGCGCAAGGATGAATGGTTACATTGAGTCTAGGCGGCAACAGCTGCACTTTTTGGAAATTTTAAGGTAATAAAAACATCCTCTTTTCAAACTGTTGTGGCATATGCTAATGTTTTCTTAGAGAATCGATTTCAACACCGGCAATTAAGTAAACTAGTTGTTGCATGATGTACAAGAATAATATTGTTGTAACAACACTAGTTGCACACAAAATCGGGAACAATGTGTAGGATGAGCAAATGGAGGTGGTGATGACATACTGAAATGTTCAATTACACGAATATTGCACTTCTGAATATTTCAAATCAGAAGTGCACTTTTCTAGCTGAATACCTCTGATTAGCCATTTTTATGCAAGCGAATTGTTCACACGCTTAAAACGTCGAACACAATACTCGTACTCGCACCTGCGAATTTCAAGCAGCAATGCCCATTTCTTCAAGTTATTGTTGTATGTATTTGTATATGTATGGCTGTATGAAGTTCCACTCGAGAGTGGCATTTTTACATTTCCAACAATTTTACAAAAGCTTTTTCTATTGTCCGCTACTGCAAATGCCATTTTTACGAGGGTACTTAAAAGTGCAGCTTTTCTTTTTTGCCACTCGAATTGAGAAGTGAATCGAGTGAATGAAAATTGCTGGTATGTTTGCGCAATTTATGTATGCACATATTTTTGTACATCTGTGTTCTTACAATTTTTATTGGCATAAGTATAAGTGTTTTAAGACTGTATTATAAATACACTTGAGAAATTTTTACAATGCTCTGTAGTTAAAATCAAGGAAATATATTTACTCACCTCATTTTTAGGGATGCAATCTTATATCCAAAAAAAAAAAAAAAACATTGTTAAACAACAGTGAGTTTGTAGGCATGTATGTATGTATGGATGTACATACACATATGGACATGATGAAAATAATACAGAAGGCGCCCCGCAGATCGTGGTACTGCTAACCACAGTATAATCAGTCGAAAACCTGAGGTTAAAGCCTTGAGGTGTGAAATTAAACGCATGAAGCCTTTCTTACCAAAGATGGTAAAAAGTAGCATAATAAATTGTTTAAAAAGTTATTCTAGAATGCACATTTTTTATGTAAGAAATAAAAGTTCGTTTCTGCCCATAATTTTTGCAAAATAAAGTTGTTTATCGGATTGCTCGGAATGCCATCACTAAGAATATTTTTTTTACGTAAAAATGCAGTACTGTTAGCCTTCATGGCAGAAGTTTATAGAAGTTAATTCGAATCACTTGTAAATCCTTGTAGAACGAGTGGCAAAATTAGAGCGTTTAGTTATTTTCATATACATACATATATCATGTATTTCTGGTTTTTTTTTTAATATTTTCTGAGTATAGGCACGATTTTAAACATTAATTTCACTTTTCTGCTTCAGGATTACCATAGCCCAGAGTTGTATTTTAAGAAATTGCTCGATAAAGTGTTTAAAATTTAACTCCGATCACATCGTGTCTATAACTTCAATAAATTACTTGTCCGTTCAATATTTATTGCTCTAGTTGAATAAAAAAAATTCGTAATCCTTTTAAAATCGAATCTTTCGTAAAAGAGAGGAGAAAACTTATCAGCGCTTAAGCCAGGGTGTCGCAAAGAATAGGAACAAAAGCAGAATTAAGTGCATTTTCGACAGCGACAAAAACAACAGAATTGAGTACATCAGCAACAGAAAGAGAAAAAAGTACTTTTGACAGAAATAAATACTGTGGACTTTGGACTTTTCGAATTAGCTCGTAACGTCAAATATTTGAGAAACTCTACACCAAACCAATATTTTGTATGCCGCTATCCTTTTTGTTGAATAATAATACATTAATATTGTGAATAATAAACACAAAATATTAAAAATGACGCCTTGATTTATGTTTTTCTTCTTTGTTGCACCAACACGAAAAAAGGTAACAGAAATAAACGGCAACAGGTTCAGTCAGTTTTTTGTTTACTCGTACTATGACCAAGCGCCATTGAATTCGAATTAAAGTCTAAAATAATCCGACTGGTTTTGGGTGAGGATTTTTAATAGTTCAATGGAGTCCTTCTCCTTAATAGTTGGGTGAAAAGCCCTGGTGATTCCGAATATTACATCCGTTTTTCATCATCCTGGTTTATGAAGGATTCAACTTCAGCTATTTATATAACTTTATAAAGAGAATATGATAATCTTAATTATTTTGTACATGTATGAATTATTTTACAACTTTTCTTATCCAAATTTTTTATTGTTCTTTATTCACAAGAGATAAATAATTCCAATACATTTCATTTGAATTTATACTATAAAGTTAGCGAATATACTGTATTCAGATAACAAAAGACTCTCCTAATATGGGATATATTTATGTCCGTTAAATGTTTAGCAAATCTTTAAAGGCGATACATTTTTTTAAACCGCGTGTATACTTTCCAGCGTGTATAACAATATTTGAATATCCATTAATATTAAAAGCGAATGTTTTCTGAAATATAAGCTCAACATTATAAGTGGTTTATTGCTTAGCTTCCTAATATCTCTGAAGCTAGAGTTTTATGAAAACCTTTACCTACGAGAGTGCGACTATGTTTTCAAATTGAATGGTTATAAATCACGGTCACTCGAACAATCCAATACCTGCGATGATCAAATAATTTGGAACTTTTAAAATATACCAAAATTTGGAAATCGCCAACGTCTGTAGCATTCTGCTAATGCCTTGGCGCTTGAAATAGTCGCGAAAAATATTCGCTAAGTACTTTCGATTTGTCAGTCATGCAAGTTAATGCAAGCCTGAGATTTGTTAATACTAACTCACACTCCCTTATACCCCTCCAAATCTTCCCTTCACACATACCCACAGTCACCCTTTTATCAAGTTCCACATATCACACAGCTAAATAAAATAAATTTAATAATAAAAGCAACAACGTGGTCGTTTTTATTCCTGTCCATGTATTGTGGTTGAAACCACTTGAAAGCAACACGCAAAATGAATCGAACATACAATATATGAAATTAAGGGAAAAAGGAAATCGTAAATGTACCAAAAAGGCAAAAAAGGAGCTGCTTGTGTGCGGCAAAAAAAAAACAATCGATGGTTTTGTTCAAGTCCATACTTTTCGACTACATACATATGTATGTGTGTATTTCCTCAAACGATTTTCGGGGAAGTGTATTTATTGATTGTGTAGTGTCGTGGTATCTTAAAGGCGTCTTATTTGTAATTTTACTGTATGTATGGATATTTGCGCTACAGGCGCCAGCTGAGTTGTTTTGAATGCTTCATTTGAGTTTTCCTATGTGGGTGTTCTATTTCAATAAATATTGTTTATTTTGACAACAAATTCGGTTATTAAGTTTTTCTCTATTTTAACAGCACATCACTGATAACTTTTCTCATATTTCTTTTTGCAGGCGACAACACGGTTTTATGGCAGGTTCGCAAAAAGGTGGTGGTAGCGGCGGCGGAAGTGCGTCACATAGCCCGGAAAAATTGCGCGGCGCCACGCAGGATCTATTCGAGTTGTTGGAGCGAGTGCAATGTTCACGTTTGGATGACCAGAGATGTGTGTTGCCGGCGTATTTTTCACAGGTATGTACCACAACACAAAACAATAGATTCAGTTTGGGTGTCTGTCTACGGATTTTACGAGCTAGCGGGTCAAGACATTAAAATTATGCACAATAGAACTGTTTATATTCAGCCGGAAAACACCAATGAAATGTTATTATTTTTTTTAATGGTTTACGTTTTGTTTGATAAATATGACCAATCGTGAATTGTTTTTACACAACTGCAGGCGTTTACTTTCTACATACATATGTATGTACATAGGTGCATCCGTATATAGCAATGAATTCTGTCGATCAGTTCAATTGGTGTACGAAGTTGCACGTGACTAGAAAAAAAATCGTAAAATTTTTTTCGTTACCGCAACAAATACTCATACACGTAAAAAAATCAAATAAATTAAGGACATAAAAAAGTAGCTCAGATTATCCTCAGAAATCGGCCAAAAACACATACCATACTATCAGCTGGCGGCTGCAACGACCTACGACAAGGTAGAATCCATTGTTCATATTTTATAGGAATGTTGCTCATGCTTTGTTTCATGGCAAGAGTCGCTAAATTTTATTGCGGGGACAAGAGCACTTTGTACTTAGCAGCATTTATATCTACATACATATATGTAGGTTTTTCTTCTATATACATATGTTTGTATATATAAGTATGCATCTACATAAATTAGACCGGGTCGGTACTGGTAAAATATTGGTTGTTATCCCCGAATACCCATTCAAAATTGAAAGTTTTGCGCTAGATCCGCACTAAATAGCTGCAAGCAAGTTTCTCATTTGCTGTATAAAAACTTTTATTATTTAGGAAATAAAATTGAACTTTGTTGATAGAGGTACCTTAGGTCAACATGGCATAAGTAGCACTGAAAAATACCTACTTCTTATTTGACACTAGAACTGTTTGCAGGTCTGGGCTGAGATCAAAAAACGTCGTTAATCGCCTATGTCCTATACGCAGTTGCGCTAGTTATTCACACCAAATGTAGATAGGTCCTTCCATTGTGTTCGTGGGCGCCCTTGCTTTCGTTGTCCAACCACCGGTACCGAATTGAAGGATTTGCACTGAGAAATACCTACCAATGCTATAACACACATGTTTGAGGGTCTTCTATTTATGGCCCATCAAAAAAAGTACATAAATACATGAAAGCAAAACTTGTAACAACTTGGAAATTTTACCAACAGCTGATTTCAGGTTGGCGGACAAACCAAAAGCGAAAATAAACTTGAGCAAAATCTTTGCTCATGTATGTTCACTAACCTATTGTCTGTCTTTTATTTTATTGACTTTTTTGTGTTTATTGTATTCAGAAATTTTAGGGACTAGCTGTTTATCTTACTAGCAATTTGTTTTAAAAAAATTTCCAGCAACAATTTGCAACTTCCCCACTAAAAGAACTATAATTTTTCTTAATTAACTTCCCCTATTATGCAAGTTTTTTTTTATACATGCATTTTATTTTCTCGCGATCGTTAATACCGATTCTGCTCAGTTTTTGAGCACTAAAAAATTATGATGTTTTCTTACCAATTGCCAAATTTTTTTATAAAATTATTTAAAAATATTGACTTTTCAATCGCTTTAAAATAGATTTTTTGTCTAATATTGTAGTAAATTATATTCATTTGCTATGCAATGCGACGAAAGCTATTCTAGTTTTTCTGTAGACGCGCAACGTATAATATTTTCTATAGAATTTATGCTTGGTGCGTTAGTCGAACGCGAACAGTTCGGCGAATACTAATATCATTCTCACATAAAACTTATTTCTGTACGGGAACCGACCCGGTCTAACGTACACATGCACACAAAAACACATAAAATGATTTTTCTCTCTTTCCTGGCGCACGACAAATATAGTGGTTATCCGGGCGTACTTGGAGGTAATAAAAATTTTGGCATGTCATAAAAATAGCGTCATAGCCCAAAACGAAAATAAAGCATCACATTTATAAAATAATACTCATTGTATATCCGTACATACGTGAACAATCGTCTTCATTAAAGCTACAAATCTACACTAGTATTTTCGGGCTATACCGCACAAGTCGTTTGAATTAGTGCAGTTGTACGATAACACTTCCACTACCGTGGAGTTGCAACCTCTAGCCCCAGTAAAAATTGAACAACTTCAAAAATCGCAACGCCTGCATTCGGTATGCCTTATTTTTACTTTGAAAATAGTTTAAAACCGAAATAAAGAAGAAAGTGAATGAATACATGGATATACATACATATATTATTTATAATAGGACAATAGCGGAAAGTGAAAAAATCGATTGGAATTATTCTTTATTTCTACTTTCTGTTGATTTACCGTTGAGATAGAGCTGCACTAACTTTTAACTTTTGTTTTCTATTAAATGTGGATAGCGCCAAAAGTATTTCTTCTTTTATTCGAGTCTCATCACCCTACCTAAAGTCATATTTTCGCAATATGAAAATGTGTTTTGTATGAAATTTTTAAAACTGGCTCGCTTGCATATTCTCAATATTAATTTGTAATAGGTATGTTTTGGTTTATTTAAAAGAGTTTTGTAATATCGCGTAATTTTTTCGAGATGTTGACATACTAAGTTTTTGATTTGTATTGATTTGTAATTTTTGGTACATTGATTGTTCAAGGGCCACCCTGAAATAGTACGGCGAATAATTTTTCTGAACACCTACACTCAAAAAAGTTCACATTTAGGGGTAATTTTGACCCACGGATTTGCCAGTCATAGCCGTAAGATAAAAATCTTTTAACTAAAACCAAACTTTAACTTAAAAGATTTTAAGTTTCAAACAATCATAAACATATTGTGAAATGATATTATTTAGAGTTATAAAATGCGAAAGTACGGAATTAAACAACGACGTGAGAACTATGTCGTTAAACTGCTTTTATCTTATTTATGACTGCGTGTCAAGCAAATTCGCGACTTTTAATTTTAATTCGCATTGCACTTTTTCGTTGATACAAATAGTTCTTATGACGAAATTGCAACATGATATACGTAAAAACAGATTACCTCGACACAGATTACAAAAAAACTAATAAGTAACTTGTGTAATAATTTGAAAAAATCCCGTCTTCTGGTGTTAATTGATCCTTAGGTAAATACCACAAAAGCCTGGGGTATCATGACTTAAAGATCGCGTTGTGCAGGAGACGGAGTGCGGATCTACTATTTAAGCTCACTGGAAATTTTCATACATAATATTTGTCAATATTGGCCCAGTTGAGTAATTTCCTAGCTAGCAATTACTACAGTAACTAAACTTCATACGTTAAATTTTCTCTACTAGGTATAATACAATCGCTTTGTTTTAAAAGTTTGCGCCAGCGCATTTTATTTATTAGCAATAGCCCCCTCTAACGGTGAACATATGTGACATCATCGTGTCTAACAGACACTAGATGTCGCGAAAGCGGTACTAGGCCAATTATCCATCAGGTTTGTGTCTTTGCTGAATGTCGGTGGCACGAAGTTTAACGAATAACCGTTTATAACAGTTAAACGCAGCAGCGACACAAATTAATTTGGTTTGGGAAATAGTGGTAAAACATGTAAATAGGGGCATTCTAATGGCTATCGAAATAATTTTTCAGGTTTGCAACTGAATACACTTACAAATAATAACATTTATAATATTCATTCGTAAATGTAGTCTAAATTTTGTGTAAAATATTTAAAATAAATTTAAAATGCGTTATTAATCTATTAGTATCTTCTAAGATGTCTTATTATAAATTATTTTAAATCCTTTTTATTCCTAATGAATAACACCGTTAGAATTGAACCTAGTCACATAATTTATTACAATTGTGCTATAAATAAAGATATCCGGGCATGTTCTGCAATTCACTTTCACTCGGAAATTTCCACTTCACATGGCAGTTTCAGATGCGCATAAAACGCGAATTCACTCGGAAGTGAATTGCAGAACATGCCCGATCGACTATTGTTAGCCTTACCATTTGACAGTTGTAAGTTGTCGATTAATGAATTGCACAAAGCTGGTAATCGAAGTTAATAAATAGTGGTTTTTGTGTCGAATATTATTATATTATTTTGACAAATTTAAAAACGAAGCATGCTTTTAATTATACTTTTAAATATAATTCATACACATACAAACATACATACATATGTGCGCACAAACATTAGGTTGGGTAGGCTGATTTATTTTCTTATTTCCAATTCAATTTGGGCTGGGGCAATAAATCATTAAATACACCAAGCCGCATTGGCATAGTATGGAAATGAATTTTGTATGGAATGGAGAGTACCAAAGAGCTAAGCTTTTAATTAATGCTCTGAAACTTTAAACGTGTGTTCTAGATAACACAAAATAACTCTTTGTCTCTATCTAAAGATTGGGTTGACCTTAAGACAGCCCATTGCATAATAATAACGCGGCCACATATTGACTTTTGGCTAGTATTTGTTTAATTTTGCCTATGTTAAATATGTTTATAAAAATTATGAAAAATCAACTGTCATTCGTAGCTACTTGAAACTTTCATTTTATTATCACTATTGAAGCTACAGTCAGTGAAAAGCCGCTATCTCAATTCACTTTGGAATAACCGGTAATTAACAATCGGATCGAAAAGCTAAATCGGCTTCTGAATAGTAAGCAACAGGAATATTTCATAAGTAATTGGAACTCTCAACATCACCGCTACATACATATGTATGTATGTACATGCGCCCCAATCCATCCGAAAATCGATATTAAAATATTACAGCTAATCCTTCCGTTCTCCTTAATTTAACCGACATAAATCACATATCATAAATCAAATTATTTCACTCATTCTTCGCCAAAATTAAAATAGTCGTATTCGTTTCATCATCCGTTAGCGAGTGGCGAATCGAAGAAGCATTTGGTATAAATTAGCATCAACACAGTTTTTGCTTCTGTTTCCAATGTAATGTTTCCGCATCACAAACGACGAATACACACTAGAAGTGCATTTGATCGGCGTTTATGCGCAGCTTAAAATTGGTATAAATCTTCAGCATTCGACCAGTTTAATGAGGTATCACCGTACTTGCGATCGCCAAATCTAGCTAGCTATCGTTGTTGTTGCTTGTACGAACGCGAGCAGAGCTCAGACATCACAAGCAGAGAAGTGGCGAATCGAATGCACCTATTACTAAACAAAATTTAAATTTATTGACAAACGAGGCTAGGACTTGCTAGCTACTGTTCCTAATTTTAAGTAAAATAATAATTGCATTACTGTTTTTCTGATAATAAAAAAATAAATATTCATATTTTGTAGTAAGTTTTTGTTTAATTTGTTGCAAGTTATTACTTTAATTACTGTTCGTGATATATGTAAATCAATCAATAAAGATATATATGTTTGCACTCTCATTACAAATTTTAAATGACGCTATTGACTTATAAAAATACCTTACTGCCGCAGTGCCCTAGAAAACTAGGCATTGTCTTTCCATTTGCATTCTGTCAATGCTATAATGGTTTCTATAGTTTGCCGGCTATCCCTATCCCTATAAGTTTCCCTGCATACTTTCCACTCCTCCATTCAAAAATTCACACATACCCACATATGTATGTATTATGTATTATGCAGGGATAACAACAGCAGAGAAAATGGAGCGTCGCAGTGCCTTTTGTGAGCAAACTGCACTACTAATCCCCTACGCCGCCGCGACACATCCAAAGGTGTGCCGAAAGGTTGTTGCTCCATTTTGGCATATTTCTGTTGTTCGTTTCGTGTAGTATTTTGTTTTTGCTTTCTTGATAGGCACCTTGTAACTACGATGGCCATATTCTTCTATGTAAAACAAAGGCAGCATTTTCCAAAGTAATTTTCAGTTTTACGCACATATTTCTGTGTACGTTGGGTGTAATTGCACAATTAACAATAAAACTTGTAGTAAAATTTAATTCACGTGAATATTGACAAATAGTATAACTACAAAAATCGCATTTGAGAAATATTCGAATATGTTTTTAGCTTTCTACGAAACAAATCCTTTTAATGGGTTATATTATGTACTATTTTTATATGTAATCTATTTGCAAAATAAAAATTAAAAATTTATAATAATATGAATAATAAGCACCAAAATAACCTAGTAGCCAATTATTGAACTGATGGGAACTAATTTTCATCACTATGCCCCTTTCACGAAAGGTAAGTATCAAAACTATACGACGCCTAGCAGATTTTTTTCTTTTCATTCGTAAAATATTTGTTATTTACAGTTTGCTGAAATTTCGCACAGTTTTAGGCAACATTATTGTTACAATTCAAAGTTTTTGATTGGTTGGTGTACGGTTAATTTTGGTGGAATTACACGCTTTGCTATTCACTTGCAATCGTATCATAACGACAAGACATATGCGGTAGTTTTTCTTATTTTTAATATATATGTAAGTAGGTATGTATAACCTGACATCCACATACAGGTTCTGTATTTTACCGATGTATTGAGAGAAGTAACTTCCCCTGAGATATCTCATAAATGTGCTATAAATAGCACTAACGAAAAAAAAAACACAGTTTTCGGGTCTATGATCGTTTTTTTTTTGGAAATTTTTTTTTAAATATCTCAAAATGTTAAATCCAGATCGAAAAATTCCATTACCCACCGTGCTTGTGACTATGAAAATATATTGCAAGGACCTTAAAATACTTAAATTTCCTAGAGGATTTCGCGTACATACGGATTGAAAGACGAGTAATATTAAAAAGTAGAGACAGAGGCACATAACGTAACCACGCGAGACCTCTAAATATTCATATTCTTACACCAAATTTTCAGGGGATAGTTTTTACCCATAATGAATGCTAAAAAGTCAAAAAACTAAACACCATTATTCGCACACGCAAGCAAACATGTAAGAAAAATGCCTACGGGCTTATAATTTTTACACAGGACATAAAGTAAACACCATCGAAATCTACGACTACAATAAAACGGGAAATCATAAAATACAACCGACAACAATTTTTAACTATTGATTTTTAAATCCTACTAAGAGGATTGCCCCGTTTAAAGGCGATATACATATATGTATGTATTATCCTAAAATCGGTTGAGGAAAATTATTGCGATATGTACACATTGCCAATTTTGAGTCGCAAGAGCAAACTTCAAGCGATTTGCCTACATACATACATACGTTGCCCGTCCATATAAATATCCATAAAATTCTGTAAAAATCTGTGTGAAACCATCTGCATTAAGTGGTAACTGGCTATATAGCTAACTATGTACATATGTACATGTACATGTTTAAAATAAGTATATATACAAAAATTTAATAAGTGCGCTCTTATCAAATGACTAAGTCACAACAAATGCGACGGATAACAATGGTAAATCCCGTCGTCGTTTTTGCTCCGAGTTCGTCAGTTACTGCTCGTAATATATTTTTTGGGTATATTTTTTGGTAGCATTAAATATGCAATATCTCCAATTGTGCGATTTCTTGCAGTTCTTTAAAACCATAAATATCACTAAATATTCCATCCATAGAAGCACTTGCAAATGGCAGCGACAGCTACATATGTATATACATACATACGTATGTATATATATGAAGTAAATTTATTTAAAATTTCCACTATGACAATAATGCTACATTAGAACTACTTAAATTATTAAATAATAAGCTACGAATAATGCCTATTGGAAGATATGGGTCCAGCTCTGCGAGTTTTTTTTTAATTTACGCAATACAATTTTGGAAATCCTACATAAACTAGTATGTAAAATGCATCACCCCACTAACACCCCACGACTACATACATACGACCATAATAATAATAATCATTTGGCGCTTACACTATTTAGTTTGATGACAAACCTCCCAGTGTGTTTATCCAAAAAAAAAACGTCTCCCAAAAACCATTTGCCGTTCGGAATCAGCGTAAAACAGTAGGCCACTCAATTTGCGTTAAAACATCAAGACGCACACCATAAATTATAGGAGGAAATCGGCCAAACATCAAACAATGATGTAAGCGACAAATTATTTTTTTTTTAATAGGAATATTTAATTAAATTATACACGAGTTATACATATGTAATACGAAAATGTGGGTGCGAAAATGTTCGATTCGCTGAGGAGAAGATGTATAGCATATAGAGGGTTGCCACCTGCTTAAAAAGTCGAGTTTAATAAGGTAAACCACATTAATAAGAAATAGTAAAATATGGGTGTCAAACGTTTCGTTTAGCTAAGGAGGAAATTTATAGCTACCTATATTTTAAAGAATAGCATATAGAGGGTTACCACCTGCTTGAAAAGTCAATTTAATTAAATTATACACAAGTTATATGAAATAGTAAAATATGCGTGTAAAACCATTTATTTCGCTAAGAGAAAATTTATAGGTATATTTTGAAGGCCTCCTTTATTAGAAGTAAAATGTAATCAAATTATACAAAAGGATATAAAGTATTAAAATATGATGTCAAACTGTTTGTGTCGACGAGGATGAGTGTCGACATCTGAAATGCGTTTTCTTGTTACAAAAGCAAAGGGAAATTAGTAAATAAATATAGACAGGACAACGTCTGCCGGGGTTTTCTTGTATGTTATAAAAATAAAATATATTCCTAAACTCATATCTCTTAGGAATATCGAACGACATAAATACATTTCGGTATCACTTTCCTGCAATGTAATTAATAGTTTTTGCTTGGCATGAAATGTGAATATTTTTTTTTTTTTATTAATATTTTCTCAAAAATATTTGCGATATTTAAGCCTGCCGATATTTGTTCATCAAATTGTCGTATGACAAAAATGAATTTTTTAAACTTGGTTCAAACCATATTTTCTACATTCATGTTTAAACAGTTGTTCACAGAGATATTCTATTGAATTTTTTCACTATTTTCTCTTCATTTATTTTGTTGCACCTGCATATGGATGAATGTTCGTTGTATTTCTCTCTATATTCACATTTTATGACCGCACAAATTAAATCGTTCAACCCTACTTGGACTTCCACTTTTCTGGATTCCATTTCAGTTAAACGCCTGGGGCAACAAGAACAACTTCGAGGACAAATGCTATTTACATAGAGGGCAACATTTATTTGTTTCCATGGCAGACTCGCCTACCTCATCATGGCAAAAAGTCTCACGATGAATGCAAGCAAAGCAATCCCCTCGACGGTGTTCCAACGAACGGGTTGAAGTTGTTAATTGCCTGGGTCGCCCGATCTTTCGCGAATGCATTTAAAGATACATTCTAATGTATCCGCATATGTTCATTTATATGTGCGGGAGTATTACCTGAATGCCACTAGTCACTGAGTCATTGTGTTGATCTTGTTGCTTGTTACCAGTTTGTTGCTCTCGCATGTAAGATATGTCAAATCAAACTGCATTTGAAAGTTTTACAAGCCAGCTGTGCTAATACTCATATATGTACATATATATGTAGATCTATGTGAATAGTTTATGTTGTTGTTGGCTTTGCCATACCCTTGATATATTACACGGCTGTATCTCTGCACACCTCTACATTGAACCATTGTACGTCTTTTCAAGAAAATGACGAATTGTAATACGAGAGTGCAACGCTGCATGCAACAGCAACAGGCAACTGACGAGCAAACTTTGAGGAATAAAGAAAATGTGTACAACTCCAGCACATTGTTACTATTTGGGTCTCACTCTTACTTCACACAAATAAACAGAGATGTGTACTTTGTAAAAAAAAAAAAAATTACTTCCACATATGGTAAAATTTGTAATTATTTGCAGACCATTTTCTGTGCAAAAAAGTATGTGTCTGGGAACTGAGGCATAGCCATGTCGGTGTTCGACATGAAAATCCAAATTATTACTAGCATAAACATACATATGTAAATATGCATGTGTGTATGCATGTGTACATATACTTATATGTATATGTATGTATGTATGTATGTCTGTAAGTACATGAAATTAGTTTATGGTTTGAAACCCACAACTGTCGCCTATAATTTGCGCGAGATATCCACCTACAATCGTGTGCATATATGTACATATGTACATATGTACATATGTATATGCATTTTAGTTTATAAATATCTGAGTACATTTGTATTTGCGCGGTTATTTCGCATTATACTTTGTATGAATATTTAATTTCTGTTAATGTGCTTTGATGCGGTTGGAGGAACAACAGGCAAACGGCAACTATGTATGTATGTACATATGACATAACATGGTTCATAAACATTAAAAATATTTATTAATGCACATATGAACAAACAAACATATACATATATGCACATTCATACATATGTATGAATTTATCAAAGAAGCTAACCGATGTTTAGCATCAGCTTGCCCTCTAAACTCGCCACAGGATATGCATTCATGCCCTTCACTCATATCTGCATTTACTTAAAACTGAACTTAATTTATTAAAAAAAAAAAAAAATACTGCTTTTCATTTTGTGAACCGGCGCTGATGCGTCAAAGCGATCCTTTCAAATTCACATTTCATGCTGAAGTGGCCACCTGAAGCGTTTTAGTAGTGAATGCCAGCAGGAGCAACGACGTCGTGGAGCAGCTAGATTGTTGAGAAGTTGTGGGAAAATCGACGAACATATGAATATACATACCTATGGACTTGAAATAAACATTTTCAAATCTTTAAACTTTTTGGTTTGGTTTTTCAAAATCTATTGCATGTCTCATGATTACCGGAAATAGTGCGAATGCATTTCCCTAGTCTTAAAGTATTTTATTTGCGGTATATAATGTTGCATTTATTTTTTACCTAACTGATAGTCCTAGCTCTGGTAGCCGGTACTCCATTTTAGTTTATTATAAATTTAAAATAATAATAACAGAGTGCAACTAAATTCTACGTACATATTTGATGGAACTAAAAGCAAGAGCAGCAAATTTTGACCTCCCATAACAAAATCCCCAAAGGAGTTTTAGCCTATACCTATAGATTTGAATTTTTTGTTATACATATTTAAAGTTGGTGATTTTTAGGAAATTCTGTCAAATAGTTAATGTTATTATTTTACCGGTATATGGTGTAAAGGATTCCATTTTTATCTAAAACTTACATTAGATGCCGCTGCCAAACAATGTTTGCTTTTTTTGTAGTTTCATTGAAAGATAGTATTTTAACTATTTTTAAGACTGAGAAATTCCTTTTCGATACCTTTTTTATTAAACTAGACGATGCTATAGAAACCATTTCATTATTTTTGTTAGAAAACAACATAATTTTCTGTTTCATCAAATGCAGATACATAAAGCTTTTCACTGTGAAAAAATTCTGCTCTGCATCAGAACCATCAAATTTTCATGTTATTCGAGAAAGTTGTGCGTAATTGTTTAGTCTTAGCTTAAAGAGGTCACGATACTTCGCAGAAGACATCACAACTTTTGCCGAAAATTATTTAAATTCAATTGTCGAGTTGAAAATTAGCCACGAAATCATCAGGCGATGCTTGAATATGTTTGAAAAAATTTCACGAAATGCGACATTAACCTGCCATATTTTCTACGAAAAAGTTATTGAAATGTGTTCCGAGTACGAAAATGAAATAAAATTGCGGCGTATGTAGATGAAGAAATTAAATTAAATTGGCGGAGATACATACTCACCTACAATATATGTACATATGTACGTATTTTCATTTGTATCGCATTTTGTAGACACGGATTAATTGCGGTTAGTATGGATATCCGGTTAATATTCGTTCGTGCAATTATTCGGATATCCGGATTTACTAAGATCCGGTTAATATTCGTATAAGGATTTAGATATCTACAAAAAACTCAACGAATTGATGAACAATATTGATAACAAATACTTTTTGTACTTGAAACTTTTCATGCCATATTTTTGAACTAGAACATTTTCATGCCATATTATTAAATTAACCTATACTCACATAGATAAAATGATTCCGGGGTTTATTTTCCTGATTAATATCACAACCTTTTTGGGTACCCTATGCCCTCGTTTCTGATACTCGGATACTCGAATAATATATTGATTTCTGGATATCAGGAAGTTATGATAATATCCGGAAATGTGGGTTTTTCGTTTGAGTAACCGGATAATCCGAATATTTGAATACAGTTGAGAAAACCGGATGCAACTCCCACCCCTCGTATGAAATGATTAAATTCGTATGAGGTTTTTTAGCAAAAGGTATATTTTGAATTCTTTTTTGTTTATTACTAAAGGTCTTATGTATAATTTTATAGATTTCGAAGAGTTATTTTTCAAAAAAAAAATTATATATGTAAGGAAAACTTCCTAAAAAGAAAACGCGATAACGAAGATTTGAATTCCGCCCATACTCCGCCATACTTTTAATTTGATGTTTTTTTTTTTTGTAGGTGTGTGCTATTTTTCTCACCACAACATGGTATGGGAGCTATTTCGTTCATAACATTTTCGAGAGCGGGACTTCTTTCTGCTTCTTTTAATTTAAGCGAATTTAATCGCTTCCTCCTTGTATGCTCAATTCAATGCTGGGCAAATTGATTCATGTCATTAATTTTATAAAGTACATATGTAGGTATTTACGCACACATATATTTTTACATATACATACATATATGCCAGGTTACATAAATATGTACATATACATACATACGTTGCATGTGTATGTGAGTATGTGCTCTAATTCATACGCTGAACTTACGTATTTTCTATTTTACTTATTTACATTTGCTTATCATCGCGGGCTTGCATTTATTTTCCATATCAATTTTCACTTTGCCTAAAAGCAACTATTTATAACGCCTGAAGCATGCGTACATTTACATATATTTATGAATGTATACATATGTATATATATGTATATATATATATCTATATGCATGCATATTAATATATTTACATATATAGTTATGTAGTTTTAGCTTCAGTTTTTTTCCCAGAAAATAGAGCACTTTTATTCAAAAATATGCTTTATAGCTCATCCACATCAAAATTGAATGTAAATCGATATTTGTGCTCAGTTCCGGTTACAATCAAAGAAATATTTATAGTAATTATGGTTATATAAATAGGTATATATATATATTCATATATGTATCAATGCATGTACTTATATGATATATGCACTTCACTTGCGTTCATATGTATGCTTGTATATAAAAACTGAAATGAGTTTTCAACGCAAGTGAGAGTTGGTATACAGATATTTTTATTAACTAATTAAGTGATTAATAATTAGTTGCGTATTAGATTTCCCATACTAAAATCCACAACTTATTGTGGGAAAGCAAGTGTGACTAAATACAGTTCGGGGCAAATCGATATGGCATATGATATTTAATTTTTTTGTGGGATGAGAAGAAAGTATTGTTTCAAAATATTTTATTTTAAAGCATATGCAATAAAATGTACATAGACGGGATGAATTTTGTATATACATATGTACATACACACATACATATGTACGTATGAATTCGTATATTCGTGCTTAATGCTTGCGAGTGGCGTCAGTGCCGTGAAAAGAATCATAAAAAGTTACACTGGATTACAAATTTGAATTTATTTGCTCTCCAGACGCCACTATTCAATTAGTATGTAGAATTGCTTGCTGATTTCAAAAATCGAGTTAATTTTTTCTTTAATACTTTTTTGAGAAATTGCAATACATTGTTACTCAACAATATAAAGCTCAACAATATAAAGCTCTGTTTCATTGTGGATAAATAGGAAGTTTACAAATTATCAAATAAATATATCCAAGTCGCGCAATGTCAATGTATGTATACGGGTATTTGCAGTGCATAAATTAGAGGTGGGATATCTAGCTATGCGCTGCTTTCAACCATAGAGTAAAAAGGTCAATCGCAAAATTATTTGGTTTATTTAGTTTAGGATCAAATTTCCACATGATAAACTAACTTTTAGTACCCATAAATTAGGCGATCCAAAATCCTTTATAGCGATTCTCAAATGATTTCATTTGCTGGAGAAACCTTTTCCTATGCCCGTCACTTTCGACACCGAGATTTGCGGAGAAAAAATTGAAATGAGGGTGCAGAAAATGAATTTTTACAGACATATTTTCGCATTGAGAAAAAAGAAGAGAGATCGAAGGCTTTTTGTTGTCAATATGCGATAATACAGCTTTCAAACTCAGTTCATTGCACTCTTTGTAACCAAACTTTTTGAATAAACCTGAAATATCTTGGCAATAGCCTACATTATCTTCCTTGGTAAATGGTTATTGAATATTGGTACAATATTTATTGCATAGCAAAATTTCAATAAAATCATTTGTTTTTAAACTTTTGCTCTGACCTTCATAAAAAAGTAAAAAATCTATAATGATTAATCAATTTCTAAGAAATTATATACCTCTGAGATTGCTCAACTGATTTTCCTGAGATTTTTTTGTTGTTGAATAGGAGTATATTGCAGACATCTCAAAATTGTATCTATAAACAAGAAAAAAGTAACTGAACTTGGAATCAGCGAGCGATTCTACATACATACAAATTGGTTAGCAGTGTTCAGTGAACATTTGTGATGTAAACCAGAGTTAATATTAAATGCTAGTTCCAAATTGCATCTTTCGACTACTTTTGAAAAGTCACGTTTGTTCGATTTTTAGATTTTAAAGCAAAATCTCATTTATATTAACACCACAATGCATGCAACATTTTACTTCCTTAACGCTATGCATCAATTCGTTACAAAAAAATTATTTTCCGTTTTATAATCAATTGCATTCTTACTCATCGCACAACTCAACCGTCTTGACTCTAAAGTCTAGACCACCACGTGCATATGACCATTTTTGTTTACATTTGTTTCAATTTTAAGACAAATATTCGATTTTATCTCTTTCTAAAAATAAAATTTTTCGTTCGTGTTTGAAAGGTTGGCTTTTTGATTACTCTGGAACGCTTACTTCTGTGTTCTCTGAACTCGCGCTACCTCAATTCTTCACGAGCCCAAATAAAGGCTGCATTCATTTAGTAGTTGTCATCTACCAGAAGGTATATACATAGTACATACATACTTATACTCGCACATACATACCTATTTACATACATACACTGACATATGGAAAACAAACTCGTTTGGTGAATTTTCGGCATTTCCTTAAAAGAATTCCAAGTGCCAAGGTCGGGGTTTCTTTCATAATTTTTAGTTTAAATATTAAAGAGGCACGCATATCTGCCGAATAGCGGTTAATGTGTTGAGATATGAACTTTTAAATTTTTTTGAGTCCGTGAATGATATGTAGGTTAGCATATACTATGTTTGTATATTAACTGTACTTTCTTTATTTATTGATATCATTTAGTACAAACCAAAGTTTAATCCATAAATTGGCATATTTAAAATAATTTTGGATAAATTTGGGTCGCTTTTCAACATGCATATATTTATGCGAAGATGTGTGAGCTGGTTGATTTTGTGTTGTTTTAACGTGTACGAATATTTTGAATTGACGCATACATTTTTATCAGCAGCGTTTTGGGTTTACCAATGTGTTGTTTTAAAGAAATTATATAAAAAATTATAAAAATAAAATAAAAATAGTAAAGTAAATAATCAACGGAAAACAAAGTAACATTAAAAATATTTTTTTTGGTTGTAAAAATCGCTAATTTCTTTATCGCAGGAAATGGTATGCATTCATTTTAATTTTGAAATGCAATTTATTGCTGGCTTTGGGCAAACAACTGTTATAAAAACTTAAAAAAACATGCCAACACCAAAAATTGATATTGCTAACTCTCATCGTGAACAATCTGAAAATGCACATTTTCATTGCAGCTTCGTGCAGTTTCACTCGAATTATATCTACATATACTTCATGACATTCTCAAAATAACATACTCACGAATAGGAACTGGAGAAAAAGGTTGTAATGTTATTCTCTAAAAAGTTGCATTACAGTTACTTATTTCACAATAAGTCGCAATTTGTTGGCCGGAAATTGAAAATAATAAATTGAAAATAATTTTTTGAGTCTCCTTAGTATTGAAGTAGAAGTTGAGGTTTAGATTGAGATGAAGGAACGTCCTAATGTACATATGTACGTATCTATGCCAAAAAAACAAAGGTTTTGTTATATGATGCATATTGTAACGATTTTCCGTCATTCCTAGTCAAGTGTTTAGTTTATCGTTGGTTAAAACTTTTGTCGTGTGGTAAGATACAACCCTAGCTATAATGCAAGCTTTTGTGAAATAAAAACAGAAAACTAAAATTGTGGATTGCTCTAAATTTTTTAGTATTTAGTAATGTTATACAAAAATAAGTTTTCTTTATGGTATGTATGTACATATATGCGCTAAAACTTTCAGTTAAATTACCTTGCATTCTTTGTTTATGAAAAATTAATATTTAATTAAGAACTTAAAATCCACTGATCAACGTCATATTTGTATTATGTATTGAGTTCTGTCTCTCTGAAACTTACTATATCAATGCAATTCATATTAAGTAAAAGATTCCGGCAGGGTTCGCTTGCAACCACAATTCCATATATCCAGAGAGTCAACAGCGCCCAGTTGTCTACTAAAATGAGAGACATCAAACATGTTTGAAGACAGAGAAGAGTTGCCTTCATAAAAAAATAGCAATAGTGAAAAAATTAATACAGCACTTACATACATTTACCATACGTACAATATATACATACCTATATACATATACCAAAATGTGTGTGTATATATGAGTGAAATGCAAAAATATTTAAACAAAATGTAAGAACTGGCTCTCAGTGTCTTTATCTTATACTATTTTTATAATGCTATATACCATACTATATGTATCTATTGTACATGCTTGAAGTTTCTGAGTTATACAGCTGCATGAACCGAGGTAGCATTCTGATTCGTTATTTTGAATAAATATATGTATGTATGTACATATGAATTTAAGAATCGTCAGATAATTAATATACAATTGTTTGGTAGAGACGTCGATGTAATCGGCCAGATACATGCAAATTGCCTTATAATGCTAAATTATTCCAATTGACTTAAAGCTGAGTTGTTTATTAAATTTTGAAGAAAAACTTCGGATATCCTTACTTGTGCAAATCGCACATTTTCGAAAAAATCCCATTTTATGTAAGCGCAAGATATCTATTCATTTAACTTCCTTTCTACCACAAGTCAGTTGGCAACTCTGTGCTGCGTCTGCCGTCATAGGACTTCGCGTATTGTTTACTGTTCGCTCGTTTCTCGCTCACATGCCGCAAGCGCACGAACAAAATCCGTATCTGCGAGATACTTTTGTGCTTGTGTTTATTAAGCAACTGAACGTGGTTTAGAACGGTGTTGAATCTTTACGGACGGATTGTCGCGATATTCGTTACGCTTTCGTGAATGAAGAAGTTGTGCTTTGCTTATTTGGCTTTCATTGAGGTATTCTTGAATCTGGCCTAAATAGGAGCTCGATTTCGAATTGGACGGTAAAGTGAGACAACTTACGACTACGCACGTTGGTATTTGCGTGTATGTTAAAAAGGAATTTGTAGAATTGAATATCGGCGATTAACTAATTACCTTTGAGGTGTTAATCAGCGAAGTGAACGTGTGTAATTATAATAGATAAATTAGTGTTTATAGAAGTAGCGAAGAAGGGATTCCATTTTCGCTTCATATTACGTGCATAAAATATGTGTATTTCAGAATTATTAAAAAAATATGAAATACATGAAAACACGTGAAAACCTCCTAAGTTGAAACAACGAAATTAAATAGTGAGTGTTTAAAAAAAAAAACAAACAAAAAGTAGTGGAAATGTGAAGAAAACAATGAGTAGTTTTATGTTGAATTCATACCAATTCCTATGAATATGCTTTATGTTGACGTGGATTTTTATTAACGAACAAAATTTACCGTTTGGAAATGGGCAACAATGCAGTTTTATATTTTTCCTAGCGAGCCATGAGAAACGGTTAAAAGTATTAACAATCGCTAAAACGACCTCCCAGCGCTAAATGTACGAGTTTAGCTGAAACCTCAACCGAACGCCAACAATAATAAAAACACATGAAAATAAAAACAATAACTACAGCCACTACGACTGCGACTGCGACTGCTTCAAAACCTGCCAAACAAGCTGGTTAAAATTGAAATAAAACAAAAACAAAACAGCAGATACGTATAATAAAAACCTGCATACACACAAGTGAAATAAAAAATTCCAAAAGCTAAACCAGAATTTTTATAGAAAAAAATCAGCAAATACGAAAAACTAGCAATATCATGTAAGAAAAGTGAATGTGTGTGTGTTTTTTTGGAGGAAAAACGAAACGATATTTAAAATAAAACTGTAAATAAATAAAAAAATGTTATTTAAAATCAGAAAATAAATACAGAATAATAGTTAACGCTGCAACTGCTATACTGCCTGCAAGCAAAATTAAATCCCACTCTACACTTTCAGCCCCTTTCGTTTCAAAAGGGATGAACTTAACCAGACCACCCATTGATATATTGCGCCCAACTTTTGCGGCTGGTTTTGCCCAGCCAGTTTTGTCCACAACGAAGATAATAAAAAGAGTGAACCAAAGGGAATAGAATCCCTCACAGTAAATGTTGCTGATTCGGCCTACTCTTGCGGCTTACCATACCCACCTCGTCATACCCTGCCGCCTCCCACCAGCCAGCAAATCTTTAGAGCTGTGAGTATTTATGGATACATCGCCCACGTAGTCTGCAATTGTGCATGACAAGAACTGTCGAAGACTGTAAGCAACAGGCGCACTAGAAGAGACAATTTGGCAATATCTTCAAGAAAGCTGCAGGGCAGCAATTGTCTACTGTTAGGGTGCCTCTAGAGCGGATACTCGCTTTTCCCAAAGTAAATAGAAGTGAAGTGTAGTTGGAGGTTAAGTTTCTTTGAGCGCAGAGTTCGGAGTGAAGGTGGCATTTTATAGTGAAGGAGCGGAACGACGTTGGGTACGCCAAGCCGTCATGGGGGTACTTAGGTGGCGCGATCTACCTGGATCGCGAAATTCAGTCGGAAATAATAATAATAATCACAACAACACTGCTGGCGGAAATAATAACAATCGAGAGGTAAGTGACTCACAATTCTGCCGAAATGACTTAAACTTAGTTAAAATAGAAAATTGTTTGATTTTGGCAAATGCATTTATTTTATCGCAACATTAAAAAAAAACACACACACTAACAAATAAAAGTATTCAATTTACTTAAGTGCGTTGTCGCTGCCATTTAGAGATTAAAAGTGCCTTTTTCGATAAGTAGTAGACGAGAATTGGTTTGCCTGACAAAAATATCTGGTATTGCCTTTAATGTCAATACTACATGGTTTTCTTTCTGCGCGTTCTTCTGGCTTTGAACTACAAGTATAATTTTGCAGTAAATTTACATACATTTTGTATACGGATGTTCTTCTACTGATAAGTCACTTACGAATGAGTAGAAATCTAGCAAATACATTTATATACATACATATATACATACATACATACATACATATGTACGTGTGTATGGATATAAATGTCTACCAAAAGCGTGCCTTGCATAAAAACATCGGGCCATTGTTTCACTTTCCACTCGACACTCCTTGCTCGAGCTGCCTATCGATACTCATATAACATTGGTATTTATTTATATTTTATGCAACTAGTTCCTAATAAATTTGCTACACTTTCTACTACAAGTTAAAACAAAAATTGTTTGTTTGAAGGAATAGTAATATCACAAAGCTTTGCAAAAACTACAAATATCTAAACAGTAGTTTTATATAAGTTATTTAAAAATGCATTAGTTTTGCTACTAACTATAAATAAAACAAGTCGCATACTTCTTTCCTTGTTCAAAACAACCTTGCCTTAGACTAATTTGGGATTGCTGGAAAATGAGTATCAAGACGAATACATCTAAGGTGGAAGGAGTAGTACAAAAACAATATACATATACATATGTATGTATGCATCTACATATTTTGCTGCTTTGTGCTTGTGCGGCTTGGACTTCCAAATTATTTCACAAATTTATACCCAAATAACCAATGAGAACGAAACCGCAAGGCGAATAAAAAACTCAAATCACCTGTTCTAGTAACACCACCTTAAATGAATTCGATTTATTGAGTATAAATATAAATAATTTATATTTGGGTGATTCGGCACAAGGTGTCATAACGTGTGATAAATCATAGTCATAAAATTTTAGATTTCAAAAGTTATGTTTCTGGATTGCATTGAAACAAATAATTAAACCTAAGCAATTGTGTATTTTTTAAATTTTATGGCTTTATGACTTATGACACATTATGATATCTTGTGAATCACCCAATTGTTTGAAAATTATTGTGTGTCAGTATGACTGACAAAGTTGAGATTGATTAAATTTTTGTTTGAATAACTTGACGGAAAGGCGAGGTTTCACTCTCCAAAAAATTAATGTGTAGGTTTGGGATGAACATATATGTATGCACATTATCGATATATTCATATTTGCTCTACTAACTTTGGTAGTGGGTGTCAACTAATCAATTTCAAATAAGTAAAATTAGAATTTGTTTGTGACTTTCAAATTATTTTAATTAATTGCGTTAATTTGAGAACCTGTGACACCGTTGTGATTAGAATAACTTAACAGCGCAGTTTCGTACAGCAAAGAAGAATTGAAGATTCCGCAACGAAATTTCAATATCTTTCTGTTTTAGGATAAGATGTAGAAGCTCTTCTGAAAGATTTAGGTTCAGTGAAAGGTTGACATCCAATAAATACCTATAAGATATGTAATTATAAAATCGTTCAACAATTTTCTGTGATCGATAAGTTCTTTGCTAAAATATTAGAAAAAATGATAAAATAATTGCTAAAAAAATAGTAACTTAAATCTTAAACAACTTAATTATCAGCTTATTTTGTAATTCAGTAGAAACCTTTCAGCGTTAAATTAAAACCTATTCGATGTTTTAATAGGCTCATAGTATTGCCGCCGGTGTTCTACACATTTATATATTGATAATAATAATAATTTAGCGCTTCACCATGTAGCTTCATGTTTGGCCGAACTTCTCCTACAATTTGTGGAGTTCGGCTTGATGTTTTACCATAAATTGAGGGACCTACAGTTTTACGAAAACTCCTAACGGCAAGTGATTTTTATGAGAAGTTTGTTCATGCCGGAAATATATTCGGAGGTTTAACATTGCCTGACGAGGTCGATCGCTTTTCTATAATTTTGTTGTTACTTGCCCCGGTCAGGGTTTGATAATAGCTTTATTTTTGATCATTTACAAATTTGGTTTGCTACAATAAATAAATAGTAAAAATATGAGTTTGAATTTTTGATAGTACTTTTAACGCAACAACTACAATGTGTACTTGCTTGAATAGAGTTTCACCGAAGCTTCGGCTTCGGTTCAAGTTTACCGAATAATAGACAAAATATGTACTCATAATCGGCCAAATATTCACCTTCAGCTTGGAAACAGCCGAAGTTTAGCTTGCACATAATCCCTAATTTAAATATTACTCATTTATAAAAACTTGTTACTTTTACCAACGAACGTATCGAGAGAAAGACAAATTAAATTGAAATTCAGAATTTAAGTGGATAAGGTGGCGCTTTTTAAATATTAGGAAAAAAGTGAAAGGTATTTAAAGTCTGAGTGAGTTATTATAAATAATATGATCTAATTTTGTGCAGTTTTATAAAGCAATGAATAGCTTTCCAATGTTTATGTTTCTTGAACATTTCATAGAGAAAATAAATGGTGTCTTTTTTTTAATTTTAAATATGTATACCGTTCGTGCACCAAATAACGCACACCAATTTAAGTTTTTATAATCACTAGCTATAGGAAAACATGAATATTCTTAATATCGAACATTTGTACAAGAAATTAGAAAGTGATATTATATTTAATAAACATTACTTATTGTTATTTTACTTTGCTTTGTTTTTTTTTGTTTGTTGCAATAATATCACGTGTTCATTTTTTAAAATATTGTCTTCTGACGAAGTAAAACTGAAAAATTATTATTATTAATATAATAGAAGACAGTATTTTTGTCAAGAAGAGAAAACGCAAACATGCTTCAATTGTGGGTTGAAAATTCGGCTCCGTCTCTGGAAAACCTCGGCATTCGGTTGAACTTTGAATACAACTAAAAATGCGCTTTAAATTTTGATTGCCTTATGAATGGCATCTGATAACCTCATCTAAAATTATGTTATGTACTATTTCTTGTCACGACTTTGTACTATTTCCAGTTTTTACGAAATTCATGCACTTAATGTTTTACTTACAACGATAATAATTTACAAGTTTAAGTATTTATTATTCATAAATTGTACTTCTATGTAGTTTTCAGCCTTCTACTTTTAATGTGTTTATTATGTAAAGATTAAAGAAGAGATCACCTCTGTATTTGTAGTATTTTTGCCTTTTGGAAACTTTTGTTCATCATTGTGCGCTTTGCGTTTGGAGAGTTTCGCTTTTATTTTCTCAACGATCATTTCTGTTGTTGTTGAATATGCGAGTATAGTCGTATATGTATTGTACTTTGCAGCACAACTAATCCGTTGTAAATGTGTAGTGAACTGTTATCTGTAAGTTAGATCAGTAACTCCCTGGTGATGATTACCGTGTCGACTACCGCTATGCGTGAACTTTCTCCTATTTCAAACTACAAGCAAATATTTATAGTCAGCTTTCGGAAGCTGTGCATCAATTTACCCGGTAGATTAATTCTCTGGCGCTGTATACCAACAACAACATGCCTACATATTGCTATTGTTCTGCCAGTTACTTTATTTCAGTTGTTTATTGCCTTTTTTTCTGAAGCGCACTTTTATTTGCTTAATTAGATTTTTCTTTATCTCATGTGCGTCTGCTTTTAACTCGTTTTCCATACTCGCACGCTCTACTTATCTATGTATATATGCATACAGTTACTCACAAAATTGTTTATAAAGTAATATTTGGACCTGTGCAATATCCACAATATCGTTCGTGTTAATTATACTTATTTCCCAAATTTTTTGTAATGATATACATACATAGTTAAGTTTTCATGAAAACTTCTATATCTTACTATAGTCTAATAGTCCATTTAATTTTAGTTCCTTTACCATAAGGTGAACGTTTGAAATGGTTGGAAAATCCTGATAATGTTTGTAATTATTTTTTCTGCCGGAGTCACCTACTTACTTTCCATAATTTCCATGAGGAGGGTTGTAAGCAAACAAATTATAAAAAATTAGCTGCACTCTTTAGCTACTTTCACTTTACTCAAATTAAATGGGCTTTAAATCAACATACCCAATGAAATTCAATTTAATACAATTTTATGTGTATTTTTGTTTGTAATTTGTTGAATTTGACGTAGAATGAACTATATTTTTATAAAAATTTACTTTGAAAGCATTGTTAATTACTGTACTCTCAATTATTTGACTTACTGTATGTATATTCATAACAACTTAATCACGTAATTACATATGAACTTTCGTAGATACATGGTATGTGTATTTATGGTTTTACTTATGTAGGTATGTATGTACATATGTATGTAAGTATGTATGTGAAAGATGTAGGGAGCTATGATAAAAAATGTGTGGCTATGAGAGCATTTGTACCATTTGTATGATGGCCTAAACCTCTTGAATACATACATATGTATGTATGTATGTATGTGTTTACTTTTTTTCTGGTAGCATATTTCTGTAGTGTCTCAATAATCTGCTTATCAGCAATCTGCACCTTGTCGGTACACGGACTATAAAGCAATTATATTTTCATATTCAACTATGCATATAAATATCTCTAGTATGCACATACATATGTACATATGTGTGTATTTGTGTTACTTAAGTTACATTCATTTGATCGTTTGGCTTCAACATTTGCCTGCATATAAAATTCAATTCCAAATTATGGCCCTTCACAACTCGCCGCGGATTGTCGCCCCTTAACACCACACTGCTGTTCCACTATCATCTCACTCTACAACTTTTTGGTTGGCTTGTGAATTTTCCGCTATGTTGAATTGCCCTGAGTTGCGGTATTTTTTCATTATTTTCATATCTGCTTCCTCTGCTTCCCCATTCAGGTTGCCAGCCAGTCAGTCAGTAAGTTAAACAGCCCACGCTTTTCGTTTGTTTTGTTGATGCTCTTTTGCTGCAACTACAAATTATTTTCTTTTTTTCCGTGTGTAAATGTTGTACGGAAGGGTCCCAAACCGTTATTTATTGTATGTAAATGTACATATATATGGATTTATATATCTATACTCATACGAATACTTTAGTAAATTTTTTAAGTTTCTCATGTCTCTTTTTCGTCAGACGCTAATTCATCTCGGCGAAAGAGATCACTTCAACGCCCAGGTTAGTGGAGTGGTGGCCCAACATAGAGGCAGCGAGTATGCATATACATAGTTGAAAAACTCTTCCACCTTGTCTGCCTTCGCCTTCTATCCATGCAACGGCACAAAGGCATCGTGCGTAATTCGTCTGGGTCCAACGCTTCTTCGTTTTCTCCACAATTTGGCCTTTATGCGTGCAGCGCTAGCTCTAAAATTTATTGGTGCTTAAACCGAATTTAACATGTGGTTGTGTATTTTTGAGGGAGCGGGCATACATACATACATATCTGTGAGTTTGTTTGATTATCTCTGCTGAGTTTCGTAATTCATATTGCAAGAAGCTCGAAACATTTTCATACAGAGGTTTTTTTTTAGTTATTTGTGTTGTGGGTGTGCCTCCTTGAATCTTATGGAATTTTGGCTTATCGCGTTGTTCTCATTAGTTGAGAAATTTCTATCCATACGGTGGGGAGTAGTTAGTTAACAATTTCGTTATCACCTCGTGCGATCTCTTTTTATCCATCTCAGCTGACTCGAAATTCTTTAGATTTTATTATAAATAGCCTCTTGCTGAACTCGGTAGGCAACATTTTTTACGATAAAATATGACACGAAATTGCAACAATTTTGAATTAGCGTCAGATAGAAACATGTAAAATTTTTGGTTGTTTTCATTGTAATGGCTCGAAAAATTTCCAAAATTTAATCAGGAAAGTCAAATAAATTCAATCTTTACCATGACATCTATACTGGGTTACGGCAAACAATAGTTTTCAGAAAAGTTATTTTAAACTCAAGTTCTAGTAAGGACGCTGGTACTAACCGAAGAAAACCTCGCCACCACTACATTATCGACCTCTTTGGCCAATATTAAAATCGAGCATGCTCTCCTCACTGAAATACTAACATGGGATAAACTCCCAGAATCATAAAATACATGCTGGCACAAAATAAATGGTTCATTGTCCTTTGGCTATATCTCTTGAATAAATGGGTAAAAAATAGTAAGGGTTGTCACGGAACCCACATTAGAAAAGTAAAAGAGTAAATGGTAAAAAAAAAAAAATATTTTTCAACAACAAGTTGCTTTGAACAAACGTTTACTTCTTTGCATAAGCTCATCCCATGACTGAAATTATTTTATACAAGAGCAATATAGAGTAGCACGGTAAGGTTATAAATGAAACATATCTAGGTTTGTATTGACATAGTTTTAATGAAAATTCAATAAATGAACTAAGAACTGTAAAATGTAAAATATGCAAATACTTAATTATTTCTGCCCACACACAGCAAACGAAAGCGCGAACAGATTATTTTCTTGTTATTTTCGCTTGCTCATGACCTTTTCAATTCATGTGATACAAAATTGAAACTTTCATTGAATCTAGTAATTTACAATATCCCACTGTAGTCTGTTCACGGTGCCTGTGATTATACTGGGGCATTTGGATTTTATTATGGTTTGAAGATGATAAGACCGTTGCCAGTTAATTATACCCCTGTTTTGGACATTTTCCATGGCTTGATCTCTAGGTTTCTTAACTGATGTTCTCCTCTCAGACATTCGAGCTTAATCATAGAAAGAAATCTGGAACGTTTAAATCCAATTATGTTGCTGGCTACTAAATGTTGTCAAACATGTTATCACAATATCGTTTCTTCGCACAAATTCTAAGTATACTTACTTTAGAAGTTGCATAAACGAACTGACATGTTCGACACCATTTGTAAAAGTTATACCCAGCAAAACAAAATAAAAGATGTAAAAACCTAAAAATATGTCTACTTTAAAACTCTGATTATAATTGTCTCATATTAGCAGTTGACAGTAACTTAGGCTCAAGCAAATTTTTTAAAATTGAATCTGTAGTAAATTAATTTTTACCGAAAATGCCAACACATGCACCATTCCTTTTAATGCAGAACTTTTTGCATAATATCAAAACAATTTACAATTTCATTATGCAATAAAACTTAAATAATCTCAAATTTCTTCTAATATATGTGCAGTAGATATAAGCAGAGCTAAAACGAATTTCAGATTTCTATGAAGAAACTTCTTCCCACCCGAGAACAATATACGCACGTTGGCGTAGGGAGAGCTAAGTAGATTTTCCAAACAATTAGACGAGTTTAAGAGCACAATAAGATAGAGTTAAGGGAACCCATTGGATGACAAATTGGATATGTGCGGTCCATGACTGAGCTGATTAATATGGTTTCGACTTTATTGCATTGAAATAAAGGGGTTTTCAATAGGGACGCTACAAAAGTAGACCGATAGCGACAGCAAACGACGCCATATTTTTTCCCGCTCTTTTAACATTTCTCTTCAGTAAGATTTGCCATTTCATCATGGAAATATATACGATCCAACAACGAGTCGAAGTTATTAAAATTTACTACCGAAATTCGGAGTCAATGGCCTCAACTTTAAGAGCGCTACGTCCAATTTATGGTCGTCGTCATTTCTGGCTGAGTGGCTTCGTCAATAAGCAAAATATGCGTTATTGGACAGGCAGCAATCCACACGTACTTTATGAGTCAACACTGCATCCCGAAAAAATTACGGTTTGGAGCGGTTTATGGGGCGGCGGCGTCATTGGGCCGTACTTCTTTCGTGATGATCAAGACCGGCACGTTACTGTGAATGGGAATCGCTACCGCCTAATGATAACCGAATATTTTTGGCCCGAATTGGACGATATGGACTTGGACAATATGTGGTTCCAACAGGACGGCGCCACAAGCCACACAGCGAATGTCACAAACGATTTATTGAAAACCAAGTTTGGTGAACGTGTTCTCTCACGAAATGGCCTAGTCAATTGGCCGCCTCGGTCGTGCGATTTGACGCCGTTAGACTATTTCCTGTAAGCTACGTCAAGTCTATGGTCTATGCCAATAAGCCAGCGACGATTGATGAACTTCGTACGAATATCGAACTTGAAATTGCAGCAGTATCGGCCGATTTATGCTTGAAAACCGTCGAAAATTGTGTTCAGCATCTGGACTTCTGCAAGCGTGCCCGTGGTGCCCATGCAAAAGTAATCGAGTTCTATACATAATGACATCGAATGTACTTTCACAGGAATAAGGAATTTAATTCATATCCCAAACCGTTTTTTGTTTTATTTAAAAAAACTTTTGTAGCGTTCCTATTGAAAAACCCTATAGTTCAATTATCGCATATGCAAACATATAATAAATCTTTATGTTTGGCCGAACTTCTCCTATAATTAGTGATGTGTGTGTCTAACCTAAATTGGGGGACCTACAGTTTTACGACGACTCCGAAATGCAAATAAGATTTGTAAGAAGTTTTTTCCTATCAGAAGTACGCGCAGAGGTTTGCCATTGCCTGCCGGGAGGACCCACCGAATGAAGTGCGCACACACGCTACACACTCGGCTACTTTATTAAGTAATAAGTCGTCGATAGCAAACAAAATCATACTAAGTACAATGGTCTAATATTATATGTTTGTACATACATAGAAAGGTCAAAAAGATTCTGGACTCAACTTAAGAGTAAATCCCAAACCACTTCATAATTTAATGCCATTTGAGTATCTCATCGCTGAGAAACCTAGTCTGGGTAGACTAGACACTTTTTAATCTTGTACTTATGTTTAATCTAAATTTTTGTCAGTATTTTAATATGCCATATTTTACCATGTTTTTTGATCCCCTCAACAGGCTAGCACACTCTTATTTACATAGCTGAAAAGGATGTTGTAAGAATGTATTCATGTCGATATTTAATTGTGCACTACAAATCGGGAACACAGACTTCAAATATCTTATTTGAGAATAAATAAGAATACGACGTTGAGGATGGCCAACAATGTAGACACATTAATAGAAAGACAAAAATGTGCAACACACAAAAATATCTCAAGGTGTGTAGTCTGTTTACTTATATGTGGAGTTACACGGCTCAGTAAATGTATAAATATATATATGAACCTACATACATACATATAATATATATGTATACATTTGCAATATGTTTATGTTTCGTTGTATGCACTTACAATGTGCATATCTTTGCCATTGTGTGGTTGGTTGGCATTTTCAAGTGCCTGCAATAGCAATCAAGGTTCAAAAACCCGCGCCAAGGACTTCTGAATAAACAAACAAATTATATACAGACATTTGTACACGTGCACTCATTTACACACCTATTCACAAATAGCATACATGTTGCTATGTACAATATTTTACTATCTAGCTGCACTTGGGCTACACATCACGAATATCTGATTACATTATTGATTTTCGTAATAAACGAAGATGCGACTGTCAGCATGTGTTTGCACATTTATACATTTTTTGTGGACGCATATATTTATGTACAGATGTATTTACTTATTGCTATTTTATCTTATGATTAAATCATTTACTCCAGCAAACAATAATAAAAATCACCGCTTAACACCGATACATGAAGTGTAAACGACCAGTTGACCAGCGGGACCTGAAGTTAAATTTATATAGGATAACAACGAATTTTATTTGATTGCTGCTGCTTCCTTTCTATCTATGTATGTATGTATGTATGTACGAGTACTCGTGTGTATCTATTTATGTAGTTCTTGCATGTGCTATTATTTGGATGTGGTCTGGTTTAGATAAAATGACAGTAAAATCAAAGTAACAAATTTCCAAAATCCCAGCAACAAGCAGAGGCTCTTTTCAGTTAACAATGATAGCATACACCCACATACATACATATACAGGCACTTATACACACACATACATAGTACATATGTATGTATGAATATTAGAGTATCATGCTTGAAAGTCGGTCAGGTTATCGTGCTTTCTAAAACATACGATTGTTGAAGCAACAAAAGGGTTAAAACTCAGATATATAGACCGATCATCAGGAGTTCTTTTTTTTTATTTTTTGAGTAACTGCACTGGTAAAGTAATGCAACGTTTAATGGCAAGGTGCTTGCAAAGACCCCTTAAATTTGCCAGGTTTCCCTTCAGGTATATATATTTGAATTCATTTATTTTTTAGTAACTTAAATTTTTCAGTTTTTCAATATATTTCTTCTTCTAAGAAGGTTACCCACTCGTAGATAGTCTTCAGTTCTGGTATTTAGGTGGGTCAATGAAATTCAAAATATTCTTTCATACGCCCTACCACCCTAGTGAACGAGTACCTTAATGCATACGTTAAGGAAAATAAAAACACCAAATGGGTTTGCATTTGTTCTGTGAACGCCTAAATCTTTCTCGTCTGCAGCGCGTGCTGTTCTCGCCATACGATAAGGATGGGGTAAAGAGTCTGGCGCATTTGGTGCACGTCATGAATTATTCAAATATCCATTTCATTTGTAGGTTTTAAACAGCATTTTACCTACAAACTTTTATTCCGCTTGTCTCCTAAACTCTTCACCTCCTCTGCCACCACCTCCAGCTCCTCTCGGATTTACGCGTAGGCAAACAGAAGGCTAAAAAGCTGTACAATATAAACTATACAAAAATAAAACATTGAGTTGAGAGAGTCATGTATGAAAAGCCATATGTAGTAGATGGAAACTCCAATTTTCAGGCATTCAGGTAAGCTAACTTTTTAGCACTTCAGCGCTTGCGTCGCGAATTCATTAATGAGTTGACGTATCCCAAACCGACCGACCGAACAACCGGATATGCCTGAACGTTTAGGATTCAAATGCATAAAATTTATGGCAATGATGATGACGAACAATTATGTGACGCGACGTGTTAAGCCAGAAAGGAAACGGAGGAAAAGTAAAGAAAACCCAAGCGCTTAAACCTACGAGTACAACACTTCCAGCGAAATACACGTCTTCCTCATGTGGCAGAGCAAATGGTAGCTTATGTTTACATACCGACATACTGCATAATATGCATATTATGTGTACTTTAGGGTGCCTCACTAAAAAAGTGGAGGTTTTCCATCGAAATTTTTTAACACTTCCGCCGAAACATTTCGGAAAAGTATTAAGATTTACGTGAGCAGGGCCGATTTCAAAAGTGAGTTTTTTTTATAAATAAAAATAGATTTTAAAGTATTAAAAAAAAACACCATCTGAGATGATCAAAAAGTTTAAACTTAAAAGATATACATATGTACAGAGAAATATTTAAAAATTTGTTCAACGGAATCATAATAATGAGATTTGTCAAAAAAATTAAGGCATGCATTGTGTAAGAAAATAAAAGGGGCGAAAAATAGCATTATATCTTAGGATGAATTATTCTACCAATCTTCAAAAAAAAGGACAAAAACAACACTAAAAATATCATTATTACGATTCGGTTGAAATATTTTTTTTTTAATATTTGTATGCTTATCTTTAAGCTTACATTGTTTTATGACCTCAGGTGTTTGCTTTGAAAAATTGGTTTAAAAACCTGTTTTTATTTATAAACGCTCCATTTTTGAGGTATTTTCAAATCGGTTCAGCTCATTATTTAAAAATATTTTGGTTAATGTCTTAAAATATAATGAACTTTTTAATTCCGATGAAAAAGGAGTGGTGCACCCTAATGCACAGATCCACATACATACATATATATATACTTATATTATTATTATTATGTCTCCATGTGTTTGTCCGCATGACTGCTGTGAATGCAATTGCAAATTACAAATATGAATAGCAAAGTCGTTGAGAAAAATGAAAGAAGAAATCATAGCGTTCGAGTGTTTTACAAAAGCAAAAATGAATCTCACAGATGCACAATTCGACTGTCTTATGTACATATGTACATATAAGTATGCAAGCATGTAGGTTTGTTATATAGTTATTACTTGCATTTATTATACTTTGATGTATATGTTTATACTTATATATACCCAGCCAAAATCTCTAGGAGTCCATGGACGCATGTAAAGTATGTATACTCCGTAAGTGACAACGAGTGCTCCAAAATTAATTGCAATCAGTGTTGCCATTTCAGCCTCTTTCCGGCTAAATCTTGCTTTTTTATTTTCTTTTAGCCGGAAAAATTTAATCTAGCCTTTAGCATTTTTTTGCATGTTATTAAACGTGCTACTTCGATATTAAAGGAAAACATTATATTCCTATTAGTCGAAAAATCTGCCATCTATTGTAGAACTTTGGGCAGCTTTGGGCAACTTTCTAGTGCTGTTTTTAACCTTACTCCTCAGCTATGCAGAAGTCGAATGCGTTTTTAGCGCTATGAACATTGTCAAAACGAAACAAAGAAATATTATAAGTGCTTAAAATTTAATTAAAATTTTAAGTTGCAGATATAAATTTTGTTATGTGTTATAATATGAGACATAAAAATACATGAATAGACACAAGTTTATTCCTGTTAGTTTTAACAATTTCTTAGAAAAATATTTTCAACTATAAACATATTTTTATTTTTTGTTTTTAATTAAGGGCCCGTTTCTTTCTACCAGAGTTGCAAAAGAACACTAGGTAGGGTAACGAATTGCATGTAAAGCAACAATACTAACTCGGTGAAATATCCGAGTTGAGCCAGCTCGGTAAAATGATATCCGACCTGAGATGTAGTCTTGGGAAGTGAAAAAACTTCGCTATTGTGAATGAGTCGGGAAATTTCAGTTTAGGATCTAATTTTTTTTTATTTGCATAGTGTTTCTAAATGTATAACTACGTCAACCTAAAATTTATTTACACAGCTATTTTCTGTTCTTAAATATCACTAAACCAAGCGCATCTTTCATGAAAGATCCCAACTTTGTTGCTTTTGTAACTAAAGGAAGTTTTATCCGAGTTGGAGCGTTCTTTTGTAAGACAGGTACAATAAAACGGGCTCTAAATAATTTTATCTTTCGTTCTTGGCAATACAGTTAAATTAAGTTCGTATAACGATTACGATCGTTAAAACACCGCTACTGCATTACATATGTGGGCATATAACCGACCGAACTTCGGCTTCGGCCATCAAAGTTCGGTTCGGTTTCGGTACGTCATCGGCAAAAAAACGAACTATGGCCGAACATTTGTCAATATTTAATTACTTAAAAATTGCGTAGCTTTACTTTTAATATATTTATATTGGAAAAAAGTCAAAGCAGCTTTTAAAATTTACAGGTTCTGAAATATATTTTCTGTTGAACAAAATTACTTTCAAATATCTGCCTGCTCCTCCATCGAGTGTATCTAGTAGGCAATTATTCAGTGCTGCAGGTCAGCTTAACACCGATATACGGAATCGGTGGCAAGGTGGAAGGCTGAACGGGCTATTATTTTTACATCAATATAGGAGTATTAAATTTCGAGCATTAAAAACGTTTTCAATATCAATAAAATATCTGGAATTTCTTTAAATTTATTGATTATTCATTACTTTAGATCTTGAAAATGTTCAGTTCGACCCAAAAAAGCGGTGATCTGTCGTTCTCTAGTAACAATATACCACTTGGTCCAACGATTTTTGCAGGGTATATAACAATCCAACTGTAATACATACATATTATGTATTTACACACTGACATACATATTTACATATGTATGTACATAAATAAGTAAGTGCAAATCTAGAGTATTCTTTGTGATAGCGATGGGAAGGCAATTACTTCTGTACATACGTACTATGTACGTACATATGTACATATATTTGCCAAGGGAAATGGGACGCCAAAGGATTGACATTTGTGAGGGATTGGGCTTGGACAATGCGCTGCAGGAGCACACAGAGTAAAAACTTTGGGAAATATAGTAGAGGGCACATTAGACATTTCTGAGTTATGAGAAAAGCCATCATCACAATATGGAGCAGTGGTAAAAAACATATGCACATATGTAAAATTGAAATAAGCAATGAACATTTGTCTTGGAATATACGCAAAAAATTCGAATCAAAATATTCGGTAAACATATGTGTAAAAATGTATGTATGTATGTAATACACTTATATGAAATTACACAAACTTTAAATTTATTTTTGTACAAAAAAACCACAATTGTCTCGCTTTTCAAGGATAGATCGACAATTCATTCACCCTGACAGTTAAAAAATAAGAATGCACATTTTGTTAAATGTATACATATTTGTATATATATATAGAGTTGTTTTCCCTACATAGCTTCAAATTAATCTAAATTTTAAATAAATCTTCTATATGGCTTTATAAATATCCATATTTGTTTCCGAATTTTTTGTTTGGGAGTAAATCAACTATAATAATACCACATAAACTGTCATTAGCAAACTATTCAGAATTTTCTTCGTGAATTTGTACAGAAAGTTCTTTACGAACTCGGAAGAAATTATTTGAGAACCTTAAACACCCTTCCTATACTCTTAAAAACACTTTGCTTATTTCCAGTGTTTTGAGATGTATTTACGAAATTGTCAATCGTAATTTTATTGTAATATATGTACATATGTATGTATGTACATAGTGGATAGTTTAAAAAATAGGTTATAAGAAAAAAAAAATATTGAAACATCAATAATGACAGAGATATGGGTTGCACGTGAAACCAATTTTTTTTCAGCAGGTATATATGTATGTATGTTGGGAATGTGGGCAACATCGAAAAAAAAATTAAATCAAATATATATACATGTATGTGCACATACGTCAGAGTTCTTTCATCAGCTCTTTGAAGAAAAACTTACTTATGGATGTGACTTCTAATCCAAAACCTTTGCATCCTCACTTCCAAAATTTCTTTTTAGCTACGGGTCATTTGAAATAGTGGATAGGAAAGTTAAGGCATATCCGAGCTAACTAGTTTGGGTCTACATCGTTTTTCACTTCGAGGCCTGCCGTCAGTTCGCATTATTCTCAGACATTGCCGCCAGTTCATGGGACGCGGATTCAACGGTAAACTAAATAAGAAATTTTAAACTTTTTAAGCCCACAAGCCGAAAGTTGCTAGGAGTTGAAATATTCATTACTTGTTTCTGATAGGTGGGTAGTCCTGCTGCTTTACTTAGAAGTACCGCTAGTTAGTAGTGCCTTCTTATTTGCCTTTGAAATAAATACAACTTCAATAATCAAAATAAACTACTAATATTATTATTAAATAAGCTATAAATATGCAATTTATATTGGGCGCTGATTTATTTACATTCAATAGTAAACATAATTATGTATGTATTTGTTGAAAAAAAGTCAGTTTCATAAAAAAACTCATATAAAAACAATGTTTTTGTGAACAACTTTTAAACTACATAATTTAATACAAATGCAGCGTGCGTGAACCAGTTTCGGTTTTATATTCTAATTGGTCGTGCTAATTTCAAATGAATAAATTTTTAAGTTGTTGAATTTAAAATAGAAGAAATGTAATTGAAAACATTGCAAGATATGGTAATTGACTACTTCCTATGGCATCGCCATGTTAATTAAATCAGTTCGCTGTAGGGACAACAAATAGTTGTCACTGAAAAAAGTACATTTAAATTACTTTAAAATCATTGATATTAAAATATATTTGTACTGTTTAAATAGTACTGTTTAAGTAGTGGTGATATATGAATCTATATTGAATATGTGTGTACACACATTGCTCTGAACCCATGGTACTTTGGTATTACAAATGGGCGAAACCGGATAATAACCGTGGGTGTGGTAACGGTTTTTTTTTGTGAAAATCAAAAGATTGCTATATTTCAGTATATATTGAAGATAATTTGCTCAAAGACAAAAGCTATATCTCAGAAACTAAGTTACTTCATAATCCCAGATATAAAAAAACGCGATATTTAAGTCAGTGGCACTAACAAATATAGGAAATAGAAAAATTTTGGAAATAGGCGTGACACCTCCCCATTTTAGAACTATATTATTAAATCCTACCAAATTTTATACACACAATGCATTTGAAGTGGAAAATAAATGCTTTCCGAACGTAAACTCTTTCTTACTTGTATAGTGGCAATTTTATGACTTAGCCCGGCACAGGGTCTAAAAACTATTTGCGAAAAGCTTGAAAAAAATCCAAAGCGATGAAAGTCATTTGTCTCTTAATGACTACGTCAATAACCAAATAACAACCCAAACAGATCAAGAACTGTCATTACATACACACATAGCAACCGTTTGGTTTATTGGCTGGGGCAACCACCGGCCCATAACTATGAATGACGACATGATTATATACGTGTATACATATGTGTATACTATTTGCTGCTTAAATCGAAGCCAGCAATCATGTCGACATTTAGTTGTAACACAACGACGCCACTTGTCGCACAGTGCGTGAAACTATGGCTTTTTTGCTAGAACAATTCTGGGAAGCTAAGAACTCACTTCTAGACTTTCTCCTTTGTGGCTAAGTAAAGGCCAAAGTTTACGTGGATAAACTGCCATTAATTGTGAAAATAGAGGAAACCATTGATTGCGCCATACATCAAATACTCCTCGAAATTCTCGAACGCATTAACAAAAATTGAAGCTTCAGTATGAACTTTGTTAGCCACATCTTTAAGAAATAAATGAAAGTTCATTTACCCAACAAATTAATTTTTTTTTAATTTTAAATAAAATGCCTCAAAGGAATCACCAATTACCGTAATACTAATGTAGAATAGTATTATCACAAATGTACAAAACAAAAATATGTAGATGTTTCTATATATTTACGAATTTCCTACAAATTTTATAGCAGCCCTATCGAAGGCATAGATTTTCTACCCCCAAGTTTTCTCGTTTTTTGATATGTATGCATGTGAGTATTTTGCTCCCTCGTGTAGCTCACACTTTTTAGTTCCGTAGCCAAAAAGTCGCGTGCTTTGTGTTATAACAAATGCAAAAGTACTAAAATGTGACAATACACTGTCAAATAGCGAAAAATATGGAACGATGACGAAATTTGTTTCAACATGAAATATTAATTACATTTCCTAGGATATAAATTCTGATGTGATAAACTATTTTACCACTTGAAGCTAAATCATAGAAAAACTCGAACATATAGAACATAATATTAATATGGGGCAAAATAAACGATTCCCAGATTTCCTTCTTTTCAACTGCTTTACTTCTAAATAATAAAAGCTGATTAACGTTTATACTCATCAACTTAAAGGTGCGTTTATTTAAAACTCCTCATAAAGTAATAAAATTCTTTGTTCATAGAATTATACCATTAAATGATTATTATTGCTAAACAATTGGAAAAAGATAAGGTTGGGTGGCAATTAAGTTAAGTGATTTTTTTTTCAATCAACGTAATTGCTAGTAAGCGGACGAAGTATACTGTAGCCTCCGCTATATAAATGCAGAAAAGTACTCGTATTTATATGTGTAGCAAAATATTGTTTCACCTTCTGTTATGGTGCCTGTGAAATTTACTTTATTATCTTGTTCTTAATTCGCTGATTTCATCATCATTAGCCAAATTTCTCCTCTTAATCATCTTTCTACCAAATAACTATACAAAGAAAGTGAAATTCGTGCCAATGAGTCAATAAATATTACCTTTTTTTGTCGCTGTATTTTTTTTTTTTGTTCACAAACGTATGCAATTCAAAGCATAAGAAAGATATAACGAAAAAATCTTAAGCCATTTCCATTGCCACCTCAATATTTCGTATTTTAATACCTCTTTACGGCGGAAGAGATTGCGCGTCAATGGTTCCTGCCTTGTGAAATGATAAAGTGTTTTGTATTTTTTTCCTTAAATATTTCTTTTTTACGATTGTTCACCGCCCATTTCAATGAAAGTAAAAGTTTTGCTTTGTTTGCGTTTTACGTCTATCTATTAAATAAATAACCGCGAATCGTGTCGTCTCTCGGTTATTTTTGTAAATTGCTGACCAAGTGAAATTTATTTAATTACAATACTAATATAGCAAATCGGATTTTATTCCTGTTTATATTACAGAAACGTCAAATGTTCATATTTAGTATTTTTTCGTACAAAAGTTTTACATTTGAGATCAGGAAAACGGCACTTCAAAAGCTTTAATGTCTAATGCAAATAAAACAAGCACCCACTTAACTTAGTTTAGTTTGCAGTAAGTTACTTAAACTGCAAATAATAAATTATTCAGTCTAGTTTGAAGTAGAAGGCGATTGGTCTCTTTGTATCACTATTCCTCCGTGCAACGCTAAGTTTATAGTTACCATTGACTGGCCATTTCTCTCGAAGTCATCGTCACAAATGAATGAAAGCAAACAAACAAAAAAAAAACACTTGTAAAATTTACATGAAATTCTATTTCACGCTCTTGGTTGATGCGAAAATTGCCAAGTTTATTTTTACAAACAATTTTATGCTGCCAAGTGCCATTGACCCAAATTTAAATTAAACATCTGTGAGGCATACGAATGAAATATTAGGTATTTCTAGTTCGACTTTGTAGATAAAATTTATGTACTATATACATACATACATAAAAATTTACATTTACATCTACACATATGTATGTATATGTACATCGGTTTATGCATATCTGTATGAGCGTTTGTAGATTTATGAGCAAATGTGTGGGTATGCCTGTAGTTATATTAGAAAAGAAAGTGTTGAGATCTTTACTTATATATTAAAGATTATCTGCTAAAGACTACTCAACGGTTTTAAATCTTATTCATTAATTGTAAAACTACTCATAATATTTAATAGAGGCAGTCATGAATCAATTTTGCCTTCAAACAGTTTATTGAGATTGGTGCTTTCATGACTGCTGGAGTTTAAAGATATGATAGTTGTTAGTGATACACTTATTGGTATAAGTAATCAAATCTCTCTTGCAACTTAGATAAATAAATAAATACGAATTTCACTTCCAACCATTAATTTATTCTTATATCAATTTGCATTTCAAAGTAGTATATACTATTTGTTTGTGTTATTATCTTAATTAGCTTTAATTGAGTATATGAAATTTAAAACTCCGCTGCCTTATTGCCGCTGACACGATTGTGTGAGAGAAATTCTCATTAAAGCTTGGTGGTGGGCAGTTAGTTTAGTTCCTACGGCTAAGCTGACCGCTTGATTGAATGGAAATATGCTGCGTTTCTTCCGCTTTTTAAGATTTCTAATTTAAGGTATAGCCGCTTCCACATCCTTAAGCATTACCCGTAAACTATTGCCAAAACGACGCATTAACCCAATGAAGAAAAAACATATTGTTACTCAAACTTCCAAGCAATATCTGAAATTAAATATTTTATGAAATTTTAAAATTTTTTTTTGCATTGTAGCGTAAAAGAAAGCATTTTGAGACGTATTCAATTATATACTTGGCTTGATTTATGATGGCGAGTTTTAATAACTTTTAAAGTATGTTATATACGTGTAAAAAATACTTAACTAATGCATTTTAGTTCATTTAACCAAATCAGTCTAGCAGACAGCCATAAGTTCTTAAGTTTAGTTAATTATAAGTCTTATTGGAAGCATACAAGCAATCGGAAAGTAGGTCAACTAAATGGAAAGCAATTTAAAAAAGAAAACTATTAATTTAATAAAAGTATTTCATAAATTGGTGGGAAATATCAGGTCAGTGGACCTTGTGCTTTTCAATTATTTTGAATTTGCTTGATAATTTAATGCCAATGTCATAAACTTATTTGGTTTTTGTTTAGCATTTTTTTAAAAAATAAACGATTTTGGTTCTAGTTTTAAATTCTAAGTGGTTTTCTCTTACCTCCATCAATACTTTCAACGATGTTGGCGTTGTTTGCATAAATTGTTTAACCGCTCAACTTTCTTATTTCAATTTCCATTTGCCCTCTATACCTACTCACATGCATTCTTCGGCCATCGAATTTGCCAGAGCAACGAACTTCTCTTGCTCTCCTCCTTGTTTGCTCTTGACATATTCGTCTTTATTCATATGAATTAAAAGAAAAAGTATACCAAGGCAAAACAAAGACTCCGCGAACAAACATAAGGAAATGATGAAAAAAGAAACGAATCATAATCTCACCCGCCTACAATTGATGTTGTTGTAATCCTTAGTAGTTGCCCACTTCCGCATAGTTACCTCCTTCTTTGCAACTTACAATAAATCTCGCTGCAGCAAAGTTGATAATCTGTCAAATGCGCTGGCTTTCTACCTCTGACTTGATCCACTGAATCTCCAACTGAGTGCATTTTAAAGAGTATATGATTTTTATCCGTTTTACGGTTTTACATACATCCTCTGAGTTGTTCCATTCCTTGTCTTTCAATTCAGTAGAGTATTTTTTCGCTTACATCTCTATCCATCCGAAGGTTTATTGCAGATCAAAATACAGCCACTTTTACGTTGCGTTGAGTTGATGGCGCTCTTTTGTCGTTGAAAGACTACATAACATTAAACTAAACAAAATCTCTAAAGTAGCTGTAGCTTGGCTTTTGGTCCGATTTTAAGCACAGTGATTAGATGAAATAATCATGGAATTTTTGAATTAAAAAAGTTTAAAACTTAAAAAAATAAGCCAGTATAAAAACAAAAACTGCCGATGCCAATATCGATTCTAGAACCAGTAGCAAACTAAATACCAACTCCAATGTCAATACAAATACCGCTCATAATACTACAATAATATATGCACATAATACCATCAATGCCAATACTATTTAATACCAATTAAAAAACTGCCGTAAATGCCAATATAAATAACATTAGAAATAGCAATACCACTACCAATTACTAAGCCAATATAAATACCAATGCTAAAACCACCATAGCCGAGTGTGTAGCGTTGCGGGATTAACTCGATCTGTCCCAGGTTCGTATCATGACTGGAGAAAGTAGTATTAAAAATTATAGAAATGCTCTTTTCTTATAGCGGTCGCCCCTCGGCAGGCAATGGCAAACCATGAAAAAACTTCTTATAAAAATCATTTGCTGTAGGTCCCTCAATTTGCGGCACAACGTCAAAACGAATATCACAAATTTTAAAAGGTCGGGCAAACATCGAGCTATATGATGCCAGCACTAAATTATTATTTTTACAAAACCAATATTACTACCAGTTACTGTACCGATAAAAACTAACATCAATGCCAGTACTAATGCCTTGGACAAAAAATTAGTATCTACTTTGCAGATGTTTGTGTGATATTTTGTCTATTTTCTACTAACACAATTTCCTATTTGCTCTACATAACAAAGCAACTCATCATTTTGATGCTTATAATTTGCTTAGCGCTGATAACTAGACACCATCATTAATATATTACAAAAACAAAATCCTCGTGGATATGATTTAATAGAGGCTAATAAAATTGTAAGTGTGTTAGAATTTTTGCCCAAACTGCTCAGCAATGTCTTGTAGGGTATACACATAAATGTAAAAGTACCAATATCAATACCAATACGAACAACAATACCGATAACGACATCGTCATCGATACCAATACCAATGCCAAAACCCAACAAACATTTAGGCTTGAGCTCCACTTGAGATAAGGTTGAGAACTAGGTACATACATACATATGTATTTCTCAAATCTCCAAGTGTTTATAAAGTGTATCTAAAGTTAAGAATCATTAGCAATTATTTATTATGATTCTCAAGTTTAGGAAGCCATAGTTTCCAACTACTCTAACTCAAATGTGTTTCTTTGAGGTTTATTGGATATCAACTTTAGAATTATAAATTTCTTCATTGTTTGAGAAAAGTTGGAGAATTATTTTTGATATCAACTTTAGATTCACAGTTTCCTCGAAGTTTGGATAAATATTTTCTTTTTACCAAGGCCAAAGCCGAAACCAATGCCAAGTACCAATACCATTCCCTATTCCAATAACAATACCACTACCGTTATTAATACCAATACACATACCAATACCTGTTCAACTAAATATTTGTCAGTTCATTTGACGAACACTGTACGCGACGACCCCCACCAAATGCAATTTGTACTCGGTACCACATCGAGTTTCGTTCCTTCTAGCTGTCATTCGTTATGCCGCTTGACAGCGGCTTTATGCGTTGGTGACCCAGAAAAACTTTCTTTTCCGTAATGTAGCTGCAATGGTAGCAGCACCAAGACGAGGCAAGGAGTGACTGTTGCATGGCGATATGCATCATGCATCATAATGCGTTAGCAACACACGCACGCACATATATAGACGCCACAATGGCACTTTTAACGAGTGGCAGGCAATGCGACACCAATAGCGCAATACACATACATACATACATACACATATGTAGCTGCACTACATAGTGTCGAGGGGATAACAGGAACATATGGTGGCGCTTTACTGCAGTGGCAGCCACTCTTGGCGCTGCTGTTGATTTAATTAGAGGGCCTTTTTTTTTAGCGGTCCGCTGTACTTATACACAAGTAACACGTAATCTATGTACATATGTACATATATGCATGCGTATGCCCACTATTCATTGTCACTTTGATGCCGTGTTGCACATTATGCGATATGTGCACAAGTACAAGCACAATTTACACTTTGCCACTGTACAACTGCTGCCAGTGAACCGCAAGTCATTCTTCTCTTACTGCGCCATTTGATTTATTTACTTGAATGGTTGCTAGTCGCAAGTATATTTCATAGTTTTTGTTGTTGTTACTGTTGCACATTGGTGTTGTACACCTCACTAAATTCTAATTAAAGCTTTACAAAACCTGATTTGCCTACTGACAACGAAATGAACGAGAACCGGTTCGTCTTGGATAGGTGCTGTGCGAGTATCTATAGATATGTATGAATATAAAATATAGTATGAATGTACATATGTACATATGTACATATGTATGTATGGGTGCAGAGTTTGGCTGAGAGGGATATTCTTAACTCTCGTTGATTGAAATTGTGTGAACTCACCTGAACTGTTACGAAATTGACACCAAAAGCGACACTATATGAAACATTTACATCACCAGTAGTTGTTGGTGGCGGTTCCAGTGTTGCACCAGAGTCGTTGCATATTCGCTGCTGCAGTTATCAAGCAGAGTTGACTTTTTGCAGACAGCAATCACCAACTTACATATGTAGGTATAGCTGTGTGCCTGCCTACTCGTTTTAGAGTCCCCAGTCAAACCTCGCCACAAAAGTAACAACTTTTTTTTACAGAAACTTGCACGTACAGGCAATACAGCTTTTCTTGATGTTTGTTAGTTCAATTTGGGGTTTTGTTTTTTGCTCACAAAGCAATTTTGCATTCTGCATGCATGTTTTTTGTGGGTCGATGTTGTCAATACGCAGCGACTGTTGGAGCAATCGTGTTGTTTCCCTCTTATAGCTTTTTTATTAAAAACGTAGCGATGTATTTTTTGCGTGGCAAGAGTCAACTGTACTTAGCGGATTTTCTCGTTACTTGGGGTTTAAATACGTTATTTGTCAATACATATTTACAATGTGCTTTAAAGAAGTTGTGTTAGTGAAAAAATAGTAAAAATAGTTATAGCAGGTACACGGGTCAATAAAATCCACTTACATGAAATATGACATTTTTTCAATTTCGAAGTTTGTGTTATAGAAAACATTATCAGTAGATTTGTTGAATATTTGTGTAAGTACTTACTCTTCTAACACAGTGTACCCACCATCCTAATATCAGCGAATTTATTTTTACATGGTGCATTCATATGCCCATATGTATGTTTTTGTATGCACACTACTTGCTGTATTCTGATGTGATTTTGCAAATATTTAAAGTTTAATCAAGTCACATTGTAAGTGAGGCATAATTTTTTTCAGTGTATCTATGCACATTTGCAGTGCCAGTGCAAGTACAAGGAAGAGTTTGATCACCCCGTGCAATATTTGCAAATATGAAGTATTGAACTTTTCTCCAAACAATCCAGCATTTTTTCTTTTAAATACAAAAATCGATTTACCTAAAAACACAAGCTCTTAAATTTAGCCTTCAGAAATTTATTCTAGTTGTGCAGTTAGACCCACTCACAGATAATAAAAGAGTTAAATTTATAAGTAAATAGTTACGTTTTACATTTTAATTTCATAAACCAGACATTCAGACCTAATCTGCATTCCGATTCCGTTTGAAAAGTAAAATTGATGCAATTACGACTATTTTTTGCTGGTGATGTTCCTGATTCCGACTGACTTCGAATTGATTTCGAATAGTTTTAGAATCGTTTTCATTCTGAGTCTATAATCAGTTCGAACAGCTGTTGCCAATTATTTATGTTTCTTGAAACAATTCACAATGTTATCTGGTTGTGTGGAGACAAGAAACCATGTTATTACGCGTTTAAAACAACAAAAATAATTAGCTAAGGTTGCGCGTGGGTATAAGGCGAACTCGCATTGCGTGGACATATACTTACATATGTATGTAACTAAAGCTGGAGTCCAATCAAGTTTGCCCTATAAAGAGATTTACATTCTAAACCTTCTTAATTTCCATGGTTTTGCTTCGAATTAATTAATGAAGTTTATTTATAAATACAATCAGCAGGTCCCAATGGTACTATCGTAGGGGTTGTCACGAGTCGCAATATTTACTAATGCTTAAACGAATATAAAACGAATAGTAAATTCCACGAACATAAAAGTTTAAGTTCGAATATTATTTCTGATGCATGGCAACATGTAACTTTTCCAAGAATACTGAGCATGCGAGGAATCGGAATCAATAATAGGTCCGTTTTAATTTCGATCGTTTTCTCTGTGGTTATCTTAGTATTACTTTTTGTTTATTCATGACAGAATTACACAAACCTAGCCTACTGCTGCACGAACAAAATCAATTTGACCTGTAAACTCTGAGCTAAGCAAATAACCTGCTTGCTTGCTAGTGGGACTTACCCTACTACATTTGTAAAAATATTTCTGCAAGTTGTAATTTTATTATTATTATTATTATAGTTTAACGGTGATATGAATATCAAAGCTAAATGCTTGTATGAGCATTGGCTGCCGGGGCCATCAGCTCAATTTTAGTTTAACATCAAAATGAGAATATTTTTTTTTGGTTCAGGATAACTTATACGCAATAAAGGATGCCATATCTATGTGCTAAAAGTTTCTTTTTTCAAAAACAAGCTTATTTTAATGATTTATATTTTGAATAACAGTAAAATGGGCACATAAATATAAATTTAATAAAATGCGTTATTCTAAAAATCGGAAATAAAAATTTAACGAAACAGGCAAGGATGGAAGCGAGCTGCTAAAAACACCCTTTGTCGTTTTATGCCAAAGGCTGAATGCTGATGTTAGAAGTAGGATTTTATGTAAAAAATTAACCCAAAAATAAGTACCATCATTACTATAGGAGTAATATAAAAATTAGTATACTCTGCCATAGTTATGGTGATATGCATTTTTAGGTATATTTTCTATTCCGTAATATTTTCCAAAATACTATGGGTCAAATACGAATTGACACTCAAGATCTCTTTCAAGAGATAAAATTATTCTTCAAATGCAATTCAAATCATTGATCCGATCTCGTTGATATTTAGGTGGGTGCTAGCGAGTATGCCCGGGAAGGTATCAATGTTTTTTGGGTCTGCTAGGTGACAATGGGATATTTCGAAAAATCGTCGTTTATATTCAAGATTTTTATTGGAAATATCGGGTTTTTATCGATGTATTTTGCTTTTCTCAGCGTAAGCATGATTACGACATTGTCGCGCATACATATGTACGTATGTTTGTATATATGTACATATGTACAAATGTAAATGCTGTAGCAAAGTGAATGTAAACCGCATTTTTTTCTCATGAGCGTACAGAATTGGTCAGTAATACAGCAAATCTTTTGTATATAGTTACATATTATAATACAGATGTGTGTGATTAATTGGTGTAGGGCATTTCGATTGATTTTAAATTAACATCAGACAATTGCAACGTCGCAATTTAATGTATAAATTTAACTAAGCGCGGAAGAGGGTAATAACAGTTTATTGAAGGCAAGTAACAAATTAAATATTGAAATCAACCTCAAGGAAGTTTGTTTTGCAAAATATTGGCCCGAGACATGCATACAATAGTAAATACATATGTACGTTTTTCGAGTTTCGAGTTTCGAGTTTTCATTACAAATTGCACATTATGCACATTGTTTTTTTTTTTTAATTACCATCAGATTATTGAAACACAGTAACTGCATTTAAGTTAAGATAAAATTACCAGCACGTTCCCCACAGTTCGCTACAAAAATGTTTATTCGAGTTTGACTTTGGATTTTTGGTCAATTAGTCGATTGGGGGAAACAAATTTACGGTAAGAAATCTAAGCAGCATCCATCTGTTGTTTGGAATCTGAAACCAAAAATAACTGGTCTACATTAAATTCAATGTTTTTTCTATCATTTATTATCTTCTATAAATTTGATACTTACCATTTTGACTCAAGCGCAAAATAAGAATTAAGCAGCAGCAGTTTTGTTTATAAAACTTTAATGAAGTTTAACTATTAAAAATAGGCAGAAGTGAGGTCATCACAATTAATGTAAAACTCAATAAAAATGATAACTCACCTTTTAAACGGTGGTTTTGATTTTCAACTATATATATTGAATTTACAAGTTTTATGTCAAATATTTATTTATCAAATTTTACAAGACTTTATATGCAATAATGGAACAAAAGGGCCAAGGCTTGGTTCAATCGAGACAACTCCTCATGTATATGTATGCATTTATATACTATAAGTAAATTATTACAATTGAAAAATTAAGGAAATTGTAAATATGTTAAAGCTATAGCCTTTTGTAGTAAACATACTATATGTAAGTATATAAAAACACAAAATAGTTTATCCTTGACCGCGATGAACCTAAAAACTGTATTCAAATAATAATAGATTTCATAAGCCAAGTTGATGAGTATTTTCGAGTACATATATACACAATTATACAAATTTCACCATACTTCAAATGATGCACAGATTTTCGATTCGTTTCCAATTTATTGCATCAGCAATCCATGGAATGCACGTACAATGGCATAATTAACGTCTCAATTTCAATCCATCAAATATGAACATACAAAATAATATGTATGTAAATATATTGGAAGTAATGTAAATAGCATAGCATTTATGCAATTTTCTCATCAGCAGCTGCATCCTGCTCCAGTCGAATTAAACTAACTTAACTTTCTTTGGAGGAGCAAGCAAGATATAAAGAAACAAAACACGAAAATGTTAAAGCATAATAAATATGTTTTGAGTTATTTGAAATCGAATTGTAAAATGCCATTGTCCGTCCACCTTTTACCATTCACATAATTTGTGCGCTTTGGTGGCCCCAGTGGAGAAATTCATTCGATTTGTAATGTGGTTTTTGTAGTTTTCCTACTACTAATTTTTGCATTAATTTGGCACGCTCTCTATTGCAGGTTGCATGTAAAGCAAAAAGGTCAATTACAAGCAACGAATGTACATGTGTAGGTTGTCGGTGGTGTTGTTGGGATTTCACCATTGAGCGGCAGCGACTAATAATAAACTATTATATGAATTCAATTTGAATAAGAGTTGTTTTTGTTTTGGTAATCATCAAACATCATCATCATAATAGCAGGGAGAATTGTAAAAAAATAATTAACTAATTGAATTTTGATATTACGTAATAGTAAGGAATCAACAGGTGCGCCTCGTGACACATAAATGGGTATGTACATACATATGAAAATTCAATCTGATTGCAGTCATGGCTTACATTACTTCCTTCCCTCTTCAATTTTTATTTTGTAGTCGCTTCATGATTGTTTTCTATTAAAATTCTAAATAAGATGCAAATTGATTTTTGTTATTTCCCCCCGGCTTCTGCGATGTACTTATTATCTTGACAGTCATAACATAATACATGGATTTTGTAAATATTCTGCAGTATAGCTGTTGTGTTTCAAAGTGTGAAGTTAAGCCAAATAATAAGTGTAATTAAAATTAAGAAAACAGCTGCACATAAAAAGCCAATCACTATGAAATAAGTACGAATACCATTTTCGATATTCTTGCAAAAATGAATGGGTGTATATTTATCTGAACTAGGGATTTCAATATTAGTGGCGAATATTTTGAAAGTAATTCCTGGATTCGCTTTGGTCCATACGATTTTTAATATGAGTAAAGATTCAACAACTGATTTAAAAAGTTACAAATGTTTTCGATTCGAGGTAATAAATCACGAAAGTTTCCTTCTAAAACTCTCATTTTAATCTTCTTCAGAAAAATACTCAGGTTGTAGTTTCAAGCTCTCGTAGTAAACAAGAAAACGATATTCAGTTCGACTGAATGAGTTGTTTTATTTATAAATATTAATGACAATTTTCAATTCAAAACAATTTACACTGATTGCAAAGTGTTATCAGACTTGGTAATCGGCATGTTTTGACTTTTTTGAGTTAAATATTTTAAAATTTTCGGGTTTTCCCCAACACGAATCCTTTTAACCAGAGACCGTAACTGTTATAAGCGGTATCGAAAAGATTATTATTTAATTTTTATGTTTTGATTTTTATCTTTTCGTCAAATTTAAGAGTTATTACAAATACTTATTTCTTGAGTTTTATTTTTCGCTTAATAAATAACACTCATGAAATGAGTTTTATTTTTCGCTCACGTGGTGCATTTAACTTTTCTGTTGCAAAATAAAACTCGGTTGTAAGTTTTAATTATCGGTTCCATGAAATATGTCACCGAATAGTACGTGCATACCTAACTCTGAGATCTCTATAAAAAATATCTAAATACGTACATATATGTACATATGTACAATTTAAATTTCATATTCACAAATACATTTTGTGCGAATTTCCCTGCCTCTATCGTCAGTTCAAGAGTCAAATGCCTTTTCAAATGTTCAATTTCAGCACTTTGAAAAATCTAATTCGGTCTACTCAATTGAATCAATTGTGTGATTTTTATTTATGTAATTTAAACTGTTGTTGCTAGTCTTTGCTCTGAATTTGCTAAAGTTAGTTTGAGCAAATTTTAGTGCAACTGTATTTGTAACTGAAAATTTAATGAAAGATAAAAAGGAACACAAATTTACTCTTACTTATTTATGTTTGAATTCTTCACAAGAATGCTAATAAAAACTTTGTTTAAATTATGTGCACATATTTACATTCTATTATTTTGGAACTATAAAATTACCTAAAAGAATTTTTGAATTTGGTGCGTAAGTTTCACGACGTATTTTAATTAAGGGCAGCAACAATACGAAAAAATAAAACAATTTTTAACATGTACAATATTTGTTTATTTTTTACATTTTATTTTGCTGTTGCGGTTTCATTAAAGACCTCGACGCCATAGATGACAAACACTAACAAAAATATCAGCATTGAAGAAAAACAGCTATCAACTGAAAGAAAAATGGGAATGTGTTGACGCTTAAGAAATATTTCCTATATTTCGAAAAATATATTTCATGTTACGTAGGTTTTTATTTATTTTGAAGAAACCTTTACTCAAAACAAACGGGGAAACATATCAAAATTTCAATAATAATTACCACCTCAAAATAAAAAAAAATCTTCGGCCTTATTTTCACTGTATATGTGTGGGTTCTTTATAAGTAAAGCTGTTTCCATAAAATTTGTTTCGATATCTGAAACTAAGTAGCAGTTCTCTGGAGCTACATACATAGTAGTTTCGAATAAGCGATTTATAAAAACACTTAGCTACTATTATTATTTCCGCGTTTATAGCGAGAGTGAAAAACTGCTGTAATATTCATATTAACTATGTAGCTTATCGCCTACCTTTTGCCTTTGCGTTTTGGTCAGCGACAGTAACTAGGTACTGGCAGTAGAGTAGACACAACCGCCAACGTCTGTAAAGACAATCGACACCAGTTACAAAGATAGGCGCCGCCCGCTTTTGGCATTCCCACACGATCGTGGGCTTTGCATAGATGGAATTGAATGTGTGGGTATTATATAAAATAGAAAATCTCAATACAGCAATTATGCAAAAAATACTCACTGGCCTGGAAGTGAGGTAGTGAATTGGTGAGTCGTCATGTGATAATGACAAATGCGTTAATGTTGGCGATATGGCGTTAAAAGATCGCTCGATGGCTTATGTATGTACGTATGTATGTACGTATAAACTAAAGTTGAAGTTTTCTTTTGCTTGGTCAATGTTTGTTTAATGTATTTTTTTTTAATAGTTACGTATACTTAAAGGTGGGTGTTGGTATCACGTGTGGCTGGCTACTGTCTCAAAACTAATATAATCTTTCAATACCATACATATTCATTTGCCACTGTGGAAACAAAAAAATTGTTTACTTTGCCTACCTTTTCGTTAACATAAATATGTATGTATGATGCAGTATTATTGGGTTACTCTAAAAAGTGTTATAATTATATTCCGAATAAATTTATAACGGTAAACGCAAGGTTGAATTGGAATAAAATTTTGAAGCCGGTGTACATACGAATACGCTCATACATTTTATGTAAATATTGTCTAAATTGCGATAAAGTATACCAGAAAAAGACGATTGGATTGATTCGATATTTCCAAAATCGTGTGGCATGCCAGTGCAGCAATATCTAGCGTTACTTTAAATATATAAAATGTGCAAAAATATGGCAACACAAAGAAATACCAGTAATACATATTCTTATATACTATGTATATAACTCGATTTCGGAAAAAGTGTCCGTTATAAGTTATCAATGTTTGGCATCCAAATATATGTACGACTAATAATTTTTCTTCGTTCAGTGAGAAAAATGATCAAAAATCAATGATCAGTTAAGGCTATTCAAGCTTGTATCCTAATTAGCAAAAATACAGTGCAAATAAGGAGGTGGGCCATTTTTACTATCAGTCACTGCATGAAATGTATATACATAGTACATATGTATGTACATATGCAGATTTGTAGCGTGAAAAATAGAAAAGCTCTAGGTTTAAAGCCAGAAATAACTTCATACTCAAACGCTCAACGTTTTGTGGTGGTTTTTTTTCTTAAATTTTTTGTACCTACTATCCTGAGTTGCGTCTACTATTATTTGGTTTTTGGTTAGTTTGTCGTGCTATCTTTTTTTTTTTTAATATTTATTTTTGTCTTTTGCTTTATTTATATTTTTGAATTTCCGCTAATAACCAAACGGCATTAGTAGGTACTGTCAAACTTGATGAACGACCACAAAAAAATAGAAAAATTCACGACTTCAAATACCAGAGCGCACTTTCTTTTACCTCGTTATGATATTCAAAATGTTTGCCAATCTATCACTTCAACTGTTTTAAAGCAAATTTGAGGTGAGGTTTGCATGATTATTATCATCGCCACACAAATATTTGTGTGTGTTATGAGTACATACGTACATTTGTCCATATAAATATTTTATTCAATAAAATCTGTACCTTAGCAACATAATTCAAAACACATTTGATATGACCTGAAATTTGTAACTGCGTGTATGTATGTACATATGTAAATTGTTTGCAGACATCCGTGCATGAAACGAGTACGTACATAAATGAATATTTTTGAATGCCGTTGACGGTTTGAAGTTTTTTTTTCTCTGTTAATTGTGATGTGTACCTTAATTTGCATTGTGAAATGCCGTTCAAGTTCAGGTTTCCAGTTGAGGTCAAAAGTAGTGAACGTTTAATTATAATTTATGCACAAAATTATTCAAATCGCAGTGTTATTTGTAAATGTTAAATGTCAAATTTAAATGAACGAATGCACATACAGTGACTCACAGTTAAAATGGTTCAGTTTCATTTTATGCAAAATTGACAATATATTTCGTGTTAAAATTTTTGCATTCATTTTTTTTTATATAAATAACATTAATTTTACAACAAATAATTCGTCAGACCCGCTGCGTAAGTTGCTAAACAAGATGTTTAAAACCATAACCATTTACTTAATGTTGTACTTAATTTTAAATTTCTAACCGATTATTTACATAGTAATTATATACTTACAAGAAATATAGATTTTTTAACTTTTTGCCGGCTGCGCTATCTTATTGCACTTTCGCTTAGACAAAAACTTCTAATTTCTTGCCAAACTTTTTACTAGCGCTGTAAAAGGGGCTATTATATTTATCCATAATATTATTTTTCGTTATATGGAAGAAAATGTGTAAGAGATCGTCAGCAAAAAAAAAAAAAAAAAAAAATCAAAAATCAATGCAAACTTTTAGAAACTTGAAAGTTTCACCTTTTTATCCTGGAATTCAATGGGCTATTAAACTGCATTCCAAAACACTTCTGAAAACTTTTAGAAAAGTTAAAAATATGTAGATTTTTAATTTTGTTAAAATTTCGTAAATTTTTTTAGAAAGTTTAAAATTTAGATTTTTATTATTTTTGGTATTGAATGGGCTATATTTGTATATAAAATGAACGTACCAACCGTAGCGTGAAACATCTAGTCAATATTGCAAAAAATTGAACTGGACAATTTTCACTGTAGCTGCTCACAGTATGTATGTATGTATGTATGTATGTGCATAAATTAATACTGTAGGTAGTATATATCTGCTTACTCCAAAAAAAAATAACATACATATCTAAGTAATTGTACATGCAATTAATTATCCATTGACGTGAATTAATTGCTCGAATTATATTAAATTACTTTGTATTCTTCTGCTTCTCTGCCATCAACTCTTCAACGCCGAATTGATTTTGGCTATGCTGTACATCTCATACATCCATGTTCAGAGAATTCTGCTTCGAGAAAATGGTTCAAGGCAAAACCTTGGTATGGAAGTTTGGTCAAAACTGGAACATGACGGGTCAAAGAAAAATTGGGGAATAGGTGCAGGAACGAATTCCTTGTTTTATACCTAGGTGCTAGCTAGCCCAGCGTATGATTACGTTGAGGGTTGTTAAGAAGAAAAACGGAACTAGCCAGCTGATGGCATCGAAGAACATTGTTACGTTGTAATCGAAGGTATCGATTAGCCAAGAAATTTTTTGGATTCTTATCATCCTCTAAGAGATTTAGTACTGAGTGTGAGGTTTAAAGCGAAGTAATTACTGGGAAACTACAGAAAGGCTCCGACAGACATTTTCGGTTATCTTGCCAGCAGGAAGGTCATTTCAGGGTAGGGCTGACTTCAAGTTGCTTACCAATAATAATCTCGGCTTTTCACATGCATCTTTTAGGTCTGGCTACTGAGCGTCTACCGTTGGCTAGACATAGAATTAGGTACTTCGACTCTTGTACAGTCGATCTTATTAGTATTAGAATTAGGAATTCATCTACCAAACACCTTCTAGCGTTCATTGTGGAAGTAAGAGGCATCTTTTGAAAGGCGAGCTCTGCAGATCTTTCCAGGCACGGTGCTCTTTCGTTTCTACTACTCTAATATCTAATATCAGTCTATTTATCTATCCGAGTAAGTGACAACCAAATCTTTTTACTAAATCATTGGATTATTTTATTTTAATTTAAATATCTGAACTAGTTTTCTTTACTCTCTTCAGTGGTGATATGTGCAAATCTAAAGATCAATCGAACATCTCCATGCCGACAATTAAGTGCTTGAAAATAGGTAAATAGCTGCTAATTACTTTGCTTTCAGCTGCTTTTATTGAGGCCTGTAAATAAACTGTTTACTATTTTTCTCAGTAATTGCCGGTGTTAAATAATCAATTGGTTCATGAAATACACCTTTATACACGAATATATCTAAATATGTACATACTCGTAGATGTATAAATATTTATTTTATTTATTTATCCACACATCCATCCATACATTGTTTGTAATTACCATTGGTCAGTGTTTTGTGGAGAGCTAAGCCATGGTTAAGTGTCTATTTTCCGCTCAAAACCTAAAATTACGTTAATCGCTGTTGCTTTCAAAGCTTAGCCATTGAAATATCTAGCTGGCAAACTAAGCTAAGAGGTAGATAATTCAACCGACAGGCATAAGCGTTGTCTAGCAGGTGAAAGCTGTTTGGCGGCATTTTTCCTTCTTTCTATACCTTGTCTCTCGCACCCCACTTCAGCAGCTCGCTTGCATGTGGTTAAATCTTTTATTGACATTTGTCCGAAAGCCACGCGTATTCGCGTGTTCGCGGCTTTCGAACAATCAGACAGGCGTAGAATGAAATATCATTCGAGCTTCAAAGGTACCATTGGTACCCAACCAATGTTGTTTGGCTCGCCCTGCCCCTTGCCAACCTCCAGACATCATCACCCAGGTATTCTCCCTCTGCGGGCTATCTATTTTGCTTGAATGTTTATTCGCAATTGTCAATTTTTGTTGGCACAATGCTCGGTAATGACGTTTTTAATGACAGCTAAAAGGCTGTGGCGTTTCGGCGCTTTGTTGCGCCATGGCAAAGTGTTTCTTTTCTTCTTCAACATTGGATTTCATTTTCTTTGATTTTAGTATTTTATTGTCGAAGTTGGAGTGAATGGTCTACTGATTGGTGGCAAAAGTTAAATATATCCCGCTGTGCTGTAACGCAATGAAAAGACAAATGTCAAAATATTGCACACCGCTTGGTAGGCGACTGTCAGTCGATAGATGTGCCAGACCATTGTTGTTATAAATAGTTGAACGAGTTAGTGCTATTGCAATGCGAAATGGAATGATGTCATTTTTATGGAAACTGTAGCTAGGGAGCGCAACATTGGCTGTATTGCAGAAGGAGAAAATGTAAAAAGAATTGAGAAATAATATTAATGAATTTTTCGGTGTAATACGAAAAGAAACAAAAGACAAAACAATGGAGTATATTTGCCACATAATAAATAAATACAAATAAATCATACTAACCGGAATGTTTATAGGTCTAGTATTGCATGTATTAATTTAAAGCTCGAAATCATTGTTTTATTTTACTCTCTTATTTTTGACTAATCCGCAATAGCTACAATACAAAACTGTTTTCACTGAAGACAGCAATACATGCGTACCAAAGCTAAAAGAAGGCTATATATATGTAAATGTTCTCGTATGAGTGTAGAGTATATAGTAGAACGATTGCGTGTGCCTACGTCTATGTTCGCAAAATTCTCAAATTGCCACATACTGACCTTCCTTTGCTTACTGCTATGTGACTTGGTTATCGTTAACAAGCCACGTTGAAGGACTATGACCAAACAATACCATGTTGCCAACTAACCAACCGACAATCAGACCATTAATCCAATCGTTCAGTCAGCTAGACAGGGAGCTAGCAATTCTGTCGGAATACTACAAGTATTTTATTCGAGGCAGAGTGAAGAAGCACGGTACAGGTTCCAGTACGAGGGTAGCTAAAATCAAACCTTGTCATCAACGAGTCTGACAATAACTTGAAAAGTGTCCGAACGAAGAAATGGAGTTAATTTGAGGACACTCTCGTGCGATAATTTTTCACGACCTTTAATGCGGATTGGCGGGACAGGAGTGGATCGATCAAGTTGATTTAATTTTGGCAATTAAACATGACATAATACCACTATTTATCGCTTGTTTAATAAATCCAGTAGTGATTGTAATTCGCTCTTCGACGAACATCGCGAAGTTCATTCAAAGTCAGCTGCTGTGCAAAACGTACCCGTTGCTAAGAATGTAATACAAGATCAACATGTGACATACCGATGCACCCCTCGTATCTGTTAAATGTAGTTTTCGGTGTCTTTTTTTATATGAAGAAGTTTGTTGCTGGCTATTTATTTTTCACGCTTTTACGAATATCTCTTTGCCTACTGTAATTCTTCGTATGCTTGTGTTTTGTAGCCTATAAATGATTTTTTTAGATGTCTTTTCCCCTCAATAACTAAGTTAATCATAAAGTGTCCCACACTGAAATTGAAGAAATATCAGTTAATGATATTAAGAGGCGTCCCCTTTCACCTCACTCTTTATTTACTATAAATTTACTGAGCTATAAATTCTGATGCGGCCGCTTTTGGATTCGCTCCCTCTCAAATAATCCCCTGTTACCATATTTTCGGGGTTGGACTTAGAAGTTTCCCACGCACCGCTTCAAGTCACTATGATTTGTATGTATGTATATCTAAATCATGCACAAATATGTATGTATGTATGTGAGCCTAAGTAGGAGATATAAAACAAAATCTTACTATTTTAAGCTCGGCCTACCGCAAAGATTTGCATACACACATCCATCCATAAATAATACATACATATACATATGTATGTATATATAGGTTGGCACATTGATATCCATACAAATGCACAATAATAATTCTGACATGACATGGCAGAATATAATGATAGCTGCAGCAACAAAGCCCAGCCTGTATTAGTTTGTGTCGGAGCAGTTAAAACGCTCCAAAAAAATCTGATTGTGGCATGTATACGACTCGGAAAAAAGCAACGCTGCTTTTGGCTCCAAACGGCACCGATGACAACAAAAATAGCAAAAGCCACTGCCAACAACAATGTTGGTGGCGTCAAAAAGTCACATTGAGCAAACAGTTTTCATTTGTAGTATTATGCTCTGTTTGCTTTTGCACTACTTTTCTTGGTCTTTTTGTTGGCAGTTTTTTTTTGATATTGCCTTTTCCTTTTCGCCTGGGTTTGACTGCATAAAGTTTTGTATATACTATTTATACTCGTAATACTTTAATGTAGGTACGGGTTTTTGTTCTAATTTTTTGAGGTGTGTCTTGCTGTGTAATAAGGCAAATATTCAAATGACGTTCGAAAATGGCACAAAACAAAGGTGGTAGAATGGGGGTGTTTCTAATAACACATACTTATTGCTGTACATATGTACGTACATATATACATATATATATACTTCTGTGCACGAATACGAGCTAATAAATTATTTCCCAACTCAGCCAGCAGTTAGAAAATAATTACATTCTCAAAGCGGTGAATCCATAACTCGTTTCTAACAATGCTTGGCGATATTCGCTTCAAAACTATCAGCAAATTAAGTAAGAATGTAGCTAGAGCGGTGTAAGTAATTTTTATGTAGGTATTCTGCGACTCTTCTAGAAGATCCATTAAAATACAACTTTTATAAAACTTTACCAGCAGTGGGGTGAAAACATCGATTTAAATATCGAAAAACATAAATCCATTTTTCATTTTTTTCTGTTGGCAAGGATCGTCAAATGCTATTTTAAAAAGCGCGTACGTACCCGTAAGGTACGCTTTTGCTATCCCCTTCCAAAGGTTGGCTCGATAATCTGTACCTCTGCGGTAAAAGTTCAAATGACCCCACAAAAGAAGGTGACCGAATTCGATTTGATTAATTTGAGATTTAAAACGGTATAGTTTGTAAAATATTGAAGTGACCTGAATCAATGAGTAATACAATACTTTAACGTACAAATACTAGACAGTATTTCCATTGACTAGTACTGTTCTGAAGTTAGTGAGCTTTGAAGTTACCTAATTTACTTTCAGATGTTTGGCGATACAATTACCTTTTGACTCTACACACTGGTGAGACTCATTTATTAATTTTTTTGTTGCTGATCTTTAAATGTGAAAAGGTAAATTGTAAATCAGATTTTCTAAACCTCAACTCCTATGCCGATGCGACTATAGTCGAAGATATCACATATAAATTTGGATCCCGATTGAAGACGGTGAAGGCGTGTTGCATGCCGTTCAAAGTTCAAATTACACGAAGAGATTAAAATGGATATTTATGTGATATATTCGATTAAAGTAATATCGATATTTGATATATATTTGATGAAATGTGGTAGTCTGAACTTTAAACCCCTTTGCGATATGTCTTAGCCGGCGCAAATCGGAATCAAAATTTATATGTATGTAATATCTTTGACCATGGTATTACTGATCAAGGGGTCAGATTAAATAGTCGTTAATTTCGTTAAGGCGTAACCCTAATGTATATACATACACACATACATATGCAGTTATTTCGAAAATAAAATATAAAAATATAGCGGTAAAAGAAAAACTGTTGCAACATATGAACGTTATAAAACCTTACAAAGCGTATATGCTATGTGCTAGTTTCCGATTCTGAGTAATGTTGCTGCAAGGGTTGTCATACTTACATATTATATATATACATAACATTGTACATATGTATGTACTTATGCATCTCTTCCTCGTCCATTTTGTAATTACTTCGCTATTTCGGTGTTGCAATTCAGCGATTTTGGCAACTTTGTGGCAGCCATTACAGGCACATTTGCTGATGTTAAGATAAATCTGTGTATACATAGATGCTAGAACGTCAACGTGTGCGTACATATGTATGTACAACATATGTATCTTAAATCTATGTATACAAATATTGCTTAAAGTTGCAGTTTCCGTGCCTTGATGTTGCAATGCGCTATTTTTTTTTGGGGATTAATGAAAGCAAGGCCTTTTCACTGATTAAAGACGTATGTATGTATTATGTAGACATGAAAAAAAAAACGAAAGTGTTAAACCACTTGAGTAATATCAACACTATGAGTAAGATAATCTTCGTATTCATAAACCACAATTGCAAACCACATTTTTTAAGAAAATAGGTCTCTATATATATGAATAAAAATGTAAAAATACATATTTAATACATATTGGTGCATCAACAAACAACTTCTACGACTCTTCTGAAGAAGTTCGGCCAATTTTTTTTGGATCTTTTATAGGAGTCGCTGAAATCTCATTACACAAATCGCACAAGGTATAAAAGTTCTCATTTCTACCAAGTCTTGCGGTTCGAAACAAATATCCGGTGGCGATTAAAATCATCCCAATGAAGAGAAACGGAGGACGATTTGAAAATGTTCGCTGGGTATGAATATATTCGCAAGGGTTAAGTCGCTCTAGCACGTTTGTTTTCTCAAAATCTAGGCAACGAAATCACAGCAGTAAAGAGGAAATATATCCTTACTAGCGAAAATATTCTTTTCTGCATACATACATATTTATAAGAGTATATAGTTCATGTTTATAAGAGTATAAGCACGGAAGCAACAACGAACATATTTTTTTTTTTTATTTTGGCTATTTTTTCCCAAATTCTTCTTTTAAATGATTCTGCTATTCGTTCCCGAATTAGGTGGGATTTGGTTAGCTTGTTTGTGTCCTCCTCTGTAATCACTGGCTTTTACTGGCATTTACCACAATCTTCAATTGTCGCTATTGTCGGTTGGATTTCTATGCTCTTTGGTAAAATTCGTCCAGTTGGTTTTGTTGTCACGTTGCGATAAGAAGACCACATCACCAGAATGTTGCAATTAAGCGCAAACCAAAATTGGCTCTTAGAGCTAGAACAGGTGTTGCTTTTTGTATATTTTAAATATCCACTACTTGTTAGTTGCTTAGTCATCATTAATTATTTTATATTACTACTGCATTATGCGATTGGGTAACATGCATACTTTACTTTTCCTAGTTTTTTCATTCGCTTCATTCATTGTTTCTTATCCATCCACCTGCTACATAAGCGCTTCCCTTGAATTTAAACAGCTGTGTCGCTTCCTTTTCGAGTATTCTCAGAAGGATCAAGTAGCAGCCAATAAGTAGATCACAAGTCGATTCGTAGTTGATACTTGTGCAAACAGATGGTCATAAGAGTATGGAAGATATTTTTTAGCGTTACGGAAATTTATCTTTTTCATAATTATTGTACCAATGTTCCAGTATACAACTTCAATGTTTTTTAAGTTCTCAAATACCTACCTTTTTTTGTTTTCAAATTGTGTGCTACGCTTTAAAAGAACGAAATGCATCGCCTAATAAAATGTTTAATTTCAAGTAATTTGAACTTAGTAAACTAAGGAGGCACTCTAGAGGTAAAAGATCCTAGAATAATATACAGGACTTAAAATTAGTCACTCAAGGTTACATCATACTTAGGAATCGAGTAAATATTACAAAAAAATTACTTTACAAATGAAATCCGATTTTAGGACACTCCAAGGTCGAAAATTTTGACAACCCTCATATTCTCTCAAAGTAAGTTTACAAATTAGGGCTGGTAATTGTTATTTTTTTTTCGTGACCCAGCCTAGTAATCATGCGTGTTTCTCAAATTTTCCCCAATGAGAATGCGTGAGAGGTAAAACAATTAAGAAAAATTCTCATTCCGAAAAAGTTGAGCGTTTATTGATTACTTACACGCACACAGCTTAAAATATATAGCACGAAATAGTTTAAATTGGTTTTGTAATAAATTTGTAAAGGGAAAAATATTTTAGTGGCTCATCAAAGTTCTCTATATTCACGCGGGGGAAAGTACTCATAGTATGGAATACGAAAAAGGAATGAAAATTAGAGTAAATAATGTAATATTGAAAAATGCAGTATATTTCTACCGGAACCTTTTCTTTATGATATGAAAAAAATTAACTGGAGGTACTTAAGTTCATATCTCAGCTCCTATATACTAAACTTTTTATGACACTCAAAGCCAATATTCAAGAAAAAGAATAAAACATTTGGTTTGTTTACATTTGCGCTGATTAAGGCACGAAAATAACAAACATTTACTAAACATGTGTTCCTTAGTATAGGTTATCTTAAGTATTATAAAAAAGATAATTAAAATATCATATATGTACGTGAGCAAAGTTTACTATCTCTTAAATCTGGGCATACTTGAGTTTTGGTAATAGCATTAACCATTAAAAGTTACCACTTTTCGTAAACAGATTTCTAGATCAAGTTCAAGGTTATGCATACATACATATCCTTTGAAACAACCACACAACTGAAAATTTACTTTACTGAGCTCAGAAAAATTGTTTTCAGAAATTTGTCGGTTTTAAAGTATTTGATTTTTTTTTAGAGCAGTTAACAAGAAGAGCAAATGAAATCTTAGAAGCATAATAGCCAAAACATTCAGTCGCAATATAAATAGTTGGAATAGTTGATGGAAGTTTCCAAAATAATACAGAACACCTCTAGAAGCTGACATTAAAAAAACGGTATTTTTTTGGACTAGCGTTAAAAGAAACAGAGCTGGCTTAGCACCTTAAACAGGTAGCACCATTGGATAAAACACAACTCTGTATTTTGTTGTTGCTGATCGTCCATGAAACGTTAACCCTTCCGCGACACCCTTCACCAATACCTTCTAGTAACATCCTTGGTACAGCTGTACCACTGTGAAATATGATTGCATTTAATACTGAAAGTATAGCTAATTATATTAAAACTATGAATGATTTAAAGTTTTTATGCATTAAAAGCAAGTTTTTTACTTAACTTTTATTTGGTAATTTAAAAAAACAAACAAATAAACGTACAATGTGTGGAAGGAAAAATTTATTCGCAATTTTTGCATATATGTTGAACGATGTTATGTTGGGCACCTACAGGATCGTTGCATTTTGAGCACGTCTGCCTTGTTTTGCGGTACCTTTTGTCATAATGCACACACAGCTTACAACAGCCTTTCACTGCAGTTTGACCTGATGATGACGAAGTCGAAGTAACAGTCGTTTTCATAGCCAATGAGCCACCCATCATGTCAGTGATCGCATTTCTAGTAATTGATTGAGCTATAATATTTTTATTGTTTAAACGACGATCTATTTCTTTTTGCACGAGGTGCTTGGAAAGCAAATGCAAGCATTCACGCCTTGCCTCCCTCTTTTTGGATGGATGAAAACCATTGTATATAATGTATGTAGCTAAGGCGGCCACGTCTAAAATATTGAAGAAAAACGCATATGGCCAGCGTCGAGTTCTGCGCTTGCAAGTATACGATCCAAGCATTTGATCCATCGAGTCTACGCCAGCTTTGCACTTATTGTAATAATGAATGGCCTGGGGTTTCTTTTGAGCTCCCGAAGAGAGCATACCATAATGTACCGTAGAAAGAAGTAACACGCACTTATTCTTTTTTGGAACATAAGTAGCTGACCATAGATGTTTTGTTGTTATCAGCGTAGTGGAAACCAAAGAGTGACGAATTTATTTCACGTCGTCGATTTGCTCGAAATTCTTCTGGAACGTAAGCTTTATTCTTACGTAGAGTTCCCACATACATATGCTAAGTTGTTGCTCATTAGGTCTTTGCAAAGTGAAAGTGTTGTAAAAAAATTATCACCCACAACTGTTCGACCACTGTTATAATACTGGTGCACTAAACGTTTCACAACATTTTCTCCAACGTTTGCTTGTTGTTGAGCTCCTGGAGGTTTCCCGGTGTAAAGTTCGCCTTGCAATGGAAATTTAGTAATGGCATCGCAAACCCAAAAGACTTTTATTCCATATTTTGCAGGTTTACTCGGAATATATTGAGTAAAACGTGTTCGACCACAATTACTCATTTCACTAACTAATCTAAGTGCTAACTTATCAAACCATTTTTGCTTATCTCGTTCGTTCATTCGCGAAAATTTTCTTGAAGTTATCATATCCAGCACATCTCCAGCTTCTGTTCCGAATTCGTCTTTTTGTTCCTCCATCTGAACATATAAATTGAGAACAACTTCACGACTATCAAACGATTAGTAAATAAAATATACATATACTCACATATTCTTTGAATTGCAAAATTACACACAAAAATACACTTACGAAACAAGAACAAAATCCTGTTTCACTATCGCACGTCTGAACTTAACCACAGCTGAGATAAGACTGAAGAAAAGAGCGCGATATTTTTTCCATTATTAAAAATTATGAGTCGAAAGAAAGCAGCAGACTAACATTTTCTGTACAAATTAGCCTGTGGTACAATTGTACCAAGGATGGCAATGACGGAATAGATGCACGTTTACCACGCCCACCGACATACGAAGTATGTAGATATATAAAAAAAAATGTAATTTCATTCTAAAATGTCCACTTGTGGCATTCCTGAAATTTCAGCTCTGTACATTCGTAAATAATATTAAAATTTTGTGTTTAAAAATTAAATTGGTACAATTGTACCAAGGTTGTCCCGGAAGGGTTAAAAACGCTGTGTAAAAATTGAATGAAGAAGAAGGCAGACCATGGACCCCTTTCGAATGAAAAAATTAATCAAAAAATGAACCCTGTAGCTGTTACCTGTTTAATGTGCCTTGATTAAGAGCTCCACTAACGCATTTGGTCGAGGCTTGATTTTGAGTTGTGCATTGTATGTCCATTTCCCAAAAATGTACTCAAGATAATGACGGTTTGAAAACCAAGTATTGTAAGCTTTCAGCTGCAAACTCTAGTGAAATATACAATCAAAAATGTTTAGTTTTGTGCGGGCATGAAATATTAATTAAATATGCTGACTTAATATGACAAGACCTTAAACTTCGAAGTTTTTCAAAAAGTAATTAAAATTATGAATTTATTAAAGCTTTCAAATTTAAATTAATAATAATACTGTTCTACTTTAAACAAAGAGTTTACAACCACCTTTAATATAACATATTTTTTCGGCAATATACTCTCGTATACATACATAGACAAAATCTTTTATACCTTTGCAATACTAAATATTTACTAATACATTTTTCTTTTTATTTACAGGTATGTATTTGTGACGAAGGACTTGTTACATTATTGTTGAAAATATTACCAAATAAATAGATCTTCGATTTGTGTGTGCATACACATATGCAATACATTTTTTAATTCCAGATACCGAAAGTCTAGTATGTATGTATAAGTTGGTATTTTTTAATTCGCTGCTTTGTATTAATGTAAAGTATATAATTTTCCTGTTAAAGCTTAAAGTTTGTTGATCAAAACATAACCTGTTAAAAACAATTAAATTGTTTTATCAAATCCGACATGTCTCTTTTAATTAAACTACATGACTCCTTGTGACATCAAAAAAAAAATCAAATAGTTTAAAACAACTTGACTGCATATAGATATCTGAACTCTTTCTGTATCTTCTCTCCAAGGGCTTTTGCAAAAGAACTCTTGCGTGAACTTATGCGAAACGTTTTTTGCTACCAACATTTCATTAGGGGAATTAAGATACCACATATATTTTTATTGAGTGGCATCCAGTATATATAATGAGGATTTTTTTAAAAGCATCATCGCGTATTAAATTTAAAATAAAATTATTTACGAAATGTGTGAATAAATGACATGGTTGTGTACATAAAGTATATGTATAATAATTTGTTGAACACATTTTACGTACATATTTTTCTAGTTTCAGTGCATATAATTTAATGCTCCAGTGATAATAAGGCCATTCCATTCGTCTACAGAATTTCCCATTAAACGAGGTGCTGATATGCAATCTTTGCTTTGTTTTTATCTTTGTATTTAACAACCTTTGGAAGTTTCAGATCATTCAAAAATGGCAAATTTTTTCGGCGATTTCTGTAGCGTAATAAACAAATATATGTATGATAAAGTGGGTAACCAGGTAACGGCTTGGGGGAACATCCCTAGTGAGCGCCGAAAGTAGGTTGATGTTGAAAATATACTCTTCAAATACTGAAAATTATACATATCACTCATGAAATAGCTAACTAACTGACAGAATACGACATTCATGGGTTACAGAGTAATATTACGTGTTACTGAAACTATAGCACCTGCAATAAATAACAGCATATAGCATACCTTATGAATTTCCAAAATATTTGCCGTTGAACTTACTAAAGGGGAAATTTCAGAGCATCGAGTAACCTCCTAATACCAAGTTTAATATTTCTACTAAACAAATTAAATTTTCAAATCGAGTAGAACTTGCATGTGTGCACTTTAACCTAATTCAATAAAAAATAATTTTCCTAATAGAAGTATTCTTCAAACGTCCATACTCGTATAATAATTTCCCATGTGGGTTTTCTCATACATCCATACATTATTACGTGTAGTTAGTTGACTTTATGGTGGTTTCTCAGCGAAACAATATTCTCAGCAAGAATGAATATAAAATGTAAGAAATAACAAATACACATAGAAGAAGAGGTACAGGAAATCTGATATCGTTTCCTGACAATGCCCGTGAGTGGGAGGACAAGTGAACGTAAGTATATTTCCCTTCGCCAACTAATGCACCGAATACCAAGTAGCTGTGGCGAAGTTGTGAGTTCTCGATGTCGGTGATTCTTATGCAATGTACATACGTAGCTATGTATGAACATGTACATGCATACATATGTACATCTGTATTTTGCTTGGTAGGGAGCGACGAACCAGCTGTTGTGTTGGCTCATATAGAAAATTGAGGGTATCAAGTGGCTGGTGTGACTGCCGCTTTGGGTAATAATCAGCCGGGTCCATCAATGTTGAAGCCCTTCTTTGTCATTTGTTTGGCTTGTGAGACTAGCAATTGGTTATTCGTTCTTTTTGTTTTGGTTTCGCTACTGGGGATTGTGAAGATAAAAAGTAAAACAATGAACGTATTGACTGCGGAAGTAAAGTGGCCCAACAGTGACATCAGGCAGTATCGAGAGCGCTGTTGATTTCGTTGGGAAAATGCTTGTACATTTATATGAACATAATGCAATATACACATACACATACACATACATATTTATATATGCGTACATATATCTGTATGTGTACCCAGCACTGTTAGTAAAAAACTTTTAATTTTCTTTCCGTTCACTTTTCTTTCCGTTTCTTACATCACTTGGCATGACATCATCATTGACGCAGGTGCGCTATATCCCTCTATTACTTCGACTCTCTGTGCCATTACCTGTCGACAGCGTCGAGAAAGTTGGTGCATTTAGTTGTCAAAATATTTTATTTTACATTTCTGTAACAGCATTCCCACGTCATTGAAGTAGCTTCATATCTACCACAGTGGACTGACTACTACAGTTCCATTACCGAGTATGGGGGGTGGAAATGAAATACGAATCATAATTTGTTGCAAAATTGTTTCATGCAATATAATAAAGAAGTGAATGAAAATAATAACATGAAACGCATCAATAATGAAAGAAATTATTTGGCAATTTTGCCAGAAAAGTTGTGCGCTAAGTGACTATCAAATTTTGTATTACGAATTATTGTTATTAGTATTTTCGAAAGTAGCTAGTTGTAATGGAAGTTATTCATAAATTATGTACACACACTTGATATGTATATGTATGTATGTATGTATGTACACACGCATTTGCCGTCGGGTTTGTGTGGAATGCTGCTGTTTCAAGAAGTGGAGGGATTGTGCATTGCATGACTTCAGAAATATTAGTGTTGCTCGCTTAAAACACAACGAAAAGAAGAAGTTGGGCAATAAAACTATAAATTACATAATATTTATCAGAAATATTTGTCTGTCTGGTGCCAATCGAAATACTTGTGGATATGTGCAGTATTTATGTGGATATTCCATTGAAATTACTCAAACGGTATATTTTATGTTCATACAAAAGTGATTTTTGAAAATGAACACTACGGCTTTTTGAAGTCAAGATTGTCATAGCCGCAGAGTAGTCCATGTTAAGAGGAAATGTTCGAATAACTGAAATGACGATGTCCTATAAACTTAAATCTAAAAAAATATATCCATTGACCATGAAGGGAACTAATAGAACTTGGAATTTAGAGCTGAAGTTTTCGAAAAATCTGATTTCGATTTGTATTAGTCATATGTATTTGCACTAATCTTTCTCCACACTCACACTTTTACATATGCTTATGATGCTAATGAAAAGTGGGTTAAACAAATTTCGGTACTAAAGAAATTTTTCAGTTCATTGTACACTTCAACAAGTACTTAGTATTTTAATAATAGCCGTGGATATAATAAAAAAAATTACTACTGGTTTTCACAAAAGCGCAAAAATTCGAAAAGTCGCATAGAAAGATTGATGATTACACTGCAGTCCTAACTATGTATTGTCGTAATTTCTTCCTACTATGTTATATTTTTTTGGGTCTACCATAATTACATGGTTTCTAGTTGCCGCTGATCGCATTCCAGTGATTCCCACAAATTTAACTACTGTGAACTGCGCTACTCGAATTTCCTTTTGACAGCAATGTTGCAGAAAATATTTCTGCAAAAAAACAAATGCAACAGTCTGTAATTACTTTCAAATATCGCAACTGTGCGAGTATAGTGACAAAAATGCTGTTGTAGGGTCCCATCAAAATGGCAATTCACAGCCGCATTGCTCAACTCTAAATGAACCCGGCAACTGAACTTCAATTAAAATGGACTTTAAGCTTAAACGTCTTTATAATTGCGCACAAAAAAACTGGATGGGACGTTAAGTTGTTTTTTGTTGTTGTTGTTTTTAATGAACGAGGTAAACAAAGTTGCGCTGTTTATGTACACAATTTTTCCACCATTACCTGAGATAGCTTTGCCCACCACACTACCTGAATGTGACAGCCACAAACGTTCGCTGTGTTCCTATGCACATATTTATGTTTGTATGTGAACAGATTTGCGTTTCTTTAATGCAGCATTCACTGTAATTGCTGGTATGTTGCCGATGTGTTGTTCACGTAAAAATAACGGTTTTACTACATATTTTCACACCATTATCTATCGTAGTCTAGCAACATACGGGCAAAAAACAACTCCAGCTTTACCTACAGTTTGGAGCGTTGGACGCTTCGATTTTATTGCCCACTGCAGTTAAAGCATTTGCATCTCCTGAGCTTGTTGCAACTGTCTACATTCATACATACATACATATTTATATACGTACATATGGATTAAAAATCTGAATTTGCTGCTGAATATGATGATAGTGGCGTCGGTGACGGCGTTGTTGAAGATGTTAACTAATCGTAACCCGTTCAACCACTGCACTGTGGGCATAAAGTCACGCTTTTTTATTTCATGTTTTGACATTTTAAGATTTAAACTATTTTGAAAAAAGGCAATTGCAATTATGATTTGGTACCACTTTTGACTTAATTGCATGTTGTTGTTTGATTAGGCATTGTTTCTTTACAAGTTCCTAACACTTGCATTGAAATTTCGTGAACTACCAATTTTGAATTGCAACCTATTCGAAAAGTCAAAAGGGAAGTTATTTAACAAATGTGTGCAGATTAATGACTAACCTACATTTCTTGTTGCATTTATGTAAATAATAATTTGTTCTGCATGTTTTGGAAAACATCATCTACACTATTTTAAAAAAGTGAAGAAAAGTCGTGTCTATAAGTTGAAAATTTCTTTAAATGTATAACTCCAATTTTTGCTTGGATTGTATTAATATACATTTATACCATTTCTAAAATGTTTCTTGTTATTGTAGCATCATATGAAAGAAAATAACTGTCAGTTGTCCGGATAAGAACGGTGTTTTGACGGTAGGCTGAAGGATAACGATTTTAACAGTTATATATACAATAATATAACTGAGAAAAGTCGTGTGCATCTATATACATTGATTTTTTTTTTTTTAGAATTTTCAAAATTTTTGTCTGTTTGCCGTTTGAACGCAGTAATTTCCGCAACTTATGAATGTATTTAACAGATTAACAGAGAACTGTAATCATGGTCATAACCTAGGAGGGGGTGGGGTAAATGTTTATAAGAAAATCACTATCTTCGGAATCAAATTTTATTTTTTCAACGGCGTAAGGGTTTATTTTTTATTGTTGACTTTTTTAAGCGGACGCTTGCAACCGGAATACTAGCTAACAATCCCTACAACTCTCTGAATTACAAAATTTCAGCACGCTAGCACCAACAATAACGAATTTGGCGTATGTTAGCCCGATCGGTTATTTGGCGATTATCTGATAACTTGCTAGATCTTCAGAGAATACCCCTTTATTGGCACAAACTAAGATTAGTGTAGAATCTTTATATTTAGACTTTATGCCAACAACTTGAGTTTTTGCCCATAGTCCATGGGGAGCTATGTAACATGTACAATGTACATATTTCCCGTTGATATGTTGCTATAAAATATGTTTGAGCTGCAGTTAGTTCGGCAGAGTGGAAAAGGGAAAGGAGGTTGCTTTAAAACACGATCCTTGTCTTCAGCCACCTGTTAATTCTCTGTGATTTTCGCTGACAATTTGTCTGCGCCTGTCGAATTAAAGTACACAGTGGCTGGACCACGTTTGAAACCTCTTAACGCACTGGTTTGAGAATTACCACATTCTTGCAAGTATTGCGGGTGATATGCTTGTATCTTGTTTGACTTGTCGTAACAAAAACGTTGGTTGCTCCAATGTGTATAAAGAATGTTTGATGGCATTTGCGTATATGCAAATATGTACATACATATGTACATATAAATATCTTCTTCAGATAATTTTTTTAATGCAATTTGCCAAAAATGTATTATTTGCCGCTCGCTATTGAAATAATAGACCTGGTATACCCTGATCACATAAGAAATTATATATTCCTCAGGGCTGAGAAAATCTGAAACGATGTTTCAGTGATTTAAATACGTTATGACAAAATTGATGTTTACATATAGCAGCTCTGCCCACTCTCCTCAACTATACCTGATGTTTCAATGCTCCCGGCCTGAAGCAAGCATCTCTCTGATGTATACAATTAAATTAACCTAAAAACAGTTTTATCAGAAATATATACACTATAATATGTGTCGTATATTATTTAGTCAGGGACTGCAAATAATTTTTATGAGTGCAAATGGCTTGAAAAAATCAACATGATATAGTGTTCAGAAATATATAATGTTGTTTCAATAGGTAACGTCTTGCCACATTTACGACTGAATATACCTATGTATTACATATGCAGTGTGTACTAATTTCAGGTTATGGTGAAGTTTTTGAACACACAAATTAACCAAAACCATTCAGATGGCATGTAGAATGTTCTAACTTCCACGTTAGTTTCCTCCAGAGTTGCAAAAGTACTTTAGGTAGGATAGCGAATTGCATGTGAAAAATCAAACCAAACTCGGAAAAATATACGATCCGAGAAAACTCGGTAAAACGATAACCGACCTGGTAATGCAGTGTTGCCCAGTATAGAAAATAGCGCTATTGTGAATGAGCGCTAAGAAAATGCATGGTAAATTTCAGTTTATCTCCAAAATCGTTTTTACTGATGTCATATTTTTAAATAAGTAACCCAGACCAATCAAAATTTGCTAACACAATTATTTTTCTTTCTTAAATAGCACCAAGCAAATCGCAGGTTTCATATAAGATCCTATTCCCAACGAAATTCTAAGCCAGTTGCTATTCCTTTGTGACTCGGTTACACAAAAACAGGGCTAACATTTTTTCTCTGGTTAACTGCTGGATAGAGAAATAAATGTATAATTTCTCATCACCTCAGCATATGTATAATGTCCGTTTTCGTGAATTAGTAAATATATGCCAAGTGAAAGCAAAGTTGTTAACACCTTAATAAAGTTTGAGCTTGTCTGTAGGTACATATAATAAATATTTATTGGGAGGGTTTTGGTAATATCAAATAATCACGCAAGTTTAATAAAGCGAAATATTTTTGTGTTAAAACAAAGTTCGACAAAATATGGCTCCAAAAAGTTTATCCTTTTTAATATCCTTTTTTCTCGCTGCAGTTCGTGAGGATTATTATTTCTTTTACATAACTACCATCCCTACATGTACATACATATACTTGTCAATTGTAAAATCAATAGCTGTTTACATTTCTTTTGAAGCATTTTTCCGTTTTTTCCATTTCCCATTTCGTATCCACTTTCCATTTATTAGTTATTGATTTATTATTTATCGTTTGTTGATATCGACTTATTGCGACCCAAATACGAACATAAGGCTAGGGCAAAAAACTATCTAACTAATCAATATGAAAACAGTGCCAATATGTTGGAGCTTATCATAAGAGCGCGTGTCGGGCGTATGCCTAGAAGTTACCCTCGTCTCTATCTCATTTGAATATATGAAGCATTGAGCACATACTGCTAAACTTAAAAAGTATAGATAGTAGTTACTGTCAGCCGTCAAAGTGACAACAGCTGTGTAAATACGAGTTGTGCCCTCAATTACCTTAACATTTACACGGCCCGCGGCTATTCACACAATTGTGTATTGCAATACTTACTCACATATGTATGTATATATGTATGCATGTACATATATCTAATTTTTGGTTTTAAAACTTTTTCAACCTTGTAACATGATTTTTTATGTGTTTCATTCATTATATTGCATTTAATTAGTTGTCTAAATGTTTGCAGGATGTGCACACATACATATGTATGTACATACGAGTATATGTAAAAATAAATTCCAGAAAGTGTGTCAGGTGTTTTTCACTCTAATCTATTTACTTTTGACGAAATAACCTTTAGTAGTTTTTTATTCGAATCATTTTGCTTTGGTTATTTCTCATCCGCCGAAATATGCCTTTGTGTGTAGTAGATGTGCACATATGTATGTTTTGTATGTGGATTCGGGCATACTATGTGGATTCGTGGTCACCTATTCCGGCACCAGCTGCTAATATTTATTGCCTGTTTTTTGTACCTCAGGCAATTCATAACGCTTGTTTGCTTTTTACCCTGATCAATTTCAAATTAATAATTCACTCAATTCTACTCCTTGTTGTGCGTGTTCTCTTGGCCAGCTGTCGTTGTGGCTAAAGCAGCTGATTCTTTGCATTGGCACTTGCTTCAATTGATTGTATATGTATATACATATCCATATGTACATATATACATATTTATGTATATATCTATGTGTATGGAATATTCCCATAACAAATTTATACACTAACACATACGCGAGTACTTATGTATGTATGTACATATGTATGAGGTGAATTCCCAACAGAGAATCCAAGTGGATATGAAAAGTAACGAAATAATACTTTCCAACCTCTCAAAATGCATATTAAATAAATATTTACTTGGTTTTAAATTACTGCCCATTACTGCCCAAAATGCAGTCGGATTCGTATTTCCTTGCATTTTTCAGTGTTGGATATAAAAAAAATAGGTTTTTGCTGTATATATAATTATAACAGTTGATTCTACTCGAACGTTATCAATGAAACAGCTGACTGCATACTTATTTACATATACATACATATGATATACAAAAATATATACAAATGCATACTATATATGTACTTATATATCTTGTGTATAATATGTCCAAATATGAAAAATGCGCCGCTATTTATAATAAATGTTTTTCATCAAAAATTACTAAAAAAAGCTGACTAAGATTGCTCATTTCGAAACTTGTATATCTTCTTTATACTTGTATCTATTTAATGGCTACATTAAAAAAGTTTTCGATTTGAGAGATGACCTAATCAACTGAAAAAGGCAGACACCAATAAAGTATATAAATTTGCATTTTCCAGTATTGGAATAGAAGAACATGAAGCGCTGTAATCGCTATTTATGGCGTCATCTTTTGGGGCGTGCTTATTTTTCTATCACCCCTCTACTTTTACAGCTCTATTTCATGCCATACATTTTTTTTGGTATACTCGTATTTGTTTTATGGAAATTTTACCATTCCCTATGTGCATATGACCTAATCCAATATTTTGCTGCTGTCATGCAGACACACGCCACTCCATTACAACCAATAATTACTCATTTACACAATAATTTACTCCATTCATTGTTGACCATACGATGGCGTCAAAATATTTTTAGTCTATTCTACTGTCGTTATTGCTTTCGTTTACGCGGATCGATAGTGAGACCATCCATTTGAGTTTCGTTTGTTGGACGTGGAGGGAAAATCAAACTAATTTACTTAATTTTCCCAGCAGTCTAATCCAGGCTATTCGATATGTGCATACATATGTAGATATGTACATATATTTATATGTCCTTACCAAACTTTCAGACACGGGCACTCAGGTCAAATTAATTTTTAATGAATCGTATACGCCTACCATGACTTGTGAAACACTATACGCTCATTGAAAGTTTAGAAGCTACTCAGAATGAGATTTTATTAGAACAATTTATGTGTGTGTTTGTTAAATTAAAAGCATATTTATAATAACCCGCACATACAAAGTTGTGTTTGAGTGTCTATATGAGACATTAGACTTTGTTGTAGATTCTATGCAGAAATATATTAATCAGTGTATACATACATACATACATATGTCGTAGGCGAATGGGTTTGTGCATGACTACCGTCCGGTGCGCTTACGGTCCGATGTGGGACGGGTGAAACATTGATGATAGAAAAATATTTTTTATTCAGTATTTGTCCTTCTGCAGGTAATGGGAAACCACCAAGTTTGTTTCGATCATAAAAAATACTGCCATCAAAGCCATACTGAATTCGGCTGCGATATAAAATTGTAGACTCTTCCATTTATGGTACAAAAAACATCGAATATATGGCTGCCATTATGCCAATATGCCATTATGCCGGTATATATATTATATTATAGCCATGCACAGCCTATTTTGCTGCGGTAAAATTTTTTTGCAACAGTTTGCATGCGCCTACTTCTTACCAATTACCGTTTTCCAGATACCATTAAAATGATAATCCCTACTTTATAATTTTCGAATTGCGGGGGAAATGTTTGCTGTAGCATTGTGTTATTCGTAGGTTGTTTAAAATGCTGAGTAGGTTTCTTAAACTGGTTTTATTCATGAAAAAATTGATGTTGCAAAAAATGTTCCCCTTAAAATAGTCTTACATGATAAAAAAAGTGCGTCTGAAGAGATCCTAAAATCAAACACCTTTTCAAACTTAGATAAAAGTTGTGACTTATAAATTTAGGAATGCGAAGAGTTGATTAAAAAAAGTTAAAACTTGTGAAAACACCTGAGCAATACTTCTTTACGATCATTTTATCTCCATCTGTATTTTCAACATATTCCATTTGCGAATTCAAGCCAAAGTATGGTGTTTTAAAGCGATCTGTCACACTTTTATATTTATTTTCCTACATATGTGAATATCGTTGATATTCAAATATTTACTTTTAGAAAAATATTCCGTTTCGGTGACCGAAAGCAACTCCTACATATTACACATTGTTTGGCTAAGGACACGTGACCCTTCAAGCCATGTGGAAATTAAAACACCAATCGAATCAGTACACCAATTAAACAAAATTTTCTCTATCCTTAAAGTAGTTTTATTTTTCTGTGCACAAATTAAATTCTCCAGCTGGTTTGTTGTCCGTTTGACTGGGTAGTAAAATAAGCATAAGTAATGTTAATGCGTTGATAAATATTGGGCAAATCAATAGTGAATTGTGCCAAAGTGCAAGCGGCGGGCTATTTTGTTACTAATCCTATTTACAATACGAGTAATTTGAAATTTGACCCGCATGTGACCGGATTTTAGAGCAACGAAAAAAGCCCTGGGTATTCTCTTATCTCATTAGTGTTGCCAATTGTTAAAAATGCCTAAGAATACAAAAAAAGTTGATTGCTATACATTTTGAAGGTTTTTTTATTTTATCAAACGTTATAAAAATGGCCATCAGAAGTTTTACGAAACAACGCTTGTAAAGAAAAAATAAAGAAAGTAAACTAATACAAATATCGAGTAATAAAAAATCACATATTGGGATCATGTGCATATAAAAAAATGAAAACTAACAGAACATTAACTATTTTCTATTAAATAACATAAATATGTAAGCAGATTCATTAAATCAAATCTCTAAATTAATGTCTTTATCACCAGTAGCATCATTCGATTCGTATAAGTTGCATAAAATCATTACAAAATTTCTTTATTTTATTTTAATTAAATTTTTCATTGAGAAAGTTCTTTCTATCTCCGCATTGCATGTTTTTGCAAGAATATAAATATTGTTTTTTCCTCTGAAGTTCTATTGCTGCTATATAATAAACACTATAATAATATTTTCTTTTTCGAAAGTATCAAATACCATTTAAATATATAAAAAAGTCGAATACGTAACATGACAACACTGATGCATACGATAATGGAGATAAGATACACACATAATTTCTCGTAGTACGTTCTTACCTTTGCAGTTTTTATGCTTAATTTAGCATCGATACATTTCAAAATTCATTGGCATTCTAACTTGGAACTAACAATCATGACGTAGTGTCGGCATTAATGGTATCGGTAATAGCTGGTGAAGTACTAGAGCACGGCTTATGTTCTAAGCGTTAAATACTTTACATCGAAGTCAATTTCGTTGCCAAGGCTCTTTGTTTTTATTTGGCCACACGCTCGTTACCGATTCATCACTTGTTTGCCAATGGGAAGCGTCACTCTCAGGCAGTGTTGCCGTTGAGAATTTTCAGAAAGTCGCAAGAAAGCGGTCATTGATGACAAAAAGGGTGGCGAAATTCCTTTTACTTTTCTATACTATTAAACGAATTAATCTGTGTGCGTATTACGATTACATAATACATGATGTACAGTTTTCGCTTCAAAAATAATTTATTTTTTAGTTACATGTCACTTATTATGTCTTCATCATCATAAATTAGAGTATATATTAGAAGTGTTCATCATTTCCACGAGATGTTTTTCAATAGCGAAATCAGGACAACACTTTTCTTTCTTCTTAAGCCATATCGAATACCTAAAATTGCATTTAACATGGTAACACTAATTCTATTTCTTTGATTTGTTTTGGCAATGTTCGTAGCGTTTTAAATCTGTTGAACTTCTGCATTCCTGAGGGGTAAGATTGGAAAATTAAAAACAAAACTACAAGCGGTAGAAATGGGATTTGCGCCAGGTGCGTTTGTATATTTACAGAAAATTGATTTAAGTTTAATTTTTTCCATCGCATTTCGATGACATTTATTTCATTAGTATCAAACAGAAAAGGTTACTGGTGGTGGTTTTGATTTTGCTGCCGGCTACAGCTTTCGCGCTTTCCAAAACCACCACTCTTCATTCTTTCCTTTCTTTTCGTCCATTGCTTATGACAGATTAACCCAATTGCGCTTCCACATTCCTTCGGTATTTTTCAATTAAATATTTGTGATTTAAAGCGCTCAGCCGGTAGCTTCGCTTTGCCGATTTGCTAAAAAAAAAAAAACTATGTGGAATTTTGCGAATTCAATGCATCGCTGCTTAATTGAAGTAAATACCGAATAAAATGCCTTAAATAAATCAGCGCACAACACTACTTTTATGGCAACACACACACACATATATTCCCTCGAAACTATGCACAAGTTGAGGGTGACCAAACAACAAATTGAGCTCAGTGACCAGCGAACGACCATGTGCGCAAATTTTGATTGTCAGCTCGACCAGCTCTAATACCTAAAAATGTCGTAGTGTAATTAAGTAGCCACCGGCCTGTTGAAAAGACTTCAACTGAAAGCGCCGAGTTAAATGGCCTTGGCGAGCCAGAAAAACATGGAGCTAAAAAAGATGAAGTAGGTAATTAATTTAGAAGTAGAAGGTTATTTCACTTAACGATGATAGTTGGACAAATGCGAGTATGTAGTAAATATATTTTTTGTTGTACTGATATTTGTTACATAAAAGCGCAAAATTTTCAAATGAAAGAACCTATGTAGTTCTTGTTCGGCACCAAGCTACTTTTAGAAATTGAAGAAGTGCTCACATAAACTTACCTTCATTAATATATATATAAATATAAGTTTGTATACATTCATATGTATGTACATATATATAAATACATGTAGATTTATATGTAACTTTTTAAATATGTGATATGCCCGCATCCATGTGTTATTAAATGTATAGCTTGAATAAATTATAATTGCGAGCATTTGCGGCATCTCTTTATTCAGTGCAAAGTGTTTTGTGTAACCATTTGTATAAGGGTTTTTTTTATTATTTTTTTTTCAGACACCGCGCAGATATTGTTGTTTTCACTATTCTGCGTACAATTATAGTTTTATGTTATTATTTAAGATATTATTTCAAATGAGCCGACAGCACATGAGTTGAGGTACCCAACCAACGTTTGGAGTCATTAAGAAGTCCAGAGTGAACTGTTTTTCGCAAAGGTCGTCAAAAATTTATACATCAAATAAGCCTCAATATGAGAAATGTGCGACTCTGACTGCCATCATGTGCGACTCTTTTCGATTCTGCTCTGAATTCTTTTATGACTTTTATTTAGCTCATAATCAACCCATTTTGGATTCATATTACAGGAGTAGCAGTGTCGCTGTGAAAGTTCATATGAATTCCATTAAAAATGTTCGAGCCAATGATGACTTTACCTGATTGAAAGTTAAAAAAAATATATTCAATAATTAGTATTATTATATAATTAGTATATATACCAATACGTAGTACACTAATACGGCATGAGTATTTAATTTGTAGTTTTATTTGTCGTGCTTTGTAGTTAACCCGGACCTATGCAGTTTGAAATCGTTTTGTTGTATACTTTCAAAAATCAATTTCGTTACAAAATTTTTTTTTAATATGCTTCTATGAGTATGTAATACAAAATAAATTAAAACAATAGTTTTTTTTATACAAATTGCAAGTTGTAATGTTCTGTTATTTCCTCAAAGTGCTGGCTCATATTTGAGATCGCATTTGATTTTGATACTGGTATTTCTTAGATAGTAGGAGTCTTTTCACATTCATAAATTCTGAATGCTCCGAATATGTTTTCTGGGTATGTACAAAATGAAAACTGCGAAGCATGGTTTTAAAATGTTTAAACTGTACGTAGACAGGAATAATAAAACGACTTTACTTAACTTTAATTTCTAGCATTATACAAACTTCTAGCTTTAATGCAAAATACTATAATTGTTGTCAAAGTTTGCTTAATGGATGAAAATAAGTTTTATTAAAATTGGGCATGACTTTCTTTATTTTTTATAATCAAAATTTTTTTAAAGCAGTTTTTATATTTGCTTTTCGGAAAGGAGATTCGTTTTCGCAAAATACTTAACTCTTCATACAATTGCGATCTTGATTTCTATCATTCTTGTCGCACACCTTTTCCAATAGTATTTCAGAAAAACTCAAATGTTCTTCAGAAAGGGGCAAACATATTTCAGAAAAACGCAATTGTATTTTAGAAAAACACAATTGTATTTTAGATAAACAGAAAAGTATTTCAGAAAAACACAAAAGTATTACAGACACAAGGGTATTTCAGAAAAATGTTTTTAACAAACTTTTGGCAAGTAATATTTTGCATACATATATCCGTTTTGTTATGATAGAGCATACATTTTTATTGAAAAATTGAACCTCTGTGTGCAACTATACTTGCACTTTTAGAATTTTATTTTTGAGCGTTATGGTGGGATCTTCTTAATTTTGAGTTATGCATAATTTTGACTTATTCATACCATCGATTTCCTTAACTCACAGCATATCGACCAATATAACAAATTAAATAATATCTCCACTAGTCAATACTATATTACGCTATTAGTCCTTTTATCCAACGAGCAAACCCCTATCCTATCCAACTAAACAGTGACATTACCAGTTGCATTCAGTATTTCAACTAAAATGCACGTGCTTGTCGTAAAGTTTGATTAAAGTTGTAGTTAGGTCTGTTTTGTTTATTTATACTTTAAATTCTTATATTTCCTTAAGAAACCAATTAAATTGAACGTTGTTACTATTGGTTGTTTTTTTCAGCATATTTGTTTTTGTCTAACTCAGCAGCCAATGTACTGTTGACCATAGATCCAGGATTGTTATAAATGAACTGAAAATAAGATTCTATTTAAATTTATATTGGGCCTTTAAAAGAGACTCAATAAAAAATTCACCAAAACTGGTTCAACTTCCAATAACTAGAAAATGTACATGCTTTAGTTAGGCAATAAAGCGACAACTATAAAAATCAAAATTTCAGCCCCAATATACGATTAAAACTCTTAAATAAATTCCATCTATCCACAATTGAAAAGTTTTTTTTTACCAATGCGGAATACTACTGCGACGCACAGGAATGCGGTAATCAGTTATTCACGTTTATTAAAAATCTGTTTCTCTAAGTAAGATCTCTAGGTTTGCGATATACGCAGCCAACATGTGCAAGATATTTGCAAAGGCGGTTCTCAGAACGATGAAGCCATGGCTCTTCTGGAAGAGCGTTTTATTTACCATGGTTGTGTGAACTCTAAAACAAAAAAAAAAAAACTATAAAATTAGATTGTATTTTTTCGATCACTAAATGAATAAGACTTTCATTTCCTTGGATTTTCTAGAAGAGCAACGGAAGTCTCTTTATCGAATCCTCGATGACCCTGCAATACAACTCTTATGGGATTCAAATCATCATGGTGGGGTGTAATGGAGACGCGTTCCGCAATCGAAAGTACTTCTTGTGTACATTCATATTTTTAGCGATTCTTTTAATTGCAACTGTAAATAGCTTTTGCCCCTCACAATCTAATCTAATTGTATAAATTGCAATTGCAAATGTTGTTGTCCAGCTTTCAGAGTAAATAAGTGCGCATATTGTTGCTACACCACAAATTTTCTGCAAATAACAACAAATACAATGTCGTCTAACCTACAAATCAGTTTGCCTGTCATTCATCCAGTCAGTCGTACAGTCAACCAAACGTTAAGCCTATAAAGCAGTCAACTAGTTAATTTGTTAACTGTTGGCTTGGTTAGCAAGCCACTCGTAATTGGCAATTTTTGCGCACACTTTCCTTGTTTCACTTTTATCGCTCCCATTCTAATTTTGCATTTAACAACAACATTGGCAAACGTGAAAATGTATTTGCTATGAAAGGAAATGCTGCAATGAAGAGAAAATATTAAGTGAACTTTATAAGTACTATATAGGGGAAAGCAAGTATCTATGAAATACTATTTAAATAAGGAATTTGTGGAAGAAAATTTAAAAATTAAAAGCCATAAAAGGAATAAGTAGATACCTGCGTGCAACTATAAATCAGTAGTTTAAGGTATGAGCATGAAAGTTCCATTTCATTTTATACAAAACTATCATTTATGCTATGGAAACCGAAGTTGTGGCTCTATGGATAATGGGATCTAAATTATTAAGGTAGCTGGTTGTCAGGTTCTATGCCAAGGATTTTTTATTTAATTTAAATCAAAGAATTTTATCAATAAATTTAGGTTTTGTTATCCAATATGAAATTTTTTTTATAATCACTTTAAAGTCCGAATGTATCCAAATTTAAGAATAATTTCTGTGAAAACTGTTCACGATCTACTAATCCTTTTTCGTCCGTATAGCTTCATTTTAACTTTTCTGCTGGTGTTTCTCGATAATTATGACTATTTTGTACTTCCGGCATGTAGACACCTTTGATTATAAATATTTAAAAAAAGTAAGATTTCATATATTCATAAATATGTACTGTATTTAGATAAAAAGAAATCATAACACGAAAGAAGATCAAAGTAATTAGCAACTGAAATTCTATGTTTACCATCGTCGAAACGACGTAGGCATTCATAAAATTTATACATAACTAATACCTCTAGCATTTAAAGAAATTAAAAGGAAGTTCCTTTTAAATTTTTCTCTTAAGTTGTGTTTCAACAGCTTATTACGAATGACGAGCGAAAGAAGTACTGCTGTTCTCGCATTAGTTGCTACCATCCTAGGGCTAATTGAATAAATAGTTGCGTGTGCCATACATTGGATGCTCATCATTCCATAAAGTCATCAGCCATGAATGCGGACCCCAACTCAGCGCCGCTTCAACTTAAACGCCGCTATTCACACGTTGAAAAATGCGAATCCATTTAAAGCGTGGAAGCGCGAAATGACGAAAACATACTGAGACAATGCGGTTGCGGCCTGAACACTGAGTCAAAAAGAAGATTTCTCCAAACTCGAGGTTGGTAATTTAGTCATTCGCCACACACATTATTTTCACTTCGCTCCACACAGTTGGGGTTCAAGCACTTTTGCTTGTGGCTTCAATAAAACAATGAATACACCTACCTACCACATAAACAAATCTGAAGCTTCAGTTATTTGTGCATAATTTTTCTTTAAATTTCGTATTTCATCTAACTCTTCTTCACATTTATCTTAACGTGATTTGTGTTCTTTTGTTTGTGACAGTGGCTTTAGGGGAGCAAATGCTTTTATTTTATTTTTGAATGACATTATTTAGGTAACCGTACATTTAAATAACTGTTGAAATACAGCTTTTTGTATCTTCAAATCTGCAAATTTGCAAGGTGACACTTTGACTTTGTTGTTGGCTAAACACATGTGAGAACTTTTTGGCCTAATCGTGAATCGCGTTTATTGTTTTTCAAGTCAACAATGGAATTCTGTTGTAACTTAATGGTAATTTGTTAAATCTTAGATGCACGTATGTATAAGTATATACAAATCTATGCCTAACTAGTCATTGATGTTCTTGTAAATATGTAGTTACTTAAATGCACGCAGGCAGAGGAAGTGTTGAAATTCACGTTGAGGAAGACGTCGTCGGTCATTAAATGTTTAATTAATTTATCTGCCGTTGAATAATTTCGGCATTACAATAGGTACAAACATACATACATACATATGCGTGTATATATTTCATTATATATACATATTCACATTAGGATAGTCCAAACGAATTTTTCACCCGCTCGTGTATTTTTTAATTTCGAATTAATTAATATTTAATGGTGCCTTTGGGCATTGAAGTTGTATTCTTCTTTTTTTAAGAATTACAATAAAATCATTAAAAGTAACTATTTTATTATACTATTTTTATCAAATGAAAGTATTTTACTTACCACTATTAACTATTTTTGCAATTATCAATATATTGAAATTACCAATAGAAAAAATGGTGATTATAGTAGCAAGAACAATTTGAAATTCCAAGCTTTTAAAATTCTCAGTGAGAAATTGGATAATATTGTTAGCTTCGTATGGAATGTTTTCCATTTGTGGAGTTATTTATTGGTTTTGGGAAAAACAAGTTATTCTGATTATAATAATTAAAAAAAAAAAACAGGTGCCACGGATTCATTTGTTGAAGATTTCTGAAGATAAATATTTTTATTCGAGCAACAAATATTTATTTTTGACATATTCATATGTATATTATTTTACGGCCTGATTTCTTATTAAACGAAAATATTAATTTTGACGATTTTATAACAATTTTGCGAAACAAGTAATGTATATTTCCATTTTAAATACACGGGAAATAGCAAAGCTCTAGCACTACCATTAGATAATGACCAATTTCAAAATAAACAATGTGACACTTATTTTAAATTTTTTATAATTCTTCGGGTTTAAAAAAAATGAGTTTCCAGTACATATTTTGACCTCCCTAATGCGCATACAATTTACAGATATATGTTTAATAAATCTCCGCTTGCATACAATATATATTATAAACCATCTGAAAAGACGGCTGGGTCAAGGCATTTTATTTTCTTTAATCAAACACGTACACTGTGTTATTAACAAAGAGGAGATACATTATCGTTTTGTTAAAGATTTTAAAATATTTGTTCATAAGAATTATACCATATTAATGAATGTGAGTTATCTCAGCAAAAACTACAGCATACTAATATTATAAACCTCCCGGCATCAGTCATGTCTATTACGTTGAGTGACACGTGAGACCAGGTTTTTTTTAGTTAAAAATGAGTAAAAATTTTTTTCAGAGCTGTTTTTGGTGTAGCTCAGATTAATAAATATTAACCAAAAACTTCGTATTAACAATTTTATTCAACAGCGCAACTCTACGGCTTGTCAATAAGTGTTTGTCATTTCCATCATTTGTTCTTTTTGGAACATAACATTTTTAGTATACGTTAACCCAACATTGGGTTGATAACTTTATATTAATTAGCAGCATAACTATATTTGCTTTTTGTCAATTTACAACAAACTAAATATTACATTGATATATTCTCTTTCTGAATTTAGAAAATGATATTGTCAGACGCTAAAATTCACTTAACTGATAATTAGTTCAACATTTGCCGCTTTTCAACACGTGAATTATAACGGCATTTCATAGTTTTGCTTAGTTCGAATTAATCATTTTACACTGTGTCCTTTTCTACTTCAACATGTGAGAAAATTTGAGTAAAACAAATATAATTTGGGCGCAAAATAATCATATTTGCGCTTAACTGGCATATCTGCTTGTATCAAGTCGCTGAAGCTAAAGAGGAAGAAGGGTAAGATAAAGCAAAAAATTACGTTCAAAATTGACATACAAAATTAGCTTATACACAATTTTTACCACTGGCTTGTGTTGATTTAAAGGCGGATCTTCTCATTGATAGTGTCAAAATACACTAAAGCCAAAATCGATTTAGATAAAAGAATACATTTTAATAAATAAAATTAAAAATCATATAAATTTACGAGAATAGATAAATATGTACGGTTATTGGGTGACAGAGTCAGGGTTGGCTAATTTACTATCAGTTAACGTATCAATAGGGGATTTGTGTTGGGAGATAAAATATAAATAATATAAAGTCAACGGTGTCACATATGCACAATACATAGTACCTACCTACTATTTCTGATTTCATTATTTCTTGCATTCACTAACTTTCATACGACTAATCACATTCAAATTCAACTATTATTAGTATGCCATTTGGAGCGAATATATCTACATACATATGGGTTTCTTTTGATAATTTCAAAATAGAAAGTAAACAAAAATTACAAAATTGCTTTACTCATACTGTCAAACTGTCAAGAGTTTAAAAAATTTTCTACAAAAAAAAAATTGTGAAAGTTACGTTATTGACTCTAGCATTGTTTTTTTGCTTACATTGAATAAGAAATTCGACTTCATTGACCAGAGCGTTGGTGCCGATGTTGGTTAATGGCAAAGCTGCGTGCACAACGCCGAAAACGTCTGTCAGAGCAAAAAAGTAATTATTTTTTTTTAAGGTGCGTTCACATCACCATCTCTAGCATACTCTGCGTGTGAGTCATATGTACATACATTGTAGTAAAAAACGTGATTAAATATATCAATTTTAAACTTGCAAAAATGATCGTAACAGATTTTTCAGTACTCATAAACAATTACCGTTATTTTTATTGCTTTTCTCGCGCAAAGATATAACCAATGGCATATAATGTGGTTGTTGTTGTTTGCTGTCTGCAGTTATTGCGTGGTGGCATTGCACGCTACATGGTAAGTGGCCCAATCAACGCTTGCAGCAATACCAATATTTATAACAAAGTTTTGGTAAAATCCAATTCTTAATATTCAGATACGAATGCTTTTTGGACGCTTACAAATTGAAACTTCAATTATTTTCGGTTTAGGGCTAGCGATTGCTTCTGAGCAATACAATATTCAATAATACTAATTTTTTTTAACAAGTGTAAAGGCTCTTAGTGAAACTGGTATTATTGTTTACATTTCCATAGGACATATGTATGTATGTTTCGCTATTGTTGTTGTTCAGTTTAATGGGTTAAGGAACATATTTTGCGATATTAAAGAAATTAAATTCAGATGTTCCTTTGTTGCAGGTTTTATTCATAAAGGTAAAAGCGAGCTTCTTTTTACCGCTTCATATTTGTAAGCAAACAATTAGAAGCAAGCGCATGCAAGTAAACATATGCAATGTAGATGTTTCAATATACATATCTTTGTGTCTAGGCTTTTGCTGAATACCATAGACTCTTTTGTAAGTACCCTGCAGTAAAACTTCTGGTTCTGATCTAAATAGCTTGCTACCAGTTCGCTGAGCAACCTAATTACTTCTTCTTCTATCTTTTTTCCAAGCAAACAACTGGTATTATTAGCTACGAAATATCAATTGTCTGTCAGCCTATGTATGAACTTCATGTTATTTCGCAAACTAGTCATCTTCTGTATCAGCATTATACCAGCTGACAATCCAGTTGGAAATTAGAACTCATATCTGAGCGAAACAATAGCAGGGTTTCGTTAGCATTGACCAAAATGATGCCCCAGGTTGGACTTTTAATATGGGGGGAAATTATTTTGACGTTTTTTGTATAATAAATTTATGGTTTTCTTGATGTATATTGGAATGTCTTTCCATCACCCCTTGTCAAATTTCGTTTGAAAAACAAACCGCTTTCGGAGTTGTGCCATTTTCAGTGTCATTTTTCGTTCTGATGTTTTGCTTTTATTATGTTATGAAACTATGAAGCTAGTTCCATAATTTACAATTCAATTTAAGCATTAGAAAATCTTGCATTTAATTAGTTCGAAAAATCACACAACCAGCCACGACTGGAATCAGCGTTTTCATGTTGACCTTGAAATTTGCCCTATTGTTTAGTAGGTGATGCTGGGTCACCGTATGACTATAGTCAATAAATACTAGTTAATAAACTAGTATGGTTGTTTGGCTTTCACGTACTATATGGATGTACTACGTATCTACATATCTAATGTATGTACATTTGTGCCTGTGAACGTTTGTATCCCCATGTAACCTGAAGTCCACACCAAATGCTTCGCCGCAGTCCTGTATAAATCCACTCTGCATTGTTGCCTGATATATTACAATAGATTTCATATACATATGTATATATACATATATATGTATATGCGCATACATTTGCTCATTAGGGCGCATTGTTGGTATTGTTTTTTCATCGTATTTATAGAATTAATTATATTTTTAGATATTAACCAACATATTTCGGAAAAATATTAAGATTTACTTGAGCTGGACCGATTTGAAAACAGCTCCAAAACTGGAGTAAGAGGAAGTTTTAAGGCGTAATAAATTTTATAATTCGGGTGGAAAATCTGCAGCTTTTTTGGTGAACAGCCTAATGTATATACATCTATATATTGGTATGCACATGTGTATACATATATGATTGCAGGTTTATATTTTCTTACTGCATGTTGTTGGGCATTTTGCAGGTTGTTGTGAAATAGCGTGCAGAACAACATATGTGTTAAATCCACCTTTAGAAAATGAAATATTGATCTGCTACTTTTAATTTATGGCATAAATGCTGCTAAATGGAATAAAAACACAAATAAAAATAAATTTATTAATTGTACCATGCAATGCACGAAAGCGCCATGCATTGACCCTTTAATGAGACTACGTGATGTAACAATATAAGTTGAATTCAAAATCTGTGTAATTGAAAATTTAAACTGCCTTTCGAATTCCTCTAAGTGTAGTGCAAATATATATTTTAAGTTATTTTTATTTCTTCGATAAACAAGAAGGATTGCTATGGTATTTCTTATTTTGGTTATTCAGTTGTTTTTAATGAAATACAAATGTTAAGTAATACAAAAAACCCAGACCAGGGTAGCAAATAATTCAGGCATTTGCCAACGTCAAATATCTACTTTGTATTGTTCATATGTATGCATGTAGATCGCGTATATATGTATGTATATGCACAAAAATACTAAATACCGCGCGTTTGCAGAAATATGGGTATATTTCAAAAAACAATTTCTGAAGTACAATTTCTAAAGCATATAAGACTTGAATACTTCAGAGCCGTTTTTATTGAAGTTTTGATTTTTTTAAAACATTTCGCACACTAGATATGCAAGATTATCTTCTTTATTTAGAAAACCACCGCAATGCCCAATTTTGTACTAATTTGGATGATCGTGCAGTTCAGTTATTATTAAACAGTTATGTTTCTGGATTTGATTTTTGTATTAGTGTGCGAATGGCGTCGCTCTGCACTAAAAGCGCGATATATTAGTACATACTGTAAAATATAATTTATTTCACCAGTATATTAGTGATTATCAAAGATTTAAATCAAACACGATGTTGGTTTGGCGACCATCCGAAAATTAATAATTCCCGGAAGTCCTTTCCCCTTCTTTATTCTTTCTTTCTCCTTTCTTCCTTTACATAGTTTTCTTTATTCTATTTATGAACCACACAGGGTTGCTTTTAATATTGTTACCATATCTCTTTGAATATATATCTTACAACTCGGCCGACCTGGCAATGTAATCGGCCTCGATACATTATGACTTACATACTAGCTAGTTTCTAAAGATTCCTTTTCTGGTTCCTCCACAACTCTGTCAGGTAACTGTGGCCAACTCTTGATTCTATAGGCTTCAATCACCCCGTCATAAGGCAGTTGTGTAAGCTGACAGTTATCGATGTCCCGTATGACATACCTATCATTACCAAGTACCTTATGTATTATATAAGGACCTTTGTACATGGGAATAGATTTTTTATTGCTTCCACAGGTGGTATCGACATTTCTTATAACAACGTAATTCCCTACTTCGTATGTATTAGGGCCTGTCTTATTATGAGAAGATCGGTTAACGTCATATTCTTGTTTGGCCGCTATTCGACTTGACACCTCTTCTCGTATACAATCTAAATTTCTATCACTATCTGCAGAAAGCTTGTCTTGGAAATACTCAGTGAATTCATCGACTATTACACCCCTCTGTTCTACCCCGAACAATAACCGACTTGGTGTCTCCCTGCAGGTACTGTGGACTGAATTATTTATCGCATACTCAACCTTAGTTTGCAATGCCCGTTTATTTGTTAATATTATTGTTCTCACCTATTTTAAAACGCCAGAGTCAATAATTATTTAAGTGCTAGAAGCAGGTGCAGTTTGTTATTTTGTGATCGTTTGAAGCTACTTTTGCGCCGTTATTTAAATGTTAAAATACCTTCATCAATTCTATTTTGTATTTGCCCGACTGATTTGTACTCGAGCATATGAAGAACTTTAGCAAATCGCCTAGATTATTACTTTTTATCTGTGATACTCGTAGCTTGAACTGGGCTGTACGCCCAACTGTAGGCAAGCTTTTGCCATATTCCGCGTGTTTGCTTTGATATGATTTTGAGACCTACATATTTAATATCACAGTTTATTTCTAATACTCGTAATTTGCTGACTTCGTCAATAAAAAAAGCACAAGAAGAACAAAGTACAAATAATAAAAAATTAAATAAATCTTCTTATTCTCAACTTTTTTTTTTACTCAATTGGCGCAGAAACGCGCTTTAATTATTTTTTCCAATGTTAAAAATTCTTGTTTTTGGGTAAACCCATCAAGTTTTTCAGCTGTTCAAGTTTTTGCAAGCTTTGCGTTATATTTTTGAGACAGCGTTTCCTTTAGGGCGAAACCCAAAGAATTCTTAGAAATCTAGTTGCTGTATCATTTTCACTGGGAAATAACAACCCCTTGTTAAACTTATTATTCAGCTGTTTTAATATTTGAGTCGCAAGCACTTATTTGTAATAAAAAAAGTTCACGTTTTTCAAGTGTGGAAAAAAATATTGCGTTTAAATATTTACACTAATTGTATGTATCCACTTTCATAATACAATAAAGCGTAATAAAACTGCCTCGATCTTCAAACAATATGTAAAAAAGTAAACGATCACTTAAAAAATAAAGTATTTATAGATTTCAACTTAGACGTACTATACATGCATATGTGTGTATGTAAGTATAATCCAATGGAATTACAGTAAAAGGTTCTGCATATCCTCGTAAAATTCTATGCTCAACCTACGACTACCTTAAATCGCCGGGTGATGTGAAAATCCGAGCTTCAGTGATGTAACGATCATAAATCAACTTTTCAAAATTGTACCAAATGTCAGAGAAAAATGTTCAAAAAAGGAAAAATTTAAGTACACATAGTTTCAAAAATAGCAATAGTTTCTTAATTGATTAATCTCCCGCAAATTTATTATTATTGATAATGATGAAACGGGTAATTCCCGTATCCATTACGTTTACGTATACAAAATATAAGAAGGTATTGCGGTGTTACAATACTGTAATGCCCAAAAGCATTTTCTGGGTTGTTAGATTGGAACATTGGAAAACACAATCTCTGGGATTGATTTTGCAGTATTTTTAAACCATCGAAAATAAAGTCGAATTTTATAAAGCAAAAAAGTATGTATTTTTAAAGCCTTAAATGTTGTTGTATATGTTAGGGCCATTAGCGTACAGACAAATATACATATCCATATACATACATATGCATGTATATACGAGTACATATGTATGTTCCAAATTTTTGTGGAAATACAGCAGCTGCTGATAAAACGACTGCTAATGACGAATATGCTGATGGATAAAGTGGGATGTGCGCCAAAAATTGCAACAAACTGACGACTCCAAAGAACGACAACCTATTTGAAGATTTACTACATACAGATAAGAATATGTACATATGTATGTATACAAAAATGCACGTATTCTCTCATTTGTCATTTCTAATAGAACTAGAGCTTGTTTTAGCAAAAACTTTTTTAGAAACCAATGAAAATCAATATTTCTTCAATATTTATGTTTCAATGCCCCCTGCACATCCTTTTTAGTTTAGAACTAATATTGTATTTTGAAGAGAGATCTATGGTTGTATTTCCTACTACAAAATTAAAATCATTATTAACCCCTTTTGTCACAAGAAAAATTCCGTTTTACTGTACTTCTTCTTTTTGTAGACCATACATACTCAACGAAATTAAAACAAACACAACAGGAATAACGTTAATTTTTTTTAAATGTTCATACACATGCACTCTGTTTTTTTGATTATGTATTGTTCGTATTTTTGAAAAAATAGTTTGTGGTAAAAAAAAACAAAAAAAAGAACAAATAAATGTTTACAGAGTTTTCGAGTACAAAAACTTTTTTAGAAACCAATGAAAATCAATATTTCTTCAATATTTATGTTTCAATGCCCCCTGCACATCCTTTTTAGTTTAGAACTAATATTGTATTTTGAAGAGAGATCTATGGTTGTATTTCCTACTACAAAATTAAAATCATTATTAACCCCTTTTGTCACAAGAAAAATTCCGTTTTACTGTACTTCTTCTTTTTGTAGACCATACATACTCAACGAAATTAAAACAAACACAACAGGAATAACGTTAATTTTTTTTAAATGTTCATACACATGCACTCTGTTTTTTTGATTATGTATTGTTCGTATTTTTGAAAAAATAGTTTGTGGTAAAAAAAAACAAAAAAAAGAACAAATAAATGTTTACAGAGTTTTCGAGTACTTAGTGTGTGATACTGAGCAATCAATAGGCGTTAATCTTTTATCATATCTATTTTTTTTAATAGAATTAGTTAATAGGCTTTTAAAAAATATGTGTGACTACTCTTCATAAATTTAAAAACAACATACCTAGTGTTCGAGATGTTGCTTTATAGACGATTTGTGTCAGTATGTCCCCTCCGATTCTGTGCAGCTAAGTGCCTATTCCAATTTTGACCCGGAATAATGTAAGTATGCGAAATTACCTCAAGCAAAAACACAAAAACACTCGCTTGTTATTGGTAACAAAAAAACAATCAAAATCTGGAAAATAAATAACGAAATTGGAAAAAGCATTATCATCTGACAAAGCAATCGTGTAACATTTTCTACTAATATAGCCATTTTGCAGGACAAGAGGTGACCCGATGTTACAATATAAGAAGAACAACCTTCTTTTGAGAATATATTTGTTGGAAATGTTTCATTGGTAGGAAATTTATATGAATTATCATTTTACAAAAAAAGGCATTTTATGATTTGTAAAGGGGAAATTAAGGCTAATTCTGAAAAAATAGCTAAATAGAAAAAACATGGCTATAACAAAATTTTAAACACTAAAATAAAAACAAACACATTGAGGACGTTTGGTGTATTGGAAGTTAAAAAAAATATTGCCATACACCTTGTGTGTACAGATTGCAGTTCTTCAATATTGCTACAAATATACATCTCTCAACAACAATGCATTTGTTGTATTAAAAAAAAAAAAAACGTCAGCTTTGGAAACAAATAACACGTTTTCACTGTTTGCACATTCCATTGCTGATTGGCGTCGAGTAATATTTATTTTCCTCAATTTACATTTTTGCTATTACTATGCGTTCATTGCAAGAAAGGAAAATTACCATGAATAATTAGACTTGCATGAAAGTGTACAGATTCAAATAAGTATTAGCAATTGACTGTGGGAAGTGGGAGGAAAAGTGCGAAAAATCAAATGTGCTGCTGCTGCTGCTGACGGCTGGTGGCTGGTGGCTTGTGGCTGATGGCTGACGGTTGATGGCAATAATCGTACGATGACCCAATTCTTGAGCTTCGCCGGCAATTGAGTTAAATACACAAACTGCAATTCGTAGAAATGTTGCTGATGTGTATGTGGCACGTTGAAAATTGCAAGCTGCTTGTGTTGGCACTTAGTCAGTGAAGATGTGGCCAATAGGAAACATACAAACCACTTTTAACGATGTATGTGGCGCCAGTTTTCTGATAGGTGCCATTTGAAGAGAATGGATATATGTAGTACATACATACGCACATAAATATGTTGCAACAATATTCGTATTTCGGAGTGAAGACAAATTCGATCACATACTGCGTACAGAAAAATTATCCACCCAAGATTCCGTAAATTTTGATTTCCGAAATATTTTTAAAATTAAATTAAATTGTATATATTTAAAAACTCGAAGAAAGCGAAAACATTCACGAAATCCTAAGAAAACGATTGATAAAACGTTATCATCCCGATTCGGTTGTTAAACGTAAAAAGTTATTGATTTGTTGTACAAAAATCCCACCTTCCCCGATATCAAAAGATATTAACGTAATATTGTAAAAAAAACTACATAGATACAACCATAGAAATACGTCTTAGCTGCGGTTGAGATCTGCTTTTGGTAGTTAAAGACAAATTTGATTTTTAAATATATAGCCGCGACAGACAAAAAATGCGAAGTTGTTCGATCAGTTTTATTTCCATCAAAATAGTCTATATCCACCTCAGTTACTTCTGGTTTTATAGCTATTATAATTTTCATATGCTATAAACACGTTTTCTTAAAATGATTACGCAATTTGTGTTTTTCATAAAAATCATATTAAAAATTAAACTTTTTCACATTGTTTTACATCGGAGCTCTCACAAATAACGAAGCAGATGCAGATATTGATTTCACTTTCATTTCTGTGATGCACTTGTGCTGACGTCAGTTGTATGTTGCAGACTCGGCAACAATTGCCGTTTCGCCATTACTGCTACTGAACGAATTGGTTGACCTCATTTTCATTGTTTTATTGGTGCATGGCCGGGTGTGATTGAAAAGTTACGAGTTTGCCTTGTTGAAAGGATAAATATCTACATATACATATTTTAAATGAGAAATTTTATGATTGGACTGAAGTTGTATCCAAATAATATGCATATATGCACATATGTACGGATAAAAGCTCTTGATATTCGAATATTGGAATATTCGGCTATATTCGAATATTAGAAGTTGATTTTGGTATTCGAATAATCGTTCACCGTCGAGTAATCGCTCGTGTTCGATTATGTGAAAATTTGGAGTACATAAATTTATTTGTAGTTCATATTATTAATATAATTTCATTGGTTTCATTACAATTTTCAAGTTTTTAATGAAAATTTGTTTCCTTAATTTTTTTTTACAAAATATACCTATAGGTAATTCTAAGTTTAAAAAAGTTGTCTTAAAATTTTCATAATTTGTGATCACAATTGTTGGATGCGATTTTTGGACCACTCAGGTTTAGTACAATAAAGTGCAGGTTTTAAGGAGCTGAAAATTTGCGTTAATTCTTGACAATTTTTTCCCGCATTTCCTTCCAGATGACACTTTAGTCAAATTTATTTTTGTTTTAAAGAAAATGCTCAACAGGACCTTGAAAACTCATTCATGCCGCGAAAGAAGCTTTACGTCAAAAATTAAAGAAAAATATTTAACATCAATATGACAATATTGTCAGCATATATGCGTTGTAAAAAAATCACCGTATACAGACGTGTACTGATACATATCAACTTAAAATGAAACGAATTTTATTTGCGGTTTTATTTTAATCAGAACCTACGCTTACTTATATAAAAAATATCTCGAAAATCTGCATATGGTATATGCAAATAGATTATTCATGTGCTATATTATATGTATGTACAAAATTAGCATTTATCTTTATCATATTTACCTTTCGAAACCTAGTATCTCCCCTTCTCTAGATTAGCTTTACCATATTTTATGAAATTGCTATGTTGTCGCAAGAGTACGCCTCTTTTGGCCTGCAGATAACAACTACATAAACAAAGATAAATGTAGAATCGCTCTTGGGTTTGTGGCTGGCTAACATTCGTTTGGATCCGGATTGATGTGCAATGTACAGTTCGATTTGAGGTAGCATGACATCAAGAAACATAACGCCGGTTGGAGGAGAAGCTTGGCCAAACGTCTATTAGAGGACATAATGCAAATGTGTCATGGTATATATTTGAGAATATATTAATATTTACCAACTCCGATAATGGTTTAGAGTTCACGAACATTTTATTATCGAACTGTTTACTGTAAAGGTACGAGTATTTTATCTACTTGGGTCTAATCCCCTTTTCGTTTTGATAGAATACATTGACAAGCAGGAAAAAATTGTTGTTTACCACCTTTGTGTTCCGATATATACTCCGTCAACGAACAATAAATCTCAGTACTCCTTTCTGGAGTGCTTTTTTCAATGAGAGTTGGATTGTTTATTAGGAGTCGTAATAATATGTTGTTTTTCAGTATACAAAATGGGTTTTATATTAATAGCTTTCTAACCAGTAATAAATACGTGACGCAAAAATTTTGATAGTTGCCCAGTGTTTTGTCGGTAACAAGTGGAAGATAGTTAATATGTTTATTGTTTTAAGGTCCAATCAAAAGAGTTTACAAATTGTTGTTAGCAGGTAGGATCAACATAAGTTGGCCGATGTTTGCAAATTTATCAGCTAGCGTCATCGTTATGCGACCTAGCTTATTCTATGGACAAGGTGTTTAACTTTCTGCCAACAGAGAGCAATTGCCTGAACTCTATGTCATACAAATTGTATCTCTACTTTTGACAAAATAACTTAAAACGAGTTAGTTATTTCTTTATAGCAAGCCTTACAATCGGTGTGTCCCGAGTTCGAATCCCGGACGTGGCAAGTAATATTAAAAATTATGGAAGTGATATTTTGAATAGCGGTCGCCACTCGGCAAGTAATGGTAAACATCCGAGTGTATTTCTGATATGTAAAAAACTTCTCACAAAAATCATTTGCCATTCGGAGTCGGGGTAAAACTGTAGGTCCCTTCAATTTGTGTTACAACATCCAGATGCACATCACAAATTGTAGGAGAAATTCAGTCAAACATCAAGATATACAATGTACATACTTACATGTACACATAAATGATAAGTTGGCGCAATGGTTATACAACTTGTTGAAAAGCAATGCTCCTAACCATTAAGTTTTCCCACAAAATTTATGATGGGTTGGGAAGAAAAGGAACTCATAAGCTGTTAAAAATTTGACATTTCCGGCAGCTTGGCAATTAACTTCGTAACAACTAAGCTTTGTGGGTTTTCTCAAGTTTCGCTGATACAATTCCCAGATTAAATGTGAACAAGTGGGAGCGGCTAGGAGCAAATCTTCTATTACTTGTATTATTCTGTTTAATCTAAGGTTTCTTTACTCACTGTATATGTACATACATAAATATGTATGTACACATGCATCATGCATAAATTTTTTTTGTTGTTTAAATTTACAACAATTATTCACTCTTCTTGCTGCCTGGCTGGCCTGGTTGCCTGAGTGCCTTAATTAAATGCCCCGGAATGCCAAGCTGGAGATGGTCATTAAAATTCGCTTATTCTTGTTCACGCTTCAGTGCCGAATTCTCACAAACAAATCGGCAAAATCGGCGAGTTTTTGTAGTGCTTTGACGTCCCATAATTGTGCTGATTTTTAATGAAGAAGGGTTCCTTTCATGCGCGACATTAAATAAACCCAACATGATATAATTTTAAAGCCATCTAAGTATACAAAGAAAACGTTATAGGTGAGACGAAGTTTGAATTTAACACGTTCTGAACAAAACCTTTCAAAGGGCCACCTTTGTATATATGTATGTATGTACAACGCCAACGTATGTAAATTTTCAAGTTGTTATATCTGTTCTTACATATCTCAATCCTTTCATATGTTAGTGTCTATGTTAGTTGCTTCAGTGGCGTCACGCATGCGCACACTGCTTCCACTGATCTCACTTCTGTATGGGTAAGACGCCCCATCCTAATGCGAGGTCTGATTCTATTCCTCTACTTCTTCGCCTTTCTCTACCACATATTGAGCACTACGTGTGAGCTGTGAGCACGACCATAATGAAGTGAAAAATGCTTGTTTGCAGGTGGGTTGCTTAGCGTAACAGGCAACCATATTAAAAATTATGCGCTTCAACAAATAGTTTTTTCCGTACATAAATAAAACTAAGTAAAATAATTATAAGAGCAATTCCCAAAAGATAGTTCTTCGAGCACAACTTTGCTTTCACACCCATTTGCTATTGTCACAAGTTTTTCAAAAATTTACTATTCATTCCTTCTTACTTTCGTGCTTTCCCAAGTGCGGCACCCACTCTCACGGCATATCCAATGGGCACTGGTGCATGAATATCGCTACTTGGCTGATCTAAGTATTGGACAGACAACGAGCCACTGTTAACCAACTTTACAACCTCACAAAGCTGAATTACATTTGGTGGCAGTCTACATACATAGAGTCACGTAATCGAATTTTTTGTAGTTTCTATTGCAATCAAGAAGGGACAGTGTGGAGAGTTAATTCATTACTCTATAAAGCAATCAAATCTCCTCACAATAACCTCAACAAACATATGTATCTGAACTTTGCAATGTCGACAAATTTCAACGAAGCGTGCAAAAACATTTGCAAAAAAAACGCTGCGGTGAGGAAACCTACAACAATAGCAACTTCCAAAATTAAACGCCCAAGAAAATATTACAGATACTACTTAATATGCTGCCATTGTTAAGCGTGGTTGAAAAGTAGTTAATTAAAGTGTTGTGTTTGTTTCAGGGAAAGCGTAAAAAAATTTCGCGGTAAGACCCAGATGAGATTGAGAATTTAGACATGAGCATTCCCTATGTAGAAGCGCATGTTGTGTGTTCGAATAAAACTTTTCAAGCATTATATTAGGTGATTCATTCAGAGATGTTTTCTTTTTTGTCATTCGGCAAATACTCCTCGAAATGCTCGAATGCGTCATCGGAAATTAAAACTTCAGAATGGGCCATGTTAGCCTCAGTAATGGCCAACATTTGAAAGAAATATTATTTAAAAATATATGGAAATAATGGGTATTTTGTATATTAATAAAGATTACCCTATAAAATAGGGTTTTTCTTAAAAAACAAGCTCAGTCACTGAATCACAAACACATTATAATAGAAAAACTACGAATACACAAAGTCTTTAGACTATTAAAACCATGTGATATCTTCATTTTAATGTAGTATATCTACTAAGATTGTTTCTAAAGATTTTATTTTGTTTAACAGCGTATTGGTCAGTGGTTTTGTAGCCTCAAGGATTGTTAACTACATATAATATATGTATATCACTATCTATTCCGCTATTTAAAACCTAGTTTTTAATTATTTAGCTATTTGTCAGTATTGATTACGACATGATATCACTGGTTTCATTTCTGTGAGAATAAGTTAAACCATAAGTTCTCGGTCAAAAAACCACTTGCAAATGTTGAAAATGTTTGGTGGTAATTCAAAATATATCTGATAGATACGAGGTTTGAAGCTGTCGAGAATCTACCATACAAATATATAAAAGCAGGCATCCATCATTATCGTCATCGAAACAGCTATCTTCATGCGCACCATTACCGCAATCCTATAATAAACTTTTAACAAATTTAGATCTGTCTAAACTTTCTCTGTATTATTTTCATTTATTTGCTATTTATATTTCGATTTAATGATGTACACTAACTTAAAGTATTAAAACTTATAAGTTTACATTGTTAGTCATTTAACTGATTTTATAAGTTCGTATATTAAGGTGGCCCTCCTAAAAGCAAGCATAAAATTTGATAACTATTCATTGTGTCGAAAATAGCAGTCAGGATTGCGATTTTGATTTAGAAAACTTGATTTTGCTATTTTCAGTGGAAACGGAAAACATCGACATTTGTGGAAACGTCTCTACAATCTATAATCTGTTAATAATCATTGGGTAAAATATTTTTTCCTACAAAAACTTGGTTTTTATAAGTTTGAAAATGTATCTATTTATACAAGACTTTTTGAGAAACCATTTCTCTAGAGCGTGAGTTACCCTAATGCACATTATGAATATAATTAAATATGCGTATGTGTAAATATATATACATATGTACTTACATTTTAAGACGTTTAAAAGTATATTTTTGTTTTGTTTTGGTGCGTTTAAAGTAGCTCAACCATAAAAGGCTACCGGCCCAACTCGCTTTCAATTTTTGCGCTTAACGATTACTTAAATGACACTTTAGCTATTAGCTAATAATATGATTTTTGCTAGTGTTGTTGTTATCACAAATTATTATTAACTAAACGAGCTAACAAGTTGACAACTTTGGTGATCGCCGATGTGTCAGCTGTTTGTTGTTAACAAAAATGTGAATAGACCCACTAGCAAAACAATTCACTACTGAAAGTAACCACATTGGTTGATGATAAGTTGCGAGGACGGAAATAAGGAAATATCGCATTTTGAACATAATATGCTTGGTTCTTGCTGTATTCAAGAAATCGTCCAATTGTGTTCGTATATGTAAACACTCTGAACTGATTTACTCATATCCAGTATTGATCCTGCATTAGTCTACTTATTACCAACTCATTTATGATTATCATTATCCTACTGGGTATATGTTCACGCCATACACATTCCACCGCAGACATTGGTACACGCATGTGCATGCTTAACATATTTAAAATCTTGTATTGCCGGTATGACTAAGTGAACGTAAATTACATAAACTGGCATTAAAAAATTAAACACCTACCCAAAACACACCCGACACATTTTTATGAATTTACATGCATACATACATACATACATATGTATATCTGCATATGTAAAAGGAGCCTACGCACATTCCCTGACTTTAAATAAGTGTTTTAATTACCAACAAGATTTTTGTTTATATAAAATATTTTTTTATGCACTACTAGTATGGGGTGTTATTGAGTGTTATTGTAGTGCCATCGGGAATCAAATTAATGTCGTGTTGGTTTTCTCATGCTGTACAAAAAAGACACACCTAGCTGTAATGCATTTTTGAAGAGAACTTCTTTAGCCGCGTTAGAGTAATATTTTACATCGCGTAACGAAAGTCGCATCAGCTACTAATTTCTACTACTACTACTACGAGTACTACTAAGTCCGATTTCGAGTGAGATACAACAAACATTCATATGCACATATTCAATTTGGATACATTTTGATACCAGTTCAAGACATGCTCGGTACTATTTTGGTACCACTTTAGGACTAGTTCGGGAACATTTCAGAACTATTTCGGTATTAGTTCAGGACAATGTTTGGAAATTTCTTAGATGATCCTGAACTAATCCCGAAATAGTCCTGTCTTATAAACCCCTCACATTCCCCACTCTATCTCTTGGAAACGTGCACTTAGATACCCTCGTACCTTTTTTATTGAATATAGATTTTAACCAAACTTTTGCTGTAGGTACATACATCCATACATATGTGTGTTGCTTAAAAAATCTCCGTAATGAACTGCCGTTCTTTCCGGGATGTATTCACGAACCTTAAATGTTTTCATCTTAATACTACTAAAATATAATTAAAAAAGAGCGTTTTTGAATATAATTTATACACATTTTAATCCTTAAACATAAATTTGCAGGTTCAGCAATTGTCAACATTTCCTACCATAATTTTCCCTTTATTCTAATCTATGTACAATATATGTAGGTATATTTGTATGTATGTGTATATTGTATTTACAAAAAAAATTGTATAAACCACTAGCTACTGCTGAAAAAATACATTGTGGCGTTGTGGTTTAAGCTCTCTTTTCATTTCGCTCCAAATCCCCACAAATTGTTAAAAAGGCACTACACAAAGATGTAAATCTTTCTGTTTCGAGTGTCAAGGAAGGGGAACTGTTTGTGGATTTAAAATTAGCCGCAGCGTAAATATATTTTCTGTAGACATTCCCATTTGGTCAAAATAAATGCACTTAACGGAGGCGAAGTAGAACGCAATGGCTTGTTTCGGTTATTTTTTTAAGTTTTTATTTTATTTAGTATTTTGGTTGGTTCCATAATTTCTAACAGCGGTAGTAGTTGTACGGTTTGTCGGCGATGTGGTCGCAGCTTTTAGCCGCGTAAAAGATAAATTTGGAAATCCAACAAGCAGGCTGCACGCGAATGGCTTTTCGCTGATTCGCTTTATTTTTATTTGTAGATAAATTTGCATGTCGTGGACGCATAGCTGGAAACCAATTGTGGGGCTAGTTATTGCAGTAGTGCCATTGCATTAGTTAAGGTCTGGAATGTAATCCATATAAATTACATAGGTAGTTGAGTTTCGTTTTAACAAAGAAGTATGAAATTCGTACGTTTAAGACAACTGATAACTCGTGCATTATAAAAATGTCAAAGTCAGAATTATACTAGTATTTTAAGATTGTAGTTGCATCAAATACATATATTCTATTATTTCCCATCGACTTTTTTAATTTAATTTATATATTTGGAAAATTTCCGCGTACATCCATACCTAATATCTATTTCCCTGTGATCTGTATTTCTTATGCTTTTACAGCCCAAAAAAATTGCCTATGCCTACAAATCATGTCAGTAAAAATGACTGTCACTGACATAAAATTATTCCTTTTTTGGTTGACACTTCTCAGGCAAAACTTTGAAAAGACAACTTTATTTTAGGCACAAAGAAGGCCAAAACCCCTACAAAACTATTACGAAAGAACGCACGTGATATCGATTTTTGAATTACATTTGCGTTCAATTCACGTTCTGATAATTTTTAGGTGAAATACGCCTTATAACTAATCGATTTTTAACAAAACTACAAAAAATATATCATATTTATAGATATGTATGTATGTATGTGCTCACATATGAATGTAAAAATATTATGACACGCACTAAACAGCCACACATTGACAATTCAATTTAACTATTGACTGCACTTTTGGGCTATCACAATTTAACGACTTTATATTTCGAATTCGTTGATGGTTCCAAATAAAAAACTGCACAAAAATACAACCTTCGGACTATACCCAGTGGTTAAGTTGGGAAAACTTTGAAAGATACACCTCTAAACCCATCTAGTGCTGTGTATGAAAGCGAGGTATAGCGACTTCCACTCACTATGAGAACGTTACTTATAACACAACCTTAATGTAAGTATTCCAGAGGTCAAAGTGATCCAATACTGTTTCAAGATAGACTAATATAACACCAGCCCTGTGATGGTACGATTTACTGAGGGGGTTGTCCCCAATGCATTGCAATACCAGCGCATGAATATACACGAATATATCGATGCACTTTGAATATGTAAAGCTTTATGACGATGAGGGGCTACAAATATATAAGCATATGCATGCATACTCCTCAATTTTGCACCCACGCTGAGAGGGAGGCGTGGTTGCAGTCACATTTTATGGCACATGTCTGAGTACCATGACTGAATGTCAATGTGTCGCAAGCTTTCTCAGTTGCTGTCAGTCTACAATTGATACCGTTGTGTGTAGCAGCTTTTCAAGCATTGATTGTCGGTTTGTTGCTTGATGCTTTTATTGCATCCATTTTCATTTTCATATCACTCAGCAACTCGAAATGGGGAGCGTTGATTCACAAAATGTAGCATAACTTTTAGTAATACCAGAGCAGAAGAGTTGCACAAAAACATTAAAATAGCAAAGCAAAGTTGCATTGCCAATGTCATTTAGATTTAGTTTTAAATTTCCATTTCTGTTGATTTTCAAAGTAGTGAATACATTACGCATCCACTTCTCCCCTCATCCTCAACAAAGTGGGCGAAAATAAAATACTGATTCTTTTTCGTCAAATCCAGAATATCAACAAGAAAATCAAGCCCCCATTCGTTCGAAGTCATGGATATATATGTGAGTACATCCTGGCGAAATAAATGCAAATAAAATCGTACTGATTTTACCTTCCTTCTTGTATCCGTCGCTTTGGCTTTCCTTCCATTCATTGTTTATCATTTTGTGACTGCGTCTCACATATGCATGTGATTCAGTTCAAGTACTTAGGATTAATGAGCATTTTTTTATTCGCACATCGTCTGTTCCTCATTTACTTTTTTTTTTCGTAGAAATGCAAAAACGCTGGTTGTGGATTTCTGAAATTCTTGATACCACAGTTTGCGTAAAACCAACGCAATTTTATTTTAAAAAAATACGCAATATTCTCTTTCAAAATATTCGCTTTTATGATCTACACACTATTGCATTTAAAGAAACCAGTTGTCCGAAAATTTATTTCTCTCTCATTTTTCAAAAACATGATTTGTTGAGAACTAATTTTCCAGACCAAATCCCTTCGAAATCGAAATAGTATATAATTTAAAATGAATATGGTGAAAAAAAAATTGTACCCGATAATGCAAACAGCTTTAGAATGTTTAATATATGTACATGCACATAGATCTAACATTTTCATCGTGAATTGGAATTGGCCCAAAGTGACTGTCGCACTGAGTATATCAATAGCTAACATTGACGTTTTTATATATGACACAAACAGCTCTATATGTTTTCCAACACACGCCAATTGCTGGTACAGCTTTTTGGACCCATTGTCCTCTTTTTTTTTTTTTTGAAGATTATCAAAAGGCGAAAAAACTAGTTTGTATTTTTTTGTCGTTCATCGTGGACCACTTTCCATAGTGATGATGATGATGACAATGACATAGCTACATACATACATACATATGTATGTACATATGAATGATGTATGTTTGTATGAATGTAATTACGGCGATTCTTATGATTTCGTTTTTACATAGTTGATGATGTCGCTATTAATGGTGTTACACTTTTCTTAGGTTCTGCCATTTAATTGCCGCAAAAGAGCGTTTAAGCTGCTTTAACGCTAAATTGGCGCACGCTCGTTTATCTTTAGGTTTGTAGTTTAGTTTTGTCGCAGCTAAGGCACAATTAGGTATTTAAAAGGCAAACTTGCAACGAACATACGCACATCTGTACATTTGTTGCAGTAGTTATTGCGCTAATGTGTGTCTTGAAATGCGAGTTTGCTCTGTTTTTCTGGAGCACTTACAGCTAGTAGCTTTCGCCAGCAGATTCTTTAGAGTTGTGACGCTTTTCGTTTTGCTGTCATTAATGAGGATTTAATGCGATTTTAAAATGTTAATTTAACAAATATTAAGCAGCTTTTGTTGGCAGCAAACTCGCTAAAAAAGTGTAGTGCTGTGTCGCTGCTGGACCAAGAAAGAAAACGCAAGACAGTCGACACAGAAGATAGACTTAAGCGTTAATTTAACAAAATTTGCTACAAGTTATCAGATTCATACATACATATGTATGTGCATGGATTACATTTTGGAGCAGTTGCTAAAATTTACGATTGTAGACTTGCTCATCATTGTCAATTAGCAGTAAATTTTAATCAAATTTGTGCTACTTTCTAGAAAATTTTCAAGTTATTACAATTGAATTTTATAAGTACATATGTATATTGTATTACGGATGTTTTTTTATTATCGCTTTTGAAACATCGTGGCTAATTTGCCTGCAACAGTTCGCTTTCGAACATAAAAGTAAAACTAAGTTTTCTTGTGTTTATTTCAAGGATTTCCATATTACAACAACAATATTCCGATGACTTCGTTATTATGATTTTCATTCTTAAGTTGTTGGCTTACCATAACCACTTTCGCTTTCTAATTTCACTCCATGGGTTTAAGCGGAGTGGTTGAGACTGCTGTCTGCTAGCTCAGCCAACAATGTGATGACTCATATGGTCGCCCCCAACTCATTAAAACAAAATTACTATCCAAAAGAGACTACACAGAGCTAAAACAGCTAATAAAATAGATATCCCAGTGGATTCTCTTTGAAGAGAAAGTATTCTTTTCTATTAAAAATATCTTGAAATTATGAAATTTTTTCATGACATTTATAAATATTTATTTAGCATTGAGGGGAATGCTTATTTTCTGTACGGTGAATTACACTTGAGAATACTTTGGCGAAGCATAACCTTTAATATTTTTTAAAAGTAAAAATGTTTTACTTATTACGTATGTTTGAAAAAAAAAAATATTTGATAAGTCCTCTACAAACATATAATATCGATTGAAATGTTTTGAGGTGAGTACAATTAGGAAATTAAAAACTTATGGGGAAATATAAAAAATAGCTGTCACTTGATATTAAAAGGATATTCTTTTTTAAATGAAATAAAAAAAATTCTGATAAATATGATGAGATATTACTTTTTGATCTTCAGTTTTTCCGACAAAGAAACCGAGTAGTCTCCAAACCAAAGTTGACAAAGGATGACGGAAAATCGTTCCAATATACATATAAGATATTCGCTATGAATACAATATTTTATTTTGTTTTAAGAAGATCATAAAACAAAAAAGTGAAATCACAAGTTGTTTACGGATTCTAAGCAGCCATTTAATTGGTTAATTCGATTTGGTCTTATGTTAGTAGGAAGTTTCGCTACATTGGAATGAATCAGAGTGATTTGGTTTGGTCTGATGCTGGTAGGAAGTGCCTGTACATGGGAATGAATCAGGGGGAGTGGGAGTGGTGGATATTTACTTATACATAGATAGATATATGCATATGCTCATAAATGATTTTTTTTATTTATATTGCTTTATTAGGCTTTTAATTTTACATTTATCGCATTATAGCTTATTATGATTCCAATGAATAAAATGATGTTTAACGATGTTTTATTGTATCCTCCTTTTCGTTGTAAATAAATTGGTCACCTTAATACATATATGTCACGTCACGTTGTTTATTTTATTTATCTATTAATAAAACTAAAGCAAAAGTTATGAAGTAAATATAAAAATATAAATATGAATATTAAAAAATGAAAGCATAACTTTTCAATGAAAATCACTCTATTACACATGAACAATTCTATAACACTCTTTATTGCTGCAAAGTTGAAAGACAATCAAAGCTGGTATTCAGCTGGTAACCAACTTTGTTAGAAATGCCAGAAAATAGTTCAAACAGAATATATATGACCAGAGTGCTCACAAAATGTATGGGATTTGCGAAAGTCCTCAATTTTTTCGCTGCCTGCGCATTTCCCGATAGTTTGAGGATGAAAGATAACATCTCTAAAAGATCCATGCAATTTTGACTTAAAGTCGAAAGATTTACCAAAAAATGGCACATGACAATCTCTTAAGTAAATAGTTTAAGAAGAAATAACAATATAAACATGTTTATGTAAAAGGAAAACTGACATATTTCATATGAATTTTTGTCCTACAAGCGTCCATTCCTGGGATTTTAAATGGTCATAGGCCCATTTTTCAACAAAATTGTCCACAAAACAAAATCTTATCATGAAATAAGCTTTAATAAATAGCGTAATCAGCGAAGTAAAGCTAATGTAATTTACCACATTTTACATAAAACATACACATTTCGAAAAACAGATATTTTTTTTACAAAAACAAATATAGTCCGCGAATACTTAAACTCACATTAAATTCCTTAGAAAGGCAACATTTGTTGTGTATATGTACAGTATAACCTCGATTAACGTTAGTTCCTATTTAAGGGCAACCCCGGTTAATACAGCTGGAAAATATTTCAAAATTTTTGAATTTGATAAACGCAACTGTCTTTTATTATCTGACTTCTCATTCTTTAAATTTTGCCAAAAATGTAACCGAATCCGACTTGGCCAAGTATTATTTATGAGAATGAGGTACATATGTATGTTAGGTATTAGTTAAATGATGTTAAAAATTTAATTGTTTTCTTATTTTGTGTAGAAATTAAATCTCTATTACCTAAAACATAAACTATGGCAACAGCCTTTGGTTTATTAGTCACATATGTAAATTAAGTTCACGATGTATGTACATACTATATATATATATATGTTATTTATTGTATATGTTATTTATTGTATGTAACTGTGTATGTACCGGGAAATCTAAGAAATGAAATTTTAAAAGGATCAAAAAAGGCGATTTAGGAAGTCTTTCTTAGAATTTTGTACGAGTATGAGCTGCGCTGTGCTAAAGCTGTATGCTTACGCGTGTGTGCTACATTGTGTTTTGGAAAATGGCCAAATGTTGGCATAATTCCAGCTGGTGTATTATTATTTCCATAAATACATACACATTTTTCTACATATGTACATTTGTACATTTAGTACCTACATATATGCTTTTCCTGAAATATCTACATATATAGTAGGCCAGTTCGATGAATGCGCTAAAGTATTCTAAGGAAGAAAAAAGTGTTCGATGAAGTTTTTCTTTGCACTAAACTATGTTTTTGAGTCTGCACTAAGTCATACTTTTTGCACTAAACCACTCGAGCTTCTGAGCTGGTGTTAGTTAGTGCAGCACAAAAACACAGCTATTGTTCCAAAGGAAAAATCTAAGGAAAATATATTTAAAATATGAAACTTTATTCACCGAATTTGAGTGTTATCGATGAATTGCACAACGAAAACACACCTACCATGTATGTATGTACATATATGTATGTATATTTGAACGCTTGGATGTAGCTCGTGAGAATGTTAGAATCAAAAGAGCCGCAATAAGCGCCAAAAGCCAACAATTGTTGTTGCAGAGGTGTACTGAATGAGTGCATATTGTATTCATACATACATAATTATCTACATATGCAAATACATACCTATGTACATACATGCAGGCATACTTAGGTCAGAAGCATACTCATTTATATATACTTGTATGTATATATGTATATGTTGATATGCAAATATGCACGTTCTTTATTCAATGTACCCATATCCGACCGGTATTTATTCTTTTTTGTGTTGGCACTATTTGATGCTGAAGCGTTGCCAATTTGACAGCAAGTCTCTCTGACATGTGTAAGTACATATTTATTTATTTATTTATTTATGTATATACTATAAGTGTGTATATACTATAAGTGTGTAGCTGCATTGTGAACATGCATTTCATTTACATATGCTCATAGGTTTCTTTGTTTGTATGTACAAATGGAAGTATAACCAAACTTAAGCATAGCAAATAAACTGCTGTAACTGGCAATTGTGTCAACACTGTCGTCGCTCGCTGCCACATTTTATATGAATTATGTAGCTCATCGTGCAAAGGGAGAGCCAGGTGGGCGGTATTAACCGCTTGCATGTATTACTTCGTACATAGAGATATCCATGCATTTACTGAATATACTTATACATATAACCAAGGGAAAGATATGCCAATCTCCTCTGCGCTTCACTTGGCGATACGATAGAAGTCAACAGCTGTGGATGGGGCATTTCACAGATTCTTCTGGTAGTTGCACCTTCATCATTTATGTACACATGTTTGGCCATATTACACATCCAAAGAAATACAAACATACATACATATTTATACGTATTTATAGGAATATTTTTAACGCAGCCGCTGGCGCAAAGTTCATTGAATTTCTTGTTCTTGGCACATTTTTCAGCAACACTGCCGCAGTCTTGAGTTTACCAAAATTGTTGTTATTGTCAGTTTAGTGTTTGGTATCGTAATCATTTTAGCGTTTCTGTAAAATGGGCTTTCCTATCGGATTCCTTAAAGTTGCAGAAACACAACACAAAAATCGGATCCACTCAACATATCGTTACCTTAAAAAATTATATGTAGAAAATGATTTTTTCTCATAACGATTGCCCCTTTGTCGGCAACAGCAAGTCTCAGAAGGTATTTTTGCCATAAAAAAGCTTATCAAAGATCAATATCTATATTTACTAGCCATGGCTTCACGTGATTCCACAGAAAATAATATAGTGTCATTAAATCGCACCAGCTCGGTGGCCAATTAAACTCATTATTAGTTTTTATAATTAAAATTTCAATTGGACCGTTTGAATGAACCAATCAAAAACGAACGACTAGAATTGACGAACGAAGACCCGTTGATAATCATTTTGCCAATTTTATCGCTTATTAACGACAAAGTTTTGCACCGATGAAATTATGAAGCTACCGAAAAATAATTGATTTTCAATGAAGAAGTTTGTGTTTCAAAAATTATCCCAAGTAGATACGGCGGGCAATTTTCATATGACCCAATAAGATTGTATATTTTCCCAAAGATTTTAAAGTGAAAATTGTGAGGGAATAAACATATGGTACATAAAAAAAATTTTTTTTTATAATCATACGCTTCCATTTCCTACCAATTATTTAATCGCGGGAATTGCTAACGTAACTGCTGCTACATTGCCTCTTGTGCATTCGTCTCTACTCACCTCTACCAAACTTGCCACACTGTACGACAAACGGCTAACTGCCTTGTTATATGCAGCGTGCATGAAAGTGCAACTAAATTCACTACTTATGTATACTCTACCATCAAATTAATTGTGTTTGTGTTTGTATGCTGTGTTTGTTGAGTACGCAAATTTAAAAATATGCACATCGGCATTAAGTTAACTCATTCAACATGATAAATGGCATATGAACCGTCGGCACAGCCATCAAAACATTTCCTATACGAGTGCTGTCCTCCTTTATCGCGTCTTTGCCTTTCGTCTCCTTTGTCACCGTCCTATTGTCATACCTACGAGTACATATATGAAATTTCAATCAAATAATGCAGCCTTAATGTCTGCTGCCTAAGGCGGCGGCAGTGTAATACCTCAGAGTGTACTTAGTTGGATGCGAGTATTGGTGCCTCTACATAAGGTACTGCAACGGCGCGTGCAACTCATTGAGTCAATTGTTGGGTCCCACGGTGGCCCTTTGTGTCTCCTGCGTCCAACGTCTCGCTACGTTCATCCGGGTCATAAATGTATGCAAATTATCATGGCATAGAATCGAGCGTCATATTGGTAGTTGTGTACCGGGACCACAAACGGAGCCCACTCTCACTTAAATGGAAACAACCAGCGTTTAGTTGGAAACTTGCAATAAGACGAAAAAAAATATATTTATTAGAAGTGCGCAAACTCAATAACTACAAGCTGACGTTTTGAGTACTTAGAATTTAGATATAACTTTTCTATTCTTAAACGAGGTTAAGGGATTACATACTTGTGCGTATCTTGACTTTGTGTCACAAATTAAGGACCTTGCAGATTTACGGCGACTTCAAACGGCGAAAATTCAAATTACTTGACAAGCAAAGAATAAAAAAATATGAATTGCAAACCTTGCTTCTTTTAAAAACTTTCAATGTTAAATAATTAATTAACATCTTATTTTTGTTCTGGTAAGTTGAGGGGTGTATAGTATAAATAATACAGGGTATCCCGAAACTGTCCATTTTCTTTTTGAATTAATGTACGTAGAAAAACAGTACAATCTGTAGTCGAAAGTTTAGCTTTAAGGCGCTCTGATCGAGTTATTCAACTTTTAAATTGTCCAATCACAGCATTTTCACACGGGTACTCACATGCATACATATGTACATACAGATCCATATATTATAGTTGATTGGAATGTAAAAAAAAAATCCATATTCATGTATATAAGTACATATATTATATATTTCAAGTATATTAAATTTCTTCTTTCGTTTACAGACTAACCATCGGAACTCGAACGATGAACGTGTACCACATCCGCACGAGGGCATTTCCCAATCTGGCAATTTCACCCATAACAACGGTCTGCAGCATTCAGGTTCACGGCCTGCATTGCGACATTCAATTTCGTCTGCAGCTACAAATTCCACACCTGCTTCGCCACAACTAAGTGGTATTGGCTCCGTATCGGGTACCGGAAATGGCGTAATTCTGGCTAATCAGCTGCCCTCCAATGGTCAGCATTATCAGTCACAATCATCGGTCTCCTCACAGACGTCACAATCATCGATTGTGTCCACCATACCTGCTTCACAACGTTTGTTGGAGGATGCGCTCGCAAAGACAGCCCCCTATCCTATGATTATTTTGCCAATGAATGGTGGTTACTGGGTGGATGGTACTGAGCATGAGTGCTCATTTGATGCTCGTGGTAACCCGATGTTGCCACAAACCACTTGGATGGCCAAATTCGAAACAGATGATACGGCGAAGTGTTATCGGCGATTTTATGCGGCGCGCGAACATTCAAATCTTGTGGGTCAAGATGAACAGCATGGCCCAATTTTGATTTCCATAAAGACGGAAAATGTAGCAAATCAAGAACATGCTCGCATTTTACTACGTCTACGGACGGGTACAATGCATGAACTCATACCGATGTCATGTATGGGACCAACTCCGTCACCCGCAAAGATGGTGAGGTTGCTGAATGATCAAATTACGGTTGAGAATTTTGTGCCGGTATTATGTTCAAGGGCATCTCAATTGATCGGCGCCTATGATGAACACGTACTCGTTTCGAATTTTAAGTTTGGTGTCCTTTACCAAAGGTATGGGCAAACTACAGAAGAGGAGCTCTTTTGTAACAACAACTCATCGCCAGCCTTTGAGGAATTCCTAGATATTTTGGGGCTGCGTATAAAATTAAAAGATCACAAGGGATATCGCGGCGGTCTGGATATACAGAATGGGCACACAGGTGATACAGCTATCTATGAGGTGTTCAAGGAGCGCGAAATTATGTTCCACGTATCCACAATGCTGCCTTACACCGAGGGGGACCCGCAGCAACTACAACGCAAAAGGCATATTGGAAATGATATTGTCGCGGTCGTTTTCCAGGAGTCAAATACACCATTTTCTCCCGATATGATCGCCAGTCACTTCCTACATGCTTTTATCGTAGTACAACCGCTCGAACCAAATACACCGAATACACGCTACAAGGTCAGCGTTACAGCGCGTGACGACGTACCATTCTTCGGACCAACTCTTCCCAACCCAGCAGTTTTTCGTAAAGGGCAAGACTTTAAGGAGTTCATTTTGACCAAGTTGATTAATGCAGAAAATGCCTGCTACAAGGCAGAGAAATTCGCGAAACTGGAGCTACGTACGCGCACTTCACTCCTACAGAGCCTGGTGGAAGAGTTGAAGGAAAAAACTCGTGATTTTCTAGGTACTGATTTTACGAACGGCGTCGCTGTAAGTCCAACACCAGAAACTCCAAAGTCAGAAAATAGCACAGCAGGATCGCGATTTATTGATACCGTGAAGAAGGCCCTCATTTCGCGTGTGCGTTCCCAGAGTGTCGATGCCGGCAATATAGCACCAAATCTAGAGAAGTTCAATGTATCCACAAAGATGAACTCATCTGCTTCATCGACGACTTCGAAAAGGGATAATAGCCTAACGGAAACACCTAATTTGAATGTAAGTATTGTACATATTTTTGAAACCAGCATATATGTATGTATGTACATAGATCTATGAACAATGGCATTCGCATTCCACATACCACAAAAATGTAATTTTCCCTAAAATCTCTCTTCAGACCTGCACTCGAACCGCTTCGAAGTCCTCCTCGAAATCAAAATCGTCTAATGATTCAACCTCCTCGTCGCCTGATATAACCTCGCGCGGCCCATTGAGCAGCAGCAACACAATAAATAATAACAATGCAAACGCGACTGGGGGGGCTCTAGCCAAAGATGCCCAGAATGGCAATAACTCTTTGGCGCCAGTTAATGGAGGCGCGGGAGCTGCTACAATGTCGGAAACCAGTGACGACTCCAGTTTGAATAGCGTAGATCTAGACCCCATCATGGGGCAAATAGATGGGGGCGCAATTTACATCGACAGTGATACTGGATTGGAATCGATGTCCTCAGCAGAAGCCATGTCGTCAAATAAGGCGGCCTGTTCATTGTGCCTTGACGGTTCACAAGGTGTGATGGGTTCTTCGCCGAGCAACGAAACCATTGTCATGATTGAGAATTTAAGGCAGGAAGTAACGAGACTAAAATGCGACAAACTGGATTTGCTTCGACAGAATGTGGTAAGTAAAAATGCATGTACATATACTATGTGCTTACTTTACAAACCCAAAAAATATTGAAATTTTCTTTCATCTGCATTTCAGACATGTCAGCGCGACATCAAACGTTTGCGTGAGCGAGAACTTTCACTGCAGGGTGACTTAGCCGCTGCCGGCAAGGAAATATTACGATTACGCGACCTGCTAAAGGAGTATTTGCCCGATTCGGGAACAGCTCCGCTATCCATCTCACCAATATAATGAGAGGTGGGTTGGAACGTTGATGATCTATTGATCATTGTTATTGATAGCGTGGATTTGCTAAGCAATTCCCGCATTAATATGGTGCAAGCAAACATAAACGCAGGGGGATCCTTTTGTGCCGTGTCAAACACTCATGTCGGGAGCTATGAAGCCAAAGAGCTTGGCTCTTAAAAAACTGTATTATACTATAGCAAAATAGAAGAAAATGTCACATGAAATGGTGAAAGAAAGTGGCTTTAAGGAGTTGATTGCGAGAAAGACGAAATGAATTAATTCAACACAAACAAACACAAAAAGTTACACCAAAAATTTAATATAAGTTTATTTAAAAACATATATTTAAATGTAGGAAAATTAAAAAAAAACACAAAAACAAAATCTCACAAAAACTAAAGCTTAGTGTGTACACATACATATGTACATACATATATTTACATACATATGTTGATTGAAGAGAGAATATGAAGAAATGCTTTGTAGTGGCATGTCGGCAGAATGTTCGGCGAAATAGGCAAAACACTTGCTGAATCAAATTGATAATTTTAGGGAAATTTTGAGCTTATATCGAAATTTACAATATTAAAAATAATATACAATTTTAACCTTTTTTACTTTTGATGTCAATTAACAGATTGAAGAAAATATCTTTTGTTTCTTTTAATTTTTAATTTCTTCATTTGCATAAATTAAAATAAGATATTAGCAAAGAATGAATCAACGAGAATTTTCGAAATTTCGAACTGAATCCAGCTAGCGATTATAATTTCAATGTTTCGCTACAAAAAAAAAAGAAGAAATATATGCCTAAGTAATTTTAGGAATATTATATATTCAAATAAGTATTGAACTATTAAATTTAATTAATAAAATGGTTCACTTCAACGTAACCTTTGGCGATTCTTATTAACTATTTAAGTTTCTTAATCTAACGATATAAGAAGTTAGGCTCGTTTGGAACTGTAAAAATAAATTCGATATATTTATACTTAATATAAATTGGCATTGTAAATATCTTATTTATATACCTACATAAATTATATATTGTTTTGATTTTGGAATGGAGTAATTGAACCATATGCCTACAGATATACAACCGACCCTTTACTGAAAATATGTGAATTCGATTTTAAAAAAAGTTACAATAAAATTCGTAGTGGTTTGAAATACAAAATAAAGTACATACAAACATAGGAGGCTCAGTAGCAACACGTTAAAAGTTTCAAAAAACTACCGAAAATGCACTTATCCGCTATAACATTAATTAGAATTACAAATTTAAAGTCACAAACATCGTTGTAAAAGAAAGTTATACATATATTTAGTAAAACAAAAACAATGTAATACATAACAAATTAAATATCACTCACGTTCAAGTTTCAATATTAAACCATATGTACATAAGCATAATAATGCTTCATATTCTATATACATACATTTACGTAGTTTAAAACTGTTTTTCTTCTTTTATTTTGTTGAAAAGTTTTTAATTTTTTATGAAGCAATGTCTACAAATAACTATGTATACATATATTATAATAATACAAAACCGCAAAGAGGTAGAAAGAAAGTCAATGAAAAATGGAATGATCCTCAAAACTGTACGATCTAATTCGCAAAGGTGTGTAGATATGCTCTTTAGAAGATTCGAGCAAAAAATATACTCGCAGAATAAAATATAAAAACTAAACGTTCGCATTCTACATATATTCTTCTGACCATTGGATAACATTCAGCACATACATAAATACACTAATAAATGAGAAAGTATTTAAAATATTGAAATTTGTTGTGTTATTAATTTCAAACAACTAAAACTAGATACAAAAAATAAAGCAATGGATTGCTTAATTTATCAGTATATGTTAATTGTAATAATAATAATAATTCATAAGCGCCCAATCGATGTTTGGCCGAGCTTCTCCTACAATTTGAAGTGTGCGTCTGCATTTTTTACCACAAATTAAGGCCCCTGCAGTTGTATGTCGACTCCGAACGACAGATGATCATTTCTGTGAAAAGTTTTTTCCTGGTAGAAATACTCTAGGAGGTTTGCCATTCCCTGTCGAATAAAGCTTTTCTATCATCTTAGTTTATGAGACACCTCGACTGATAGTACGCTGCGCTATGCACTCAGCTGTTACAGTGGCTAAAATTTGCAATAGTTTGGTCGAAAATGCAACTGGTTATGCAAACTGACAAAACTTTAGTGTATCCTTGGGGTTTTGTATTGTGCAATAGTGCCTGTGGAAATAAATAATCAATTTTTCTCTCACAAGTCCTTTACTGTAGACTCTAATAATTAATTGTAACCAAGATCCATGATGGAACTTAATAATAATTTTTTTTAATATTACACATTTTCAGATCATATTTAATGATTACACTAATTTACAAATATGTAACTGATAAGTGAGTAGTACCTCGGTAAAGCAGTGCTTTTTAAACTAATCGTGAGCCGCAAAGCATGAAAATGAGTTTAATTTATTTTTCCAAATGAAGCGCTCAAGATATAGGTAAAACACATGTTTTCGAGGGCCTTTTGCAGTTACTGCCAAACAACTCCAGAGTAGCAAATAAAAGTAACCTTGTATGAGTATTGTTCTAAAGGCACATAAGGCTTGTTTACGTTGGTTCTTTTTTGAGTCACAGTTTAAATGCCAAACATCAAGACATTTTCGAGCTTTTTCGAAAACATTAATTTTTTATTCATTTTTTTAATTGATATACTTTATATTTTTTGCTTTAACTTTTGGACAATAAAAAAACAGGAATTTCTCCCTATTTAGGATTTAGGTAGCATGGTTTAGTTGAGACTGACTTTCTATTTCCTCACTGTGAAGGTAACGGGAGCCGATTTGGAAACATTTGCCGAGACGCTCCAATTACGAAGTCAGTATTGCATTTCATTTAAATGAGTTTGTGCAGTTTCAGTAGCTTTGTTAGGCCAGTAGGGGGAAGAAAGGACAGCAGTGTCGTCAGTGTTATTTCGCATATGTCAGAAGTTTCATCTTGAATATTACTGCAACTTAGGTGCGATCGAATAGAAGAAGATAGATTGGGGTGGATAGTGTTTTTTTGTACAACCGTCCTAAGTGCTAGACTCAGCAAAGTGCTTTCGGGATCTCTAGGAAAACTGCACAACCATACATTTTTCCTCCAAACTGCTAAGTATCGCTTTACTGATATAATGGCAATGCTTTGGAGTAACGTGCAATTGATGATGTGAAACGATCGATTGTCTTTAAAACGCTGTCAGTAATCTACGCAGAAATATTCTTTCGAGAAACTTCTCCAATAACCTATTTGGTTGTATAATGATAACTCAGTTTATTGGATTTAGTACCACTATTAGTTCATCGTAGTTCCACTGAGTCGGAAAATGGCTCCCCTTAAAACTAGTGTTGAAAAGCAACAGTTAAAACAACATGCATTTCTTTAGAAGTTTTGTCATGACCAAGAGGCTTGGAACTTTTTATTATTGAAATTTCAGCACGAGTATTGTACGAAATACAACGGTTTATCCATTGGGCATAGATAGTCAAGGTATGCTTCAACACTCTGTCGGTGGTTATGGTTGAATGGATGGCAAAAGTGTTGCTTTACTCAGGACCGAGAGGAAATCCGGGCCCAGGGGTAAAAAGGCGGGGCCCCTTTCTACATAAAATTCGTATTTCCAGCTGCTTATACGGACCCTTGTGAGTCACGAATATTTTCCAAAAGCGATGCAAACTTGTTTGTTATTACATTACTTTGCCAGTTTTTGCTTATGTACGTATGTAACTGCTTTTTGTTTTGTACATGCACGCAAGAACGCGCTTTATCGGTAATCAAAACTTTCAAATAAATGTTTGAATTAATCGACTATCACAAGCATTCTAATTTAACTATTCACTCAATTTCTTGAAAAATACGCTCCCCTTCGAGAACCCCGGGGCCGGGGGGAATCAACTCAATCAGCTTAGATTTTAGTTCTTTAATTGCTTTGTTAAGTAGTATTCTGTCAAATGGATTTCTATTGTTTTGCCAAATCCTTGTTCCAATTCAGAAACTTACTCAGAATATAGTAACTTGTTTCTCAACTGAGATATGAAGTTAAGATTTTTTTGTTGGTCTGGTTATCAAGCACACCATCTAGGTCGCTTTTTGAGTTTACGGTGAATTCGAGCAGTGATAAAAGCAGGTACATATATTAAAATTAGTAATGAGTACAGAATGGTCTGAGCTATGATTGTTGCTATTGACTATCTCGAGAAGTTTGGAATAAGGAGTGAACTGCAAAATCGATTAGATTAGGAGTTTTGTAAATATCTGTAGGCCAATAATTGGTCCTACTAGTGGACAGGGCGTGTTAATTATTTTCTGTAACGTATTTGTACAACTGGCCTCTGTTGGGATTAGTAAGACGGGATATTTGACCCAGTTTGTTAAATAATGTATTAAATGCCGGCTTGCATATATTGAAGCGAGGAGGTAGATACAGTGCGTTCATGACAATCCCGCCACTGACGCTTGTAATTTGAACAGACGCTGCTTAAACTGAAGGCACAAAAATCGAATTATCATTATATTTTAATTTACACTTAATAAGAACTGCAGAACCGCCGTGTGATTTACCATCCGGATTGATACATGTGATAATATCAAAGCCATTTATTTTAAAAGAAGTCCTATTGGCAGGTTTCGGAGTAAAATGACTTCATCTACGGTTTTCGTTAACATGAAATTTTCATTGGCGTTCCATGTTAAGTCTTACTGGCATGACTAAGAAATAAGGTAGACCATCATGGTCACTAGCTATGTGAGATCAACACTTCGAGTTTTTCTAAATTGTCATGATAAAGTTTTGCTGTCCCTTTACAACATCTGCGTAGCTAACGTGATTTTTGGAAAACTATTGCTCGTTATTTTTTTGTTGTGTAAATCGACTATATTTCGGTCCTGTTTACAGATGAGCTCTTGAATTTTGCACGCAATGTATATAAGTACATATTGTTGTGGTACCAACATTTTTCGCAAAGAGAGGTCGGATGGTATAGCCCGCACTTTACACATCTGAACGGCGTTTAGTATGAGCAAACTCATGACTGCGATGGCATTGCACTAAATCATTAAATTTTCGAGGAGGAGAAATTCGGCCAAACATCAAGCTATATGGTTTAAGCGGTAAATTATTACTATTATGAAAGATGAGCGTGGTTTTTGTTAGACTTACATAAATTTAAAATCTGAATGGAAATGTAAGACGCATACTAAATTTTGTAGGATTTAATAACTTAGTTCATGTAGTATATGCATAAGTATTTACCTATTATATACCTATATGTTGGACAGTGCACGTCTTTTTCGAAAAAACTTTAATTCAGTATATTTCGTCTTCCAACCCATTCCTGCATATGAAATTTGAATAGTTACCGGTACCACTCAGTGTATTTGCTTATGCAACTTTATAGTGCACATTAAATATGACTAAATTCCTTACATTCAATCTGTGTACCAAATTTGGTGGAGCTTGGTAACATAGTTGCTTGGTGAAATAGTTGGTAATTGGCTCTAAAGTGGGTTACAGAAATATCGCATCCTTTTGATTTCACAAAAAAAACCGTTATGTCGGCGAGGTTATTATCAGGTATCGCTGAACTTACCTTGGATTCAGAGCAATGTGCGTACCAAGTTTGTTGATGTTGCTGAATTTATACTCGAGTTATGCAATGCCCGGATGGATGGGCGAAAGGACAGACAGGAATGGCTTAATCAATTTCGCTATGCATTCTGAGCATTTTGGTCTATTTATGTCTATGTATATCTACCTCGGTTGCTTTATGCTGCTATAAACAACAGTTAGGGGTTAGGTGTACAAAGTCATAATACCTTGGACACCAGTGCGGTTGGGTATGAAAAAACCTGGAAAAGTTAAAATTTTCCGATTGTTTAGCTATTTGCAAATGTAAACGTTTTGGATGAACATTTTTATAAATTTATGTAAATTTCAGATTAGTGTTTAGAATTGCGATTCGTGAAACATTGTGGAAAACATAGAGGAAAAGTCAACCTACGTTGGGACAAAATTATTATAAAGCTTCAGCCCTCGGACACCCAAAAATTTGCGTTTAACGAACGGTTGTAGAATGCTGATGGAAAGTCGCTCATTGAACGAGAAATTGACTCTCACATAATTATCGAAAGTCGATAATCGACAAATATTCGTTGGTCTACTGCCAGTCGACATTCGCAATAGGGGTGTGTATCTCAAAATCTATATTATACCTTGCATTCGAATTTTCTGGTCAGATCTACAACTGAGAAAGTATGTGTAGAAAAAGTGTAAATTAGTCGTTTTTGTTTACTTTGTAATAACCTTTACATTTTCTGTCTGATTTAGGAGCTATCACTCTCCACATTTCTGTAATGAAATTGTCTTAAAAATAAATGTTTTTAATTATTTACGTGAATTTATTTATGTAAACAATCATTTTCAATTATTATTTTTACATAGTTTATTATTAAAAATATTGAATAAAAATTAACAATATTCGAAAAAGTTCGAAGGCGCCCTAATTTTGTGCATTTAAATGCCTGTAACTCAAAACATCTATCCCGATTTACACAAATGATATATCAACGTAAAGTCGGTGGTTGTACCTTTATTTATATTTTTCCGATCATACTTAATAATTTTGAACACGATTTGAATTTTTCAAATTAAAAACAATCTCAACTACTCGATTTGAAATTTGTCGATAGTAGTTGATCAACATCTTCTAAATTTACTTCTTCAATCTATATATGTAACTGCAAAAAACTCCACAGAATGTGAAAACTAGAAAAAATATAAAACCAGGTCAGATTTGTTTTGTATGACTTAAATATGAACCAAACTAATTTTAGAAATGAAATTAAGAAAATTTTATCAATAGACGAGTAACATACATATGTATATAATTATTCAATGCTTTATCCTTTTTTTGTAATTTATCAAAATATTCTTACTGTTAGTATCCTGGGTGTCGGTGTACAATCACGTTAATCAAAAATTATATTTTCTCACAATGACAAAGCGGCAAGAATGCAGCAGGGTTGCACTAAAATACTGCGTTTACGAATGAGCCACATCTTTCTAATGATTATTCGCAATTATTTTTGGTTCTTATTTTATCATATCTTCGCAGCCGCTTTCTTATGTGACAGGAACACTACAACGTAAATTACGTATGCATGCAAGCTTTTTGAATTGTTGCAGTTTATCACGTATTGCTAACTATCTAATCTCATGTTGAATAAGTTGCACAGGAGCGAATCGTTTATGTAGCTTAAATTTTTTTAGTTTTTAATTTTTGTGGCTAAGGTTATTGGACTCGACGTCATTTCGCGTGACAATGGATATGTTTAGAAAAGCACTATGGCATGCAGTATATGCAGTACCGGTAGCACGGCTGATTTGATGGCTGATGCAGATGATAGAATTGTTGGCACTTTGCAAATAGTTTGCTGCATTTTTGAATGCGTTCTCTAATAAAATGGAAATGCTATCGAGTACAACAGTTGACGATATATATGAGAGCAAAGGATGCTAGTTCTTTGTTAAATTGAAAGAAAATAACTAAGGCGCTCCAAGGCCCAATTATAGATTAGTTATTTAAATGCTTATTATTGATTTACTTTAAGATTTAATTTTCAGATTACATATTTACGCTGTATTTAAACTTTATTAAATTAATTTTGATAAAACATTGATGCCGTTTAATCAACAACTGATTGCTCGAAGCAAAATGTAAATTCAGTACTGCCTCGATTTTCACAATACTCGATTTGAGCAAATCTCAGTTTTCGCAACAGCATAATTTTTTACATTGGGACACTGCGCGCATGGCAACTTCGGACGGAAATTGCAACTGTTTAATTTATAAAAAAAAAAATTTACTACGGAAAAAGGCTGCATTGCTTGAATTTTCTGTTCGGTAAATATGTGACACTAATTAGTTAAACACACCCAGACAGTATTGTATAAACAAATAAAGTAAATAAATTCTTAATTTCAGCTGTACTAAGGTTTTCGCTGAAAACATTACTTACATACTTAATTGGCGCTATAACCGCTTAAGCGATTTTGGCCGAACTTCTCCTAAAATTTGTGGTGTGCGTCTTGATGTTGTAACACAAATTGAGGGACCTACAGTTTTGCGCCGACTCCGAACGGCAGATGATTTTTGTGAGAAGTTTTATTTTTCATGGGAGGACAGAATTTGATCCTGGGACCCACCGAATGAAGCGCGCACAAGCAACATACTCGCCACCGGAACCAAGTGATCGGTATTATGAAGGATTTTTATTCGAAAATCATAAGTTAATCCTTATTTTTTTATTTATATGTTTAAGATAGTTTTTAATCGTTATTTTATAATTTTTTTATTTTAAGTTATTAGTTGGTGATCGAAGAAATAAAAATTACATATGATTGATGATCGAAAAAAATCTTGATTAATAATAATTAATAATTATCAAAAAAGTAAAAATCACAAAATAACGATTAAATTATGATTTTTATTCGCTTATGAGCTGCTATACCACTTATTCGATAGCGATGAGGATGCCTGCGAAGGTATACGACTATAGTGGAACCCCGATATGATATTCAGGAATATTGCATTAATGGTCTAATTTGGTAGATATGGGAGTAATGTACTATATTTTAAGTCAACTGCACTTTTAACTAGCACTAAATATAACCATAGTGGAGTTGGCTGATTTTAACTACAATATATACAATATGGAACAAAATTGATGTACCTACCACTAACACTACTTTTCTAGAAATAATCAAACAAAATTTTAACCACAAGCTTAGTGGTAGTGGGGTTGAAAAGCCCAATAAATAACTTTTAGTGGTTACAAATTATTTCCACTAAATATTCAGAGTTATTAAAAACATAATGCTCCCCTCAATAATCTTCGCTAATACACAACGGTTCTGTTTTTTTTTACAAATTCGTTATATTGTAATCCTTAAAATTCTCCTTACATACTCATACGAATCGCATTTATAATAATTGGCAAAATTTGAGGTTTTATTAGTGATAATGGAGATGAAGTCCACCATACGCTAGTGTAATGTAATATTTGAAAGTTTCACTACTTTGAAAATCCATTTGTTAATCGGAACGTAATAAAACATAAATTCAAGCATTTATGGGTCCATTGGTATAAGCACGACGTGTGTGTTGGTGCATCGGAAGGACTAACATTTTCTTATTTGAACTGTATTGCAATAAAATTAATTAAAAGTCTATGAATTATTTATAATTATTTATTATGTGATTATTTATAATCGAGAAACACAGATTCAAAACATTTTATTAAATTATAATTAAAAGTATAGACCATATTCATATGTACTTAAGTATATAGAATTTGTAATCAAACGCGTAGTGTAACTATTATACTGCGTTTCTGCAGAAACCCTTTATCTCTCTTTGGTTAAATACATTTCAAAGCGCTTTACTAGCATTTCTATACCTAAAAAATAGTCTGAATTTTCGCTGTCAAATTGTCCCTAGACATCTGGATCCACTTCAATATCAGTGTTATATTTTGGTCGATGATCGAGTTCAGTGAAACCGCATTCCTTAATGGCAGTTCTGGGAATATCCGAAATATGTATCATGCAAAATTGCTCCTCGAAATTTTTCTCTAATTTCAACTCCCATATATTTGAGCAATGAAATATAGGTAGGTAGTGCCCGTTATTGTGCAGCATTTTAACCGTTCATGTTTTTTACTCATACTCAAATGTTCATAGAGGATTCTAAGTACTATGCTTTTGAAAGTCCAGTCATTCGTTAGCCGTCTGCCTTCCAGTATAGTAATAACCTCGGATGATCGCCATGTGCGCAGTCCATTATGCAATGATTCCCCTCCCACACGGAATTGTGTCGGCCATTCTTTTACGGTGAAATACCAACGAGAATAATATCCGTACACTGCATCCAAACGTTGTTTGCTTGATTTCCATCCGTGTCTTTTACTCTTTTCTCAAAAACTGCATCACAACTCTAAATTCAATTGTAAACATTTTTAATATAAATATATTCATAATTTATTACACTATATACATAGGTACATATATGTATATGCAAAATTAAATATTTCTTGCTGTGAGTAGATTTAAGATATTTTTTGGCCTTACTACGTAGATATTCTTTCAAGAATTAAAGAAACTGTTCTCGCTTCACAATAGTCCATTAAATCAGTTATTTTTCTTAAGCATGTAAGCTGGGCTTTACTAACTCCCCTCAGTTACAAGGGATTAGGAAGTTAAGAATAAGTTAAGAATAATTAGACGGCAAAGTGCAAATAATATAGAAACCCAAAAATATTTAGCCTGATTCGTATATCTATTTATCTCTTGCTTTCGAATATGACCGCACTCCTTCGCTTTTCGAAGACGTTCATAGGAAATTGACGAACTTATTATTTTAAATCATCTTAAAAAGCCGTTTTATCTGGTTTATGTAAAAGGTATTAACCAATATATACATAAGTAATTAAATTATCCAATTTGTTTATATAATTTTACTTCGTACTCTGAGATGGTATACATATGTATGTACGTAATTGATGTGGCCCCATTAAAACTGGTGGCCTTTCTACATATGGTTATAAAAATAGTAAAAGTGTAAATGCAAAATAACCTAATATCTGTTGGTAAAGCCAGTAAGAGTCGCCGTCCGTTTAAGGAAGCAGATGTTCGAAAAGTCAGTCAAAAAGCATATAAAATCATAATTAAAAAATACCTCGTAAAATACCTATTTAGACATGTGCAATGTACATACAAATATGTTTTCATGATGGATAATTCTTCTAACCTTATAAAACCCAAAATAAATGTTTCTCTCAAATTGAGCTCCCTCATTTTTGGTTACTGGAAAGTTGTGTGGTTTTAACGAAAGCCTTTTATGATATTTGTTAATAATCATTACAATTTACTATAATAGTAATAATAATCACTACAATAAAAAAATAGAAATTATTGCGTTAACGAACGATTGTAATATATGCCTTCTCATTCGAATATTTAAAAGTTTTCCGCTATAATAAGGAAGCTTTCTGAAACCACGTTTAGATGGCGCCGTTTCCGCCGCCAATTTCTTTCTCTAACTAAAAGCTTTTTATTTATTTACTTACTTATTTTGACATTCGTTCGCTTCAGAAAACTAAGAGGAAAGCGACTCAACAAAGAGCGGAAGTGCAGCGCCAACCGAAAGTCTGGGAGCCACACCAATTTCTGTTCTCACAAAATCATCAAACTTGTATTTGTATCTCAAACGTGGTGCGGGCAAGTTGTGATTACGGATAATTATAATACGAAAATAAATACCTACATATGTATGTATGTATTGAAAGTGAAAAAATTAGTGCTGAAAATGCACAAAACAGTTTTGTAAACTGTTTAATTGAAAATAATTATTTTGTGTGTTGAGAATAAAACTAAATGCAGTGCATTAGCATCCAATAAATGAATAGTGTCCAATATAGATTTTCGGGTTTACTAAATATGAGAGTGTGTGCAATTTTACAGATCTCAAACGAGTGAATTGAGCAGGTGTAGAGTTGTGAAAGATGCATATATAGAAATAAAATATTTGCAAAAGTTTAAGCCGAAAATCTATAAATTCGGAGCAAGCAAGGTGAAGTGCAAACGTTGAGGTGTGGGCAGCTAACGAAGTTGGCTGAAACGGCGACGTGAACTTTTGCATCGGCATCAGCGATAACGATTGCGCATAGAGTACCAAACAGAGCTATTACTATACGAAATAATAATTGAATGGAGTGCAGAATGTAATCCACAAAATATATTAAATACATGCATACATACATACATACATATGTTCACAAACAAAGTGCTACTACTTATGCATTATGAAAGCAACAACTGAATATGATATTTAAACAGAAGACAAAAGCTTCGAATCGTTTATATCATCCTTTTATTAAGAAGTGAATATGAATTTCTATGTCGTGTTTATGTGATAATTTTGGCAAGATACAACCAACTAAAAAAATATTTGCAAAATCAATTATAGAATATACAGCCACACACATTTATTCAAACCCCCACACACACATATGTATGTACATATGTGAGCTAACGTTAATCATGCGAGAACAGCTGAATCAAAGCAAATCTATTTGATCTCCGACGAGCGCAAAGTAAATCGTACTGCCGTTGCTACTGCTGCAAGTGTTTTCGCTGTCAGTTACTAACCAATACTTTGCGCCAACGTTTTCCCGGCGGCTTGCTAAAGTGCACGGGTAAACAGATAATATAATTCTCTGACAAATTTGCTGATTTTTCTTATTAGTTTCACAGCTCTGAACTCTCGACTTTATCAGCATTCTTGTTAATTTATTTTCTTTACAAACCACTGTTCGTTTTAATTAACAATAAGCTCTAAGTGATGATAGTTCTACATCTAATATGTAAGCTAAGCAAGAATGGTGATTTTATTAATCTAACCTGCGCTCGTTTTATATGTACATATATGTAGTCTAGGAATACGCAAAATAACTTAAAAATTGCACATGATTTAGCAAAGTACTTTAGTGGTATTAGATTAAGAAATTTCCTGAGCGTTGCCTTTTTTGCTGCTATTTTCGGAAAAATGTATAATTAAAGATAATTGAAATTCACCTGGTCATAAATTTCAGCAATTTTTAAGATGGTTGGCGGCCTTTAGAAGTAGTTTAAAGTTGATAAGCGAATCGCGAGACTACCCTGTCCACTCTGTTGAATTGCAATGGATATAATGTGCATCGTAAGGATCGCGAGCGTGATAATGGTGGTGGCTTAGCATTCATTACACACCACACAGTGCAATATCGTTTTATCGAAAAAAACATTGACCGCAGGGATACTATCCTTGAATGTCATGGCATAGCTATCCGGTCAGGCGATGCCGAGCTCGAAATATTTAATATATATGTACCCCCTGTTACCTGCTGCCCGACAGGATATCATATAGGTGCGTTCCTCAAAGGTGAAAACCGTTTGGTAGTAGGTGACTTTAATGCACACCACGATCTATGGCATTCAAGCCTGCCAGCAGATCGTAGGGGAAATGAATTGGCTGAACAGATAGACGATTCGACATTCTGCACAATTAATGACGACAACCTCACCAGGATTAGGGGTAGTTGCAGAAGCTCGCCTGACCTAACAATAGCTGGTGCAGGTTAGATAAATAGCATAACGTGGCGACCTATGCTATCGCTTGCATCAGACCACCTACCTATAATCTTCACGATTAAAAGACCTGTCGCGGATCGAAAGACTTTTATCAACTTTAAAAAAGCTGATTGGTCCGGATTCGCGGAGTTCACCGAGAGTGGCTTCGGTGCCCTACCCACACCAACAGATGTTCGCGCTGGCGAACGACAGTTCTACAGGGGTTGTGCCGGAAATTCGTCCGAATCTCTCAGCAGAACTGGCAACATTAGCTAACGAACGTGAACACCTTCGCCAGTCCGATCCCCAAAATCCCCGCATCAGGGATTTAAACGTGGAGATTCGGACTCTAGTAGACGAACATAAGCTTAACAAGTGGAAGGAGCTCCTGAAGTCCTTCAACTTTGTGCCAGGTGTGGGCAAGCTTTGGACCACCGTGAGGTCCTTGTCCAACCCGGTGAAGCGTGATGATCGAGTGGAGATTTCACTCGGTGACCGCGCCTCGTCAAAACCGAAGAGATGCGCGAGCTACTTTAGCCGACAGCTTATACTGCATCCTTCGGTGGATAGGACTAAACGGAAGGTGTCCAGAAGATGGGATGGCGAAAGCCTCCAAGGTCATCTGGAAGGTGCACAGCACAACAAAAGCACTAAACATCATAAACACCCAGGTGATTCGTGGACTCAACCGTAACCGTCCCCGTAGGGTCTGAAGCGATGGACTGCGAACTACCCGAGTGGTCGACAAGCGTCGGTATATTTTATATCAAAACCGAGAAGAATTAAACAAGGGGTACCACAGGGTGGCGTTCTCTCCCCGGTTCTGTTGTATCTCAAAGCTCCCTCAACTACTGAGGGAGTTTCAATAGTCTCATATGCCGACGACTGTTCGACTAGGGGTCCCACACTGGCGCTAGTTAATCGGCCATAGCGGCTATAGCGCCTCTTAAGAAGAAAAATAAGTGATTGCGGCTTATACTAGAATAGTTGATGTAATATCATACATTTTTTCAGTTGGAAACACTTAAAAAGTTAGCCGGGCGAAGTACTACTGGTATCTACGATACCTCAGCTGTTTGCACAAAATGTGTAAGCATCTCCGCTCACTAGTGTTTGTAAACAATCAACCCCACAAATATAGCTTATTGAAAATGTTCGGCGTTAACAATAATTACAATTAATCCAACAACAAGTACAATACAAAAGAAATAACAACAAAGAATATAAAACGAAAGTTCCACATCAAACGCATTCCAGTAGTAATTTATTTGCTCAGCAAAAAAAGTTACCTGGTGATTACACCTCCCACGTCGCGCTCAAATACCCCATTTCTACCGTCACTCTTGCCGGTTAATTTCTATGATCCATAATCTTCTATTCGCTTAGTATTACAGTAAAAATAGTGAACTTGTACATGAATACGTACGTACATATGCACATATGTATCTATTTATGCACACATGCCTATGCAGAGGCGGATTGTAAGGAAGGTAGAGCTGATTGTCAACTTATTTACGGAGTACTGGGCTAAAAATGGACTAGATGTACAACCTCAACCGATGTGTTCGAAAGCGGGAACATTAGCAATTGTATGCTTGGATACAAGTATTGTCTTCCATAGTTATTAAAAGAAAAAACTTTACGTCACTAACATTCAGCATCAGCGTAATCTCCATCTAGTTCTAGCCCTGTGCTTAACATAGTGTGCAATTTGTCAAAAAATTATTAAGACGTAGAAATTGCTACACAATATAATAAAAAGTCAAGGACACCTGACATCAAATAGCTTAGTACTGTCTTTCGCCAGTTCAGTACAAAATTCTAATCCCCAATTAAATTGGTAACGCTGCTTATACAAGTACTGGTTTTAATTTATGTTTAGGACTTAGCTCCTTTGCAAAATGTAAAACTTAATCGAATATTTTAGTATTAGATTCATTACCAAAAGACTTATTTCGAACAGTAGTATGTGCATCAGTGATGTGATTAAAGCTTAAAAAATTAAAACTTAACAATGCAGTCTTAGATTGTTTTAAAGTTATCATGCCACTTTTTATGGACTCTCTGAAACATAATACATACTTGCCATAAGCTGCGCTCAAAGGACGTAAATTATATCCCGTTCTGCTTCTCTGAAAAACTCAAGTAGGCAGATTTACCGTACCAAAGCTAATTTGAAAGTGTTAGAATCTAATTTGATCAAATAAGTTTTTAGTGTATTGGATACACAGTCGTGTTATGAGTATTGCAACATTACACAGCGTTTTCCTAATCTTGACCTATTGACTAAGCTTCCTTTGTGTTAATGTGCGCACATTTTCATCTGTTCGGTTGCGTAAGCATCTCTTGTATGGCCTTTGGCTCTCCGAGGGCATCAGCAAGCCGACTTAACGTACCTCCTTCGACAGTCCGCCAACGTCGACAAAGGCTATCACAATAGAAGTATCACCGAAAATTAATTGGGAATTGTTTACTCTGTTACAATAACGACAAACTTTCTCCACATAAAGGGTGTGAATATTACAGTTACGAGGGTTGCCTTTTATATTTTGCGCCTTCGCAACACTACATGTGATTAGCTGTAATTAGATATTTTTATCGTAAAGTTTGGTATTTTTTGGCATAAACTTGCATATAACATTTTCACTTACGAGTTTTATTTGTGTTTATTTATAGTGAGTTTAAAAATGCATATTGCCTAAAAATGGAATTAACATTTTCGTGCGATGATTTACTACGATTTTCGACGTGGATTATCGAGACAGGAGTGCATCAATCAATTTACTTTTACTTTTGGTGTTGAATCACCACACTTAGCCACTGCGAAACGATGGTACGAGTTCCTACATGATCGCCAATCTTTGCAGGACGAATTTCGTGAAGGTCGTCCAAAAACGGTGGTTGTGCCAGAAACATTCGATGCTGTGCGTCAATTGATAATACAAGATCGTCATGTGACATATCGCGAGATAGAGGCATCCTTGACCATTAGTGAGACCAGCATACATTCAATATTGCATGAACATTTGGTTGTGAAGAAGATTTGTTCTCGTTGGATACCGCATAATTTGACAATTGCCCAAAAAAGAACTCGTGTCGATTGGTGTAAAGAAATGTTGAAGAAATTTAGCAGCGGTGGATCAAAGCACGTCTATGACATCGTAACAGGTAACGAATTTTGGATCTATGCATATGAGCGGAAACAAAGCAGCAATCGACAGTATGGGTGTTCCAAGACGAGCCTAATCCAACAAAAGTTGTTCGCGCAAGAAGCACCTCAAAGCAAATGGTCGTCTGTTTTTTCGGAAAATCTGGTCATGTCGCAACTGTTCCACTAGATAAACTTAAAACGGTCAATTCTGAGTGGTATACAACCATTTGGTTGCCAAAAGTTTTTGAAGAATTAAGGAAAACCAACCGCCGAAGATAAATCATTCTTCACCAAGACAATGCGAGCTCTCACGTATCGATTCACACAAAAGAGTTTTTGAGGACTCAAAAGGTCGAATTGATGGGTCATCTGCCATACAGCCCTGATTTAGCACCTAATGATTTCTTTTTATTCCCGAACATCAAAAAAAAAAGCGAGGTCAACGTTTTTCAACGCCTGAAGGAGCTGTAGAAACCTTCAAACAGCTCGTTTTAGAGGTATCCTCTTCTGAGTGGCAACAGTGCTTTGAAAATTGGTTCAAGCGATTGCAGAAGTGTATTGACTTGGATAGAGAATATTTTGAAAAACAATAAAACTATTTTCCTTAATATTTGACTATGTTTTCATTATTAGGCGCAAAATATAAAAGGCAACCCTCGTATGTATACTAATCAAGAGCTTTCCCATTGTCGTGGACTGTAAACGAAACCATCCATAGTTTTACAACAATAACATTAATAAATTAAATAACACTGTTTGACATTTGTATGACCGCACAAACCAGTCAGCATTTTAACCAATTCGTATCCTCCTAAACGTGTCGTTTGAAAGGTAAGGCGTAAGAGGATTAAAATTTTCTAGAAAATTATTCTTCGGAATATTTCCTCAGCGGTCTTCTCGGACAAATAAAGTATACAAGAGCCCGACAAAGATAAAAAACACTGTCAGAAAATATTAACAAAGAACAGTCTAGCTTCGGTGTTTTAACTGTGTACCAACTATGGAGGGAGCTACAATTTTATCCGTCAATATTTATCTTATATTAAAAAAAACTGGACTCAGCAGCTTCCATCAATAACCAATGCATATAGGGAAATAAAATGAGACTTGTAAAGAAAATCATCGGTACCGTGGAGTAAGTGTGCCACTAACAACCAACACTTAAGTCTGTAGATGACGGTGGATAATAAGTTAATATTTTTTCCATCGACTTACCAATGTAATATTATCCAAAAACCAAACACATCTTTCCGCAAGATTCACTGGGAACCTCGCAGTCAGTCGTTAAGATTTGATACTAAATGTGAAATGATTTAAAAAGAGGTGAACGGGATGACCGTCGATAAAAAGCTGATAGGTGCAAAAATATTCTGAATATTCGTAAGGCTGTACTCATAGGCACTTTAAGTTATAAACAATCAACGTGATGCGTACAAATTTTCTGTTTATTCAAACCTTAAATATCGTATAAAAGAATCTTTAGGTGCAAATCGGGACGCAACTTATTCCGCGAGTGAGTTCTGGCTTTAACTTTTGTGTACAATATAAGATTAAAAAATAATATACGTTATGCGAAAATTTCCAAAATAACAATAAAAACTTGTTTGTTTGCAGTATTGTAAAGGGCTGGTCTTTTTGAATAGTTACAAAATTTTGAATTTAGGAAGGGAAGAATTTGTCCCATTTTTACGAAAATTTGGGTAGCAAGGTACATACGTATAGTATTTGCAAGAAAATTACTATTTAAGATGCTATAAAGTTCTTGACATTTTTCTTAATGTAATCTTTTACATTTTATTGATATCTTCGATTTTGGTACAAAATATGCACCGAAATTTGAAAAGAAGGAACAAGGATTGTGAGCGATTTAATTTTTATCAATTGAATTATGCAATATATTTTGTACAATATATTGTTGCTCATAAATGCAGCACTGTTTTCTACATTTTCTCCATTTTTCCTCCTCCACAAAATTTTCAGTTAACCGGAACCCCTTTCCATGTGACGAATTTAGACGAAATAAAATTTTTTTATATCATATGAACCAAATTTCAACCCGATTTAAGATGTATATGGTGTAAAAACGTTTTTTTTTAGACATGTGGTTTTCAATGAGGCAATACTTTTTTGGACCTGGTCTTTTTGAGAGCTGTTTCTTGATTTATGAACAGACTTACTCCGAAAAACCGTTTTCAAATTGTGCAACGCATCTCAAGAAAATTTAGCTCAGCGATAAGCTCACTTTTGGTTGAATGGGTAAGCTAATAAACAAAATTGTCGCATTTGGAGTGGTGATAATCCCCAAGCCATTGTTGAGATGCCGTTACATCCTCTGAAAGCCACTGTTTGGTGTGCTCTATGGACAGTGGGAATCATTGCCATATTTCTTCCCTGGTCATATTTCTTCAAAAATCAAACCGGCCATAATGTTACAGTCAATGGGGAATGCTATATAGCCATGATTAATGACTTCGTCGTGCCTGAATAAATTTATTGAAGGAACTTTTGAGCGCATTACCTCGCGTCGTGAGCCTTAGGCGTGGCCTTCAAGATCGAGCGATTTAACACCGGCTGCAATTGCTGTAAAAAGTGATCGAAAATTGGGCCTCTCGGCTGAAATTTATTCTAACCAGCCACGGCCGTCACTTGCTCGAAATAATTTAATAATAAAGCTAAATTCTTGACCGAAACATTAAATTATATGCGTTTTATTTTCTTGAAAACCACATGTCTAAAAATACCCCTTATATTTAATGCAAGTAAGCTTTTCATCTCTGTTTAAAAAGTCGTAACGCAACCCAATGCATTCAATTTGAATATAACTGAATAGAAATAAGGTTTCTGAAACTCCGCGCATCACTAAGAAACGAAATGTCTTATATTATATGTATATATATATGTACATACATATATATATATAAAGTAAATACATAGTTCGACATAGAAAATTTTAATAGTGAAGACATTCGGAGGTTTTTAAATTTTGTGGTCAGTCCTATACCACAGTTGAACTGGTTCCATAAAAATTTAATTGGATTTACGCGCAGCAAACGTTTCAGTTGGAAAACTTATTAAACATTTCCCAGATTTGAATGTTTGGGCATTGCGCCAAGTAGAATATAAAAATTTTGTCTGGTCTCATGGGGCAATAAATAGGTAAAGTAATTTGGCAGTCTTTCCATTTTATTTTCAGACCTTCAGACATTCGGCTGCCTTATGTGCTGCGCCTTTATGGCTTTTATATGTAAACATGTTTCGATAATGCTTTTACTTCCACTTTTAATTGCTATGTATGTGAAAAATAGTATACATTGCTTTGATTCAGGTCAAAAAATGGGGTGGAATGTAATGAACCAAATAAAGCTAGATAATATATTCCTTTTTTCAAACCATGGCGCCACTTATTGATAAAGGTCGTTGTAAGAAAATAGGATAGTGCGATATAAATCAGCCGAGTATCATCGCAACGCCCGGGGAAGAATCTAGTAAGGATATATTTAATTTTATATATTTTAATAGTTATTTGAGCCACATCCACGTAATTGGTATTCGAGTAAAGTTAAAAGTTATATTATTTTAAATGCAGGATCTTCATAAATAAAATGTGTTACTTTTTTATCTTTCTTGGTATCTTTTTAATAATTTGTCGATCATGTTTTCGAATACACAAAAAATACATTTTAATTAACACAAAATGTCTCTAATTTTTTAACATCACTTATTACTGTAAGGTTATTTGTGCAAAAAATGCGAATTTCCGTTTGCATTACTTTTCCATTGTTTTTCAATTCATTATTTCTCGTTATTAATTATGTTACGAAAATAAAGCCATTGCTTCTTCATTTGCTATATGAATATATTATTTTATTTGCCGTATCAGTAGTCTTTAATTTAATTAACTTAAACATTGGGTTTTACTAAGGTGGTATTAATACGTTAATTTATATCAGAATCTCTGTTGGATTGTGAGTGATAAAAATGTACAACTACGTTTTTTTTTCTATCAATAAACCATTTATCATTCATTTCGTTTTATACTTGAAATAATTTTACTTAATCACGTTACTTTTGCTTCAACCCTTTCACTACCATTGGGGTCATGGATCCTAGAGCAAATTTAAAAAATTGTCAAACTTGCAACTCCCTACCTGTGCATATAAAATAATGCCCCATCGACAGGTGCCAGTATTTTCTTTTCAGACTTTGGTTTATTTGCGTTCATTGTGTGCTTAACTTTTAATTGAAATTAATTGGGGACACTTTTACTTTTCACTTGCTTTTTCAAAGTTCATCCATTTACTAGTGTTCTAAGCTTGAGGATAATTTTCTTAAAAAATATAATAAATAAATACTAAATATTAAATATTTATTAATATATTAAAAATTTAACATATTAAGTACTGTTAGAACGACAAATGCATTTATTAGTCGGTTAACTCTTCAAGGTACCGCAAAAGCTCTTCCAAAACATTTTGGCCGTTAAAATTGGCTAATCGATGGATGTTAAGCGAAGCGAGTGCGTACAATCTATATTCATTCATTGCCGATATTTATTACGTTTTCTAACGAGGTTATTCGTTTCCGTATGAAAGTCATAACATTGCAAATATCAAACGCTTCAAGGCAATGTAAGGACGCCAAATTTTAACTTCCTAATATAAAAATCATTGCTCATCAGAAACTCAATTTTTTTCCCGAAAATGCACAATCAAAATTCAATAAAATATATGTATATATGGTTCAGAAAGCGATTTTTCCTAAGTTGATTTGCATTTCAATCCTGGCCAAATCTCGCGTACCAAATATTACAAAACACTTTCTCTCGGCCATTGCAAATCAAACGCAACAAGCTTCTACAACATTGCCTTCGATTTCGCTTAAACTTTGCACATTGGCTAAATTCATGTTCAAACTAACAAAACGAACTTTGATTTTTTTCATAGAAGTTATGAAGGTGGCAAAAATCAAAAAAATTTGGTATGAACAATTAAAACTATATATGTAAATGAAAACTTTCTGACTCCGAAAAGGCCATAAGTCAAACTGTATTCACTTTGGTTACATTATAAATTTTTCCACCAAAATATTTTTTTAAAATACTCTACTTTTTAATTTTAAAATTTTCATTGCCTATTCCCAAAAAGTTTTTCGACTAAACTATAATCATTAATAATATTGAAATATTTCCTTTTAAATAAAGACGATCTAATTTAAGGAAAGTAATCACCTAACCAAACTAAGTTCTTGGTAAATTTAGCCCGCGAGCGCTAAAGTATGATCCGCGGCACTGCTTGACCATAAAAAGTATGGCACATTTAGAGAATGTTAGCAAATGTTGACTGATGCATTCCCTCTCAGCGCTAATGCTAGATAAGTTGGGAAGAAATTTTCCTCTTTGGTATTAATTACCACAACAAGTCCAAATATCGATTAAATGTAAATTATAATATGCTTATTGCCCCACGAGCTCAAGAAGTTGTACAAAAGGTGCGAGCTAAAAAATAACATTGATATTTACTAAAAATTACAAAAAGTAACAAACTAAAAAAAGTCGTTCCATTTTATGCACTTAGTATAGTTCCAGTTGAAATCATATGTCCATTTCATTTCCATATTTTTCAAAATTGTGCTATCTGAGTTGAAATGGAAAGCGTATACCAAATTTGGTAGAGTTTGATAGAGTAGTCTCGGATATTTCTTTTTCCAACATGCCACATGCACGGTACATGTACATATATATCGGTTGATTTAGGCTATTGCAAACAACTGTTATTTGGGTATCCAAATAACTCGTGGACCGAGTGTTGTTAAATCTAGCTTGTCGGTAGGATTAACAGACTGTTCCAAAATATATGTAGGTATTTGGGAATATTCTGTTAAAATTTTGCAATAACAGTTAAAAAAAATCATGCAAGATATTTTAAATCGCCTTCTACTAAACCGCATAGCATATCCTTTATTTTTATCAAATGAAATACTATTATTCACACGCGAAACGTGCTTCGAGTGTATTCGAGCACTATATGAAAGTTGTCATAACAATCCAAATAACATTTAAAGATGCAAGCAAATAATATTAATTTTCTCAATATATTCTCTTCTATTTGCCTTATTAAGATAGCATATGCATATCAGTTTCAAGTACTTTTTTATTTGCGATTATTTTTGAATTTCATTTGGAATGGAAACAAAATTAAATTTTTACCAAATTTTCATATCAAATACCTCATATCCAGGGCGAAAATACCACTTAAAGTGCCCTATAAATCAGAACAAAATTAAGCGGATTTCTCTCTAATTTTTTCAAAGAGGAATCCCTTCTTATTACGGCTGGGTATCGCTTTTCTATAAAATTAAGAAGATAATCTGTAAAACTGAGATAAAAAATTTTCTATGTAATTAAGAAGCTGACCCGCTGAATTAAAATGAAAACCTTTCAATAAAATTAAGAAGGGAATCTTGGCTTTCACTAGAATCTCCCCATAATTGTAATGAGCTGAATATACCTTATCAATTAAAAATTATTGGCACCTATATTTTTTTAAGTAGATTTTAGATAATTCTAATAATTTTAAATGCTTATCTATGTTTTATTATAAAAGGTTTTGCATATTTTTTTATAAGATATAAGAACAATTAAAATAAGTATTTATAATAACTAGTGTTGTGTGGCACGTGCCATTTCTTGAACATTAATATAAGTTTAGACAGCTAAAGATATTTATTTTTGAAAACATTTACATACGTATTCATAAGTCATATTTTAATTTTAAAATCATATTTTATTTTTAAAATTTTGTATTCATTGAAAGCCTCTGCAACTATAAATAAATAAATCTAAAAATTGGATTTGGAAAACACAAAAATCCAAAGAACGATATCCATAATATTAAACTAAAAACAATAAAAAGTAGATTATCCACAAAGTGCATATTTATATTAAGACGTTAAAAGCAAAATTTAAAAAATAATTAAAAAGGCTATTTTAAAAATAAAAGTTTCCCTTATTAATATATTCAACAATATTCTAGTATAAATGAAAGGATCTCTTTATAAATTTCCTTTATATGGTTTTTAGCATAAAAACGAGGAGATTTCTTCTTACAATTGCATATTTTTTAACAAAATTCCATAAAATTAATAAATAAAAAGTTATCTCCTTATTACCAGCCGCTTTCTTTTTCAATAAATTTGAGAAGAAATTCCAACCAAGATGTTCTAGAAGATGTCCTAGTGAAAAGCTCTTCGATTTTGCCCTCTCTCGCACTCCTTGGCCATCAAGCTTTTTTAGACGTCGCTCCTTTTAATTTTAGGTAAACTTTTTAGCTCTGTGTAGTACTGCGGAAAAAGTAGAGGTGGGAGACGACAGAGGCAGGCACGGCTGGCACCGGAGGTTGGTGATATTGCACCTGCCAATCATGAAAAAGTCAAACGGAATACTGTCACTGTGCCAAACTGGCTTTGAAAAATAAACTTAGACATTTTTGTAGAATTTTCTCAGAACAAATGAATTTTATGTATCTGTATACGTAGCATGCACAATACAAAAATGAACTGAAAGTGTGATAGGTTCTTACATATGTATGTACATATATAGGACATACCAGTTGATGTTGTAAATTTCATTGGGATGATTTGTTTGTTTTCTCATGGAAAATGTAAACATAGATTTTTTTTGTGCATAATACAGCGATGGTTATTTTTGAAAAAATTCATATAAATTAATTAAATAAATTAATGAAACTAAAACATTAATAGTGCCTGACTTTGAGAATAATCTATTACTCCATTAGTCCATCTGCTCGTTTGTGGGTTTCAACTAATTAGTGCTGCAAAAGCGACTGCAATACCAAGAAAAGTCAACCTATCAATTAGCTTCAAATGTCATCACAATATGTACTGCTTGTGTAGTTTTTTGATAAACCATCGCAATTGTTGGAACGGCTTAGATACAAACTATGTATAGCGAATGTATTTTCTTTTTTTTTTGTTATTAAAAACTGATAACAATGGGCCCGTTTTATCGTAACCGACTTCCAAAAGAACGCTCCAGCTCGAATAAAATTTCCTTTAGTTGCAAAAGCAACCATGGTAGTAACTTTCATGAAACAGGAGTTAAGTTTAGTATTATTAAAGAACGGATTATAGGTGTGCTGACGAATTTTTGTTTGATCTGGTTATAAACCAGCAAATAAAATCGGATTAGGTGTTAAACTGAAATTTCCTGCTCATCCACAATAGCGTAGTTTTTTTACTTCTCAACACTATAATTCAGGTCGGATATCATTTCACCGAGTTGGCTCAACTCGCATATTTTTCCGAGTTAGTGTTGTTGCTTTACATGCAATTCGCTATCCTACCTAGTGCTCTTTTGCAACTCGGCTACACAGAAACGGGCCTAATATGTTATATAAATTTTCGTTATTAGTTTTTTTCGTTAGGTTAGAATGGCGGCGAAGGAGCTCAATGCCCAATTAGTGCCGTTTTAAAACCATAGAACATCCGATTATTTATTGAGGCTATGTTTGGTCAAATTCTACAGAGAAATATACTCAAACGCTCCCAGAGTGGCCTTGTATTTCCTCATTAGAGCCAGATATCTTCACAGGAGGTCCACTACTGCCTCTTGTTCATTTTCATCTCTGCAGCTAATCATATCAGATCTTCTGGCGTTGGTTCCGATCGGCCAGTGTCCCGTGAGAACTTCCATGAGACTTGAAGATTCCTGAAGGTAATAGAGGTAAATGCTCCCGCTAATTAAACCTATTGGGACTGGAATCGGCTCCTTATTTTAGGTTGTCAATAAACCCTCTCTGGCTAGTTTATCGGCTGTCTCGTTCCCAGCTATGTTACGATGTATAGGGATCCAAATTAAGTCTACTAAGAGCTGGTTGCAAAGTCCGTTTTACAGAACTTGACGATTTTTTTAAGATAATTTTAAAACTTCAACGAGAACGATTATATAAATCTAAAGTAAAACAAAGTTTGAAAATATGGGTACCAAATGAAAGATGTGTGCACCATCGTTAAGCTTTTTTTCATAGATATACTGTAATAGAACACCTCAAAAATGTCGGTTATAATTTGTATCCTTCACAAATCTAGTATATACATTATCACCAACCCAAATTACCCCACTGTCATTGATACAGGATAATCATTTAGGGTATTCCCTATGATTATTGCCGTGCTTTATAATTTGATTTGTTTGAGACATATGAAAAAATCGATATACATATGTATATGCGAAAGTACAGGTTAAATATAGGAAATTTTTTAAATGACTTTAAGTTTCAATAACTAACGCAACATCGTCAGTAAAAAAATTTCAAAAATCAATGATAATTTTCAGCTACTTGAAACCTTTACTTTATTGTATTAAATTTTAATGGGATATCCAAGTGGATAAACACATTTTTTCGAGAAACTCGAGTTAAAAGGTTTTAAATCTTATGCAAAGTTTATTGAATTTTTTCCTTCATTTGAACAAACTCTGAATCTTAGATTTAACCAGTGCTTGTTGTTGAACGAACTACATACATATGTATATATTTATAAAAAAATAATAATTGAAATTAAATAATGAAAAATAAATCATCAAAACTTAGGATTATGTGATTACGCTCTCGTTATATCGTGGACCTTTTAGTATTTATATAATATACACAAATACAAACACTCCATCAGGAAAGTAAAAATTGTGAACTAGCAGATATTGCGAAAAGAAAGTATGATTCTTGGTTTTTCGTAGAGCTTTCGATTTTTGTTTGCACATCATTGCGTATTTCGAATTAAAAATGTATGATATAACCAAATTACGAATAATGCAGCTCCTTCAAGTTAAGCAATAAAAACATACATACATATTTAGGTCCAAATATTTTCAGCCTCGAAATTCAACGAAGAATCTCTTTTGGTACAAGTGCTACTTTGGGCTGAGTTAGAAACTGCGTAGTAAAGCTCTCTTTCGACGAAGCAAAAACCCTATTTATGTAGGTCTCTCATTATGCAACGGCGAATACCCGCAGGCGATTGAACGATGAACTCTATGAGCTTTACCGCGGCATAGACATACATACATAGTTCAGCGAATTAAGATTCAGCGGCTACGTTGCCTCGGTCATGTTGTACGTATGGAAAAAAAATTTCTCCAGCCCTGAAAGTATTTAACGCAGTACCCGCTGGTGGTGGCAGAGGAAGAGGAAGGCTTCTTCTACTTTGGAAATACCAGGTGGTGAGAATTTGCTTCACTTGGTATCTCTGCTGCCGCCAGTTAGCAAAACAGAAGAGTGACTTACGCTCCATGTTGAAATCGACTAAAATCAGCTAGGCGGTTACAGCGCCAATTAAGGAGAAGAAGAATTTCAAAACCCCAAAATTCGTAGCATATTTTTTGTACATACCCAACCTTGGACGAAGGTTGAGGTACTTCAAATTGTGCAGAGTCCCAAGCATGGGGAATTCGCCTACCAAGAACCTTCTAGCGTTCAATAGCAAAGCTGAAGTGGTAATTGCAATTTACGATAATGAAAGTTATCTGATAGTTATGTGAGGAATTTTCAGTTTTTAGTTCGATTAATGAAATTATTACTGATATGGTGGATCCATCTTCATATAATGAAATCGGCGCGTTAGTCCTTACGTTATCGAGTAAAAGTTCCATTTGGAAATATTGTCAATTATTACACTGAATCAGCGCTCAATAATTCAATTAAACTAAGTTTTACTTTCTTGTTGAGAATTTCCTGGCCAAAAATTCTTCTTTCATTTTGTTTTTGTCATATAAACATGTACGACAGGATTCGATGACAACAGTTTCTTACATGTTCATCAAGTTGCAACATAAAGACGTGACATTATTTAGAGAAAAGAACATGCCATTAAAACTCAATATTGCGAATTCCGTCCATAACATATGGCCGCAAGTTTTCGAAAAAGTAGTCGAAAATAGGCGTTTCAGAATGACGTATCTCAGACGCTGCATATTCACCATATGCCCGAAATTATTTTCCTTCATTAAATGCTCGAAGCGATTTTGTATAAAAAACAATCAGCTTTCTAATTATACATATTTCCGTTAAGCAGGCATTTAATATATTAAGTTCTATTTTTGTTTGTATGTTATGGAAATTCTCACTTTATTGCTCTTGGACTGTTTGTATGTTAATGAGCGACTAAGTTTTTTTTTAGCCTCTGAATTTTAATCAGGGATTTTTCATTAAATTTTATCGGAAACGTGTTTATTTCGGTGTTACAATGGCAGGCAGCCCATTTCACGGCCAATAGTACTGCCAGCAATTACAAAATAACAACAATAAATATTAACTATAATAGCATGCTGAACAATTAAATTTAATCCAAAATTTATGCATGTATGGTGCACACCTCCCCACCTTTGCGTGGTATAGGTTTATTCATATAGAAATGTTTACATTAGACGGCGCCGAATCAAAGTTTACAAAATTCGATATACGAGCCAAATAAAATTGGTTTGTAAATTGTACGTCCGCGTATGTATGTATGTGTGTTCATATGTTATACACTAAAAAAAAATTGGTCATCTGAGCAATGTTATTAAGTGATATTTTTGAAATTGCCAATTTGCTATTTATTATTTTGTTAAGATATACATTCGATATCGAACTATATTTTATCAAATCCAAGTATCAATTTGATACTCGCTTTTATCGAATTGGTACTTGTTATTATCAAATTTTCGGTATCAATCTGATATTTTTTTAAAGGTCTTGCTATAGGGACGCTACAAAAGTAGACCGATAGTGACAGCAAACGACACCATATTTTTTCCCGCTCTTTTGACATTTCTCTTCAGTAAGGTTTGCCATTTCATCATGGGAAAATATACGATCCAACAACGGGTCGAAATTATTAAAATTTACTACCGAAGCTCTGAGTCAATGGCCTCAACTTTAAGAGCGCTATGTCCAATTTATGGTCGTCGTCATTTTTGGCTGAATGGCTTCGTCAATAAGCAAAATATGCGTTATTGGTGCGGTTTATGGGCCGGCGGCGTCATTGGGCCGTACTTCTTCCGTGATGATCAAGACCGGCACGTTACAGTGATTGGAAATCGCTACCGCTCAATGATAACCGAATATTTTTGGCCCGAATTGAATGATATGGACTTGGACAATATGTGGTTCCAACAGGACGCCGCCACAAGTCACATAGCGAATGTCACAATCGATTTATTGAAAACCAAGTTTGGTGAACGTGGTATCTCACGAAATGGCCCAGTCAATTGGCCGCCTCGGTCGTGCGATTTGACGCCGTTAGACTATTTCCTGTGGGGCTACGTCAAGTCTATGGTCTATGCCAACAAGCCAGCGACGATTGATGAACTTTGTACGAATATCGAATGTGAAATTGCAGCCGTATCGGCCGATTTATGCTTGAAAATTTTGTTCGAGTTCCATACATAATGGCGTCGAATGTACTTTCACAGAAATAAAGAATTTAATTCATATCCCAAACTGTTTTTGTTCTATTTAAAAAAAACTTTTGTGCGTTTTTATTGAAAACCCCGGTAGAACATTAGGTAAAATTTCATCTTTATACAAAGAACTTCCATCATATTCTATATTACTTGTATTTGAGTTCTGAAAATGTGTTTCTGTATCATTACAAGGGTAAATTCTTTTAAAGTTATTTCCGGATTTTTCAAAATTTACCACACGTGTTTCACTTATTGGACGAGTATTTTCCGATTGTTGAACTATGAAAATGATGCCGGTCCCAATTCAATATTTCGAAGGGCAAAACTAAGATTTTTCAGCAACGAATTAATAACCCAAGCAGAAATTTAATACTTTTTACTGTACTTTGTACTGTACATAACGAAAATTATACTGCCTAAACTTTAACATTTATAATGCTACTTTTTGTTGAGTGTAGATACAATATATGAGTGTAGGCATATACCTAAATGTATGTAAGTATGTACTAATACCATACATATATTTATTTTGTACATATTTACTTCTTCCATTGGAAGTTATAGGCATATCGATTCTCTGCTACTTGAAAGAGGATGCATAAAATAATTATTTAAATAAAAACAATATTTTTTAATTAAATTGGTATTTTTAAATGAACTGAAACATATTAAATACCAGCTTTTATCTACGGTTCTACTCGCACTGAATTTAGTTTAAAGTTATGTTTACGAATGTAACAGAAAAGGACATACAGCGTGGCGACGAGTAACTGCCAAACAAATGTGTTTTTTTTGTTTGGAATCCAAACTTTACAGCTTTATTTTATTCTCAACCACAATATTCACCTTGTTGGTTTTTGTACCAAAATGTTTGGGAAAATCACGCTAGACTTCGTCCGGTATTTTATCCAATATCTTCTGTAAGCGCCGTTTGAATTTCTTCGCCTTCAATGGCTTCCATAAAACATCTTCCAAAAAATAATATATGTAAATTTTTACGAAAGAGGATCCGTTGGCAGAATACGCCAAGCAACTCTAAAAAATGCCAACATGTTAGCATGTTTTGCCTAAAATTGAAAACTTTGACCCACACCCTAATGTACATACATACATAGGCACTATATAAACATACATACACGGTACATATGTATATCGCATAGCAGCATAAATTTATTGACGAATATTACACACCCTCTTTAAAAGCTACCGCTTAAACCCATACATATGTACATACATATATATTAAACCACGAAACTATTATTAGCAATTCAAAACTGATAACCTCAACTGTATGTATTGTACATATGTATATGCAGGCACATATGAATTGATTTACACTTTTTAGTTTTGTGAGTGGTTTTTGTTAATCGATCTCAAACCTTTTGATAAGATCAAACTGCTGAAGTGCATTGAATCAAAATATCTCATTATAATTCGGTCGCTAATTTAATTAAAAAAATAAATAATTTAATCTCTAGGTAGTACCACAGTTTTAAGATTTTGGAAGTGGTTCCAACCCCAAACTCTCTCCCAAAGGGGAATGATTATGTCCATATTCGAATGAGAGATCGTAACTTTTATAATATATGTATATTAAAAATGCATAATTTATTTTGTGATTTTAATTTTTTTCGTTATTTTTGATCGGTTATTTTTGGGATACCAAATTCAGACATTGTGGAACATATGTATCTTCTCATGCTCTCGAAAGCTGATTTAAAGTCGACAAATAGATAGAGTGTCGATCCTCTTCTAATATTTACCGTATCGTGAATATCTGCACGATGGTAGGTTGGCTTCAGTCTTTCACACAATACGCTCGATAGAACCTTGTATGACATATTAAGGAGGCTGATCCCGCGGTAGTTGACACATATTGCCTGACCACCCTTCATGTGAGCACACTTAAAATCCAATCGGCGGGAATGCATTCGTCCGCCCATGCCCTGGAAATGAACTGGTGCTTGCACCTCACCAGCTATTTATCGCCTTGTTTGATTAGCTCAGGTTAACGCATTAGCTCCAGCGGCTTTGTTGTTCTGGGGTTACGTTATTGCTATGCGAACTTCGTTGCGTTCGGGTGAAGGAAAGTTTTCGCTGCCACCATTTAGCAAAGTAGAAAAATGTTCCCTCCACAATTTGAGGGAGATTTGGGTATCAGTTACTAGGTCACCGTTCTTGTTCTTACAGGAATTTGACCCGATCTTAAAACTTTTCGTGAGTCCCCGCACCTTTTGATAAAATTTTTGGGTGCTTTTCCTGTCGGCTAGCAGCTAAAGCTTTTCAGACTCACGGACTCACGTATTGTGACCTGTCTTCTTTCAGCGAACAATACGTCTCTCTTCCTTTCTCATCTCTCAGTAGCGTTCCCATGCAATGCGCATTGCGCCCGATCGCGGCATGGCCCTGTAGGCAACACCTTTACTTTACGTAGCGGCCCGGCATTCCTGACTTGCTGACTTTAGTGTGTCCTTAAACTGAGTATGTTGGAGTGACCCCACTAAAGCTCTCTCTCTTTCTCTTTCAGCCATGTCTCAGGGCACTTCACGGGTTGGTTACGGCATATCGCAAGTGGGTTGCTCACGTTACCCAGCCGGACTTCAGTGGGATTAAGTTTAGCAGCGCAACTGTAACTGCATACTCAGAAGGTCAGCCATACCCCATTGCACTGAGAATCATTTACTTGTTAAGCGACAGTTTGAACGACATTAAAAAATTTGTCGGAGAAGCAGTTTTGCTATAATGCAAAGAGATATAATATTTTTAAAAGTCGTTCGCCATATTGACTACGCCATTTTGAATTACTCAAAACCAACCAAAAAATACCAATCCTTAAAAACTGACTTAAACAATTATTTTATAAAATATTAATAACAAAGTTTAACATTCAACCCTTACTAGGCTTGCATTGGAGTTGAAAATTTGAAAATTCAAAGCCTGCGAATAACTTTAAAATTAATTCATGTAATCATATATGATGCTTAAATTAAACGTAAACTGCATGCAGACTGGTTTTTTTAAAGTGGCGAAACCTCGTTTTTTAGTACTAACACTCTCAAATTTTTATAGTGAAAGTGTATTTTAGTAACAATAATAAAATGATAATTTGACGCTTACATCACATAGATCGATGGTTGGCCGAACGTTTGCTATAATTTGTGATGTGCATTTTGATGTTGTACACCAAATTGAACGAACAGTTTTACGCCGAGTTCGAACGGCAGATAATTTTAGTGAGAAAATTGTTCATGGCAGAAATATTCTCCCCGATTGACATCATCGACTACGGCGGACGCCTATTTAATCCATTCTACTCTTTAGGAATTAAGGCACCGATACATACTTAGCATTTTTCTTATTATTATTTCAAAATTTATTTAAACCTCACATACATATTTATTGACAGCTATTAAAATTTGGTTTGATATCTTTCTTGTCCTTTCAAGGAAAATGTTTTCTATCGTAGACCATTTTTACATGACGATTGGATAGTGGGATAGATAAATAGCAAAAACACAAAACACAAAACACGTTCAAAACACCTACCATAGAGTATTTTTGTCTATATTTTTTCTATTTAATACATATAAGAAATGCTTGAAAGTCACTGCCTGCTGGAGAGAGCCGCTATTGGAGAAGCATTTTTATGATTGTCTTCTTTCGTTTCCGAGAATTTTCAGCTAGAACTCAGCTGCACTACTTGTTCATAGCTATGTAAATTTTTTAAAGCTGAAATTATTGATGTTAATGTTATTTAAAATCCTAGATAGAGGTTAAAACGTGTGATAAATCTGCATCATATGAAGATTTTCATACTTAAAAGTTTTTCCCAAAATAAACTTTGCAATTTACTGAACCTTAAGTAACTTAAGCGATTATATAGCACCACATTTAAACAGCGTTAAGTAAACATGCATTGAGTTAAATAAATATATTTTTTTAAAACACTTCATTTGCAAAGTACCTAACAACTTAACTGCCAAATGTAATTTTTCAAAACGGATTTTAAATATTTATGCACTTCAGTGTAAATGGACGTCAAAACAAGACCTTATTTCTCACTTAAATCGTCTTAAGTTACTCTTCCATATCGACCCAGATATGTATGTATGTACATATGTACATACATATGTAAAAAACAACAAGTATGTACATTTGGACATTTTTATTCAAAACATTACTCTTTTAACAATTATTTTTTGTTTTATACCATCATTAAGTTCATATGCAAATATAAATAATGTGCGTATTGTACATATACATACATATGTACATATATTTAGCAGAAGACAGTGAAAAAATACGTCGACACTGTGTTATCTTCTCCACAGCTGTATTGGCTTTTTAGGGTCTTTATATTATCCGCTTATAAAATACATTTAGTAAGAACTCATTTTGTTACTGTAACTAACCCATTATCGCTTTCGCATTTTAATAGTTATATTCATTTGAGCTTTTAAGCGCGTGCCAAAGCTAAGAGAATGACAAAAGGCAGCGCAAACAGTAGTTTTTTCTACTCGTACAACAGTGTGAATGAGTATTAAATTATTCACGTTGCTTGTGCTTGATGTTGCATTTGTAAATATTTTGTACATACAAGTGCATACACTTATCTATTTACATACATACATATGTATATATGCACTATATGAAAGAGCACAGTAATATATTAACAAATATTGTTTCTTAAAGCTATGGTGTTAACTCATCTGCTTATGGATTAAAATGACTGAAGCGAATGGAAGGAAACGATACCTATATATATACATACATACATACTTATGTACATACATACATACATATATACATACATATATACATATATATGCATTTATGCACATAGAATCCTTTGTACATATGTGTCTATAATCAATTTGTCTACAATATTTACAAGCAAATGTGCCAATACATATACATACATAAATGTATGTATGCATGTACATATGTCAGAGAAATTTGCAGCATGTTGCATGCACCTTAATTTGAAGTTGAATTAAAAATCAAAATTAAACCTGTTTTAATTTGAACAGCTCCAACAAATTTGCAAATTCCTAACAAAATTCTTTAATTTTTGCTTTTAATAACAACCTTTACCTATATTATTATATTTTAAACTTTCCCCACCAACAGGATTTTGACTTCATAATTGATTTGAAGTGTCTACCAAAATCGTACTTATATGAGAAGAGATTATTTAAAGAGCGAGCGCATTCTACTAGTAAATCTATTTACTCTTTAAAAAGCTAGGCAATAGTTAAACAATTGCTCTGAGAACTCTGAGCGAATGAGCTTGCTCTCTCCCTGGGGTTTCTTATCACTAACGGCATCGTGTAATATTAACATCTGGCAAGCCTCTTCCACCCGCACTCCCTCATGACCCTCATGAAAATCTCACGCATGCGTACTCATATACATACATATATGTCTCGCCCTACAGATGTAAGAAAATTGCTCAGTAGTCAGCTACCTGATGCGAACGGCATCTGCGGTCCTAGATTTGTTGGAAAAATAATACTATAAAACTGGTGAATCTCGCGATGTGGATGCATTTAGTATGCATTTGTCGGTTCTTACGTGTCTGTCTCGCGATAGTGACGTCGTTCCCACGGTAACTTTGGCGCACCTGCCGTCGCTACCGTTATTCATTGAAAAGCCATTAAAAATCTAAACCATAATTGGTCGCGTAATCGGTGCGTGTGCGGTTATTTCGCGGGACGCGTGATAATTTTTGTGTATCTGTTCGTGATTGCTAATATGACGGAATTTGTATTGGTGAGCAAGCATCTGAGTTAAAGAATAAACTTTTTCATATTCACAAATTACTCATTCTCATATAAGTAGCTTTGTTTGGCAATAGATCATAATTAAATGGCTAAAGTGAGCGAGCGGTAAGCGAATGTTTTTGCTGGCCCACAAACTAGCACAATGGCAACAATGCATTTATTTAATAATCTTCGCGCAAGAACTCTTGGATCGGTTGCTGTTCAATGATACATATGTGGCGAAAATTTTTATAATTTTTAAACGTACTATATAGCAAGTTTGCCCTTGCCGATGATTTTCGGACAATTGTGGTTTTTGGTCTCAAATAACTTAATTTGTTTATATATTGCTGTGGAAAAATGAATAAAGTTTGGGTAAGAAAAAATTAAAACAGTATATATGCAATGAAATTAAAGTTTTTACGATTGTAAACATTGCAAATTTTTGTATTTAATAATAACACATGTACAAATGCATGCATGCAATACATTCATAGTGCATATAGTTTGTAAATACGTATGTATGTACATAGTATGTGTAATTCGTATCATAACTATGGATAGGAACTTATTGACTAGTGTAGGCCCTTTATTTGTGTCGTATAAATTTTTAATTAATTAATTTTAAAAATATAACTCGTTCTACGGGGAGATTACGATTCCTGGGGTGTTTTGACGACTATTTCTTGTAGAACTCGACAAAATAAATACTTTTACACAAGTAAAAAAAATTGATATCTCGCTTGGTTTTCGAGATACAGCGAGTTGAAATTTGTCGATTTTGGTATACATGGTGCATAATATACGTCGCGTGTAATGCACTTTACGCATGCAATTCTTTGAATTCGTTATTTGTTTGTACTAACTATTCACTTTTCTCAAAATTACAACTATTTTCATAAAGCAATGAAACCCGAAACACGCTTTCTGACTTTTTTAAACTTGTATCTATTTTCATCTCGGCACTGCGCCCGTGCTCACTAGATTTCGATATTCGATTGTTAAGGCATTAATGACACAAACTGTATGTACGGGTTTGGCGTCGGTAGGTTGGTATGCATTAAATTGCGCGCGCAGAAAGGTGTTGCACGCAAAAATACTGTGGTCAGCGTAGCCGGTGTTGGACCGGCCAGGGTTACTTTTTTAAAGCGCGGCCGAAGGCCGCCTACGCAGAAAGGTGTTGCACGCAAAAATAATGGGAACTGCGTAAAGAGGGGCAATTGGAAAAAGTGAAATAAAACAAATAACGAATTCAAAGAATTTCATGCGTAAAGTGCATTACACGCGACGTATATTATGCACCATGTATACCAAAATCGACAAATTTCAACTCGCTGTATCTCGAAAACCAAGCGAGATATCAATTTTTTTTACTTGTGAAAAAGTATTTATTTTGTCGAGTTCTACAAGAAATAGTCGTCAAAACGCGGCGCCCCAGGAATCGTAATCTTGCCCGTTCTACAATACAAAAAGTTTTGGGTATGCACAATTCATATTCAATTTTAGTATAATAGATATATCAATTTTTTACTGTGTTGTGTGTTTTCTCCATATATATATAACGAATGCTCGAAATTTATTTTTCGTGATATTACTTGAATCGCCGTCCCCTTCTATTTACACCGTCACGTAGAGCCGGTGAGTCTAAACAATTCCGCGTCTTCAGTCCACTTAGATCTTTGAAGAATGCTGATACCCTGAGTGTCCTGCATAGTAATTGTATTAGTGTTTCATCAAGTTCTACAGAAATCGTTGTGAGATATCCCCAGCATAGCCGCATGGTTCCTGATAGTTAAGTGGCTTGGCAGTAGTAGTTAGTTCCTGCCACGTGAATTTTGTTTTGAGCTTGGGCAACATATTGTTATCGTAGGCATTCAATATCCTCTTTTTATTGCCGCTACTTCAGCTTGAAATACTACTATTTCAAATTTTTTTTAAAGTTGTATGCAGATCTTTTGGCTTTCCACATGTATAACAAATGTAAAGTTTGGTGAAAAACTTCGTTTTACAAATGCATTTTCAACACGGTTCGTTAACTAATAACCCGAACTTTTGTTGGAGGTTTTTTGTTTTTGTAATCTTGGCGAAATTCGCCCCTTGGCAAGGCTTATAGTTTTCGGCCTTCCCACCTGTTAGGTTTTTGTGCTACCAGAAAACAATCAATAAATTTTAACATTTGTTGTCAAACAACTTGACTAAAATAAAGCGATTTATTATGATGTAAACTTTACAACATTTTATTATGAATTATGCATATGTACATAAATGTACATAATCTCTTGAAATACAGAAATACATATGTATATCAAAATGCACTTCGGCTTCGATGATAAAGTGTTTTATTAATTCATTAGTATTGACCATCAATTCATTACAATTTCGGAAAGAACAAAAATCTGTCTTCGGCACATTACTCATTAAACGTACTCAAGAAACGTTCTGCGAAAATATAATGTTTATCGTCTTTAAATATTTGCTAAAACTACATTTTCCATTTTAGGATATTCTTTTGTAATCTGAATATAGCCCATCTTTTTTTCTGCTACCTGATTTTTGTAAAAAAACCACAAAATTTATATTATAATTTTAATCGAAATAAATAAATAACTCATTCATCACCATTGTGAAGTAATTTTAATAGCTGAAATGGATGCCTTCATAAATGAGACGGGTGAAAAATGAATGTAATTTTCGTAGTTATGAGATCTATTAACGTAAGCATTAAAGGAAAGGACTCAGGTTATAAAGAAAACATATCTTCCCGTTCAACCCAAGTCAAATCTGAAAATTGTAGAATATAATTCGAATTCAATACCGCTTGATCAAAGTAAACAAAAAATAGACCTAAGAGTTAGTTGCGGCTTAATTTGATAGACAGCCTATTCAAAATTAAGGGGCGTATTCAAAAACAAAATTAAGTTGATAGTTGGTATGTACTTAAACTTAGTTGCAACTTTTGGCATTAGGCCTATACTAATGCTGAGCTAGAAATGTACAAAATGAACGCAAATGTATAATATGATGCCTATACTCATCAAAGCTTTTGAAAATAAAGAAATGTGCATGACATATATGTATGAAATAATATTAGAAAATGACACCCCTCTACACTTTAGCAACGAAAACTAACAGTGCTGCATTTGTATGTAAACATTTTTCTTAGTGGCGGCGCTCCGAATAATCCGATAACCACTTTTATTATGCAAGATATGTATATGGGAAGAAATGAAATTTTTTGTTCTAAATACGTTATACAAATTGGGCTGCGAGTTCCTAACTTAAAAGATGTGGATTATGTTATAATTTTTTGATTAATTTGTTTTGTTAATTTTTCTTGTTTCCAAGAGCAACCATGTACGGTGAGAACGGTGTATACGTTTAATTTCAACCCTGAAAGGCTCAACCCCAGGCAAGGTTTCCTCTCACGTTGTTGTAAAAGAAAATAAAGAAAAACAATATAACAGATCCGGGGTTTCAGGAAACGTCAGGCTCCGTAATGCACCCATCATAACTGAGTAAACATTTTGACTGCAAACTCTATATTTCTTTCAAAGGAAGTGTAACAACAAGTTATTCATGCTATTTGACGTTCAACCATATCTTTCACGGAGCAGGTACCGCTAAATTGTATATGGAGCTCAAGTTATCCTACAGGAGCGCGTTCTTATTAATTTACTATTTTTATAGGCTAATCCCCTACTTCTTTCAGTATGAACTGTGGATGTACCAATATAAGTTCACAATGCAGAGTTGTTGCGCAAGTTAACAATAAAAAGCAGAGCAAACAAGAAAACTTAGTAGGAACATCCGTGTTTTGTATGTACAGCAAGGCTATTGTGGATTAGCTAAAATTAAAGTGAGAAGCAACGGTGCTGGGATTACCACACCTACTCTGTTACACTCTTTCGTCGCCAACAAATCTATAAGGTACATAGTATGTATGTTCGTAAACATATTTTACTTGGTTCAATTAATTTTTGTAACCAAGTATTGCAAGAAAAGCAAACTCAATTTTGTTTTCAGACCAAGTCAATTTATAATTTTGAGTAGAGAGTGGGCTATTTATAGATAGTGGTGGCTTTAATGGAGTGTGTACAACAAAGGCCTGGTATCGGCAGTTGACATGCGAACAATCAATTAAAATTTTGCCCAATTTAGAGTTGAGCCTATTACACCTAATTCTATTTATAACGTGCCACCATTTATTTTTTTACCTCTCCGGTATTTTTTGATTTACATATGGCTGACATATTTTTAATTTACTGTTTTTTGTCTCACACTGAACACGCTTTGGTGCGAGTTAGATGTGATCCTTTCGTAAGCGTGTTGGTATGAATACCGATAATTTGATTATAACGTGTCTTACTTTCTTGCTCCTTTTTGTAATTTTCGTTTAGCTTTTTTTGTTTGGTATTTTGTAAAATTCTAATATTGATTTTTCTCCCTTTTTGCGACTGTTCCTTCTCTATGTACAAATTAAGATTTATTACTTTGCTCCATAACAGTTTGCAAATTCACTGCAAATGAGAATGAATGTCATGTTTTAAATTGGACTGTGCAAGCAAAGATAGTTTGAAATGAAACTCTGAGCTTCAAAAGGAAATGTTCAAAGGATGCATCTATCAATCATGTCAGAGGAGAAAAAATTGAAATGTAGGATTTTATTGAGAAACTTATTATTTACTTTTACTTTTGGTGTTCTTACTTTCTAGATCCAATATTGCAATGATTTTTAATTTAACCATCTACTTTCATTTATTTTTCATTTGGACAAAGGATTTTAGTTTTCCAGCAATTAGATCCATACATATGTACGTATATAAACGTACATACGTATGTATACAGTTGATCTCATTTTGACGCGGAGTTTTCTACAATCTCCCGTTGTATTTCTTTACGCGTTTCAACTTTTTAACGCGATTCACGATTCATTCTAATTTTGCCCTTTTGTTTAATGCTGAAAACTGTCATTTATTTGGCCAACTTTCTATTTATTTTTGACAGTTCTCAAAGCGAGCGTGTATCAGATCAGTACCTTATAAACGCATATTAAAACAAATGCAAAAGTCATGTAAAAGAGTACCAAATGTCAGAATGGAAAACGGCAAACTAGCTAATCTATAGATATGTAATAAATTTCCTCACTTCCCCAAACTCGTGATTCGGGTAAAAACTTTGGGATTTTATAATGAATTTTTTTCGCACAGATTTTTTGCCAAATAGGAATGAATAAACAAATTTTAACTCAAACGGAGTTATTTGTACACGGACAAATTTCTGTCTCTTCACCCAAAAACATAAAACACAACTCAACACAAGAGTCGTCTTTAACAAAAGATTCTTTTAGTTTTACCTTATATAATTCCATGAACTCTTCAACTTCATTTTCATTTACATACATATGTTTGTGTTTCTTCACGAAACCAGCGCAAATGCTGTTTCGGATGCTATCCTCAATAATCATCATATTTCCTAAATTTTCAAAACTTCTTGAAAAAAGTAATATCTTGGCTCTTTGTGACTTCAGCAATCTTTGCTTTAAAAACTTTTTTTCAAAACGAGTGCGTAAATGAGATAACATCTATCTAAAAGCGCAATTAACTTACCTTTAACAAAATCTTTCCCATCAGTTTTATTAGAAATTTGAGATGGCACTGTCGCTTGTTTATATGACAAAACCCCAAATACATTTTCTGTAGACCAACTGGGCAGTGAATAGTACAACTCTCGAGCTTCAGATAACAGCCTGGATGCTTTAGTTTTCTATGTCGTTTTAAAGAAAGTGTGTCTGCCTCTATACTCATTCGATAGCAAATTATTTAAATTCGGTTTAAATGTCTCCACACGACGGTTCAAATCATTTTGCGTTTTCTTGCAGTTTTTTTTTGTAGATTTCGCCAAACTTGATAAAGATGGAAAGTTTTTAACACAATTTGTGCTGCTCTTATCAGGATTTTCGCCTTTTCCCAAAAGATGATAAGTTCACGAATCACAAGTTTAGCACTTTCATTTCCAGTTTATTCAAATTCGCGAATAAAAAACAACAACACTCATAGAGCCTGTCGATTTGAGGGAAATTTTGCCCTAGTTATCTGATGTTTTATATTCCCCACTAAACAAATATATTTTTCGTAATTCAATTGCTGCAATTTTGAAAGCAAATTAATATGTCACGCGCCAATTATCCCATACGACTTCTATAAACTTACTTAGATGCAAGTTGGCACGAGTTCTCGTTTATGGGATGAGCGAAAATTTGGTTTGAGCGCATAATATGGCGTAATAAAAGTAATTATACCTTCTAATATAGGATATTAAATATGTTTTTGAAAAAATAAGGGGCACCCTAATACACATACATACATACATATTATTTTTATTGTTGTGTGCTTTTTCACATCGTGGTGAATTAGTATATAATGAAGCTTATCACTTAATTGCGGTAATTGTGATATCAAGTACTCGAATTAGTGTGTACAAAAATGTGTGCTGTGATTTATACCTATGTACATTAGAATATGTACATATGAATATGTACCCTGTGGAAAATGAAATTAATTGTAAGATAATCTAATATTATTTTTTTTCATAGACAACTAATTGTCATTCCCTGCAACGAACTGATTTATTTAAAATGGTGATGTCGAAAGTAGGAAGCAGTCAGTTACCCAATATTTCATGTGTTTTCAATTACTTTATTTAAAAAATATGTTGATTTCAAATGAGAATATAAAAACGAAACTGGCTCACGCTGCATTTGTATTAAAGTAGTGCTTTTATAGCAGTTCACAAAAAATTAGTTTTTAAATAGTGACTTAGTTTTTCCGACAGGGTATCAATAGCAATCAAATGTGTGCGGTTCAACTGTCATTTTACGCAAGAAAGCAGAAGTTCTGGCAACTTTCTTACTTTTATTGTACAGTGATATGTAGGAGCCGGTACGCACACACATAGCTTTTCGGTGCCTCACCAAAAAAAAGTTTCAGTTTTATCACTGGAGTATAAAACTTATAACATTTTAAGCCACTCACTAACATATACGAAAATATATTAAAATTTACGTGAGATGCACCGTTTTGAAAATACCTCAACGAAGGGAGCTTTTAATAATTTTTCTCTTTTAGACCTTAAAATTGATGATAAAACATTCAAAGCCTAGTAGGCATGCACAAAAATATTCCATAATATGTTTAACGGAATCCTAATGATGAAAATTTCCTGAGTTATTCAAGTTTTTCTTAAAGCAATCTTTCAAAAAAGGCAAAACTGTATCCAAAATCTCATTGTTATGATTCCGTTGAAATTTATTTTTTCCATTTTATTTCCATGTGAAGATTCACACATCAGCCATTCCGCTCCCGTCGCTGCAATAGCAGAGATTAGCTAGTGTTACCATGCCTGTAGTGGAACTCACTAACTTTAAACGTTCAGACAATCGCAATTTTTGTCGACAATATTTGTCGTTTTAACTAACGATTGTGCGATTCACTAATTTATTCTTGGATCTTGGTCAAACTAAATCCCCATATTGGCGAAAAACACAAAAAGGAACGGAAACAAAACAAATGAATGCGTACTGCCGAATACAAATTTGAGCGGGTTTTTATTATATTTGATTAAAGTGAAATAAAATACTAGTTTATTTCAAACAACAAATATTTATAATTGTTTTTATATAAGGCTGCCGCCGTAGCCTAGTGGTTAGCAGGTGAGCGCTTCATGCTGGGACCTGGGGCAAGTAACATCAAAAATTATAGAAAAGTTTTTCTAATAGCGATCACCACTCGGCAGGCAATGGCAATGATTTTCATTTTCAAAATTTGCTCCATTAGGAATCGTGTTGTGCTCTAGGGTATTTAGGATTTACATATATTATAATCATTTATCTACATATATATTAAAACTAAACTATATTTCTGTTTTTATACTTGAGTCCTTGATAAAAGTTTGCTTTTACCATTTGCACATTAATTGAATGGTAGATATGGTGGTTGACATATGCCTCCTCATGATTCTTTTGCGCCAAGATTGGTAGATGACTACAATCGACGGTCCCAATAGTGTCTCCTACAAAAGGTGACGACACTGAATCCAACATATCTTTAGCAGCTTGATGCTCCGTTTGGGTCATAAAAAACCTGCCAAGTTGAGGAATTAGGTCTTCCGCCAAGTTTAGAGTTAACCAAAAAAGCTTCTGAAATTCTGTTGCATTCAAATGAAAGTTATTGTCCACATCCCGGATTCGATTCACTGGTGAGCGCTTACTTCTTCGTCACTTCATGATAAATCATATAGCAAATATTCAAACGACATTATTTAATGCTCCCTGTTTAATTTCAAGAAAACAAATCGCCGAATTTTGAGTTTAAGTTGAAATCACGAATTTTTATTTTCTCGAATGAGTTCACAATACCAAATTTGTTGTAGTTTAGTTTTCGTAATCGACTAGCTAGCGACTACAGCAAAAATCGTTAAAAAAATGGTAGCTGAATAGCAACATCGTTAAAATTTTCGTTAAGGTGAGCTAACCATACGAATATGATTAAAATAAGTTATTTAATCGCTGGCTGTTTTTCCAAAAGGAACGAAGCAACGTCCGTCTTCTTTCTACGTTCTTTAATTTCACCAGGTTCACGAAGTGCAGCCATATGTCTAAAGAATAAAATGCTCAGTTATATTCCTTTTAGTTTTTATTAATTCAAAATTTACGTTTTTTTCCGAGATTTTAGGATAAATTTAATTAATATTTGTTCAGATTGACATATATTTACACATATATCTACATACATATGTATCTTTCCATCTGTTTTGTTTATATCAAGTTGTTTGTTATATATGAAATTAATTGCCGCAATCAATGTGCACGACAATTTTGTTTAAAATGTTCAAACTCGATTGTGTGAAATCTGATAAATGTATGCTTATGATAGGGTATTTCAAAAAATTAGTTGTCTACCCTGATACCAACAAGTTTTAGCTTTTATCTCTGTGAGTGTATTGTAAGCAGTTGGGAACGATAAAGCCCGCATGTATATAATAGTGGCAGTTAGTTAAACGAAACAGCCTCAAAATATGCAGCATAATAATAGTTGCTGATTAAAGTAGCGTAAACATTTTTTTAATACCATTTCTGTAGCGCTTAATCAACACTAACTAGTTGTTGGACAAGATAACCCAAAAAAGGCGAAACTAAATTTGATTAAATAAAATATATTAATATGCGAAAATTGTTAATTTTGCAAATAGTTAATTTAAGCAACACAAACGCTGAAAGCTGATTCAGTAATGCCAACTTTGCTCTTCGCTGTAGGATTTTTAGTACTTTTTTGTTGAATTCGCTATAAAAAAATCAATTTTTGGTTTCCAGAGTAAAAAGTTTGTAACGTACAACACCTTTCGTTATTGCATCATAGGTTATCAACTCGTTTACAAAGCCTTGACATATTGTACCATTTTCTTTTTCGGTTTTTTGGTCGTGATATTGGAATAAATATCATATCAGTGATTGATCTCATTTTTTGAAAGTTCACATCGCTTCAAATTTTTTCCATAAAATCTCGTATAAATTTTAGTTCACGCCAATACTTTTTGAAAATTGCAACTTCCAATTACTTCGACTGTTTGGTCAACCTTCACATCAGTGTTCACATTTCAGATTTTAAAATTGTACTAAATCAATGATAACACTGTACTTTTTGTATTTTTATTTTATATTGTTTTCATTGTCTACTTCATTAATAAATGCGTAATTATTTTTGCAGAGGTATAAGGGATAAAGACTTTTGCATAAGGTATTTTATGAGCTCCATTTGTGGTACATGCTAAAATGTAATCAGTAATTTTCACTTAAAAAATTGAAATGAGGAATAATAATCAAAGTGCTGAATAATTGCAAGCTTTCTAAAATAAAATTTTATGTGTAGATCCCTTTATGCACTGATAGAAGTAAAATGTCTTTATTTCGTAACTGTTATTATTTATTTCGTACACTGTGCGGTAGACAGTGTGTTTTAATATCTATTTGATACACAAAAAACGATCACAACACTGCTTTTTGCTGATATATTATATAACAATGTTCCATTAAGTTAAACATTATAAGAATATTACAGTATGTACCACAAAAACGAATTATATCTACAAAAAATCATAACTCCGAAAAAAAAAATCTTTGCTATTGGTGATTTATACTGATTGTAGTTCAAAGTGTCTATTTCCCGGTGAAAAAGTTTCAGAGAAAAAAAATACACTTTTTGAGAAAATAAATGTTTAAAAAAATTTTCACTTTTTGTTTATTGTTAAATAAAAAATTTCAAATAATGGAAATCAATCATTATATCATTCTATCATAAAGTACCAAGAATAACTGGCATTTTAGTAAAAACATTGCTAGAATCCATTGAATTTTGACAAAGTTATGGGCATTTAAAAAAAAATTCTCACTGTCAACTTGAATAATCGATTTTTGTATGAAAAACAAAATCGCGTTTAATTCGGCCGAAAAATTTTTCCGAGCCAAAAGAAAAAAATATGTGTATCATTATTTGGACCAACAAACAATGTGTTTGAGTTTGGTCGAAATTAAAAATCATGCTCGTACCTGACCGGTTGTCTGGAAATGGAAAGCATCATATGTTACCATAAATTTGCTATTTTTTTTACACCAGCCCCATTTCGTACATATGTATATTCAATCCCAAAAAACTTATACAATGGGAAATCAAGACATTGAAATTGATAAAAGTTGGGTGGAAATGTACAGCTATTTTAAAAACATATCCCATCTGAAATTTGTTTTATTCTTGTTCAATTTACGCTGTGCTGCTCTAATTCAACAGTTGAAAGAGTTTTTTAATTGCAAATGATTTTGGGATTAGCGAGAAATCCAGATTGAATGCTAATACTCGAACTGTAGCACTTGCAGTAAAATTCGATATGTAGGATATACCTTGCTCGATTTACGGAGGTGTTACGAAAATGTCATCGCTTAGTCCGTATAGCTACGCAGGAATATTCTAAGTATGTATATGTACATATGTTACATTCGTACTTCGCTGAACTCGGCGATTCTGACTGCAATGGATTCAGTGATAGTCCCAAATGATGTTATAAAAAATATTCATTCATTTATAATTAACAAGTATACGGTTAAAAAAAAATATTTGCATTAGGTTTTTCGTTTTCAGTTTATCGCATTATAGTTTATTATGATTTCAATTTAAAATGATTTTTATCGATATTTTAGTCTACCCCCATTTTCACTCTAAATAAGTTAGTCACATTTTATATAAACACGCATTTAGATCAATCCTTGGCTGAGCTTCTCATACCAGTTCCATAGCTGACAGTTCGCCCGTGAGCCGATGTGCCTGCGTTAGCTGCTTTTGCTTCAACCAACCGACTGATAACACATATACCAAAAGTGCCCAAGAACTTATACATACATACATATTATTATTTGAAACCATAAGAATAGGTACATTTATATTATTTAGCATATTCAGAAAAAATGCCAAGTAGTAAGAAAAACCAATTGTTCAATATGAATATGAGAAAAGCGAGCTGTGCCAGTTTGCCAAATTTGATTCTGACTCGTTCAGGAGAACATTTTGTCACGCCGTTGAATTCGCCATTGGATGAAAAACGCAGTTAGCCGGAGGGTCGTAAAAACGACTTGACCATTAATCATAAAAAACACGCGCTGGCGCTCTGTAAAATTTATAATAATTGAAATTTATTTAAATCCCGTATAAATTGTTTTACACTGAATACAATTTTTAACTAGTTAAAAAATTATAAATGTTTTAAAACAAGTAAGATATTATATATAAGTATATAATATATAAACTAATTGTTTTAACTCATTGCGTAATGCAGTCTAACAGTTATTTTCTAATTAAATAGAAATATAAAAAAATTATATTTATTTAACATATGTATGTACATGTACATACATACATATATCAAACCATACCTTACAATTAATATTCGGTTGCAAATATAGATATAAGTACAGATGTATAATGCTGTGACAAATTCAGTTTACTTTTCTTTCAAACTTTGCCCTTATATGATGAAAGTATTTATTGCATATTAATTTTGGGTTCGATTCGAGATAACTCGGACGTGTTCACCAAAATTATTGAACTCGATACGATGAGAAAAAGCGAATTTCATTTGTCATATCATTTGTTCAACAACTTGCAGTAAGTACTGTTTATGTTCTTCCTTATAAATCAGTTATTGATTGAAGTTTGGGATTAATTTCAATGCCCCCTCATCAGCGTCATTAACTACAGTTAGATAATGATAGATTCTTTTTCCGGTCTTTAGTATTCTCCTTCTTACCATACTCTTCGATTGCACAAAACTTCCTCCGTTTCCTAAGCGGGTAAAGAATGCTTTAGTTCTTGATGAATCAAAATAATTTATTTTCTTGCTGCCATAGAAAAGTATATAATGTGTAGTTGGGAAAACTCGTTTTGGAACAGTATCACGATACGGAGAAAAGAAGGTGACGAAAAAAGTATTTCCGCTACTTCGTATTTGCCTCGTTTGAAGGATTGACGGCACAAATGGCTCTTAAAAAGTTGATTTTTCTGAGTTTTGAATGATTTTCACAAAAAGTTAAACACAGAATAATAAATGTGAAGTGTCGAGTTTTGTATTGTAGCAGTTGCAGCGAAAATAAAAGCCCGAGTGCAGTTATCACCTTCCTTTTCTTCTCGCCATTCCTGTGGTATGAACATCTGTGACGTGTACGCTGCCGGCGTTGTCGTAATCTGATTTTCTATCACTCTTGGGACAGTACCTCCCTTTTGGTTATCACTATTAAATGCTTTCACCAATTTTCCCTTAATATGTGAGGAGATTTTTTCATCAGAAAGTGAATGGTCAGTCGCCTCTTACGACAAATACAATAAATTGTTTAATCTTTTATTATAATTTTTCATTTTGTGTAACAAGGCATTGGATACTTTTTATCGAAATAGGCAATCACATCTTGGAAGAGTTTAATGTCGTTTTGTGAAGCAGCTATTGGATCTACACATCGAAACCAATATGGAACGTAGATGCAGGTTAGAAATATACAAATGCTTCTTAGACCCTTTATCTCTGAAGTTGTTGTTTTGAATTGTAATTTTTTGTAATATTTTGTAAGATTTTAGACCCTTTGGCATAAACCCTGCGTGCGATGTTGCGCAGGTGTTCGGTTGCATTATGAACATTTTACGATTTTCGGAACTTCTTCGATCGCTCCACTTTTGTAGGACTTAATAAAAAGGGGTATCACCGATGCTTTCACAAACAGCTCGATAACCTGGTGACGACAGGAAAGAAAAGTAGATTGCCACCCAATCTTTGTTCAAGAAAGAAACGGCTCCATTAATAAATCAATTATTATCAGCTGTTGTATCAAATGAGGTTCCACTTGTACAAAAAATTATGTACTTCTGCAGCTACAGCATCTCACATTAAATTTTCCCTTTTTGGTATCCCCAGCAGTTTCTCCATATTTTCCACTTTTACAACGAGAGACAGTCAACATTTGTTTCTGTGCCTCTGATTTCTGGAAGAAGCTTGCCATCCCAGTGAAGGAAATATCTCTGGAATCTACAAAAAAGTGCAAAATAAGGCCAATAAATCAAACACTCTAATAAACATGTTCCGCAATATCAAATTCTTACATTGGAGCTATCAATACTCCTTAGAGTCTGTCTGCGACAATAATCTCTTTTCATTTTTGTGTTTCTTGCGTGATTTACCTTTTTTAACATAAGATAAGTGTCCGTTTCGTCTGTATTTTCACTTTAGCTTTGATCTTATTTATTTTATCTTCTCCATTTCTAGTCAAGATTTTTAAGTTTTCTAATACAATTTTTTTCTTGCATCGTTAGAATACTAACTGTTTTCCAAAACTCAAGCGTGGGACCAATCGTGTATTTAATATGGCTTCCTAAAATTATATTTTCGTTGCGTAAAATAATAATTGGAGCACTTGTTTCATTGATGGCAATTTGTCCTCTAAAATAATGTCTGATAATAATTATTTCACAGACTACTAAACGGTGTTGTTTTTAGACATGTGGTCCTCAAGAAGAAATCAAACGCATATAATTTAATGTTATCCAAGAATTTTGCTTTGTTATAAAGAATTTTGCTTTGTTATAAAGATAAGGGTTAGCATTTATGTTTTAAAAGTTTTAAATGTTCTACCACTTTTTGAAGCAATTCGGGCCGTATGCCAGCAATAACGCGTCCAATATTCTCTTTCAAGGCGCCATCGTCTCAGACTCATCTGCGTATACCAGCGAATTCATATAACACCACAAAAATAGTTCAGCGGTGTTAAATCGCACGATCTAATGCGCTCACCAAAAGATTCCTCCAAATCAGGCACGAAAAAGTAATTCGAAGAAATATGGACCAATGATTCCCTCTGCAAATAGAGCCCACCAACCAGTGACTTTTTGAGGATGTAACGGCGTCTCAACAATGGCTTGGGGACTATCAGCACTCCAAATGCGACAATTTTGTTTATAAACGTACCCATTCAACCAAAAGTGAGCTTCATCGCTAAACAAAATTTTCTTGTGAAAATTGGGATCGTTGGCAATCTCGATTTGGGCCCATTCTCCGAACGTGCGACGCGCTTGATGGTCGTTCGGTTTCAATTATTGCAAATGGCAAACTAAACTGAGTATAAATCAAGTAAAAGCTGTCAAAAAACCAACTCCGAAAAAACAATTGCCTCATTGAATATCACACGCCTAAGAAACACCCTTTATTGCAAATAATAACGAATACAAATGAAAAATTTTGGCAGCTCCTTTTCTGAATATGATGTGCATATCTTGGAAATAAAATAAAATAACTAAATATATTAATTTTTTTTTCAAGTTCTACGCATTTTGGGGTCCACTAGGCACGACTAGGCATCATCGGCTCGGCCTTAAAACATATATCGTTTTTTATTACTTCTTAACTCATTTAAGACCCGCAAATTTATGGACATTCAATACTTATTTTTCTCCATACAAGCTGCGGTCAGTCTAATGTACATACACACTATGTATGCATGTTAGAGCGCTCACGAAATGTATCTGGTGGGAGCTCTAATTGTGAAACTGCATCGAAATGTGTTTATGAGGCTTCTTCTGTCCATGAAAAGTTTTAAAAGTTTATTCGTGATGAAAAAGTTTCCTCTTCAACTGTAAAATAAAAGGTCCCTTCGGCTCAACACGTTTGCACCTACATTAAAAGTACCCAGCAGTTTACTGAAGTCCGTTCCGAACTAGCCATTTATTAAACATTTCGTAACCAGCACTAGTTCTGCGCTAATTTACTTTCTTCGTGTTCATTAAGAATTTGTTCGGAAGGAAGTGGAAATTTACCCGAAAAACTATTGGGTACATATAACGAGTGCATATATGTACATATAGTTTCATGATTCAATGAATCTTGCATATATATATTACGTACATACGTTCAGAACAAAATTTACTAGCTGTTTCATTCTTTTGTTTCATTTACTTGCGAACCATTCTGTACATATGAGTAGGTACTATGTACTATTACTCTTAGCATTTGGAATACATTTGGCTGCGTCAAATGCATGTCGGCGCTGTTTCCTGAAAAACTGTGGTAAGCTTGCACCAATAGGCGGAAAAACTCGGTATGTTAGCACCCGACCACAGTCATCGTACAGGCCATTTATTCAGTGAGGTGATTAGTTTGAGTGACAGTGCATTCTGCATTGTGCTGGCGTAAAAATGTCGCTTAATTTTTAGTTGATATATCCATGTTGTATGGATATGTATGTATATATCAGACTGGATCGCGAAAAAAGTAAGAAATTACCCTCCAGCTACTCTAACGTTGAGAGAGTTTTAAGGTCATAATAATTGTCGTACCTGGAGTGTTCTAGAAATTGCTAAAATAGAATTTTCTTAATAAATTTTTTATTTATTACTCGATTCCAAAATGGGAAATATAGTTGAAAAGATAATTTGGAATACTTTATTGTAAGGTTTTAAACAAAAAATGCATCGAATACTATAACCTCCAATTTTATGAAGAGCAAAGTTGTAATTGCAAAATTTTTGCTTTCATATATAGACCGATCCGGTCTAGTATAAATTGCGACAGAATTAGGCCAGCATTAGTTAAATGTTTAATCGTCAACCTGCCACAACTGAACCATTTGAGTTAAGAAGTGATGTGTTGTTGGCCTCTTTTTGTTTGCGGCCTTCCAATATTATCAAACAATCTGCCAATTGTGCCCTACATCAACTGCTATCTACCGATTAGTTACAAACCGCATAATACTATGCGTAAAGTGATCAATTCGATAGAAGTTTAAATTTCAAGTATGATCATTATAAAATGTATAATATATTAACTAGACAGAAATTATTTATTGGTAGAACTTTTGTAATATAGTGATTAAAAATGTACATATTTATTTTTTATTGAATTAACAATTTAGTAAAGTGAATACCCTATTATTACTGAGCATACAATTCTAGTGGTCCGCCGGTGTGCTTCGCTACACCCAAATGATATTTGACCGACAAAAACAAACAATTGCCCCTCGGTATGTAAATATGAAAAAGAGGCACGTGATCGGAAACTTAGTTAGTACCCTACTACGCCAGAGAGTTTTATTGCTGGATAATTTCCTCATAGCACAAAGCGAAAAATTGTTAACACACAGGTTTTGAAGGTTTTGTCGAACTAGACTGCGTGAACATCATTTAATCCAGCCGCTATTCCCATTCCGGCACATTAACTTGTCAACGTTTTTCTTTTTTTTTACTTTAGAAGATATCACCGAGAAACAGTGGTTTATGAGAGATTCTGACGGCCATATTCAGATTCAGGAGAATATTTTATATGCATATTACCAAGAATGGCGGGAATCTTTGTCCTGTTACATTTCTAAAAAAATCTCAGTTCTCGGGGGATTGAAACTAAAAAACACTGGGTTTATGCGGACCTGGAAACCGTTGAGCTCGTACAGTTTCCATTAGATGGCACTGTGGTCGAGGCTTCCATAAAATCCATATATGTATATGGTTGGACTTAGTTCGAATCTACTAATCTAATATAAACGATGACGTTCAGTACAAAAGATCTTTCGATTCGGTTAAACGTCACCTTGTTAGGCGCTGTAACAACCCAAGAGCTTTAAATTTGTTCAGGACTGGTTCAGCTGCCTGGTTTTCGTTGAGTCAAATTTTCGACTACGAAATATGACCCGACATGGTAACATATTGACATTTTATAATTTTGTATTGGCTTCAAATTGAAAAATGTCAAAAAAATGACCTAATTATTTCTCATTAGAAAATGTATTTTAAAAATGAAACTCCTGCCAGTTAAGAGATTTACCCATATGAAAAATAAACGGTGTTCCCACTTAATTAAAAAACTTTTCTCACTTGCGTTGATTTCTTTATAAAAACATCCTCTATAAAATAATTAATTGACCATATTTTGCTTGATTACGAATGACGAGAAGTGAAGAATTTCAGTGCTCCATTAGGCGACAGTTTTTAACGGTTATTACAATCCACATTTTGGCGTTCTTGTAACAAAAAAAAAAAAATTTGTTAGATCAAAATAATATTCAATTTTAGGAAGGAGTTGCGATTTTTTGCTAGAAAATATTGTTAGTTACCAAAATTAGGCACCAAGAAAATCAACTAGTTATACATAAGTAGCTGATTGTAGTTTACAAAAACAAGCCTATACAAATAATATTAGTAAGATTTAAGTAAATAATATTAATATGTGAACTTTCAGTAAATTCTTCATTAAAACGCTTAAAATATATTTTTTTATTTGCTTTTGTATGGAATAATTAGTGGAACATATTACGTTCAAGATGTCAAACTCTCAAAATTCAGTTACTGAAAATTCCTACTGGGGAAATAAGCGCACACTCTTCATGTCCGCCAGATAAGGCAACCTATCACCTCTCTAATATGTATTTGCATTCACCTTCCTTTCACCCAGTATAATTTAAAATAACACAAATATGCAAAATGTATGCACATGTATTTTTGAGATAATTTGCCTATTATTAGCATTTTTCAGTCACTCCCGATTTATTTATTGTAATACGAGTACTGCTCGAAGATGTCTGCATCAGTTAAAGCTCAACGGGCACCTGGAAACTGTCATCAAACATAAAAATAACCCAAAAAGTAACAACAGGGGAAGGCAAAAGGGGCCAGAATATTAGCATCCATATCACTGAGAGTGCCAAAGATAGCGTAACTGCAAATAATTTTGTCTGGATTTCATCTTTGTAGTGAGGAATAAATACATTATACATACAAATTCATGCATTTGAATTCATTGAATAGCTAAGTATGTATGTATATGTAAATCTACAGTACGACATAAATGTGTTTGGACTGCGATTTTTGTTACAATATTCAGAAGGTTTTGAAAACAAACATACATACAGAAAATATGTTAACTAAGTGTTGATTTCATCACAGTTTCAGAAAAATCAATAAATCAATGAAGTATAAAAATTTGAATATCCAAAATATCCGCAAACCCCGGAGTAGAGAGAAGTAACGAATTTAGATGAAATTAAAAATGTATGCTTATCAGTAGTGCGATTCACTAACTTTAAACGGTGCGACAATTGTTATTTTTGACGGCAATATTTGCCGTTTGCACTAACGATTGTGCGATTCACTAACTTATTCTTAACGGCACTTAACAGCTGTTTCGTTGTATTTATTCAAAGTGATAAAGAGTGGCACCTCTGTCAAACTAAATGTCAAAATAAGCGAAAAGCACAAAGAGGAATAGAGAAAAAACAAATGAATGTCTGCTGTCAAATATAAATTTGAGCGTTTTTTAGTATATTTCATTAAAGTGAAATAGATATTAGTTTGTTTCAAACTACAAACACTTAAAATTCTTTATATACATATATTGCAATGTTCCATTGAACACGTACGCCGAGAATTAAGTAATTCAAACTTAAAAGAACTACTTACCGATGTAACACATACAAACATAAAAGAAATTATAAAATTTACCCATAAACTAAACATATTTTTTGAACTATAATATTTTAGATCTTTAATTTTAATGAATAGATTACTAAATAACCTATGAAGCTGATGGCCTCAGTCGCTAAAGCTGATCTCTAGTTTGTTAAGGCATAATTGTATTATCCTTTTACAATAAAATAAATAAAAAAAAAAAAAAATAAAAAAAAAGGTTTGCTTTTACCATTAGCATATTAATTGAATGGTAGATATGGTGGTTGACATATGCCTCCTCATGATTCCTTGGTGGTAAAATTGATATATACGTGGAATCGACGCCTCCAATAGACCCTCCCACGAAGGGAGACGGCGCGAAGGTAACATTTCTTTACCAGATTGGTGTTCCACTTGGGTCATAGGAAACCTCACTTTCGGGTGAAACAACGAATCATTGATTGCATCCGTTACCCGATGAATACCGGCTTACGGATAACTAGCTCATGGACATTCCCCTTTGCTCGCCTACGGGTCATTGATAGCATTGATACCAGTTGCGAAGAATCTCAAAGCCACTAGAACCTACCAATATAAAAGTAAACTTTAAAATTGCCTACGTGGTTTAAGATTACACAAGCTACCTGTTTCTCAGTCCATTTTTCTGTTATTCTGGAACCGATTTGTTTGGTTGTTAAGCTGAGAAATCGGGTATTCAGCCAAGTTTGGAGTTAACCGATACAGCTTCTGAAATTCTGTTAAAAGGGATTATCCACATCCCGGAGTAAACGTCGATCCTTCGTCACCTCGTGATGAATCATATGCCGAATATTCAAACGCCATTATTTAATGTTCCTTTTTTAATTACAAGAAAACAAATTACCAAATTTTAAATTTATCTTTTATTTAAGTTGAAATCACTAATTTCACTTTTCTCGATTGAGTTAACAACATTAAATTTGTTGTCGTTTAGTTTTTGGTCATCGACTAGCTAACATCAACAGCTGATTCGGCGAATGCGAAAATCGTTAAAAAATGGTTGCTGAATAGCAGGGTCGTTAAAATTTTGGTTAAGTTGAGTTAACCAATCGAATATCGTTAAAATAAGTTAGTGAATCGCACTACAGGTGACATAATTAGCCGTTTGTTCATTATAAAATGCTGTATTTAGTTCATAGTGCTTGTTTGGTTGCCAAATCTGTTTTAAACAGGCAATGACTTTGGAGCATTATCATTGCGGGTTTAATCTTATTAAATGATCTCTTAAGTATAAACTTAAAGTATATACGTACGTACATTTGTATACATATATATATATATATATATATATATATACATATATCTTAATATATAAAAATCACGTGCCACGTTGTTTGATTTCGATGGACTCCTAAACTACTGAACCGATTTTAATGAAATTTTTAACACTGTGTGCAGTTTGGTCCAACTTGAAAGATAGGATAGTGTATAACTCTCCTTATAGTCGCATTATTTATTTATTGCAAATTATTTGTTTATTATTAGCAAAGAGCTATCCACCAGTTGGTGGCGCTAACAGCGGTATGAGTAAGTGCGCTACAGTAAATGGCGCTACAGTTATTGTGATTCCACCAGCTGGCGGTATTGAGTAAGTGCGGTATGTTACAGTAGATGGCGCTACATTTATTATGATTCTAGCAGCTGGCGGCGTTTTATCAATTTCAACAGTAAATGTTCATGGATTTAGGCTGTCATAACAAAAGCTGCCACTTGCTAAAAACATTAAATGAAAATGCGTTGTTTGAAGTTTATATTATTTGTGGTAAAGTTATACGAGTCTATGACTTCCAATATTCCAAATTTAAGAAAAAATCACATACAATCCGTGAAATAAATAAAGTTATGTATGTATGGTCAGACAAATAAGCAATGCTGCCACTCTTTTCCAGTAAATCTTCCTCGAATTTGGGAGATTTCAGAGGAATTTAGGAATTTGCAGAGCTGATTTCTGCATGTATTTCCTAAATTCAAAAAAAAATTTCATTTAGTTGCATTTAGGTATAGAATTTTGTATGGCTAAATGCACATTTGGAGTTAAATTTAGAGCTATACTAGCTGACCCGGCGAACTTCGTCCCGACCAATTTTTATTTGAAATAGTTAAAACGCTTTTTGAACTTAAATATTTTTGGCGAAGTTCGTTCTTTGTTTTGTTGTGTAGCGTGTAAACAAATAAAGAAGATGGCTCTCCAACACGCTAACATGCCACATACATACCTACATATGTATGTACATATGAAACTGTAAAATTTTGAACTTAAACGATAAATCGGTTTGAATCATTCGAATTCTCAGAATGAACATTTCCTCACTTTTAGATTTGCTGTGTTGTAGTAAACTATTCACAACAGTGAAATTATTTTTTATGAATAAAGACGGAAACCTTATATATCTGGTATAAAAATCCACGGGGTTGAGATTTGAACTTGAGGTCAAAATTTTTAAAATTATAGATGAAAATTTTCGTAGAGTTGATAATAAACACAAATTTTCATAAAATAGTTCATTTTTGATTTTATATTCAAGTTTTTAACAAATAAGTTAATTACAAAATTGTTAGTTGATAACATGTAACATTTAATTTTATAATCTTAGGATAGATAATTCTTAATTTTTAATAGTAGTATTTATTTTTTTGAATTATAAACATTTTAATTTAACTTAGCACTAATCGGTGCACAATATTTTTGGTTAACCTGTCTCGAGCTAAGACAAATAGATTTGATGGTTTCCCCACACGTGAGCATGCAACATATAATTGCCCATGGGAAAAACATGGATTATCCAAATCTAACCCACAAATGGACATTGTTTGGCCTTGAGACTTATTTATGGACATGGCAAAAGCTAAACGAATAGGAAACTGTAGTCTTCTGAATGGTATCGTAGATTCTGACGGTATCATTGGAATACGGGGCAACAGGACCACTTCTCCTTTAAGCTTTCCAGTCAAAATGGTTGCTTCAAGAATATTCCCTGTTAACTTTTTGATGACCAAACGTGTACCGTTGCATAACCGAGGTGGATTCAAATTACGCCGAAGAATAATACTACTGCTACTATGCTAGATGGTGGGCGAACGGCACATTCAGCATTCAAGTTGCCATTACAAATTCATAGCAACCCAAACGCAATATGTAACATAAAAAAAATAGCGCAATAGCTGCAGTGTTGCAAAGAAGTTCAATCATTATTTTGGATGAGTGCACAATGGCTCACAAATATTCACTCGAGGCATTGCACCGAACTATGCAAGATTTGAACGGCAATGATAAACTTTTTGGAGGTGCTGTCATATTGCTATCTGGTGATTTCCGACAGACGTTGCCGGTCATACCTCGCTCTACTTTCGCCGATGAGATTAACGCATGTTTAAAACAATCATTTTTATGGAGAAATGTTAAAACACTTCGATTGACTATAAACATGCGCGTACATTTACTAAATGATCCATTAGCACATATATTTTGGGAACAATTGCTAGATATTGGGAACGGTACAATAGAACGGCAACCAAACACGCAATGCATTAAACTGCCAGACAATTTCTGCACTGTTGTTCACACAAAAATTGAATTAATTGAAAGTATTTTCCCGGATATACAAAATAATTATTTATATCATAACTGGCTCAGTGGGCGGGCTATTTTGGCAGCCAAAAATGTTGATGTTGACGAAATTAACTTCCAGATACAACAGTTGTTGCCAGGCGATCTGATGTCTTTTAAATCAATCGATACTGTTGTTGATGAAAATGAAAGTGTAAATTTTCCAACTGAATTTTTAAACTCTCTAGATATACCCGGAATGCCACCACATATTCTTCGGTTGAAGATTGGTTCAATTATTATTCTTCTGCTTAATTTGAATCCACCTCGGTTATGCAACGGTACACGTTTGGTCATCAAAAAGTTAACAGGGAATATTCTTGAAGCAACCATTTTGACTGGAAAGCTTAAAGGAGAAGTGGTCCTGTTGCCCCGTATTCCAATGATACCGTCAGAATCTACGATACCATTCAGAAGACTACAGTTTCCTATTCGTTTAGCTTTTGCCATGTCCATAAATAAGTCTCAAGGCCAAACAATGTCCATTTGTGGGTTAGATTTGGATAATCCATGTTTTTCCCATGGGCAATTATATGTTGCATGCTCACGTGTGGGGAAACCATCAAATCTATTTGTCTTAGCTCGAGACAGGTTAACCAAAAATATTGTGCACCGATTAGTGCTAAGTTAAATTAAAATGTTTATAATTCAAAAAAATAAATACTACTATTAAAAATTAAGAATTATCTATCCTAAGATTATAAAATTAAATGTTACATGTTATCAACTAACAATTTTGTAATTAACTTATTTGTTAAAAACTTGAATATAAAATCAAAAATGAACTATTTTATGAAAATTTGTGTTTATTATCAACTCTACGAAAATTTTCATCTATAATTTTAAAAATTTTGACCTCAAGTTCAAATCTCAACCCCGTGGATTTTTATACCAGATATATAAGGTTTCCGTCTTTATTCATAAAAAATAATTTCACTGTAGTGAATATTTTACTACAACACAGCAAATCTAAAAGTGAGGAAATGTTCATTCTGAGAATTCGAATGATTCAAACCGATTTATCGTTTAAGTTCAAAATTTTACAGTTTCATATGTACATACATATGTAGGTATGTATGTGGCATGTTAGCGTGTTGGAGAGCCATCTTCTTTATTTGTTTACACGCTACACAACAAAACAAAGAACGAACTTCGCCAAAAATATTTAAGTTCAAAAAGCGTTTTAACTATTTCAAATAAAAATTGGTCGGGACGAAGTTCGCCGGGTCAGCTAGTGTATATATATATTTATATTCATGCAAAGTTGTTGATATGATTTTATTAACCATAATGGTTAATTATTTCGCTTTATAAGAAACAGTAAACCGATCACAAGGAATCATATAAAATTTTTTAATTTATTTTTGAGTACTTATATGTAATATTATAAGTTCCACGTACTGTGAGCGCGCCTTGGCAAAATTAATCAATGACATACAAGAGCAGTTGCAAAAGCCAATTATAATAATGATTAGGATTGCAACAATCAGGAGTTTTTTTTAAATAAAAATAGTATTTTTTTAAAAGTAAATCAAATGACTTCTCAAAATTATTATTTTAATCAGGTGATTATCGCTTCACTAAAAACTTTAACAAACAAATAAAGACTCACCACCCCGTTTACAAGAGGTTTTGGCTATATGTTTCTTTTTGATCTTCCGACAGGGTGAAAATTTGTTGTATATTGGAGCGATCTTCCGTGATTCCTTGTCAAGTTTGGTTTGTTCTACACATATACAAATTTATGAATGGATGTTGGTTTGTGAGTAGGGTTTCCAGCCATTTTAGTAAATCAAATTCAACTAAATATTACTTACGTTATTCGTTACGTTGCTGTGTGCCGGAAGCTAGTCCCAGATTTGTAAAATTTATGCGATAAGAGACGCGGAATTCATCATCTACTATCTTGTTTTTGGTTAATTGTGCTAAAGTTGATTGATAATTATTACATCAAATTTTCGAAACTATTATCTTAACGTTATTATTTAACGTTAGTAGATTTCATACTACTGTTAAATCTACCACAGCGCATCTGCTATAGCTTGAATGCTTTAAAATTTTATTGTAATACAAAAAACACGAAAGATATTCAGTCGTACAAATCTTTTTCCAAAATTTAAGAAAAAACTGAAGTTTGTACTAAGAGGAGATTTTCAAAAACTTCACAGGTTTTCAAAGATTATACCGATAATAAATACCATATTTATAACTTACTAGACCTTGAGCCAACCCTGAAATATAAACCGAATGTACATATTTGCAATTGCAGAATGTAAAGGTTTAATTGTGTTACAGTGTTTATTTGCGAGAAATAATGCAGTGTATTCGCTTTTACAATGACTAAAAATACATGAGTTTCCTTTCTATTTTCAAACATATTTCTACAAAACCAACCTTTTCGTGCTATTTTTAGTTCCAGTGATTACACATACACCTATGTACATATGTACATATAGATATATATATAATATACATTTTGTTCTGCTTTTTACACTAACCATCGTTAACCAATCGATTATTTGCTGCTGTCGAGTTCACACTTGTACTCATGGAACAGAATGAGAAACAAATGCTGCTAAGCGGAATATACTGTACAATTACCCCAACCCTTTGTATTTTCTTAACGCGGCGCCTAACTTAACTTTTATCGCCATCTAAGTGCACTTGTAATGGACGTTTGCATAGCCACTAGAACTTTAACCTTATCTCTTACGCAATCGCCAACCGACCCCTCCTGCGTGAATACCTACGGGATTATATAAACGAGTACATACATACGTACATATGTAATGTTCATTCGTACAATATCTCACTCACAATATTTTCAAAGACATTTACTAAATCAGCATAGCCATTACAATATCGTAAAAGAAATCGTGCTGAATTTTTATCTACATTTGTTGTCCAAGAGGCTCGAATTATTTATTTGCATTTCATATAAATGAACGTTTTTATTCCCAGCAGCCCACACAGCTCTACCAAAAAGAGTACCCGTGAACGGAAATACAAACTATTATTTGCGCTTAGTTTCATTCGTTTGATCTTCTACATATTTTTCCTTTTTGTTTTTTGTTGTTTCCGCTTCTGTTTCTGTTTCTGTTTGGTTGATTACTGCAAAACATGGAATATGGCGCCATTTGACTACGCCATTTTGAATATCCTAAAGTTTCAGCTTAAATTCTTGTCGGCCGTCTGAGGTGAGCGAAAAGTGGAGCTAAATAAATTGTTTGTCAACTAGCAACATACATACATATGTATGTATGAATGTAGGCTGTTGGTGGTGGAAGGGGTTTGGTTGCGTGTTCGCTATCTGGTATTCAAAGTGGGGAATATACAGTTTAGAAAGAATAGTCATAGTGAAACAGCATAAGTATATTTCCTTTTAACGCATTTATTTCATTTTATAATTTGTGGACGTTAGTTTGTTGGTGAAGTGAAGTTAAATCAATTTAATATATTCACATATTTATATGGCCAGATCCTTTTTACATTTACAATACAATAACTAAATCTTGAAGATCGATCAAACAGTAGCTGTGACCTCTAATGGAATAGACCTAGTGTGTCTTTATCTCAAAAACGCATGATAAGCTTGAAGCATATTACCAATAAACATATTAATTCCATTTAGTAATGTGAAGACTGGTATGAAATCTGAGATAGAAAATTATGACGGGTCTTTGGAAAACTGTGTTTGAAAGTCGAATTCTAAATCATGGCGAGGATGTTAACGTAACGCTTTCCATATCGGACGACAATTATCTCGAGAAAGCTCTAGAAAAGCCAATTGCAATTCCTGCTGCTAAAATCGTTAAGATTTCGATAACGCTATTGAATGGCCTGCGATCAATCCCACACAGGATTTTTTTCGCTACAAAATTCTTTAACACAAATTTGGTATATTTAGTAATTATTTTGAGATTGCTTAACATGCCATAAATGTACTCGGATTTTTGGCATTGGCTATCGAAGGGTGACTAGCACATTGTTGTTCGACATAAATTACGCAGTTTTCGTGTTGTGATGAAAAAGTCATTCTGCATCAACTTTTGGTCTGGCTGCATATTATTGCCCATGGGAGAAGAATTAATTGGTAAGATTTACTCCTACCTCGCGATAAAACCATAGCTTCATTAATATTGGGTAAATTTGTTGTTATGAAAAGGCTGGTACCACTTCATAACCGTGGAAGATCCAAATTACGCACGCAAAGTTTCAGTTCTCTTCTAGAAATACTGTAAGAGATATGCAGTATGAAAAATTCAGTTTGTTGATTGTGTTGGTAAATAAATTTCTGATTGAAACGTTGCTCTCGAAATAGGTTATTATATTAAAAACTAACTGCAGCTCCAATATGTGTGGCGTGCTTCTTCATGCTGCTCACAAAAAGAGGGGGTTTCCTCCCATTAAAACTGAATTTTTCACACTGTATTCCTCTGGAAGTATTTGTTGGGAGTACTTCCCCATCAAAGAAGAAAAAATAACCGTTTTTGGAATAAGGCACGTGGCACCTCATATATTAATATATTATCATAATTTGGCGCTTACACCATAGCTTGATGTTTGGTCGAATTTGTCCCTCAATTTGTATTGTCTGTCTCGATGTGGTAATATAAATTGAGGCGTCGGCAGTTTTTCGCCGACTCCGAGCGGCAAATGAGATTTGTGAGCAGTTTTTAATGGCATGATTCGAACCCGGAACATACCGAAAGAGGCGCGTATACGCTACACACTCGGCTACGGCGGGTGCGACATGGGTGTAGTCAAACGAATTAAGGTTGAGCGGCTATGCTGGCTAGGCCATGTTTTACGTATGAAAGAAAATGCTCCAGCCTTGAAAATATTTACCGCAGTACTCCCTGGTGCTGACAAAGGACGAAAAAATCCTCCTCTACGTTGAAAATGGCAGATTGATAAGCACTTGGATTCACTCGCTGGTGCAAGTTAGAAAAGCGCTAGCCTAGCCGGTTAAATCGCCAATTACGAAGAAGAAAAATAAACTATTTAGTCAAAAATATTCATGTTTTCTAGCAACATCACCCAAAAGGACAATAAGTACAATTGGGCAGATCCGCTGCTGCCTAAAGTCGAAGATATTGGGATCTTTGTTGTTCCGCAGTACTTCATTTATAAATAATTACTAATTTTGTATTCATTGCCCTTGAAGAGACAAATATTATTATAATTTGGTTTATTCAAATTAAATATAGACTAAATTATATTATTATAAAAAATGAATATTTTATCCCATACAAAAATTAAGAAAACAGAAGTGCTTTTCACAGAAAAAATGGGCGGCAGTTCGTCCAATACATATATGTAGGCATATATTTGCATATCATTTAAAAAATCATACTTTCACAGTAAATAAGCTTACACTTGTTTAAACATTTTGGGCATTGCAAGAACTTATGTTGAGAAACTAAGACAAAAGCTATTAGCTACAGTAATCATAGCACTTCTATTAGCAGAGTTTACTTTTTTCTTTGTGACCTTCACAAGGTTACATATACATACAAATATGATGCAAACAAGTATAAACGTATGTATGTATATATCAAACGTTGCATAAAAAGCAAGATATTCTCGATGAGTTCGAGGAAACCACAAATGAAATTATTGTCAAGGCTTCCCATTTTCCGCTACATACATAACTACATATTTTTATATGTACATAAATATTTTATTCAGCAAACAGCTTTCTTCCAACATTTACCATCTGCCACCAGGACAAGAAGACTGCATCACTACAAAGCTTTTAACATCTTAAGTTCACCCTGTTCACCAATCTCCGTCACCGAAACCGCACTCACTTGGTTGGCACCCATAACGTTATATCTATGTATTTTTATCTTTCTCACTCGTACTAGTAGAGATTTTGGATTGATGAGAAATGTGCAGGGCTGAGTAGCTTTCAAAGTAATTTAAGTGATAATTTGCCAAGTTGTACACTTCCGTGCCATGATTTGATTACATTGGCTTCCAACATCCTGCAGAAGCATTGCTATGATGGCGCCTACCTGGAATATATTCATAACTGAGTAACATATCTATGTACTTATATAAAGTACTTACATGTGTTATGAATTCATACATATATGAATGTACATATTCATCCCGACTAAATGAATACTAAAAATTCTTAACTTTTAAATACAATCATAATTTAAAATAATAATGTTTTTTATCCGAACTTCTCCTACAACTTTCCGTCCCGACCGACTGATTTTCGTGGATTACTTACTTTCTTAATTGGCTCTATAACCGCTTAAGTGATTTTGGCCGAACTTCTGCTACAATTTGTGGTGTGCGTCTTGATATTGTAACACAAATTGAGGGACCTACAGTTTTACGCCGACTCCGAACGGCGAATATTTTTTGTGAGAAAGTTTTTCATGGCAGAAATACACTCGGAGGTTTGCCATTGTCTGCAGAGGGGTGACCGCGATTAGTAAAAACTTTTCTATAATTTTTGATGTTACTTTTCCCGGCCTGTATTTGAACCTGGGACCCACCGAATGAAGCGCGCACACACTACACACTCGGCTACGGCGGATGATAAGTTGGATAACATATATTTCATTATTGGCAATTTTTTGTGTATAAATAATTTTAAAGACATTTTTTCAAAAATTGTCCATTTCCAATGCATTAGAAAGAAATAATCTACTCCAACAGTAACACGGTCATCCAGAAAGAAATAAAGCTCTTAAAACAACGTAAACGACGTCCTAGATTTTCCTCCGCACTAACATGCGTGTATGACATAGCGTCAGCGTCGGATTTGACACCCACTCCATGCCCAAAATGGGTGAAGCCGCCATGGCTGCTACAGGAAAATTCCTTCATAAGCACACTTACTTTTTACGGGAAACAAACAACTAACCCGGTCACTTATAGGAAAATTTTCTACGAAGTTACAGACTTCTACAGAACTGGAAGCTGGAAGCAGAACTGGAAGCTGGTCTACACAGACGGGTCCAAGTCAATAGATGGTACGGGATTTGCAGTAGTAGATCAGACTGGTAAAGTGCTGGCTCATGGAACCTTACCTACAGTTGCAACCGCCTTTGATGCTGAAGTTCAAGCTGTACTGTCCGCCCTCCGTGTAATAAGTACATTGAAGAAAAACATAATTATATGCACTGACAGCCTTTCGGTTTTTGAAGCCACGAGATCAGGACGCAAACCATCAGAACCAATAGCCGCTGTAAAGGAGCTTATGATACTATTACATAATAGAGTCAAACTCATGTGGATACCAGGGCACGCAGGCATAGTTGGAAACGAGCTTGCTGATAACGCCACAAAATCAGCCATAACAGCACCTCTCATAGAACATCCGCTTTCCAACACCACAATCCCTTAGACATTCTTAGTAACCCAATTGAGAAAAACATTAAACAGATATTCGAATTTTGCAAAAAAATACACATAGAAAATCTGCTTTAAGATACTTGAATTGTATTTAGCCCTGGCAGCTAGTGCTTCATTAATTATAATTTTGATCAATTATAGTTAATTTGTAATAAATAAATAAATAAATAAATAAATAAAACTATGTGCAAATTTTGCATCAAATGTATGTATTTTTTTCTGTTTCGCAACAATAAAAAAATAAATTTTTCGAAATATTTCGGAAGTTATAGGTATTAACTTTTTTCGATATTGATTGAATTTTAGTTATTTTCTCGCAATTGGTTATATTGAGTCGGCTGATTTTTATAACAGTTAAAAGGGTGATGTTTCAGTGCAATTTTCATTTTCTATTTTTTCATATTGATTTTTTTTTTTGTTTGTTAAAGTTATTCACAATTCGCAAAATATTATTTATATCTCAATCGCTTTAAGTTCAGTTTTGCTTAAAACTATTGCACTTTCTATTAAAAATCATTGAAAAAAACAAAAATTGAGCAATACAATGAGACGAAAGCTTTTCACGTTTATCCCTTGATGCGCTTTGTATATTGTATGGAAAACTTACAAAAATTTTGGCGTGCCATTTAATGCGTTAACTCTTTCAACTCATGCTACTGCGAAGTATAAACATATGTATGTACCGCAAACTTTTGAGAGCGGTTTTTGTTTAATATGTTTTGGATATTTGATTTCGGTTGCGTATTACGTAATGGGGGGAACATTTAGTTAATTATAGCTGTAATATGAATGATATATGTACATATGTTTGGAACCGAGCCAAAATTTGCAACAAAAAGTGGATAGCCTGGACAAGGCGGATCTATAAATGTAGTAGTTTTAATTATACTAGGAGACCCTACCTCTAAAGTAATAACGCTTATCCTCGTCACCCTCAATGCTGTAATTGTTTTTAAGACTACAATTTAATCAATACAAATAATCGCAAAAAGAAATTTACAAATATATTTTAACATAAGTAAAGACTTCGTTTATCTTCGGGCAACGAACGTATATAAAAATAATATTTCTTTCTTAATGTTCTACTTTAAAATATCACACTGTTCCACTTGTTACATTTAAAAAAAATCAATTTCACCTTCGGTCCAATCCTGGTATCCTGGAATTCCATAATGCAATTCCGAAAATCCCGGGAACAGTAAAATCCAAAATTTTCTAGACTTACACGTCTACATTTTAACTTAATAGGAACAATTACGAAAATTGTGAACATTGGACAAAACCACAAAATTTGATATTTTAGTAACTATTTGTAAACATTACATTTATGTATATAAACTTTATTATTTCAGGTAATCTGTTGGAAGCAGCTATCATCTCTCCGCAAATCTTAACCGTTTTTGAAGTTTAGAAAGGTGTGAACATGGGCGCATCAAAGCACTATTGGCCGTTAAAGCATTCCTTTTATGAGGCAGCAATGGTTCGTGTTGGAAATCATTAAGAAAAACTTTGCAATAACTGACAACTATGTACCGCAATAATAAGAAAAAATTACAAAAATTTATACATTTCAAAACTGTGACTGCCCGCGAAAGACTTACTAAATACCAAATATAAGTATCATTAGCGCCTGGCGATTGGAATATGGTGCTCGTGGAAACCCATAAATAATTATCACTAAAATTTACGTCGCCTTCCCTATACTTTTAATACATTGATGAAATGAACAAATCGCAACTCAACCCATAATTCCCGTTTGTTGTCCTGAGTGATCTCGCACTTGTGTATGTGAATGAATTCTGAGAGGAGGTCAACTTCCAGTTACAATTTGAGACACACAAGTGCTCGGCAGAGGGAAAAGAAATATAAAATATATCCATTATGCTGACCACGTCGACATATGTATCCATCGGGCCGGTGGAGGTGCCGAAAGCTCTTCAGGATGGGGAGAAGTTCATCAAATGGGATGATGTAAGTACTAAGTTTAAGTTTTTTTGTAACTAAAGGAATTTCGAAGACCCTGCTTCAACATTACCCACCATTAAAGAAATCGTCTACTAGTATATATTTGTATGCAATCGTTAGTAGGTTTAATTGAAATATATGTACATATTTTCTAGTCCATAAAATCCAATAATTAGGCACTGATCTTCTCGTTGATCCATTTTTGATAAGCGCTGACACTAGTGTATACCGACGGGTATCTGGTTGTGGCGCATGGTGTGTAGCCCCATGATACAATACCAACTAATTCGATGCCAGAAGCTGTATAACGAACCAATGGGCCACCAGAATCTCCATTGCAGGCACCATCGGTTTTACCAGCAGTGTAAGAGCAGATGTTGACATTCTTGATGGGCGCCAAGAAGGGCAGAGCTGCCTTGCACTCGGAGTAACCGATGATGTCAGCGTCCAAAGTCTGGAGTACATTGGGTAAAGCACCGGAGTTGTCGCGTCCCCAACCGAAGAGTTTACCATTGCCAGTGCTTTCATATTTGCCTGATGGCAGCGAGACCTTACCGACAGGAGCAATACCATCACGAGTAAGGGAATTTAAATCGAAGCCATCAGGAATATGGATTAGACCAACATCGTTGGGTCCAACACCACCGCCATAACCTTCATGTACGATATACTGCGATTTGCTAGTAACCTGTCGTACCTGAACATCAGATTCGTCGTTGCGAGAGTGTAGACCAGCCACCACATCGAAGCTATCATAGATCAGACAATGAGCAGCAGTGAGTACCCAATTTTCATTGATGATGGAACCGGCACAAAAGTGGGAGCCCGATTTTAATGAGACAATGTACGGCGCCTCGCCCTTTTGTGCCTCGTAGCCATTGATAATTCGTCCTGACGCAAAAGCGGGTTTTAAAACCGCGTCCAAATTGGCAGCACTAACGCTGGCAATAGCCAAAGCAAAAATTACAAATACTTTCATTTTAGATTTAAAACTTATTTTGATTTGATTTCTGGACAAGTTTGCTGGCGTATTTATACTGATTCACTCATGAGTTTACATTAATTGTCTATCAAATTGTGCTATCTGCTTATCAGCATTGAAGTGCACATCATCCTCATCATAATTATTGATTAGCCAGTCAATAAAGGCTAGACGCTCGTTGGAATTGGTGCGTGCAAGTTTGTTACCCTGTTTTGATGATTTGATTTACAGCGCATTCGAAAAAACGTTTTTTCCTGCAGTAAATTAATGTTAGTTATAAGTTAAGTGGGCATAGTGCAGTCGGTGGTTATCAGGGCTTATTATATTGGATTACTTCTTGCATTGGCTTCCATTTTATAGCAGCAGTGTTCATTTGAAAATTAAAAGCTTAACATTAGAAAAGAGCTAATTGTTCGCCTAAATTTCAGTCATATAACAACTTGGTATGAGTTCTACAGGTGTTGTATTTAACGTTTAGTGACTTTAACACTGAACTGTCATGGAGGGGGAAGGGGTAAGGAGTTGCCATGCAGTTTGGATAGGAGAATAAAAAAATGAAACTGCATTCATATGCACTTGGTTCACACATTAGTTTACCAATATGATCGTCCTTATTTCTTTCGTTCAATTTCATTTTACACTTAGGATATCTATTATCAAAACTGATATTGTATTCAGGTGCACAATCACAAATTTATTTCGGGGGCGTGTTTGTTAAAAAAAAAAATCGCATGACTATAATCCGAAAAACAAACTAAAAATGTTTCCCATGGAAAGGTTAAAAATAAAATAATTAGCCCAATTGAATATATGTATGTGTAAAATAAATAAATATTTATAGTTTTCCATACATTATGTTGCTTATACCACTTGGGAAACTAATTCTTTGGTAGAAGTGAGGTACATATGTACATACATATTAAATACAAGAATGATAGAAAACCAGATAACGACAACGCCGGCAGCGTACACGTCACAGATGTTCATACCACAGGAATACCGAGAAGAAAAAGAAAGTGATAACTGCACTTGGGTTTTTATTTTCGCTGGAACTGCTAAAATACAAAGCTCGGCACTCACATTTATTATTCTGTGTTTAACTTTTTATAAAAATCATCCAAAACTCAGAAAAATCAATTTTATAAGAGCCATTTGTGACGCCAACCCTTCAAACGAGGCAGTTATGAAGTGACGGAAGTGCTTTTGGCGCAACTTCTTTTCTCGGCATCGTGTATTAACCCTCTCATGCCCGATGTCGCATATACGCAACATTGTATTTATGAGCCTCTAACTACCGTTATTTTAAATTTTTTGTTTTGAACCTTTCGCAGAAATATAGCTGCATGTGTTGAGTGAGCTTACATCTAATTGTTCGGTAGTCAGCTGCACACGCGTTCAGTTAGTAGCTATTCTCCCGAGAACGTAGTTGACAAATTCATTGTGCAAAAAAATGTGGTTTTAAAAAAGTGTTAAAAAAACAATAAAATAATAACATCATCCTAAAACCAAGTTCAACAACTAAATAAAGAAAGGTAAGTGAGTATTTAAAAAAACCCCGCATCAAAATATTATTTAGGTTGCCTGTAATAATTTTGTAAATGCCGTGTTGCGTATATTCAACATTGGTCTATTGTGGTAATTTTCGAAAAATAAAACTTTTTTGTATGCACATTCTAAGATGCGCCCAAAAGGTCTGACTCAAGCTGAGATTGAAAAATTTGCAAATTTGATTGGGACGATTCGGCTGAAGAAACTTTGTGTGGTTTCAAAATGTTTACGAGAGCTGGTGTATCTGGGATTATATATGATTTTAATCTGTACATTGGAGAAGGGACGTGCAAGACTTATGGCTTGGGAATTTCATCAGATATCGTGCTATTTTTATCATCCAATTTGCCAGTACACCAAAGTTTCCAACTGTTTCTTGCCAATTGGTTTTCGTCAATAAGCTTGATGATTGCTCTGAAAGAAAAAGGCATATTGGCCGTTGGTACAATTAGAAGCAACCGATTGAAAAATTGTGCTATAATCAGTGAGAAAGACCTTCAAAAACGAGGACGAGGATCAAGCGATTTCAAATATGAAGCAACGCACAACTTGATTGCTTGTCGTTGGTATGATAATAAGAGCGTACAATTAGTTTCAAATTATGAAGGAGAAGAAGTTTATAACTATACCTCGTCCAGGTTATTGTACCGCAGAGACATCACGCATACAGACGGCGAATTGAAGCATATGCCGCTCATAAATTCCCAATTGGATGTTGCTTCCGAGCTTTTGAACGCAAGTCAAACTACAGTTGTCGCCAAAAAGAGAGGTCGTCCATCGTCACTCCCTTTGACAATGAACTCATCCCCATCATCACCAGCTCCATCACCAGCTCCATCACCACCAGCTCCATCATCACCAGCTCCTTCTACGGGCTCTGAATCAAACCCCTATAAAAGAGATTATGTTGCAGATCCAGCAAAATCACTACGACTTGATGGTTATAGTCATTGGCCGGAATGGGGAACAAGAGGAAGATGTAGAGTATGCGCACTGGGTTTCCAGGCTGTAAATGCAGCAAATGTAATGTGCACTTGTGCTCCAATCCCCAAAAAAATTGTTTAGTGTCCTATCATACATAAATATAAATAAACGGTATTTGAAAAAAAATCAACTTGACTTTAAATATATAACACCATTGCCCAATGTTGCATATACGCAACATCCTGTAGCTCTTGAACCAGGGCACCTAGGACATTGAAATTTTTGTCAGTTGATATTGAGGTCAACTCTAACTTATATGTCTACTCAAAAAAATTTTAGCCACGCCCATTTTAATTCGGGCATGAAAGGGTTAAATACAACACTTTAGTGCTTACATCATTTAGCTAGATGTTTGGCAGAACTGCTGCTACAATTCGTGGTGTCTTGATGTAGTGCATTTTCATGAACCAACTATACCACATCTGGCAATATGAAGCAAAAGAAAAAAAGTAATTTTTTGGCAGTGACGTAGCGCTTTTAGAAGCCATGTTTGTTTGCTGAGAATTGAAGCGAAATGTAATAAAAAGGATAACAAAACAGGAACCTTGAAAAATAGCTGTGATTGAGTGCAGTGAATAATTCTAATTAATCCAAGATTTATTAATTAAAATTGATTGCAAGTTATCAAAAAGTATTTATGGAATATGATTTTCGGATTAAAAAGCATTATACACTCGTCGTATTGCTAACAAATCACCGCAAATATGTAAACAAAAAATGGAGTGTGAACAAAACCAAAAACTTCAAAACCGCTACATCAACAATTCTCAAATTCGATTACAACTACGCGTTTGGCTTATTACATGATCTGTAATAATTGGTTCATGGAACATTTGCAAATCTGTATCTAATAGGTGGACGTATGAGGAAATCGGGACACTCTCATGATCTGACAAAAATTATTTTCAAACAAAAAGCAATTTTCCTCGTGGTTTGTTTTCCGTGAGTTCAATGGCTTTGAAAACGAAAGATTTGATTATATTTGAACTTCTTCAAAACTATCACGAGAAAAAGTTGTCTTTTTAATGTACTTATATAACAGCATTATCGTCATTATAGGGCAAAAGTTGATAAAAATCATTTTTTTATTAAATTATCTTAATGGATTGAGATTTAACGACTCTAAGAATGCAATGTGATAAACGATAACAAGTTTCAATGCTTAGTGTTTATTTTGTGTTTTGTGTTTTATTAAAATAAAGTCACTAATTTTAGATTGCTTTCCAACATTATTGTATAAATTCTTACATTGAATTCGGGCATTTCCTTGAAGTGAAAGTTCTTTCAAAGCAAATGCAGTTGAATAAACCGCTTCTTTTAAATCAACATAACGGTTTGAAATTCTCAAAAAATGCTTCCATAACTAAAATTCATGAAACATAATGCATTATTAAAAACGATTTTTTAAATGACATGATTTATTAAATTTACTTCATCAGATATTTAAGTGCTAATGCTTATAATGGGTGTTTTTTATAGGTACCGAATTTTTATTTCAAATAAAACACAAAAAAGTGAATGAAATATGCAATAAGTCCTCATCCCGCCAATAACGCACCTAGGCACTAAGGACCATTTCGCGTTAAAAATCGGAAAATGATTTATATTTACATTTTAGAATCCGCTTTAAAAGCCTGGCAATTAAAGAAAATTTTATATATAATATTAACACATTTACTACAAAGCAAAAATTTTTCAAGCTATCATATGGTTACTTCAAATGATACTACAATCTTAGGCCTTGGTCTGAGCAACAAACAGGTAGTACACTTTATGATAAATCAGCATCATTGATTCCTCTTCTTCTGTACTGACTTTTTCTTCTGTTCCCAAAAGCTCTATTGTAGGACTATTCGCCATCTAAATTAAAGTTTTTAAAAGGGGTGTAAAAATTTGGAATACATTTCCGATGTTTTGATATTATAACATACAAATAAACAAATTTATAGCTCGATATTAGTCGCAGCTACTACTAAAATGCCAACTCTTAATCAAAATATACACAAGTAATATTGTACTTCTCTCCATAAATGCTGGTACTTAAAAAAATTAAAAGTGTCCTTAGAGTTGTCTTAGGAATTCACTTGACGTTTCTGTATAGGAAATCTAAAGGTGCCAATTGGTATGATTTAGGAGGAAAATTAGCAGGAAACCTTTTTGATAAGATTCTTTAGAATAAAGCGATTCTTTCATTCGTTGCATGGCTTGTTGCACCGTTCTGTTGTAACTATTTAGCCATATGACATTGACGTACAACAAAGGCAAGGACGACAAACAATCAACAACAAAGGTTTGCAGTTGTTTTCCCTTATTTGGCAATTGTCAAATTATGCGGAATCCAACTGAAACAAATTCTTTTTAAGGCCAAATTTCCATGCAAACCCATAAAAGGCTAGACATTTTTGAAGTACAACTTCTCCATGTGAGTGATTTTTCAAGGTCGCGATCCTTTTTTCAGATAAAATAAACATACGTAAATACTTACATACATGTTCATATTAAGCTTGATGTAATTTAGTGATTAGTTCAGAACCACTTCTGGACAATTTTGGAACGAGTTATTTGGTTTGTAAATAGTTCTGAATGAGTAGAAACGAAAATTAGTACATACTTATATAAAACAAAAAATGGATATCGTCTTTCTCACATTTTACTTAAATCTATTTAGGGAATCAGCAAAGAAGTTTTAATTCGGGTTCGCATACTTTTGCTTCTGCTGTTTTTTCGTTTGTAAGTTTATTATCTGGAACCATTTTTTTCGTATTAAATTTTTTAAAATTGTAATTAAATAAAATATCCTAAGTGGAAATCATATTAATAAAAATACTGGTCGATTTATTGAAATATGTCCTATTTTTCTTTACATGTTAAGGGTTACTCATACGCCACGCCGAAAGGCTGCATTATAAAATCAATACTTACTTAAAATATTGCTTTTTGGTGTATAATGGAATTGCACGATGATGTTAATTCCTTAGAATCACCTTTAGTAGCGAACACTCAATTATCAACAAATACTGCATATCCACTGACGGCGGCAAGTAACATCAAATATTATAGAAATGCTTTTTCTAATAGCGATCGCCAGACAAGGGCACACCTCCAAGTGCATTTCTGCCTTGTAAAATTTTTTTACAAAAATCATCTGCCGTTCGGAGTCGGCTTAAAACTGTAGGCCCTTCAATTTGTGCTACAACATTTTTAGACGCACATCACAAATTGTAGGAGAGTAAAATTTTACTAGCGAACGTATACTGATTTTGAAAAAATAGAATATTCTATAAATATTGATTTGCCCTAAACACATATGCTTTTATTTCAATTTATAAATTTACACCTTTTATAATTATTATTTTTGTAATTTTTACTTAAACCTTCGTATTAGTTTTAAAACCTTCTCTTATAACATTACAATAACCTGTTTTTAATTTTCAGAGCGTTCACATAAAAGCTCAGCATTGAGCTGATCATATGCAATTGAATTTAAGAATGTAACAGTGCACATTAATTTTTTTAAATTTAATTGCTAGGTAAAATCGTTATTTGAAGCAATTTAGATAATTCACTCAATTACGTACAACATTTGCTAGTCCTACCAATCTAATAATTCGGCAATTATCATTTCCATGATACATTTGGTTGTAGGAGCTGGTCCAAGTGTAGACTGATGGGTCAGAATTTCCATTGCAAGTACCATCGGTTTAACCGACTATATAGTGGAATAGAGGTGACGGCAAATGCACTTCGGTTACTTCACAATTGCCACGTTTGACAGGTTGCATCACCATCATCAGTTCAAGAAAATAAACGAACCTTTTATTTACAAAGTTTGTGCAGCAATGTTGGCTTTTCCGAGTTTGGTATGGATTTTGCATAAAAATAAAAAAAATACTGAACGAAGAAGAAGAGTCTAGGTTCGGTTGAAACCGAAATTTAAATAACCGACGCAAACTTTGCTTCAAATAAACACGACTTGTTGAATGCAATAAAATCAGTTAATCTTATATGTACATACATATATAAAAACTAATGTATGTCCTAGGTAGTAGGTGCATACCTAACATAACGTATACGTAATTTTGGAAAAGAGGGCGACGCCGCACCTGATGGATCATTTAAAAAAGGGTGGTACCCAATACAAAATAAAAAGCATAAATTCCTTATAAGTCCGCAACTATTTGGCGGAGATTTACAATATTTGATATATACATAGATCTTATATATCAGACTTTATAATGTTTTAAGGGAAAGCTACCACTCACTATATCTTTCTAGATACTTGACGTAGATCTGTTATATTTTGCATATACATATTGCCTTTGGGTTTACACAATCTCGTTGCATCTTGAATTCAAGTACCTAATCACTGTATAAAAAATATGTCTTCATTGGCGTAGCAAACGAATTTGCTATGATATAGTATGACATCGAATATTTTGTTTGGTTTGCGTATTTTTCATCTGATTTCTATAAATTTCGATTGTGTATTGTGACCAGAAATTTGAAGCGTTTACATTTTCAATTCATTGTGTTTCGTCCTCAGGCCCAATCTTGTCTATCAAATTTGAGCATATTACTCGTACATTTTATAGTTCGTAAAATATCGGGTTGTTTTTGATTTTTTAATATACCGTTATATAAGAGGCGGAGAAGCGGGACTAATACGGTTTTAATAAATCTCGAAATTATGCTTATTAAGTTGAAATGTATTTTGTACACCAAATTTTGTAGGAAGCAGGTACTTTCAGAGATTTACATATGTACTTGGTTAAATGTGGGCGGCGTCCATTCTCACAATTTTTTGTACTCGCGTCTTTCACTCTCCTACCGAATCGGGTATACTCGTATCCAATTTGTGTAAATTAACTAAGTGTAAATGAAATATCGGAATTTTTTTCAGTTTATAAATTACCCTTATATAGGAACTGAAAGAGATCTCCCACCACCGTTCAAAATACTATAGCACGAGCCGGCAGCTTTACAACACAAGCTGATTAATTTCTTACAAATCTGCAATGAAATAAAAGCAATATTACAATTTTTCTTCTCTGTGCAATGATATTGAAAATTCATTATCCAGCCATTTATTGCCGCAAGTGCATCCATCTTTGACCCATCAGTCCAGAAGTAGGAACCCGTTTGACAAAAGATCTCGGTCAGACATTGTGTTTTGAAACACTCTGCCGAAGCAGAGTTAGCTGGGCATTGAGTCAAAAGTTCTACACATTTTAAACCTTCGTATCCTTCACAGGATTCCTGATCGAGACTTGTCATGAAGAAAAGTCTGCTGCTGCCTACATAAATATGTGAAAAGGTAGTCCAGCTTAGAAAAAGTTTCTTGGTTGGCGAGCAAGTTTTCATTGAACCATCATTTAAGTATGTTTATAGAATGGATGTGATTTCAGCTTATGTACCTTGCTTTTAATAGTAATAACTATGTAGTAGTTGCTATATTCAAGCTGAAGGCCCTTGTTGCTAATGCTGCTAATTAAGTATTTGTTGTATAATTTATTATTGTACAAATCTTTTCTAAAACAAAAAATAAAATAAAAAATAAAAAATAAAAAAATAATAGTAATAATAATAATCTAGAGTTTTTTAAAATTCATTGATTTGACATTTTGAAGGTCTGTCGGCTTCGATCCAAATTTGCTGAAGTTCGGTTTAGTTTGTTCTTGGAAAAGGTTTGTTGTTGTTAGAAAAGGTTCCTTGGTTGGCGAGCAAGTTTTCATTGAACCAGTGATAGAGAAACTGGCCAACCGCCGTAACTTTAATGCTCAATGTACAGAGACTAACAAGCAGGGTATGCGCGTCGGATTTGTCGTTGTGACAATGTATACCAGCCATCTCATCGAATTTTTAGTAGATCCAAGTTGCTATTGATGATTTTGCCGGCAGAGAAGTGAGAGTTCAATTGAGACGATGAACTCAGCCTCCCCATTTTTGGGTCTCGTAGCCATCCACACTGGCACCACAAGACATTTTGGATTAAAGGCTTTAGCTTGATTGACTTTTAGCTATAGCTCGACATTTAACAGAAATTATCATGATACGTATTTATAGTTTCTGGGTTAAACAAATAAAAGGGTACTTGAGTAGTTTACATTTTTAGCTTGATGCTCAATTGGTCTATCAAGTGTTCATTGTTTTTATCAGTTTACCTTAACTGCTTTGATTTGAATGCATTTACGATTAGATATAGTTAAATTGGCAAATATTGCAGTTGTTAAACATAATATAACAAGGTCGCACGCTAGTGATAATTAAGTAGCAATTTATGAACGAATCTAGGTAAATATTTACACATGTAAGTGGATATGTGTGTTTATGTAATGGTTATCGCCCCTATTCATTATAAACTAATGTTCTTACTTTTCTAATTAACATTACGCCAAGTTCAACGATATAGTCCGTCACGGTATTTCTCTTTTATCTTATTGATAGCTCACTTTATTTAATCTATATGCGTACATACATATGTATGTATGTATATATATGAATAGGCGAGTGTGCACCAATAACTGATTATCTATCGAATTCTATGCAAGGTCCGGTTACCACATGAACCTATTGTAAAACCTCATAAAGATCGATTGGGCCCCTATAAAGAACTTACTTTTATTTTGTATATAAAACCGGTTGATACCCGCGACTTAGCCGGCATTGCTTACTAAGTTTCCATATATTTTCAGAAGATTTTTTGAAGCTAAAAATGCGACTTCGATAAATTCAAAAGCAATGTCTCATAGTCATACTAATGATGAAATCCACCATAAAAGTCGTAGTAATTGACATCACATTCAGTGGGTTATCTGCCAAAAATAATCTGTAACCAACTTAGAGTCTACTTTATCTCGACTAGGACTCAAGGATATTATTATTATTATTATTTTATTTATTACGGTCATATGACCTATTTATATGTACAAAGTATTTAAATACATAACATTTATTGCTAAATTCAATTTTATGTACTAAATAATTAGATTAAGTCTTATATATTAAGCACTATATTAAACATTATACAAAACTATACATAACAACTAGAATAGAATAGTATGTACACGCTTTCCATGTGCTACAAATTTCTTCTGTTAAGCGGGTGGAGGGGTAATTGTATGGGGCTTTCGTCGTAGTGATCGGGAAGGACGTGTTCCCGAGTCAACTCGCCGCCAATTCTTTTGGATATCAGATGGTCGGAAAGAACATGTTCCCGAGCCATCCGTTCGCTGATGCTGAGCTGGTCGGGAAGGACGAGTTCCCACGCCAGTCGCTCGTCGTTTCTTTTTCATGAGCAGACGGTCTGAAAGGACGGGATCCAAAGCCGCGCTGCCTGGGCCGTCGGAAAGGACTGGTTTCCGAGCCGCCACCCGTTGAAAGTGGTCCCACCTCTTTAGTGATTTCGTTACTTATAGATCTAGAATCACACTTCCAGTATGGATGCAAAGGACTAGTTCCCATCCGACACTTTCCATGTACTACAGGACTAGTTTCCATACCACCTCTTCAGTGATTTTCATCTTATAGGCATCGTTCTGCAGTAATTAGATAGTAGCCTCTTGAAACTTCCGAAATTCTCGCTAGTTTTTATTTGAGTTGGTAGTTCGTTAAAACATTTTAATCCTTTGTAAAATATATTTTTCTTGTCTACTTCAGTTTTATATAGCGGTAGCCTAAAGCTACTAGTTTCTCTAAGCAAATATGAGTGGGTTTCATTAATATACCTTAGATTATCACTCAGGTAATCTGGTAGGGTACCATGTTTTATATTATAGATGAATTTCATAGCATGAAAGTATATTTGTTGTTTTACACTTAACCAATTTAACTTTGTTAGCATTTCCTGTATGGGTGTATCGTACCGCGTTTTCAGAATAAATCGCAAAGCTTTGTTTTGCATTTTTTGCAGTTTACAAATTTGTGTGTCGCTAGCAATGAAAAATACTGTTGGGCAATATATGAAATGGGGTTCTACCAAAGACCTGTATACCATTGTTTTATACCTCCTTCCTAGGTATTTACAAGATCTTTTCATGATACCAATTTTTTTCGCAATCTTATTTACTGTATATTCAATATGATCCTCAAATTTTAATTTGTTATCGATATATATACCTAGATACTTAATAGTTGTTACTTCTTTGATTTCTGCATCCTTAATTCGTAAGTTGTAACTATTGGAGGTATCCCTAACTTGTCTAGATATGATCATAAATTGTGTCTTAGTCACATTCAGTTGAAGTCTATTTATGCATAACCATTTGTATAGGCCATCAAGATCTTCTTGCATCTTTGTTATTGCATTAGGAAGATTCCTGTCGCTATTATATTGTTTTTAACTGTTCAAAGCTTGCGAATTTTCATACAAATTTTCTTTTGTAAATATAGTATTCGTATTCTATGCTTACATATTTATTATCCAATATCATTTACATCGGACTAAAAAAGCATTTCTAATAGCGAACCTGAAATATCTCAAATCATCAATAGCGAACCATAGATACGGATTTTCCGAATTCGATTCTAGTACCACCTAGCAGATCCATATTCCATAAAACTATTCCTCATCGTACTCTCGCTATAGGTTTCTAAATTCAGAAAATGGGATAACAAAAACAGATTTTCAGAATAACTCGCATCTAGCGCCACCTATCGCGTTTTTTTATTTTACCAGGACTATCATCAATATAGGACCTGTAATATTGATTTTCAAAATAACTCGATTCTAGGGCCACCTAGCGTATCCAATTTCCATAAAAGTATTTATCGCCCAATTAACCCTATTATACGTTTCTAATAATTTGATCAAAATCGGGAAATAAATACAATATTCGGAACATCGCGACTTATATGCCACCTAACGAATTAAAATCAAGCCTACGTCGGTGCAAAGGGTCTAAAGAATATTGAGCCAAGTTGTGACAAAGAAAACGGCTGTATTTCTATTTATATGTATATGTGTGTATGTATATAGATTAGCTTGTTTTTTTGTTTTCAACAAGGACCGTTGAATTGAAATAAAAAACTTGCGCGGGGTTTTTTTTTTAAGTTTTTGAAGGTTGTGCCCGAAAATATGTTCCATCAATCAATGGGTTCTTTTACTTAGGATGGTGCATATTTTCAGGCTTATTTTATACATATATTGCGGTGCCCTCTTTCTTCGCTACACCATCAACTTAACCCATTAGGTCCCAATGTTCCCATTTGGGAATTTGTTCAAATAACGAGATTTTTTCGACAATCACCCATATGTATATCGAACAGCCGATAACTAGTTACACATTCTCACATTCCTATGCTTATAATCAGCTGTTCTTGATGATCTCCAATTATCACGTGCACAGTAGCAAGCAAATATTTTCGGAAGTGGTACATTTTTCTTTTCCTCGGGTTTTTTTCGCTAAATTTGTTTATTTTAACAATAAAATTTAGGTGTTATCTTCTTTATTGTGCTATATTGTGACGTAAGTAAATAAAATAAATAGTTTTTTATTGAACAAATTGCTTGGATTTCTTAATACCGATGAATTTGCAATGTTCCCCATTAGGACCATTGGTCCCTATGTCAAAATTGTGTTAATATTTTTCGTGTCGTTTTAGGCCGAAATTGTTATACAATATCAAGTATGTTCAGCCAAAGAGCTCTAAAACTTCATGAAATTGAAGGAATTTTAGAAGAAATTGTCGAAGACGCAGAGCTGGGTGACGAAAGCACTATTGATATAGTGCAACTGCCACCAGATGCTGATAGTCTGACTGATTGCGAAGATGTTGATGAAGACAATCTCGATGAAGTTGTAGAACTGAAGGACGTACTTGGCGAAGTAGAAATTCACTTTACGGAAAGGGAGCAAGATATCGCCTTCTCACCAAGTACAACTTCAAAACGACAAAAGCTGGGCGGAGAAAATTCAGCCAGCAAAACTAGATCATCACGTTGGACACATACTGATGCGACCTACAGTCAAAATTTTTCATCGTCTGAACGTTGCGAAAATAGCAAAGCAAGAATTCGGGAAAAATTTCAACAAAAAGAGCCATTCGAAATTTTTGAGTTCTTTTTTGACGATTTGCTAGTCCAACACGTAGTTGATGAAAGTGTGCGCTATGCACACCAAAACAATTTTCATGGTTTTTCCCTTTCTTCAGAGTGTTTTCGTAAGTTTTTAGGCATATTGATTTTTACATCATACCACAATTTACCATCTGAAAAGATGTATTGGTACACTAACGACGACGTTGATATACAAATTGTAAGAAACTGTATGCCGAAAAACAGATACCTTGAAATCAAGAGATTTTTGCACTTTGCTAACAACGATAACATTGGCAGCAGTCTTCCTGGAAAAGACTTCAAAATTAAGCCATTGATAGAAAAACTCAACGAAAATTTTTTAAAACTCAACGTGTTTTCAACACAATTGTCCATAGATGAGCAGATATTACGGAGGTCACTTCCTAAAGCAATTTATTAAAGGAAAGCCAATACGTTTTGGGTTATTTGAATTTATTTAAATTTATTCCAAAATATAGTATTTTGTGAGCACGAGGTTTTGCTTTGAGTAAAACACTATGTTAATATTCATACATTTATTTGGTTGATATTTAAACTTCAATCTGATGTCATTCTCAAGATTGCAAGGAAATGCATGATTTATTCCAAAATGAAATTAAGACGTCTTGACTTTTTAGCTGCAAAATCATTTATCACGTCTTTATTGTCCAGTTCAATTCTTCGGTGAACAGTCATGAGGGCTAGTCCATTCAGTCTTTCTTGGCCCATCGAGCTCCTTAAAAAAGTTTTATGACGTTTTAAGGTCGAAAACGAACGTTCTGCAGTGCACATAGTGACAGGCAATGTTGCATAAATTTTTAGTAAACTATATCAATGGAAAACAAAAACGATGTGCGTTCTGTAAAAAAAATTCACGTAAGATGTGTACTGAATGCGATCGAGGTATGCACGTTCATTGTGGACTATCACAATATGATTTAAGTCTTATTTACCCAATGCTCCCATTTGGGAACTAACTATTCAGATGAAATAAAATATATATATGATTTCTGAAAACCGAAATTTGTGCGTTTGTCTCTATATTTTGGACCAGACTAACAGAAAATGGGAAAAAATTGCATAAAAAAAGTTGGGACCTAATGGGTTAATGTTTCCAAGATTTTTGTATGATACTAGTTTTGATATTTAATTTTAATGCTAAACGATGCAACTTGCTATCAAAGTTCTGGAATATTCTATTAAGCAGTTAAATAATAGACGAAGAAAATAAATTCCGTATACTTCTAACAAATAAAAAAAATCTGCCTACCCAATATTGAATAATATCTGGATGGAAAAATATAGAGTAATTTGCAATGCGTAGGATGTAAACAATTAATCGCTAAAACAAATGAAATTTAATGTTTTCTACTTACGGTTATCTTGTTTTAATTTTGTAACTTTTTCTGTTGGTACGATATTCACCCACATCGTATTGATAATAAAATAAAAAGATTTCTTAAATTACACATGCTATGTACGCTCATAGGGCAGGTCGAAAACCTGGTTTTGTGCTGGCGTCCGGCGTGTACGTGCTAAGCCCGAAATTCCAACATAACTAGTACGATAAAGAATGAAAAATAACGATAAAATACCACAAGAGTATTTTAATTTAATATATGTAAAATTAAAAGCCGGTTCACAAAACTTTCGCGTTGACGTTGGCATTGGCTTGACAGAACGCAACTATTAATTTTCATATTCATTGTCATCACCAAAGCGAAAATTTTGTATTGAAAATATATGTAACTTAAAGCGTGTTTGTTTAAATGTGTAATAAACAAGTTTTTACAACTTTATTCACGTTTGTTAGGTGAAAATGCAATAAGTTAATCGCCGTTCATATTAAATTTAGTTTATCATATTAAAGTTAATTTATCAGCTTATTGGATGCGCTAACTGGCATTGCCGTTGAAATGCAAGAATATTGTGAATGAATACAAATGAGATGTCTTCTAAATTAAAGATGGCGGCGGCTGATATTAAATGCCACAAATTATTAACTGTCAGACGTAGAAATTCGCTCAGTGAATGACACAAAAATGGTAAGGGTTGCTATCTCAGCTGTGCCGAATTTTGACATCTATGGTCTTAAATGTGCCACTTGTATTTATTCACAATGTGCAATAATTATAGAATGCACGATTGCGCAGATTAATCTGAAATTCGAAATAGTAACTTGGCGGTGACTTCACACCTGCTTTAGCATTGGAGGGAAGTGGGCGGGAACACATTATTATAATAATAATGGTATAATAATAATAATTCGATCAATACCTCGAATCTTGACCGAACTTCTCCTACAATTTGTCCTGTGCGTCTTGATGCTATAGCATAAATTGAGGGGCCTGCACCTTTTCTATAATTTTTGGTGTTTTTACTCGGCTGGGAACATCGAATGGAGCGTGACACATTCAGCTACGTTGGCCGCCATGTTGTAATACATGTTAGAAAGAATATACACTAGTATTGCTATGAATGCTGGAAAGAACAAACATTTTTTTTACGAAGCTGATTCTGTCAAAATTTGCAAGAGAGGGTTAGCGGTACTATAATCTTCGCCACCTTCTGCATTCTTTTCATCATGGTTGATATGTGGATATGTCGGTATAATTTTGTCCTTTGCATATTTCGACGAATTGGAAAAAGTTTGGTGCTGGACAATTTGCATTTAATCGTAAACTGCTGTATTGCAAATTCAACAAAGGCTAATTTTGAAATAAACACACATTTTGGATTTTTGAATTTCTGCAATAAGCAACTGATTGTTACATTTGCAAACAAACGTGCTTGATTTTTTCTTATCCTCAGAAAAGTATTACAATAGTTTTTGACTTTTTATTTAGACACAGTCAAAGGGACCATCACTTGGATAACTGTAAATAGCCTGTAAATACTTTTCATGCCTAAAAATGTAATAACGCAGGTATTAGTGATAGACACACCAAAAAGTGAAATAAGCCTGTTATGACCATGTTATGTAAAATGTATATGTATGTACATGAGTTTTGTAAGGAATGGCTGATGTATTAAACATGTGTGTTCTCTCGCTCTGAGAGTAACCCTTATACCTAAGTAACATAAAATATGGGCATGTCTTTATAGTTATGAATAACATGGATTATAAGAACCTTATAAAAGGCTTATCGAACATATAAAAAACACGCTGTAAGCGTCAGAGCTAGTGTCTTCCTTATTTATTAAAACTGCTTATGCCATTTTTTGGAAGGTAGCTTTCGATTGCGTCAAACTTTTTATATACTTGGTATTTGTATATTAGAACGATTTTCCCGCACCCGTACTCGAGAACGGAAAATTGCGCTGAAGATGACACTATGTCGAAACCGGGTTGTCTCCAAATCAAACCTGACAAAGGATCACGGAAAAACGTTCCAATATACATCAACTTGTCACCTTGTCGGAAAAACAAAACACCAAAAAGAGTATACATATTATATATTATCCTATGCCAAATCACTTGTTCTCTGCTATGTAAGTATATATACGATATCTTTTACGAATACAATCCTCTTTTCGAAAAACACCAACTTTTCTTAGAATATGGCCTTGAGCCTTATTAATTGCGATTACTACAATACTGGCAATTGGGGACACTTTATATAAATTGAAGTAGAAGATTTGTATAGTGGTGTACAAAACGCTGAAGCGCCGCAGAAAGTACATAGATTACGTGACAAGAAATATTAGCTTATTTTACTAGGCAAACCCTAATGGATCAACTTAGGCTAATGTAACAATTCTTTTGGTATGGAAAAATATCTACAATATTTTATATATGTATATTTTTTAAGTTATTTCTATGCAAACGAATGTAGCAACGCTTTGCTCAATAAAAGCTTCACTTGTTAATTTTCGTATGGCAATATGTCCGAAATGATCGTAGCAATGCTTTGCCTGATTCAAAAATTTACAAATCTTTCAACACATATATCCCGTAGATAGTTTATCTTTATCTGACCACGCACTTTAATTTGATAGTTATCACTTGTATGTGTGTGGTATGTATATATTTAAAAAATAGATTTGTATGTGTCGCAAAAACATTTATTGAATCACTTTGTATCTTTGTGTATACGTCGCTATCTTTTTCTTACTCTCTATATCTACGTTATATCTTTTGTCCAAACTATGTAACGAAATCAGCTTTATACATTTTTATCTCCGTTTGCGATTCACCGCCTAAGAAATTTAACTTAAAAATAAAAATTATAATGAAGCGTAGAACGCACTCTGGACTGAGAAAATCCAGTCGATAAATAGGGAAACACCTGTGTACATTGATGGAAAATTGTCTATACCACATGGAACGTATCCCCAGGAAATTATACCGACAAGTTCGGATGGGCCATCGACGTATTCTTTCACGAGGGGACCACCAGAGTCACCATTGCATGCGGAGATATTCTTCTGCAATGAACTTGAGCAGATATTAGTTCCAAAGAGAGCAGGATTTCCGGGAAGAGATGCATTGCAAGCGTTCCATTCGACGATCTCGGTTTTAACTGTTTGCAGAATACTGGACCCATTGTAAACGTATGGGTCTGTTTGACCTCAGCCATAAACATGAACCTCTCCGGCAGGAGGCTCGTTGAAATATGGCAAAACAGCAGGCTTTATCCATTCATTGTATACGAAAGGCGGTGAAATGTGTAAAATAGCAATATCGTACGGTGCCAGACCCCCGGTAAAGTTTGGGTGTAATACACCGTAATCGACTACACTTAATTGTGTTTTCTCATCAACATCAAGATTATTATAAAGTCCAGCAACAGCTCCCATACCAACGGGTTCGTTGATGCAGTGTGCGGCAGTTAAAATCCAATCCTTGTTAATGATGGTACCACCACAATAGTGCGTATAATTGGTAGCCGAAATGCTCAAAGATACAAGGTAAGGCGCAGAATGTTCTTCAGCATCTTCACCATTAATGATATATCCAGTGGCGAAGTTGGGGAAGAAGTTTTTAATGGCCTCGGAGATCTTCGACGCGTTGGCGCAGGCCAAAAATATAGCAAACAAAATTAAAAGTTTCATGCTGGCAAAAGAAGTACTAACAAACACTTTATACATATATGGATTTGCAAAGCGATAGAGAAAAACTAAAGATCACAAGCTAACCGAAAGAATTCCTGAATTAATCTATAATCGTCATGCATGCCACCTAAATAGTATTTATGAGTATAATAAACTAAACTAATAAATATTATTATTATCAGCTAGCATCTTGAAAATATGTGGTTTTTGTATTTCACAATTATAATTGGGCCAATAGTTGCGAGAAACAAAGAGTAGGAGCTATCTTTGAAAACATGGTATGTTTTATACAAAATTGACTGCTAAGACGGCTGTTTGTGCAGTCTAACGGCTTGTAATATTATACTGATTTATTATAAGTAATAATCTAATTATGTTTTGTAAATGTAACTGATAAACCGAAAATTCGAAGTCATTTCGTCAACTTTAAATTTCTGAAAAGCTGCAGACTAACATAAATAAAGGTCAGGACAAAGAAAGTAGATTAGAAAGAAGTTGCATCAGTGGAATTATTCTGTGGGGAGAAATGTTAGCTTACTTCAGCACTCCACAAACCAATTGGATCCAATCAGATTGTAATAGCAATCAGCTTCTCTGTAATCTACGTCCTTTGAACAAGTGCAACACCGAAGTCAAACTTAACTAATCACATGACAACTTCCGGAGAGATATCATAAACAACCTTTGCTCTAAGAGAAAGTGTCGCCCGATTATACCATAACAGAACTACATAATTTGACTTTTGCTGATTGGTATTAGAATCTGTTTAGATGCAATAGGTTTCTGATGTGGCGAAATCGGACGAGAGTACTTGCCACAGGAAACGAGATGCCATGCAACTTTTTTGTAATCTACGTTCTTTGCCAGTGCGATGCTAACCCATTGCGGGTTTCTTCAAAACCAAAGCAAGACGACCTATTTTTGCGTATGTAGACGTAGTCGCATTTAAATATATTTGAAAACTATTACTTTACAATCAATACCGGGGCTGTTCAAGAAATTAAAAAAGTTTTTTTTTATTCATTAGCTAAATTTAATCATATATGTACATAAGTATAACTCGACGGATCTTCGGCTTCGGCTTCAATAAAAAAAAAATCTGTACTTTGGCGCATAAAGATTAAGTTTTATTGGTTCCTCTTTGAAAAAAGTCAAAGTTGTCTTTCGGATTTACATGATAACGATGTGGTTTCCAGTAAAGATACTATTCAGTAAATTGAAAATTTTTATTTCTGCTCCCAAGAGATTTTTGAATATTGTTTCTATTTTTGAAAAAGTTGCTATCTGCTCCTCCATCGCGTGTGTCTAGTGAGCAGTTGCTCAATACTGCAGGCCATCTTTATACCGAATTGGTGGAAATGCCGATAGGCTACTATTCTTGCATTACAATATAAAATTATTAAATTTTGAGCCTCAGAGATGTATATTTTTTATTGTTACTTTTACACACATAAGTATGTTTATAAAATTCATTGATTTACTATTACAGACCATCAAAATGTTCGATTTGGCTTCAAAGTTTTGTATTTCTTCGGTTTCGGACACCTAAACTGTAGTTCATATTAAAACATTGTTAAATAAACAATTGGGTATTATTTTTTGAAGTTTCTTCGATATGCAACAAGCCTATGGGGTGAGGCATCAAAATTCCGACTTTACTTTTCTCACTTTAAGTTTTGAACCAGCTATTTGTACATATATATTTGTATATAAAATAAACTTGTTTTCATCAATTTTGACAGTAATGTAACAAAAATAAGACATAAGTTCATCGCCTAACACAATATTGACTTCAAATATGATTTATTTAGTAAAGTATATATTTATATATATATATATATATTAGTCTTGTATGTATGGATATATTTTGAGTCCATGTTCGTAAAACGGCCTGTTAATCCGCTCCTGAATTTTGATTATACATAGTATATACTAGCAAATATCCGCGTACTTTGTTACGCCTCAGAGTGCAACGTATTAAATTTTATATATTTGTATACTAAAAACTAGGGTGTCCAGTTTAATAAAATATACATGAATACTTACATTATGTTTTAAGACATCCTACTAAATGTTTCGAAAAATATGAGTTATTTAAGTTTTTCTTAAACCAATCTTCCAAAAAAAAGTCAGCGGTATGATTATTATGGTTCGAACAAATAATTGAATACATAATTTAAAAATTTATTTTATTTACATTAAAATTTAAAAATTGAGTTAATTGCAAATCTAACAGAAATTTCAATATTACAGCAAAGTACATATGTTGTCTCTTAGAAAAACTGTACTGGTTTTTTGTATAGGGCCTTAATGTACATAATCTTAAACAAATAAAAATAAATAAGTATGTCGCTCTATTGCTTTCTGGAAATCTTTCATTTAAATAATAATTATTAAAATCGGTTCAGTAATTTGAGAGCCAAAGCGTTACAACCTAATCCATAGTATAAATATATGGGATATACACGAATAAAAGTGCGGTAGATAAACTAAGGAAGGTGCAATGGCTTCAACCCTGAAATTTGATTTAAAAACAACAAATTTTAGACGATATGACTAAGTGAGTCTGCTTAATTTTCTAACCTATTGTTTTTTGTTTAATCGTTAATGATCGATTAATAATTGATGAAATAATATCTATTACAATTCAACTATAACTATCTGTAATTAGTTAATGGCTAATCAACAAATAACGTTTAAATACCATGTTAAAACGATTAGCTTCAACATGCAAAATAAATTAATATAACGAATATATAGATAATATCCATTAGATTCAATAAAACTTTACGCTAACTTTATTAAAGTCACATGTAAAGGAGGTCATATTTAATTTAAAATCTCTTAAATAAAATGCTGAAATACATATGTGATTGACGAGGTGCTCAAAATCGGTTTTATACTATCACAAGCGCTTCTAATATTAATTCTTGCCTAAACTACTGTTCTAAGCCTTTTGTTATTGTTGTACCTTAAAAAGGTGCAGTTTATTGTCAATACAAAATTACCTTCGCTCAATATTATAAGTCTTTAAATACTTTATTTTATATTCAGGCATATTCTGAGTATCTCGTTCCCTTCGCTTATTATTTTATGATCAAGTGATTAGTTATTAGAGTTTTGCATTTAACTTACGATTGCTTAGAAGAGAGATATTCTGTTGATGCTAACTAAAGTCAAAGTCGCTTGAAGACATTTCTTCTATATCAAAATTCTTAAAAATGCTGTATTTCGTACAGATATGACACAATTTCTTATTTCCTAAATGAGATTTTTTGAAATTTTTGTAAAGGAAATTCTCGCAAAAATATTTTGTTTCCTCAATACCAGAAGAAATTTTCATATAAATTCCGGTTTTTAATTAGCGATAACTGAACAAAGTTATTACACAAAATTGTCAACTGGTTAAGATACATACCGAAGAACATCGAAATGGGGCAACAATAAGAGATTTGCTTTTTATAACTGTCCAGTTTTAATACCTGGCTTGGTTGTAATTGACCTAAATAATAATAAAAAAATCAATCAATCCATTATAAACCAAAATGGTATTAATAAAATAATAGAAAACAATTGGGAACCACTAATCGAAGTTAATAATTATCAAGCAATCTAAAATAATAAATAATCCAACTATTTTTACTGAGTATTTTTTATTAACCATTTCTAATAATAGTTTTATTATCCACTGGTAGATATAATAAATCATTTTGTTAATAAAAACACTAAATTATTTTGATTGCCTATCCTAATCTAAATTTTACAGCTCTGGTTAAATAGGTTTCTTAGTTTATTATATATATAGAGTTTGAAAGTTTTGTGCCTATTCTGATACAGTGGCTTATCAACAACAATGATACAATCTTTAATGAAGGACTATTTTAGTTTATGGGGGTGTGTAAAGAATTTCGCTAATAATAAAATAATCCGTATTTCAATGTGATCGATTGGAAATCATATATGTAAATACATACATACGTATTGTTTGCTTGAGTTTTGTTTAAATTACGTACTATATGTTTGTGTCCATATGGAAAAGTAGCTTATGTCGAACATGATAGTTTGGAAATATGACAATTTTGTTCAATTTTATGTTAGCTTGTGGAAGTAAACACAATTTGAAAGGGAACATTGCTTTTAATTTTTGGTAAAGACCTGGATATTATTTAAAAAAAAGTGTGAAATCTGCTTCATATGCAGCTTTTTTTCTTTAAGCGGTTTTTGAAAAGCGAAATTTGAAATTTACTGAACCTTAACTTAACTTAAACGATTATATTGAAATGAAAAGTGTGAATGGGGCAGCGTTAAGTAAACTTAAGTTGTTTTATTCAAATATAATTTTCTTTTAAATGCCAACATGTCGAGAGTTAAATTCAATTTAAGTTATTTAGTGAAATGATTATTATAAGATACGGTATTTTTTTTAAAGAACTTAAGCTAAATGCAAAATCCTAATAACACGACTGCCAAATATAGTTTTCAAAACGAACTTTACATACGTATGCGGTTAAAGGTAAATAAAGCCGTCAATACAATATATAATTTCTCACTCATAGTTCTTGGTCTAACCTTAGACTCTAAATATAGCTTTAAGCCTCATTGTAAGTACGTTAGAGATAGTATCTTGAAAATATTAAATATAATAAAATATCTTACGTCTATGAAAAGTTACGTGCACCCTTCCACGCTTATGAACGCCACCCAAGCCTTGGTGCTTTCCAAAATTGATTATGCGCTCCCTATCTACGGGCACTGCACTGCATCTACAATTAAAATGCTTTCTTCACCATACCATGTTGCGATACGGAGAAGTTTTAGGGCGTTTCCTACTACGCCACTGAAAAACTTATTTGCAGAAACCGGCTTGCCTACGATCGCGGGCAGAACAATTGATTCCACCCGTCGACTACGTCCCAAACTCTTGTTCTCCTGTAATACCGTTCTGGCAAAGGATGCACGCAATGCTATGCCAAGAAAACGGCAGTCACGGTTCCTTTCTGCAATTCATCGCTCTATAAACTTTCTAAAAGGGCTCCGGATCCCTTTACCTCCTAAATCCGAACTATCTGCGCCTCGCCCACAATGGCTGGTCAACAATGGCATGCATAAAATAAAAACATTACAAACACCAAAGGCGAGCACACCAAAAGAAAAATTTAAGGCATTATTTGCAAAGGAAAAAGCTGGATACAGTAGCAATGACTGGAGCTTTATCTTCACTGATGGTTCAAAAACATAATATCTCCTTCGCAGTAATAAAGGAAAATGGTGATTTAATCTCCCATAGTATACTGCATCCCCTATGCTCGATTTTTACCGCAGAATTGGCAGCTATACTCGAAGTAATTTCCTATGCCAAGCAAAATAGAGGCAAGTTCGTTATTTGCACTGATAGCAATTCGGCCATCGATGCCATTCAGTCTCCTGCCAACAACCAGAAAGAAACAGTCTTCATCCGTAACATGATGAAATGAAAACGCGGACATCGCTGCCAAAAATGTTGCTAAGACTCCATTCCTTATGTGCAACTATGTAATTAAAAAAGATTTTCTTAGCATGATTGCAAAGGAAAGGCACAAAGCTGTAATTAATAGTTGGAAATCCTACAACCACCACTATACTGCTATTAATGCGTCGCGAACACGATTAAACTTTTCCGCCGACATACCATTACTCGTACCTGTGATAAAGCCTTTTATCCGTCTACGCCTTGGACACACCATTACAACACAAAGTCACATCCTTCAACGTACACCACCTAACAACTGCCCATTCTGCAATGAGCGCGCAACAATACAGCACATGCTAGTAGAATTCCAGACTATCGACTCTGCCCGGCAGGAGGTCCTCGGTGTTCCTGACCCGCTCGATACCCTCAAAGACGCAACAAATGAAAGTATTAGCATTCTATACAAATTTTTGAAAGGCGCTGACTTACTAAGGCGAATATAACACAACTTACTAACACACATGCATACATACATGCCTAACTAAATAATTGTCAATCTCATTACTAATATAGAGACAGCCGCAGGCCCTTGTTGCTAGTGCTGCTAATTAAGTATTTGTTGCATAATTTATTACAGTACAAATCTTTTCTAAAATCAAAAAATAAAAAATAAATAAAATTTCTCACTTAAGTCGACTTAAACTTAAAGCAGAAAATACTTAACAGAAAAAATTAATATCATTTCCAAATCGACTGAGGTGCTGAGTTCTATATTCTTATAATAAATCTACTCTTAAAGAAACTTATTAATATTATACATTTTTTTTAACTTTTATTTATTTACAATTAATTTCGAGCACCCCACTCTTTTTAAAAATTATGTAGATTGTTTTCTGTTAATTGTGTTCTGCCTTTTAGTTCTTATCTGCTATGAACGCGCGTTATAGTTTTTTTAACTATTGTAGTAGGTGTAGTAGTTTATGAAAGCTTAAGTTTGATAGCCACATACAGGTGGAATTCAAGAATGATAGGTTGCTCAGATTGGTCTGACATTCGGAGAGTTACCTAGTTGTGACGTTACGCCAGATTTACCAGTGAAGAGGACTGGGAGGAAACACGCAAGCATGTTAGAAAGAAAACACGCTAATATTTCTGAACATGCTGGAAAGAATACAAATGATTGCGAGTATATAAGTATATACACGGTTTTTGTAAACAATATCTATTGTTACGTAAATTCTATAAAAAGTAAAGAGAATTAGCGGTACCACAATCTACGCCATCTTCTCTATTTTTTTACCATGGATGAAATTAATATTAAGCTTGTCAAAATGAAGAGTTCATTGAGAATTTTCGAATAACTCGTATTTCGTGTGTATAAGTTAATAAAGGATGATATAAATGTCTGTACCTACAATTCCTGGCGGTATTGAATAGAATATGACCACACATTTTTTTTCCTAAATTGACTTATGTGGTTTGGCCATACGGTAATTTTTTCAAGTGCATACTAGTAAATACTCTTATTAAAACGCATACATACCCAATTTTAATAAATGCTACTGAGATGACAGGGACTGTTTATGGAAAAATTTGCGATATTTGACAATTGTGAACTAGCTCTTTTAATTTCAATTAGTGCATTGAAGATTTCTAAATTCAATTGAAATAGATAATAAATGACAATTTAAATCTTGAAGAAGATATAGAGTGACCAATAATAATAAAATACAAGATTGCGCTGATTGATTTGAAATTCGGAGAGTAACAAAAACTGGGATTTTAAAAAAGAGGGGTATTGTTTGTTTTCGATATACATAAAACAATCCGAGGGAATAAGAGGATGAAAATTTATATTTTCCCAAAGAAGATCAATATCAATTGCCTCAATATTTTATGTATAAAATAATAACCATTATTTTTGGTAAATTCTACATTATAAAACAAAACCCCAAAAATGGTGCTTTTTTAGTTCACCATTATTGGTTTTTTAATGACAAACACTTATTGTAGTTTTAAGTTTTACAAGTAATACTTATAAACTATTTAATTATTAATATTGACTTGTATGATTTGTTATATATAATGAAATTTAAATACTATTTTTAACTTTAAATCGTAAAAATATAAGAAACAAAAATAATTTATATGCATTCAGTCTTGTACATACATATGTATACCTGCACTCACACAGACCTTTGTTATAGAAAGTACATGTTTTGTGCAATTAACCGTGGAAAATTAAAGATATATTTTTTTTCAAATAACACATATTTTTAACCAATTATTTGAGGAAATAAATTAACCCGTTTCAATTATGTAGAGAAATTTACTTGTATTTATGTAGGGAATATTTTTTTACCGATCCGGTGATTCAAATAAGTGGAGAATACTGTATCTGCTTAATAACCACTTCGTCTTTTTTTACAGCTAGTTATTCTATTTCGAGAATAATAGCTGATGTTGCCTTTGAGCTCTTGAATCATTGCTGCAGCATTTCCGTAATCTTGACAATTAATGCACTCCCTAATAAAAAAAGTTGTATGGTGTTGAATCCCACGATCTCGTCGATCAATTGAAGTCTTCATTGCGAAAGATCAGGCGTCCTGAGAATTTTTCACGCGATAGAGCCGTTTGTTCACTTGCTGTAGGGTATGGTATAAGCGTCGTCCTGCTGGAAAGAAAAGTAAGGCACATCCACATAACCAGTTTCAGGCCAAAAAAAGCATTCAGTAAAAAAATTTGACCCAGAGACAACATTGGCTAAAAAACCACAGCCAACTACCACTTGTTGTTGGTGAAGTGAGGCCAAAAATACGCCGATTTTGTATGCATACCCTACGCATACCTTACTACATATGCGCTTATAATTTGTATAATTCATATGCTTATAAATCTTATGCTTATAATTCTCACTTTAATCTTTTATCTTCCTTTCATTATTTTCTTCCTATTTTGAATGCAATAAGTACAGAACGTTGTAAATAAATACAATAGTTGGAATTGCAATATGGTGGTGAGGATAAGCAAATGTCAGAAAAGGAGGATACTTAAATATCTTAGGTAACGGTAAACGTCAGTAGATTTTGTTGAGGGTTTCCCAATGGGTTGTCGTGATGACACAAAAAAGCTCTAAATTCTATGTAAAGTTTGTTGTGTTAATGTATTTTAACCATATTTCTGATTATACAAATTTGTTTTAGTTGAAAATGAGAAACTAACAAACTTAATAAAAAAAGTATGTTCTGAAAGTCGTATGATACTTAAAATTTATCTGTATTCATATGGAAATGTATCTTATGTCAAAATTAATATTTTCGAAATATAAGCAATTTTGTTTAATTTTTACATTTGCTTTTTCCAGTAAGCAATTTTAGGCTGAACGCATTGCTTTTAATTGTAGATAAAAGTCTGGATAATAGTTTAAAAAAAAAGTGAGAAATCTTCGTTTTTACTTACAAAATTGAACTTTGCAATTTACTGAACCTTAACTTAACTTATAGGATTTTTTTGACAAGAAGACTTTAAGTTGGGCAGCGTTGTTTTATTTAAATAGATATTTCTTTTAATTTTCCAAAAATAAGTCCATATTTATGCGTCTCAGTGCTGAAAACGCAATCGATAAAATAACTAATTTCCGGCTTAAGACGATTTAAGTTACTCTTACATTTGGCCACAGATATGTAAATATGTATGTATGTACGTATATTATGAGTAATTTCGCGCAAAAGTGGTATAACAAATTTATATGAAAAACATAATGAAAAATACATACATACATACATATATAAATAGTACAAGAACGTATTTAGGTGTTCTGACCAAACATGAACCATTTCTCAGTTTATTGCAGAACGATAATTTTTAACTTTGAAATGTCCAAGAACCTTTTTCGGAAACTCGGACTTGAAAGAAAGACTGAATGACTTAGCCTCAATGCGTGTTTAGCGCAGATTTGATCTGGATAGATCTGGATAGTGATGATTAATTATTTTGCTGCAAAAAAAATCAGGACGCCTTAATTTAGTTTTAGAATAAGCTTAAATAAAAGATTGCTTTTATTTTTTGTTATTTGCAATGAAATTGAAAATAAAAAAAATGACACATTAAACTATTAGACTAGATTGATCTATAAAGAAAACCTTTGTGGCATAATATTAAAAGTTGGATTTGCGGACAAATATGAGAGTCCATTTTATCAGCGTTGGTTCTGAGTTTCCCCATGCTTAGAGTTGGAAATGGAAGTATGCAAAATATCGATTGATACACCACTATAGATTCCAGGGTATGCAAAGTGGTGCACTCCGTAAACGATTTGATTAATGAAGTGTATCCAGATATCATCTCCAGTCTCTCACTGAATTCTTAAATTAGCTAAATACGCCTGGGTTGCCAGCCTTATTAACCTATTCTTAGAAGTGGCATTCCTGTTATTTAGTGAAGTAATCTTCAATCACTCGCACTTTGTAATAGAACTCGACTAGTAGTACAAAAAATAAATAGCAATGTTGTAGGATGCATTATTCTTACAGATCCAGTAGGTGGGCAAAGAGCTCAAATTCCACATGTAGCCTATGATTTAAAGTTTTTTTTTTAAAGGTTTCACCCGCTATTACAATAAACATAGCTTCAGCTGTTGTCATTGATTTGCACTCAAAATTCTTTACAAATAATCAGTTATATGTTGGTTTATTAAGAACTGGAAATGCCGAAAATCGAACCATTTAAACGTCATTGAATGGCAAACCCAAAGAATGGAAATCTATCCTATTCCAATGTAATACTGCAATAAATACCGAACACAACTTGCTTTACATGTATGCACATTTACTTATGTGTTTAAATAGAATCGACTAGCTTCAGATTTGATGTGTTATTTTGTTTTAATGAAAATTGCAAAGCAATTCATATAACGTGGTGTTATAAGTACAACCAGCTGATTGAATTCACTTGGTGAACGTTAAATCAAAATGATGTATTTGTTGTAAATCATACTGTCATTGCGCATATAATTTGTTAGTGTAAATCTTTGTTTTGGTACGTACAACACCACCTGATATAAATTCGCCTTGAGTACAACTAGTTACAAAATTATTCTCCCGTCAATACATATCTTGAATACGAGCCAAATCGGATTATAAATACGGTTTTGGCTTATAACTCGACTCCAACGTCAGCAGGCTGGTCCAAATGTTCTTCCACAACCGCCATACAAACTTTCATTAAAATTTGTTCAGCGGCGTAGGAGTTCATTCATAAACACACGGGCAAAATGATTATACATATTTTTAGGTGAATTCAAGTAATTGTATAAATTTATAGCACAACCTTTTTTTATTTTTATCAAAGTTCGTAGTTTGGTGAATATCGAAATACCTACATATATATAGTATGCACGTTTTTTTGTCCATCGACCATTTATTTGTAAAAATTATGAAATTAACGGGCGCCGTAGCTGATTGTGTATCATGCACGCGCTTCATTCGGTGGTCCCGGGTTCAAATCCTGGCCGGGACAAGTAACATCAAAAATTATAGAAAAGTTTTTTCTAACAGCAGTCGCCTCTCGGTAGGCAATGGCAAACCTACGAATGTTTTTCTGCTATGAAAAAACTTCTCAAAAAAAAATATTCGCCGTTCGGAGTCGGCGTAAAACAGTAGGTCCATCAACATCAAGACGCACACCACAAATTGTAGCAGAAGTTCTGCCAAAATCGCTTAAGTGGTTATAGCGCCCATTAAGTAAGTAAGTAAGTAACGAAATTAAGAAACAGAAGGCACAGAATTTAATTGTCGTCACAAATCAAAACTGTGTGCCATAAAAGACTAAATTGAGGACAGCCAAACAATGTACGCTAGCGCGATAATAAATTCAATCTATCTCGAATTTGCCTCAAATGATTAACGTATCACAAAATTTCAAAATTGACTAAAACGCCTACCCTTATCTTATGCGTTAATACCAATTTCAATATAAAAGAAAAGTATCCTGCTTCTCACCATATTGCGCTCAAACTGTTAATTCCACTACTTTTCAAAGTCATCGGCCTGAAAGTATGCATAGAATTATAATAGGCGAAAGTTAGAACATGTCGCACGACGGGCTTTTATATTACTGTATACAATTATAAATTTTAAATTTTCGACTACTAATTTATGGAACTTCTGTCGCAACGGACTTCACTTAAAGCTTTTGTACTATTAGTAATATTGTTTTACGGCTTGTTAGCTCAAGTGAAAAAAACTGTTGTTGCTCTCCTATATATAAACATATATACACACTTATATGGCATATTCATGCATCAATGTATCTATTTATATTTATAATGGTGTTAAGGTTGGTTCTTCAACTGGTACTCACTCGTACGTATGGGGAAAGGTACGAACAAAGCGAACGCCAGGAATAGCAATGAACAATAAACAAAGTAACGCGCTTCAGATGCGCTAGGAGGAGGTCGTTATTACCCAAACCTGGGTGTTGCCGTTGTATTATGCAAACGGTGATTTTCAATTATATTGGGGCAATGTAACCCGTCCTTTGAATACACTTCGAGCGAAAGCTTAAAACAACAGAGGTGCACTTTCACTGCACCATAAAATTGTTGCACATTCAGCATTATTACAATACTGCAGTCATCGCTATTGCCGTCACTTACAACTTGCAGCCCAACGTATGTAGCTTTTTATATCGAGAAGCATATGGATGTGTGCGCTGAGGGAAATGCATAATAAATTGATCTCTTTTTGCGTGCACCTGACCATCTGCATCAAATACGTGGAAAAACACTAAAGGATTATATCTATAGCTGAAAATATATTTGAAATCAACATGAGAGTGCGTGTTCACGCACATATTCACATATGTAGCTAGCTACGCGTACATATGCTATGTACAGGGTGGGCCATTTAGTGTTTTTTTTTTAATCATATGATAATTTGAAATCGACTGTTCTTGCCCACTAGAAGTCTTGACAGAAAATCAGTATCATATTTCTACGAAACGAAATGAATCGGGAATGTTCAAATAAGCCAATAACATAACGAAGAAATAGATTTTCAATAATTTTTGTTTTTGATTTTTAAAAACATCCCACTTATTTGGACCTCCCCGTACATGCACATGTAGTTTGCTTTTGTGTGTAATTTATCTCAATTGATTTTATTTATTATCTATATAACCTCACAGTAGCGTAAAATGTTCAGCGGCGACCCTGCCACTTATGACGATTTAGTGACACGCATTGACAATTTTTATGTTAAGGTATGTCTTGTATATAAAAGAAACCCAATGACATTTGAGGCTATCCCACGTCATTCGCTAACGGGGTTAATGAAACGTCCAGATTACACTGTACACCATAGATGGCAAATTTCTGAATTTTTTGGATTGACCAAAGTTTGTTTATATTTCGAAGTTCATTCAACTTTACAGAAACTGTCATGAGTTTTCTTCATTTTGACTTTATGCCCATATATAGTATAGTATATTGGATACTCATTTTAGTCGTTTTGCGATAAATCAAATTATTAGATCCATATACTTCCATTTGGCAGGCAAAATCGTTGACGCCTACTTGGACGTTTACTATAACTTAAAGTTCAAGTGATTACAACTATCAGAAAATGAATTCAAAGCATTATAAATATAAATATAAATGTGTATTGTTCATGCCATTTGATATCCTTTATATTCGAATTATAAACGGGATTTCGGTTTATTCATATAAAGTTTGAATTTTGTATCAGATTGTATCATGATCGAGTATATTAAATGTAAGAAAGTGCATCTCTATGGTCTGCACTTTGGCAACCCAAAGGCAATAACATTTTAGGATATACTCTTTCATTATTGTATTAGGAAATACAATTACTTAAAAACAGTCGTGTTTCAATTTACGGCACTCGTATATTTACATGGGTTATGGGTCCAAATCACGTGGTTCGGACGTAATAATATTGGACTTTACGGAGCTCCACAGAGAAATTCGTATTGATGTATATCGGAATGACTTTCTGTGATCCCTTGTCAAGTTTGGTTTGGAGACAAACCGGTTTCAGCGTTGTACCATCTTCAGTGTCATTTCTCGTTCGAACGAAAACAAGGGATGAAAATCGTGATGGAAAACTATCGATGGTTATTTCTTGTTCGCATCACTATAAACTACTCGTATATGCTAAAAACTAAGCAATATAAAATTAACGTTGAAGAAATTTCATTTGTGAGCAAAAATTTAAGTTTGAATACTCGAAATTTCTTAAAAAATAATATCGTTTGGTTTTAAAACAGTCCCCACAGTTTTAAGGTTTTGGTGTCGAAAAGTAGTCTGTATTTTGTATAGCCATATACGATTGCTTTTTGTCTTACGCAATTTATATAATGTAGATTTTTTTGGTTATAAAAATAATATCTATATTTTTCCCAGTTACGATGTTTTTTTTTGCTGACTGTTGTTATCTAAGATAGATTGGGTTTATCATTCCTCAATTGTTTAATCAAATTTGCTTCTTTATAATATGACTGTCTTATAGTTAAAAAATATACTTATATACCACCATCCAATTTTTCTCACAGCGACCTCAATCAATAAGTGACGCCGTGATTTAAAGATGACGAAAAGATCTACATTATAGAAAGTTTGGTGGCTCGTTCCAGACATTTTTTAACATTTCGTGTCTTTTTTTCACCTGCAAACAGATTTAAAGCAACACGTAAATAGCGATTGAAATTGGAAGAAAAATCAATATCGAAACTATAATAGTTTGAAAGTAATACCGTGATATCTCATATTCACATGTGAAAGCCATAAAAGCTCAACACATAAAGCAGCCGAATGTCTGAAAATAAAATGGACAACCTAATTACTTTACCTTTTTATTGTCCCATAATACCATATTTTATTTTTATAGTATACTAGGCGCTACATTCAAATGTGGAAAATGTTTAATAATTTTTGTAATTCCTATTTGATGTTTATGCAACTAGTTCAATTGTAGATATATCACAAAATTTAAGAATCACCGAGTGTATTCACTATTCAAATTTTCTGTGTTGAATTTTAATTTGTAGTTATAAGGCATGTTTGTTTCTAGAAATGCGCGGAGATTCCAAAAAAGATTCACAAAATGTCTCATTTACATTCAGTTATACACAAACTGGATGTATTCAACCCATATGCATTAACCCTTTTTAAACAGAGTTGAAGACCTTACTTGAGTTGATGTACCAAAGAACGTCGGTTACAAAGAAGTTGCATCACTTGCACCGTTCCTCTAAGATATAATCTAGTCCAATTTCACCATACCGGAACTAATTTGCTGTTTGATATTAGAATCTGTTGGTTTCTGGTGTGGAAAAATAGCATCAAGTAAGATACCTTGTGAATTGCCCAAATATAATTGCGTTTAATCATTTTTGTCATTTTAAATTTTCTAAAATAGTACATATGTATGTAAAATTTAATATTATTTGATATATATATATACAGTGGTCATACAATATAACGAACTTTTAGAATACCGAATTTTCGGTCTAACGTTTTATCTCACGAATTGAAGACTTATATAAATACAAATACAATGCTCGAATTTTGTGCTCCTTGAATTGACGACAGTAATAGTTTTAAACTTAAAATATGGTGGTGTTATAGCTAAAGAAAACAAAAACACTAAATTTAACTGCAGACGTCCACAGTATTCGGAAAGTTACTTAAACTATGAAGGTATGCGAGTACACTTCTTGCGGAGGAAGTATTTATTATAAAAGGTTACAATTCTTGGTTACTATTACTTGTGCACATATTTATTGATGCTTAATTTTGTTTTTTCTTTGCACTAGTCAAATATTTCAACCACAATAGATAACATTTACGTTTAATCTTATAAATAAGAAATTATAATTTACGAATTTATTCGATCAGTAAAACAAATCCCGGCGAATAAAAGCAAATCACGCTTTAAATAATGATACACTGCTTATCTCTGTATTTTGTTGACTTTTAAATGATATTCTCCAAAATCTCCAACTAAATAAGAAAACAGATCAGATGGTTTTTCTAAGGCAGTCAACATGGCGGAATTAGAGCGAGAAGTTGTCTGCGTACGTCACCTTTCATGTTCGCAACATGTATTATTATTAAAAAACTAAAAGTGCAAAATAATACAACACAAAATAAAAGAAACACACAAATAGATGGAATGTTACATCAAATTAGGAGTCTTCTCGTGGCACAACTTGAGTGCTTAACCAAATGCAGCAAATCATAAACGTAAGCTTTTAAAAATTTTAAATTTAAATACGAATCCAAAAACCACCTTTTCGCCGCTACTTGGATCCGCTATTTTGAATTTCTGACAATTGATGGATTCGGATTGGATTCGTAAAACAAAAACTTTTCAATACCAAGTACAATGAAAATCTCTTAACTTTTACTTTCATCGCAATATCAGGTCTTCCATTTTGAATTATTGAAATTTGATTTAGATCAGTTACCCCAAAAATAATAGGTAATTAAAAATTGAAAGTATATCGAATCCTAGGAGTTAATTCTTTTTGGCCAAAATCTTCTGACACATTGTGCACTGCGGACTTTTCAACAACATGTGAAGTAGGTGATCGATTTAGAGATGTTAAAGTTATGGACGTGTTTTGAAGAATGAATTGAAATTAGAATATCTCATGTTTGTATATATGTATGTAAATATTTATGTACATATAAACAGTTTACCTTTCCAAAACATTGAAACGAATGAAGTTTTTACTCAAGTTTGTACCCAAAGTTTTGAATTTTGAATCTCTTGCAATTTTATACAGTTGTTACAATTTTAAAATCAACATTTTTCAAACTCCGTTTACCTAGTAAATATTATGTTATACTTTTAATTCCGTTTATAGTATTGTGGTATATTAAAACGTTTTTTAAATAAAAGTTGTAGATAAATACTCCATGTATTAATTACAATATCAACTATGTTTAACTATTTGGTATTGAGAGTCCCCTCCGAAACTTCTTCAAGTTGCCTGTACAAAGTTTACAGTTAAGGATCTTGATATACGAGTAATAACTGTATTGTTAGAGGAAAGGACGGGCCTAACACTCCCTTCTCACAATAATGTTACTAGGTTTTGCAAAATTGCCTGGAAAAATGAATATATCTCATAGTCTTACTGATGCAAGATATGGATATAAATACATATGTATGCAAATATTTGTATGTATGTATTAAGGTTTATGTCTATTTAAGCAAACCTGGGTACCTGCTTAATGTGGAATGTATTGAATCATACAAGTTTATCCACCTGCAAAATATACTTGCATGATATAATGGTTGATTCCAAATAATCAATAATCGTTTCTTAATTACGCATATCACTATCTGGCTCTTATCAGTAAATTGCTAATATATACGTACATATATAAACAATATACCGACAAATTAACTAGTTTCATATTTTTCATATTTAGTTATTATCGTTGGTGCTTACAGCGATGAGGCACTTTTTGTTCGCATTTTTGCTTGTCGGCTCGGCATTTGCGTCGCCGTTAAAGCTGCAGCCAGAAACTCGAATTGTGGGTGGCGAAGAAGCAACTAGCTCGCAATTGACTTCATATCTCGTCTCGCTTAGTGTGTCGTCACTTGCCTATGGACATATCTGCGCTGGCGCCATCATCGCAAACGAATGGGTGTTGACCGCAGCCCACTGTTTGGATGAATTGAAAGAATTAAATACAGAAATAGTCGGTCTGCCAATCTACGCCGGCCTAAAGGATCGTTCCAATATAGCAAGTGCACAAGTTCGCAATATCAATTTTGCTTTTTCCCACAAGCAATTTAATGGGAGCGAGAGCTCTCCTGATATAGCGCTGCTACGCGTCTCACCAGCTTTCGAATTTAACGACAATGTGAATTCAATTACTTTGCCAACTCTGGAGGAGGATTATAGTAATAAGACTACAGTTACCTACGGATGGGGTTTGACAGATCCCGAAGGACAGGAATATGTAAAAAAGTTGCAGTTTGCCCAGACCCAAGTGGTGTCTTTGGACGAGTGTCGTGAGGAGTTGCCATTGGATGCCCCTCTGGGACCTAATCAAATTTGCGCAAAAACCTCATCTTGCTTTGGAGATGGTGGTAGTCCGTTGGTATACGAAAGCAATGGAGGATCTGAGCTGGTTGGGATTACCTCATGGGGATACTTGCCATGCGGTTACAATGAACGTCCAACAGCTTACACAGCCATCTCATCCTATGTCAAATGGATTGCAGACGTGCAGTGGGCGTACGACATTTTATATTAATTAACGATTTTGCTATGGTACACAAAATATATATTGTAGTCATTTGGAAAAGTATCTTATGTCGATTATGCTAGTTTGGAGAAATAGACAATTTGTTTAATTTTTATGTTGGTTTGTTGCAGCAGAAGAAAATAGCATTGCTATTAATGCTAGTTAAAAGCATGGATAATATTTAAAAAAAAGATGTGTGAAATCTGTTTCATATGAAGCTTCTTTTTACTTAAACTGAACTTTGAAATAAAGAGTGCGAATTGGGCAGTAAGTAAACTTAAGTTGTTTTATTTTGATAATTATAAGATCCGAATGTATATGTGCACATACATTATTTTGTCGAATGCAATATTTTTTTTTAAATACTTAAGCTGAAAAGTAAACTCTAATAACTTTACTGACAAATATAATTTTCCAAAATGAGTTAAGCTACCCTTGCATATGGCCACAGATAGATTGTATGTACGGAATGCAAGCAATAAAAAATGTGAAATATTATCAGTTAAACTTTAAACTGTAATATCGAAGACGCACTAAAAATTCATAGATTAAAAGCTTTGAAATGGAGTGCAAACCATAAATGTTTTAATGCTTTCGGCAATATGTTTAGTATTTGCTAAAGGAAATCCTTATCTAAGTACCTAAAACAGTTTATATCTAGAAGCATTTGATTTTATAGGTATATATTATTATGATAAGCGTCAAATAAACAGTTTAGTCGAAATTATATATACATTCTAAATGAACGAATGAGTCGTTTACAGGTTGTTTGCAAGCGATCAACCACGAATTTAGAGTATTCATAAATAGAATTTATGGATAAGTTTTCTTGCTGTTTTGTTAGAAAATCCAAAAATTTTATTTTGCTCCCGCTGTTTTATTTTTTTGTTTCGGATTGAAAATAAGCAGGGGTATATAAGTAATATATTTTCGTATTGTGTATATACGTACAATATTCAATCATCAACTGCAGCCAACCAGAAAATAATTTTAGAATCGCAAGAAAGCTTCTTTCTTTTTTCACTCTAGAATTTATTATCTTATTATGGACACATCATCTCCTTAAGGGGTTTAGTAAGCGAGAGATAATTATAAATTCTTCCAGATTTACTTTATCAGCAAAACGCAAAAGACGTTATATTGCATAGCAATTACTCCTACCAAAACTCGTGCTTTCTTTTGTTTAATAAATAAATATAAGATGGCATAAATATTTTAATGACTATTGCATACATGAAAGCGACCACCGTAGCCGAGCATGTCGCGGGGGAATGCTATCATATCTTGGCCGAGATTGGCACGTAATATCAGATAAAAATAATAGAAAATATTAAATATTTTTCTAACAGCTTCTACAACTTTTACGAAAATTTTGTGTAATCATTAATTGGAGTATACATATTGTATATACATATATACATGCTGTATTAATTGCGGTTCCCCTTTTTGTCACAGTAGGTATGTATTACCTCTGGGGGTTTCACCAATTTTCACACTGTTGGTAAAATAGTCTGCTATCTAATTTCTAACTCTTCTTTCTATCTACTATATGCGCTTATATATATACAGTTATTGACAATATAATAGAATCAAGCTTTCTCTCCATATATATTTGCCAAAAACAGTTATTAAAAACATTTATCAACCAAATCAAGAATCTTAAAGTAGACAGTCGTGAAATTCAATTGACAAAAAAATATGTTTTCCCGAATCCAAAATAGCGGTCCGAATCCATACCACAAGAAACATCTCCATATCATTACATTCCCTCCACTATGCTTGAATGTTTTTTTTTGTGTACCTGGGATTTATTTCTACATTTTTCGGTCGTCGGATCGAGACCTTACCATCATTGTCCACCATATTTACTTTAGACTCGTCAGACCATAAAATATTTCGCCACTTTTTGGAATTTTTTTTGTTGTTGTGTCGTCGCTGTCATTGGCTCATCTCTACAAGACGGCGGACAACAGATCTTGAGATATTTCCACGGTTATTTCCTTCTGGGTGACTGCAGCCGATTTAAAAGGGTCGCGCTTCGATAGCCTCTCGTACTCTGGCGTCGTTTTTCGCGGTAGACCTCTCAGTTCGTATTCTTTTTAAGGCGAAAGAGCAGTAAACATAATTTTTTGTGATCTGTTAATAATTTTTTTAATTTCCCTTTGCGTAAAACCATTTTTTTGCAAATTTTGTATGTGTTTACGTTCCTCTGCCGTTCAGTGCTTTCCGCAACAAATTTCTTCTAAATTAAAGCGAATTTCACTAAATGCGACAATTTATACGACAACGTATACTTACAAAACAATTTACACACCAAACATCACTTTTATTGATTTTGTGCTTTTTTGCTTCTATTATATTGTCACTATAGTAAAAGCCCACCGCTGCAAGTTTTAAGTAAAAAAGTAACAGTAAAACGAAAACGGGTTTCCATTATTACGTTTTAAACGACAAATATTGTACAGATTCGATTACAGGCAAAAGTTATCGGAAATATAATAGCAAAGAAAAAGAACCGCTGATTGTTTCGCAGCAACCGATTTGATTCCATTTCATTGTCCGTAATTGTATGTTATTTATCATAGTTTTTGTCGAGCTCATCCACATGTTGCACAAATTTGTCACGTGTAACATCCAACGGTGAGATTTTGCTCTACGTGCACTGGAGTCACTGCTCCAAACATCGATACTAATACGGAGTATTTATCCCAATAGGTATTCAAATACCTTTGAACATAATTTTGTAAAGTTTATTGCCAGTTTGTCAGTGCAAGTTTTACTCTGCCGTATGCCGCTTTTCAGTCAACTTGAAACTTAATTTAAATCGCCAATCCGGCAGAGTTCAACTGAGTTTGTATGGATTTGAAATATATCTCAATCCTAAGTGTAGTAGGGATGGAACATGAATTGAAGTGTTTCGTGCGTTTCTGAGTCCATATTTATGTATGTACGTGCATGAGAAATTTATGTATGTATGCGCATATATTTGCATATTTAGGTATTTAAACGTCGATAGCAACTGGGCCGTAGATTATTCTTCTCTACAGGCATTTAAAGCCAATGACTTCTCGTAGAATGGGTTAAATGCTTTACAAATGATGATTTTAAATGAGATAATCTATATACATACGTATGTACTTACATACTTAGATATGTATGTATGTACATATATAAGGCGTCAATAACCAACGGAACTGAATAATTCATACGATTTGAAAATGGTAATTGAAAAGAGAACACTTCGGTGGACACCAAACCAAATGCAAATCATCTTTGTTTTCGCAAATATGTATACATACATACGTATGTATATCTTTGTATCTATGTATGTGCTAAGTGTCGTTTTTCCACTTGCATGAAATTCGTTTTCTATTCACACCAAATATTTTTTTTTTGTCGAGCATTAGCATCATAATAATTAACTTCATACTCTTTAATTTAATTCTAGGATTCAGGCACTGGGACACCAGTCACTATGCGTGTAGATCCCAAAGGATTCTACTTATATTGGATTGACCAAAACAACGAGATGGATATACTTGACATAGCGACGATACGTGACACTCGTACGGGACCATTTGCCAAAAAACCGAAGGTGAGTACTACTCGTATAATTTATGTACATACGTATAGATTATGTGTGTGTGTGTGTAGGTATTAATGTGTATACTGCATAGAACAATTTTTTTTTTAGTGAAATCAACATCTTTTAATAGCATTTTGATAGGCACTCCATGCCAATTAAGTTGAATAAATATAATAGAAAATTAATTATCTGCCAGATTGATTAGATTACCCACAAAAAATAAATGCAACGAAAAACCCGAAAAAAGGGTAGCTGTAATAGCCATTTTTAATGAAATAGCCAAAGAATACTTTTAATTTAAAGGAAGCAAAGGCAATAACAATTAGGTTAGTGAAGGCAGACAACCAAAGCAATTTAACGGAGTGAAAAAGGGAGGTAGCCATCAAAAATTACTAGTAGCTTTCAAGAACAAAGAAATATAGACACATTTGTTTGTGGGGGGTTTACGGCCTCTAAAACCTAGCTTCAAATCAATTGTTATTACTAGTACGCCTACTCCTAATTACAAACCATTTGGTTGACCTCGATATACCCTATGCTGTCGTGACCGGAGCGTAGAGACATGGGTAACTACTAAATATTCTTATCGGAGAAGGGTTACATCTAAGTTACAACACGAAACGAGTTGCCTTCAGTCAGCAAATTAAATTGAATTAAGTTAAGTAAATTACTGCAATTTGGGAATCAATCAAATTGGTTTTAAGAATGCTTCTTGCCTAAACTACATGCATGAGAATTGCCATTTGTTTGAAAAGTGAAATTAAATTTGAACTCTCCTAAAATTTGTTGTGTACGTCTTGATGTTATAATACAAGTGAAGGGACCTACAATTTCATGCCGACTCCGAATGACGAATGTTTTTTGTGAGAAGTGTTTTTCACACCAAGATTTACCATTGCTTGCTGAGGGGGGAATGCTACTGGAAAAAACCTTCGCATTAATTTTGATGTAACTTGCCCCGGCCAGGATTTGAACCTGGCAAACACCGAATGAAGCGCGCACACGCTACGCACTCGGCTACGGCGTCTAATATATAAATATTATTATTATATACATATATTTATAAATGGAATAAAAAATGTTTAGATAACCTCACCCACCCTCATATAATTTACCTCAAAACATAAAAATGCTTTATTTAATTAGAAGTAGAAGGTAATTTACTCAAATTCGATAAACAGAATTGGATTGCAGAGCGCCAGATGTGAGTTACAAAAGTTGTGAAAATGGGTGTGGCACCGCCTATTCTAAACCATAATAAAAAATGACAAACAGATATCATTGAAGAGGAAGTTATAATAAAATAATGGTAACAATCTTACCTATAATCATTGTAATATATAAATGCAAATTAATTTTTTTAAGCTTTTCTGATATCTATTCTATTCAGTACCTGAGCGAGATCATTCATAGAAATATAAAACGGCTTGACTGATTCCATTCTTGATTTCCATGCAATTCTGAGCTTTAGCTAGATTTTGAAGTAGATCAGCATATCACGAAAGCGCCAAGTGCAGCTACATAAGTCCATTTTCATTTTGTTCTCCCAACGCATAGAACGTTTTCATCTGCCACCATTAATGGGTGCCACGAGAAATTTAATTTTTTTAATCCAATAAGAAAATTTGTCAAAAAGAAATAAAGGAAGTTGTTTTAGTGTTTTGTTTTATTCAATGCCTGCTATCGCTTGACTATCATCTCTGCCAAACAAATAACAGATTTGACGTAATTTTTGCCTTTCTATATTTTGTGTTTTATTTATATCAAATTGCATGAATTTCCTAATTGCCAAAAATACAAAATTTACAATTAGCAAGACCAAAAAGCGCAAGTCGTTTGAATTAAGCCGTGAATTACCTTAACTTAAAAATATATTCCTTTAATTTAAAAAGCAAAATTAATTCTAAGTCTTTTTGGTTGAACAAAGTCAAAACACGTTTAAACAAAATGTGCAGACTTAAAAAATATTTCGATTACATTGTTTTGTCTTCTATTAAAGTTACCGTGGATTTACAGCGACTTTTAAACAACGACAGTTTGAGTTTGTTTTTAATTTTAATAAGTTAGTAAAAACCGGGTTTTCAGATATAAATCCCGGTGCATTCGAACGATAAAAATGCGGTACTCACATGCAGTGTGTTGCCAATAAGTGGTACATTTATAAGACCTCAAAAAACTTAAAGTGCAGGCATTCCCATTATTTATGGAATACGAGTTGCAAAAGAACACTGGGTAGGATAAGGAATAGCATGAAAGCAACAACACTAACTCGGAAAACTGATATCCGACCTGACAGGGGCAGCGAAACGTCCTGAGCCCGGGTGGGCAGGTCTGCTGGTGGTAAGAGGTGAAGGGATTGAGTCCATGGCCGTAGAAAGATATACGTCGTGTGTGGAGCACTCCCCACACCAAATCACACCGTGTGTGTATTTAGGATCCAAATGATTTAATTAAATTTTGTACGCAAATGGCCGTGTGCGTGTAGCAATGAGGTGGTTGACGTGGTTAATATAAGTTCGAAAAATACAAGAGAAAAATTGAAAGGAGGGGAGATGGTTGTAAGAGAAAAGTGTGAGGTCCCCAAACCACTAAAAGCTGTTTCTACGGCCCTGATTGGGTCGTCGGTGAATTAAGAAGGTCAACGGGTTCCGGGAAAAGAACTTATTCTTCTTCGTATAATAAGTTAATTGTTCATAAATAACGCATGAAAATAAATATTTGGAAACTTTTTCATTTCTACAGTGATAATACAGCCATTCGTTTAGAATTCAAAGAAATGAATTCACTCATAAGGATTTCTAGATCTAACTTATCAACTGCATCCTAGACTTTTATGAATTTTCGCTGATTCAGTGTTAAATCTACTTGTGAGGGAGTAATATTCTTCGGAAATAATCCTCAGGTGTTGTAAATGTATGATTCTTAACGTTGCTGTCATTTACTCGTTTGGAAATTTTGCGTGCCAAACAAGTTCTTCAACTCCGAATTCTTCAGTATACCTTATACTATTTAGCCAAATTTACTGAAACGTAAGAGTCACGGGAAGGCTCTAGTGTATAGGTAGCAGCATCTGTTTTCGAATCAACTAAGCAAAGCTCCGACTTTTGAAGACCTTTGTTGAGTATTTCGATTCGATCAATCATCGCAATCAGCATAAACAATAATGAAAATGACTCCATGCGCTCTAAATTTTTTTTCTGCTCGAATTTCCAGGTGGGTATTTACCTACTATGGGAAATTTCAGGTGGGTAATACTACCCACCATACCCACATCTTCCGCTGCCGCTGCGACCTGAGATATAGTGTTGGGAAGTGAAAAAATTGCGCTATTGTGAATGAGCCGGATGAAAATACATGAGATATTTCAGTTTTATACCTAATTCGCTTTTATTTGCATAGTATATTTAAATAAATAACTACGTCAACGTATTTGTTTGCACCACTATTTTCCGTTCCTAATACACAACTAGTTAAAATTGTATTATGAAAACACGGGAAACTGAGCCACCTTAATGTTTATGAATGAACTTTGCAATAATATGCGCCAGTGAGCACAGACAAGCAATTTCGCAGATTCCGCACTGTTTTAACTCGGGCCACTCACATTTGTTGTAAATCATTTAATGAGAATCCTGGCCAAGCTTATATGTACATACATATGTACAATATGTAGGCAAATTTGTTTCTGCATGTGTACAGTAAGTTCTTATGTCGAGAAATATATTTTTCTGTTGCTTTTGTAGGCATTGTTATGGTATCTATTGTTGCGTGTCAGCTTGTTACTTGCCTCAATCCATATCCATGTGAGAGTAAATCCGTTTGTTCCGCCTGTTTGCGGATTCCTCAAGCGGCTGATATACCCTGAACAACATACATACATAATTATACATAAGTATATACATAAGTACATACGTACGTGCATATGGCTTGGAGATTAGCCATTCCACACCACAATGGTTCGCGTCATTAGTATCAATTCGCGGTAAAAATATTAAATGGAATAACGCACAGCTATGCACACACTGTGACTAGGTTTTTCTTTGTTTTAGTTCTTTACCAACGTGTTATGGCAAAATGTACAAACAATCAGCATATATTGCCCATACAAAAACGGAATAAACACAGAAGAATATTGGAGGAAAATTCTTTCCTTTTCATATGTATAAACTTTAAACTATCACGTATTTGCAAGTGTTTATATACATTTGAGTGTGCGCGGGAATTTATAAATACTCGTATACTTGCACGTATGCAATATGTGTTGGTAAATGACTAGATGTTGACCTCTTTAGATTCCAACTACATATGTATATACTAAACTTTTTAGCTTCCTTTTTCCCGCTAGCAGCAACCATAAAAAGCGCATTCATTTGGTTGTCGGGTTTTGCTACGTGGCAGATATCTTGTTATACACAAGTACATTAGCGTGTCAAGAATCTCCTGTGGCAAACCCCTAATTTTATTGAATATCAAAAAAAAAAAAACAGATGAGTTGTGCAAAATTGTAGAATGGTCGGACAAGTTTTAGGCGACCCTCATCGACCGTGAAGTTTTCACATGTATTTTGTTGGTGCGTATATGCAACATACATATGTATAATTCAGTATAATATAAAAACGATTTATTTTCAGTATTTTCTTACATTATGTCAGATTAACTACGGTTTATATAAAAAAATATTTTTACTAAAACGCTATTATCTTAACTTTTTTACGACATTATCAAGGGAAATATGTAACTGGCTGTGAAAAGATAAGTTTTACCATATCAACACGATTTTGTCACTGGCCAGGCGAGAGATTAAAAATTTACCATATTTAGTGAATATTGTACTACTGCATTTTCAGAAGAGAATCAAGTTGACTGTATCTTTACAGACTTTTCGAAGGCGTTTGATGAAGTGTCACATAAAATTCGAATTCATAAACTTGCGACTCTCCGATCTCACTCTATTTTTTTTTTGACTTAGTTACAACCCTACGGAGGTTATATAGTTTATCATATCTTCTGTTGCTCCTCAGGGAAGTATTTTAGATCTCCTGCTTTCTGTTCTATTCATAAATGACAAATGTGGCTACTTTTCATTCGCAAATAGTTTAAAAATGATACCGGCGATAATTAATTCTCGGTAGTCCTTAAATATAAAATATCCTCTTCTTAATCCGTTGGAGAAATTAAAGATTAAAGCGAAATTTTTGATAACTATATTATTACTAAAACGTATTCTACTTACGCTGGGCTTTTTGTGTAGGAACTACACAAATTTGTCAGGGTATTATATACATTATATTATTTAAACTATTGTTTGTTTATTGGAATATGCCGAGCTCGTATGTATGCCTCATTACCAGGTGTTTTTGAAACTATCCCTGCTATCCCTTCTATTTAAAAATATCCAAAATTAATCTTGCAATTCTCACATTGTTCGTTCATGTCGGGATTTAAATAAGATCTCGAACTATTTCTTATTTCAGTCCTTAGTATCAAAATTAAGTTTCTTTGCACTTTTGAATTCAGTAGTTTAAGTTGCACAATCGCCTTAGTCTACCATGTTCACTTTAGTCATAAGTAATCAGTAGTTGATTTATGTATGTATGTAAGTAAATAAAGTAAATGAACACATTTTTATAATTAATTAGTTGATGCATTAGCATAAAATCATAAAAAGGTGATTGAATTGCTAATGGTGCCATATGCCACTCCTTCTTTGGTGAATATGCTGCCAAAAACATTCGTTCAACAAATGTTCGTCATATGCCACCCTTGGAGGATATTCTTATATTGACAATTATTCATAACTAGTAGGTATAAAATTTTCATGACACGAGGAGATTGAACCATTTTTATCCACATAAATAAGTAACTCTTATCAGTTCCATACTTTCACGCGTTGAGTAATGTGTGGTGATGAGCTCACACTCTTTATGTAATAGATTCTCGTTTAAAAAGTCAATGGCGTTTTGTTTTTAAACTTAAAGATAATAATAATAATAATAATAATAATAATAATAATAATAATAATAATAAATAATAACAATTTGGCCGTTAACATCGGACAGCTCGATGTTTAGCCGATCTTCCCATACAACTTGGGGTGTCCGTCTTGAGATAGTAACAAAAGTTAAGGGACCCCTGTTATTAGAAAAGAGCTGTGCCTGGGTCACTCCGGATGATAGCACGCACACTTTAGACATTTGGCTATAGCGGCCACTGATTTTCAATTCTAAATACATACTGTATAATTACAAATCGCGTAACAACTGAACCGGAATTTCGATAAAAATATTATTCAGACCTTCTAAAACGCTAGTTGTGATATGAAAAAGGCACTCGAATTTAAACCCTCTATAAAGCAGCGCATGTATGTACATATGTATTTATGTCTTATTATATTCATTTGCTACTTCAGAAGGATGTTAATATTCGTGTATTTGTATTCACTGCTAAAGGAAGACAAAATAAAAGGCTGGTTCGTCTTTTAACTTCGCTATCGCTTTTCAAGTTTATTTTTTTCGTAAATGAATATGCCAGTTTTATCTCTACCAACGTTGTCATTGTTTGGCAGAAATGAAACCGCATGCACATTTACTGCTGTCCTTTCAAATAACCTTTTACGACACTAATGTCCTTCGAAGACAAACAAGAACTGTGCACGGGAGACCGAACACAATCATTGTAGTTGTATCTGCAATTGCCTAAGTATAAATAAATAATGCAAAAGGAGTGGCAGATATTCATTTTAAAATCAACATTTTTCTTTTAGAAAATATATGTATATTTAGTTAGATTTGCTCTTCACAACCTCTGTGTTATTAAAACGATTCTTACATTCACGTTCTAATGCTTTTTGTATTCTCAATTGAAATTTTGCAATTTTGTAACAACTTAAAGGTGCACGGGATTGGCGGAGTGTGATTAGAAAAGTTTGATTTACAATTCCTTTTATTGAAATGCAGTTGGCCGTCATTGAACTCGACTTCGCTTGTACTCAGCATAATGAAACGGAAATGGAAGCAACTAAAAAATAATAAAAACGTTTTTCCATAACTGTTGACCATTAGAAGGTCAATATTAAACGTTAATTACACTTCTCAAAATGAACGAAAATGCCAGATAGAAGGAGCTAGCAACGCTCTGAAATCAAATTAAAGTACCAAACTTTTCTGTTATATTTGGCTAATTTTTGCACGATTTTCCAATTTTCAATGAATTCGGTTGTGTTTGTTCAAAAGTGGTGTCTCAAAATTTATTTCAAAACATTCATGTCGAACGAAATGCTTGACAGTTTCAGAGCAAACCGTTGTAAGCACACTGTTTCTAAATTTTTTCTTGATTTGATCTACATCTTGATAATTTTGTGTGCAAATTTTCTGTTTGATTTAGTCATCAATAAAATCCCAGATATCTTGAAGGGTATGGCCATGGCTTATTCGCGTAATTTGGGTTCTTTGGTTTAGTCTGAAAAAAAAACTTATAAATAATTTAAAATACAGTGATACAACAAATAATTTCCACTTGTTGTATAACTAGTAAGAAAATATCGTAATTTTATCTAATAATGACTACACTACTTTTCAAAGTATTCGCCATGATTATTTACATACATCTACAATCGCAATTCGTTAAAGTATCACCCCGAAAGTGGTATCCCCAAAATATGTGATTTGAACTTATTACCCATGAATTCGATTTATGTACATATTCAATGCTCAAAACGTTACTGTTTGAGCTGATGATAATGAGAGCTTCAATTTTCGTGGAATTTCCGTTTTCTGCAATTGGTTTTCCTTATTTTTTCGAATACTTCTGGCAAACAAAGGCTGTTGAATATTTACCATTCTACATATGTATATTGCTCGAATACAACGGCGGCCACATTGTTTCTTTGTTTTTGGAGTCTACTTAGTTGAAAACAATGTCCCGCAGTCACAATAAACATTAAGCCAATTCTGAAGTTCGTAGCATGTTTTTGGCACAATTTTTAATGGGATATTTGCTCAACAAAGACAAAATTAATAGTAAAATTAATTTCGACGTTTTTTTTTTGCTAATATAGTGTTTGTGTAGGTGTCAATTTAATATAAATCAATATAAATATAATGCAAGTACGTATTTTCTGAATACTAGGACTCGTGCTATATCGGTTTTTGAGCCAAGTTGTCACAAAGTGAACGGCTACGTTTATATTCATATAAAAATAGAAATTTAAAACAAATTAAGTTAAAAAAATGTTTTTTTTTTAAAGAGGTTATAAGTTATTGTCTACGAAACACCACTAGAATTGTTATTTTCAATTTTTTATTATAAGTACAAATGAAAATAGCCCAATTGCACAAAAAATGCTTTAATAATTAGAGCGTCTTCAAATCATAATAGAGATCTTCGCACTGGGATCATTACTTTGATATTTGAGAGTTTTATATGTATTTTTCTTCTTTTTTTTTTGAAATCTAACGAAAGCACCAAATAAGTGTCAAGGTTGCTAGCTCGGCACTTTGACTGGCAACAGGCAAAATGGTAAATGGCTGTTTATCACTTGTGTTTTGTTGGTAGATTAACGAAAACTGTGTGAAATCCCTTACCTTATGTATTCCCTCAATTTTACGATTCACACTTTAATAAAATATTGACTTTACGCTAAAAATATGAACTTGTTTCCCATATTGTAGTGGGAAAAATGTGTAAGAAGAAATCGCAAATTTTTCCCAAGGCTATTAACAATGTGATAGCAAAACCCATCGTTTGGTGACATTTTTACAGGCATGCCTGAGGATTATTTTACCGATGGCATGAAAAGTTACTGGAACTGTTCTTGCTGGGAAATATTTAATTACATGTCTATGTATGTATGTATATTCAAAGGGTGAGAAGTGTGCTAGTTTTGATCTACATTCCAAACTATGATTCGGCTCCACGTCTCTGTTAGTTAGACTGAGTTTAAAATGGTAATCCATGTTGATACTCGTATACCATGAATGGCGGCCACCGTAGCCGAGTATGTAGCGTGTGCGCGCTTCATTCGGTGGGTTCCTGGTTCAAATTCTGGCCGGGGTAAGTAACATAAAAAATTATAGAAAAAGTTTTTCCTAATAGCGGTCGCCCCTCCGCAGGCAATGGTAAACCTACGAATGTTTTTCTGCCATGAAAAAACTTCTCACAAAAAAATATTCGCCGTTCGGAGTCGGCATAAAACACTAGGCCCCTCAATTTGTGTTACAACATCAAAATGCACACCACAAATTGTAGGAGAAGTTCGGCCAAAATGTCTTAAGCGGTTATAGCGCCAATTAAATAAAATTAGAAAGAAATGCCAGGTATGTCGTTAATTTCGTGCGAAAGTGATTTCTTATTACACGCCCGGTCTATGGGCCTTTTTCCGATAGGAGTAAAAACAAAAACCAAAAACACTTCCTTCATGTGCAAATATATGTACATCCAATAAACGTTGAAAGGCTTGCATGAAGTAAGCAACACGACAACTTTTCACGGCAATGTGCCACGTTTCTTATTGTAAATTTCAAAATTGGCTGTCTTAGCTAAAACAGTAAAAGTTCGAGCTTCTAATGGAAAATACTCACCTGGGTATTTTTCCATTTGCATGCTTGGTATCCATAATTCAATTTAGGCCACGAAGCATACCAAAGTAATTACATAAAAGACAACAAATCGATTAATTGAGTGCTAGTGCCGATATTTCAAGTAAAGCTATTCAGGAAATGTTTCGTGCATGACGCACGTAATTATATACATAAATAAATTTATACCAATGACTATTGATGTATGTACATATGTATTTACATGCATACATATCCATACGTATGTACATACTCACACACGAATTCGCAATTTGTAATACATTAATAAATGCGGCAATTACTTTACGCATATAGTACAAAAACATGTGGGATCACCTTAAATTTTTTGACTGGCTTGCCAGGGAAGGGAATTAAGGAGAGTATAATTTTTTATATAATTTCCTATAAAAAAAATACATAGTTGATTTTATCGAAAATGTACAACATCATAAAATAAATATTGTTTCTTCTAATGCTTTAAGAATACCATAGCTACATACTTACTAAATTTTCTGGCCCAAAGCACTATCTTAAGCGCTACCAATTAAATCAATTTTATTTTATTTCCATTACATACAATCATGTACTTTGTTTTGGCATTTTTCTCGCTTAACATATAAAACGTGAATAAATTCTCCAGCTGGCGCGAGTGTCCAGATACATTTGAGAACCGACATTTATGAGCCGATTTCACTAATATAGAAAATATAGATTAGATTACTTGCCCGGAGATAAATAACCCTTCAAAAAAAATGAAAAAAAAAAAAATAATAATATTAAATATATACCACTCCCTTTTTCCCTAAATAAATTCTTAATACCATATTTCAGCGAAGTTGCTATAATATTTAATAAATTCAAAAAAATGTATTTGCATCTTTTTGTAAATTAGTATTATATGAGATGTGGGCGTGACCTTTTATCTGATTATGCTTAAAGAGTTGAAATGCAAAGTGGAAGAGTTTAAAAATAGTTGCGGAGATATAGTGTTTTAAAGTGGGCAGCGCCACTCCCATTTGCCAAAATACTGGTTTTTCCACATTTCTCTCTCTAATTAATTTGCACCAAGTTGGTACATTATTTATTGCTTTACTCGTATCGAGTTTTCCGACTTTTTATAAATTTCCGTTATATTAGAGATGCACGTAGTTTCTTCTCAATTTCTAAATTTTTCGAAATTGTCTCAGCTGAAATCCAAAGTGTGCACCAAATTTGATAGAGTTTGATCAAGTAGTTGTTTGAGAAAAACGTACTTATATTATGGCTCTAAAGTGAGCGGTGCCACTCCAATTTGGCTAAATGATTTTATTTATTTCTTCAACCCAATTCTATCTATCAAATTATATTATATAGCTACGAAATATAGATTGTTTTGTGGGCGTACACGTTATCCGATTGAAGTTATTTTGAATAACTTGGGGCAATGCCAAAAAATGTACTAAATTTCAGAGGTACTCGTCGAAAGCCGGAATAATGTTGCTGCATTTTGTTTGCTGATGCTGTAAGTACTGCAGAAGCAATTCAATTGCATTTTAAAGCGGAGATATGTATACACATTTTTTGTTTGGTTTTAGGTACTAAGGTTGCTTCTATTCAAAAATTAAACAGTCAAAAGAGGCCCGTTTTCTAAGGTTTGGATTTACAAATATTCTAGATCCTTTGCAAATTAATTTGCTTTCGAACTTGAAAATTATGTTTCTTTTCTTGTCCCAAAACCAAAAGCTCATATTGTATTTGCTCAATCCCTGCCTCGAGAACTCGTTATGGTTTTATCATTTCCTTATAATAGGATTTTTTTCTTATAAATTCTTTTTAGAATGTCGTTCGGAAATCATATTACGGTGGTTTGTGGAAATCAATAGATCAATTAGTAACTTTAAAATGATTTGCTAAAATTTCATATACAGGATTGTTGAAAAAAGCAATATTGATAACTTGTTGTTTTTTTTTTGTTGAAATGGGAGTGGCAGCGTCCACTTTAGAGCAAAAAAGTATAAAGCCGAAGCTAGTTTATCAAACTCAACCGCATTTAGTAAATATTTTGAAAATTTAAACACAAATGCGATCAGAGAAATATTTCTGCAATGAAACTCTAAATACGTTTACGAAAGGTTTATTGTTAAGGTAACTCATTTATTGCTCTAACAGCGAAATTTTTGGGCAATAAAATTGCGTTTATAACTGTATATATTGCCTTAAAATTTATCTATACAGTTGCCGATAAAACTATCGTTTCTCCTACTAAATTGGTTATAATAAACTGAGTACTCGTATCTGTCCAAGAACATAGTCATAATATTCAAATTATAATCAATTTAGTTAAAAGTTGATTTCTATTTCTGGCAGATATTTTATATACATATGTTAAACAGCTGACGAAATTTAATTGGCAAGTTTATTTTCAATATATTTTGACATCGTATTCTATATTTAATTTTAATAAGATCAAATCAGCTATTTTATTTTATATAAATAAGTCCATTTCCAAAAGTTATACAAAGAGGCCTAATTCTGGTTGTAAAAATCTCAAAAAATTTACTTTTATTTTTCGAAGTGAACTCACTTTTCCAAATTTGTTTATAGCGCAACTCCAAATATGAGCATTCCATTCGCTGCTTTTTTGTAAGAGTTTCTAGTGCAATATCTACATACATTTGATTGGCAAATCTAGCTTACTTAAAAAAGCACTGCGCGTATTTTTTCTGTCCTTTAATATCAATGCCACTGTGAGAGTGGAAAGTCGTTCCAGCCGTTCTGATTAATTCCTGTAGTTGAAGATCCGATTAGCAAGTGAATGCCACAATGAAATTTTTTTTTTGGTTCCTGTAGTAAATCGCCGACGGGTTATTTATAAAATAAATAAACAACACACTTTTCTAATTGAATCGTATAGAGCAATATAACAAAAAGGTATTTCCAAATGTTGGTTGTAAAATAAAATTCCTTTATTTGCCAAGTTTGCACTGATAGCGAAATATTTTACATATTTCTGAAAAAAATAGTTTTTATTTAAAAGCACACCAGCAAGCTTGAAGAACAAAACTTTTTCTTTGATATGTATTATACGGCGTCATGTATTATCGTATGAAATCGTTAATTTATTATACATTCATAGATCGAAAAAAAACACAAAAACGGTTGTCAATATCAAGGATAAATATTGTAAAGCAAGTATCAGTTCAAATGTAAATATGCGGAACGGCGTAATGATGCCAAACTTTTTGCTTTTCATGCGGAACAGACGGTATACGCTGGTTGTCGCTTGTTGAGTAAATTTGTAAATACATATGTTTGTGTATGTACATATGTATGTATATGTGTGTGATCAACTATATTCAACCATCGCACACGCCTCTAAAGAACTTAAATGCGGTTAAGGGTCACTCTTCATCAATGCACCAATAAATGGGAAAACGGTTGATATTATGCGATATCGATTTTTTTCATTTCAAAAAGGCCAAGGATGCCCGTCAAAGGATTTAACTTTGCATGATGTGAGAGATAAAAAGCATTGGTGGAGTGAAAAATACATTATATTAAAAAAGAAAAAAATTAATCCAGATGTTCTAATGGAATGATTTAATTTTATGCAGTTTTTCGTTATTATCATTTAAACGTAATATGAATATATGCATATATATCAAGCCCTAACCGCAAAAAAAACGTATGAGACATTTTGTTTCAAAAGTTTCTTTTTATGCAGAAACAGAACAACTGTAACATTTCCAGAATTAAATAAAATAAGAACACTTTGACTTCGGTGAGCGGTAGGTAGCAATTGTTAAATTGTAAATCCACATGTTCTTTTGGACGTACATACATATGTAATTATTTAGACGGCAGCCCGACATCTTGGCTACAGGTCTGCAATTGTCTACAACAATTGTCGTTAATACATTTTACGTCATTAAATCAAAAATTCATAAAGTATGTAATTATTATCCATGTAATAATAATTGATAATTTGAAATACATAAATACATTTATCGCGTTGTCATCGTTATTTAGAATTTCGAAGCGGAGAAAATGGATTTTTATGGAACATGTTTGGTTTGTATAGCATTTCCAAGCCCTATTAATAAACAAAACAATAGCGAAAGTCTTTTACTCTGTATCTAAATATAAAGTCTGAATATGAAAAGACTGAATCGTGTTTGGGACATGCACTTACTTAAATTCAAGTATCTCTATAGTTTGCGCATAATACAAGGCCATTGATTTTCTTTTATTCTATGTTAGCAACGTTTTCTAATCGGATTGCTGGTTTTGAGCTATTCATTAATTTATCGAAAATTTTGGATAATTTAAAACAAAATTTCGTTAAAATAAATGCCTATGAATAAATGTGTTGGCTTGCGATATGATTCGTGGGCATACAAGTTGATGATTTATGAATTATAGCAACACCCGTCTTATTTTCATTGAATAATAGTTGTAGATGTTATAAGCTTACTTACTTACTTACTTAGCGCTATAACCGCTTAAGCGATTTTGGCCGAACTTCCACGACAATTTGTGGTGTGCGTCGATTCCGAACGGCGAATGTTTTTCTATTTGTGTGAAGTTTTTTCATGGTAGAAATACACTCGGAGGTTTGCCATTGCCTGCCGAAGGGCGACTGCTATTAGAAAAGACTTTTCTATAATTTTTGGATGTTACTTGGCCCGGGCTGGATTTGAACACGGAATCCACCGATTAAAGCGCGCACACGCTACACACTCGGCTATGGCGGCCGCTAGTACTTATGTACGTATGTATCGGGTGTTTTTTTTAGGGGTATAGAACTTCGAATTGAAATAAAACACAAGAAAATCGTTTTAAGGTCCATCAATTTGGCTTTATTGGGAGGATAATTTTATGCCATTAATGTTTAAATATGATTTCGGGCATGTGGCCGCCGCGGCTGGCTCGAATAAAGCCAATTCTACAGGTCCAATTTTCAACCACTTTTTCGAGCATATGGGGCCGTATGTCGGCAATAACGCCACGAATGTTGGCTTCCAATTCCCCTAACGTTTCTGGTTTGTTGGCGTAGACGAGCGACTTCACATATCCCCAAAGAAAATAATCCAATGGTGTCAAATCACACGATCTTGGTGGCCAATTTACAGGTCCATTCCGCGAAATTATGCGCTCATCGAATGTTTCCTTCAATAAATCGATTGTGACGTGCGCTGTGTGGCATGTAGCGCCGTCTTGTTGGAACCACAACTCATCCACATTCATGCCATCCAATTCGGGAACAAAATAGTCGGTTATCATGGCTCTATACCGGTCTCCATTAACGGTAACTGCCTCTCCAGCATTATTGCGGAAGAAGTATGGCCCAATGACTCCACCAGCCCATAGAGCACACCAAACAGTCAGTTTTTGTGGATGTAATGGCGTTTCAAGGGTCTCATGTGGATTCTCTTCACTCCAAATGCGGCAAATTTGCTTGTTGACGTAGCCATTCAACCAAAAATGAGCCTCATCACTGAACAAAATTTTGCGATGAAAATCAGCATCGAGATCAATCTCATTTTCGGCCCATACACCAAAATCACGACGCATTGCATGGTCTCGCGGCTTTAATTCTTGCACAAGCTGGATCTTGTAAGGTCGCAAGCCAAGATCTTTGCTCAAAATCTTCCATAAAGTTGATGGACAAAGCTCCAATTGCTGTGCACGGTGGCGAATCGATTCATTCGGGTCCTCTTCAACACTTTGCTCTACAGCGGCAATTGTTTCTTCGGTGCGCACTGTTCGACGTCTCCGCGGATGCGTATTATCACATTGAGTAAACGTAGTGCGAAAACGATCCATGGTTAACCGAATTAATTGCTCTGATGGACGATTATGTCGACCATAAAATTGACGGAGCTCGCGGTAAACTTCGCGAACTGAACCATTATTTTCGAAATAAATTTGCACGATTTGCAAGCGTTGTTCTTTTGTCAACCTGTTCATGATGAAATGGCAAACCAAACTGAACATAAATGACATTAGAGTTGCCAGATTTGACCACAAAATGCCAGTTTTATCTCTATTCGAAAAACAAACCTGTAAAAAAAACACCCGATATATTAGAGCATGCCATTTGTATGGTATAACTCTTACGGGTTACATAAAATATATTATATAAATATTGCAAATACAAAAAAAAAATCGAAATATTTCTTCATATGACTAGTAACTCCAATATTGATCTATTAAAATTATAAATGTTCTTTTTATTTATAGGATTCCAAACTACGTCAAATAGTTACTCTCGGGTCACAGGATACACTGGAGGAAAAAACAGTTACGATTTGCCACGGCGGTGATTTTGTAAATGTAACGTTTGTAAATTTTTGCTGTACCAAAAGAGAGATTGCACAGGTAAACTTAATTTAAAATTGTCTAATCTTATTCACTCAAAACTTTGTCAATTCGAAATTACAAATTATAATACTATCTCGATTGGTGAGATAAATTGAAAGGATATTCATAGAAAAAAAGATGGATTTTATGGAAATTTCATAATTTTCCCGATATAATATAAATTTTTAATTGCCTTTTTCTATATATCAGTAGTTTTGTTTTTTTGTTTGCTCTAAAATACCTTCTTTATTGTCATTCGTCGCAAAATGGTATTCTAGGATAGAGATTTTCAGTTTGTAAATACGTATATAAAAGTCGGCAGCCTTTAAGGATTTTCGAACCTTATTGATAAAATAGAAACCAATAATAGTCAAATATGAAAAAAAAACTATTGCTATATATACATAAGGATATACATTACATTACTCCTGTCGACACAAGTGAATCACATCTAGATAGGATTGTGTCTTATATGCTACCATAGCCGTATTCGTTTCGCTATCCATTAGCAAGTCGATGAAGCTCTGGTATAAATTAGCATAAAGCAAAAACACAGTTTTTGTTTTTGTTTCCAATATAATGTTCGTGCATCACAAATTAAGGAAGTGTAACGTAGGGCAAAAAATTAATGGGTAATAATAGGGAACTTAAAAAGGTTTCGGTACTAATCAATTATTGGGAATATTAGGATATTGAGTATATGTGAATGCAATATTCGTGTTTGTTGATCATTTTTTTTGCTCATAAATTCGTTCACCGTTTTTGTATCCGATTATATGAATATTAACCGAATCTTCGTAAATCCGGATATCCGGTTAATTGTCCCCAAGGAATATTAATACTACCCTGATTTTATTCTTGTCTTTGATATCTATACAAATCTAAAAACATAAACTCTTTGTGCCATATACATATATGAGTTAAAATTTTCCGTTCATTACAGTTCTCAGAGCTGTTTTGGTTTTTTATCGCTGTAAAATATAATAAACGTTTAATTTAAAGGTATGTTAATATTGGTATCTTTTTGTTTGAATTTCGCATTTTAACGCCTTACTCGGCAACAAAATCATTTTCGCTTAATTTTCACAGTTCTTTTCTCTATTCGAAGTCACATTCTTATTATAGAAGTTGTGTTTTTTGCGGAACATATCAATCAGCTGTTATCAAACAGTTTTAGCATAGAAATATAAGAGTTAGAGAAACAGACACTAGATAATACGATGAGACATACCAGAGATATTTTTCTGCAATTAATTTAATTTATATAGCACATAACATATAGATTCATTAAAATTTGAATCTTTTTCCCGCTTTTGCCATTTTACGTAATTAAATTAACTACAAATATCACTCATTATTTTACAGTTGACAAGAAAATTGGATTGTCAAATGTTAAAAAGTTTTAGTTGCTAAAAAAAACAATAGGCTACTAGCAAAACTTACTCCAACCACTGCTAAACTGTTCGAAGTGGTCGCCCATATGTTTATTTTTTGTTCCTTTGGCGCTGGGCCAGGAAACTGTCAGATTTACTTTTCATTTTCTTATATTTTGTATACTTTTTTGGCAATGTTTTTAAGCACTTTCATTTCTCCATGTAAACTAGTATGTTGTATATAATTCCAGTGAATTGACGTTAGCGATTTTACTGCAATACACTGGCTTTTGGTTAAAAGCCAAATACTCTATTTAGTGTTAAAAACGTCTATTCACAATAAAATGAGAGGAAGAAATAAACACGTTTTAATAGTGACAATAAATCACAAGTACCGCCACATTAATATCTGTTTATTTCTGTCTTTACTTAATGTTTGGTAATTCATTTAAAAATGGATTCCGTTTGTTTACTTTAATCATCCACTTCAGCGAGTTTGACGTTTCCCATATCCATTATATATAATAAATTATAAAAATAAGCACAGTAAGAGTGTAATAATCTTTTTTAGTACAATGATAACTTAAAACTAAAACGAAATAGTAAATAATAATAAAAATATATTGTATTATGTCAAACGATCACTGTCTAATAAGCAACATAAAACGAAATTTGCAAAAAGTAGATAGCGTTCATAAAAATTGCTCAATTTTTTAGAAGTATGCTTAGACAGTTTTTTGGTACGCAGTTTCAAAGCCTATTTAATTAATTTGGAAAGTGGGCGTTACCTCTTTAGAAGAAAGAACTATATTTCCGAAACTACTTGACCAAACTCCACCAAATTTTGAACACATACTGCATTCAGGCAGTAAAACCGCGCCCACCTCCCATATAATGGAAATTTAAACAAATTAAAAAATCTTTATATTTAAGTAACTATTAAAGACAATATGCTCAAATCAATTATGCAGAATGGGCTACATAAGCAATTGGAATGCAAGCATTTTGAAAATTATTGAAAACGGATAAAAACTACGCCGACCTCTCGTAACTATTAAAGAGAATTTGCTCAACCTGTAAAACTGTATGTAAAATGATATGTAGCATATATGTATGTCACCAAACTCTTCGAAATTTGGTACACTAATTGCATTTCAATTCAATAAGCAAAATTTCTAGAATTGTAAAAATCCCACAAAACCTATGCCCGTCATGCAACGGTAATTTAAAAAAATCAAAAAAAGTCGATATTTTATTAACTATTGGAGACAATTTGCTTGTCACTGCCCACTATAGATTAAACAAAGATCCCCAAAACTACATTATCAAACCCTACAAAATTCAGTATAGGTCTTGCATTTCAAGTCTGAAAGCACAATTTTGAAATTTATATAAGTCGTACAAAAACCACGCTCACTTCTAACACAAAAATTTACAAAAAAAAACCGATATTTATTAACAGTACAAGATAATTTGCTCAAATTTGATATACAAGATTGGGTTAAAAAATGAAATATATGGAATCATAAGCGTCGGCAATGACCATGGTAAATAGGTATTTATGTCGCCGAAACGTCTATGCCAAACTCTACCACACTGCATTTCTAGAAGGAAAGCACAATTTCGAAAATTATGGAAATCAGACTAAAAACGCGCCTTACCTCTCATAGAATGGTAATTTAAAACCAATCAATAAATTCAATATTTTTCTAAATTATAAGCGATTTTTTTCAAATTTTGTATAAATGATTAAATTAGGAAGAGAAATACTTAAAAAAGCTGCATTTTGGAAAATGGGTGTGGTATGTTAAAACCATACTAATTTCTTTTGTTTTTATTGAAATCAATAAACGTCATGGAAGGCTTCAAAAGGATATTATACTGGCAAACCCGGCTTGATTTAATGCGTCAATAAAGACATATTTTTCTTTAGATATTGCACACTGCTTATGGGGGTCAAATATTCTTTATATCTTGATCTAAATTCAATATGTATATATGTATATGTGAATAGTAGTTTCGTCTTAAACAATATTACTAATTTATAGGATATATACACCAACTATTGTACTTCTGCATTAAATGGTTGCGAAGTTAAAGTTAAGTTATGGGGGTCAAATATTCTTTATATCTTGATCTAAATTCAATATGTATATATGTATATGTGAATAGTAGTTTCGTCTTAAACAATTTATATTACTAATTTATAGGATATATACACCAACTATTGTACTTCTGCATTAAATGGTTGCGAAGTTAAAGTTAAGTTATGGGGGTCAAATATTCTTTATATCTTGATCTAAATTCAATATGTATATATGTATATGTGAATAGTAGTTTCGTCTTAAACAATATTACTAATTTATAGGATATATACACCAACTATTGTACTTCTGCATTAAATGGTTGCGAAGTTAAAGTTAAGTTATGGGGGTCAAATATTCTTTATATCTTGATCTAAATTCAATATGTATATATGTATATGTGAATAGTAGTTTCGTCTTAAACAATTTATATTACCAATTTATAGGATATATACACCAACTATTGTACTTCTGCATTAAATGGTTGCGAAGTTAAAAATTTGGTATTTTACTGTATAGCGATGGCACCGCATATTTGTCCAAAATGATGTACAGTTTGGTCCATAACCATATATAACCGAATTTGATCACTTTTTTCATATCGCCTATACAAAAACATAATTTATTTTTTAAAAATTGCGGAATGCTTTCACTGCATATATAATTCAGCGGCAGTTTTTGACCACTTACAACTTGAAACCTATTATACTAAAATTAAATAATCTATAAAAACTCTTCCAAGTGATTTAAAAATTTGGATGATAATTTGTTGGGTTTTCATAATTTTTTTATAGAATTGGAAACATTTATTTGCATGGTTATTGTTATAATATAAACTATATTTGTATATAAAATTAACAACAACAAAAAATGTATCATGAAAAATGTATCATGAATGTATATTGTGAAAAGGTCACCGGTCGACCGGTTTTGCTCGCCGCGAATACATTTTTTTTTAATGAAAAATATATGTAAGTTCTAATAATAATTCAATTTATAAAAATGGAGCTTGGAGCATATAGCCTGATGTTTGACCAAACTTCTTCTACAACTTGTGTACGTCTTGATTTTGTAGCACGTATAGAAGGACCTAGAATTTAACGCCGATTCCGAACAGAAATACACTATGTAATTTTCGATGTTACTTGGCCTGGTCGATGTTCGAACTCGGGACATACCGAATGAAGAAGAAATATGTAATTCCGATTAATTTTAAACTGCTTAAACGCCTTATTTTCGGGAAAAGCGTATTGCATCTGTTCGCGCATAACTTAAAATGCTTATCAAAAATGATTTAGCTAAATATTAGCTAAATAATTAAGAAATCCTATTTGAAAATTCGAAGCGAGGACGAAGTGCGCAGTGTTTAATTGTAACAATTGTAGTTTGTGTGAGTGTTAGTTATAAATGTTAAAAAAAATAAATAAAAGGATAATACCTTCCACTTGCAAAAATTTAAGAAACTAAGAAGAATACGCCTGATATAGTGTTTTATTTTAGCAACCGCTGCTTTACCCAGCAAAACATAGTTTTTAAATTCTTGTAGTTTGGGTACATCTTCTATCTAATTTCTCGTGAGTATTATGTATTTTGTATGTTGGGCCACTTATCTACAGTTCGTATTGGGCTTCATCATATATTTTTATTTATTTATTTATTTATTGCATTTCATCAATTATTATTTGCATTTATAGATTACTAGACTAAATTATTTAATAAGTACAAACATAATAGTAGGTAAGCATAATTATGAGCAGTATACATGGTGTAGCTATGCAATTAATTTATACTTAAAATTATTCATGCTTTCCGAAAATAGGTCCATCTAATCACCTAATTCGTTTTCATGCCTAAGGCATCGATTGATCAGTTCATTTAGGGAGTAGTTGGTTCTACTACGTGGTATACGAAATATATTATAGATCTCACCAGGGTAAACTGAAACAATTTAACTCTAGTAAAATGTAGCGATTAATATGGTATGTCTCTGATAAACATTATGGAACAATATTTGATCAGATTTTACAACTATGATAACCAAAGAAAACTGTGGGCTCCTTGTTGTGGTACTGATTATAGCATTAAGTCAAGAATTCGCTTTAATCATTTAAAAAGTACTAATTTTGAAGAAGATATGTTAATAACCTGCTAATAAAACATCAGCAGAACGAAAAATGATACTGAAGATGGCACAACGCCGAAACCAGTTTGTCTCCAAACCAAACTCTGACGGAAAATTGACGGAAAATTGATCCAATATATGTATATCAACTTTTCAACCTGTCGGAAAACAGAAGATCAAAAGAAAACAATAAACTCAAATAAATTGTTTTTGAGAAAGTCTGATGAGGTGATGTCGGCTAGTTTTTAAAGTGATTTTCTTGTTTAAATTCGAAAATAAAACATTAACCTTAAAAATGTGTTAAAAAGTTAAATAGTTATGAAATTAGCTAGTTTATTGCATGTACATATGTTAAAATGTAAATTCACCATTGTTTAGGAGTTTGACATTAGACGGCTGGGTCATTACTAAAAACAAGTGCGTGTTATTCAATACCTTTAACAATCAAGGAGAAAATCACTACTGGGTTTAGGCAGCTCAACTTTCAAATGAAAGGAAGAGTTAAATGAACAAAACAAAACAATAATTGGAGACTCAAATGGTTTTCCAAATTAGATAGCTTAATAGAAATATTATGGAAAATGATTAAAAACGAAATCGCAAATATGAAGAGTCATTTTTTTTAGTTTTTTGAAAATACACAAATCACTGTAAGTGTGATGTCACCGCGTTTCTATAAACCATTGGCCACCTGCACAAACCTATTTTCTTCATTCTCTATAATACGGTTGGAATGCCTAACTTTTAAATGCACTTTAAATTAAATTACGAAATGATTTAAAAAAACTAAGTATGCACCAGTAATATGCAGTAGAATACTAAATATTTAATAGTGCTACCCGAAAAAGATAGCTGTGATTTACCCTCCAGGCTATAACATCTAGCTGGTCAAAGAGCACGATAATGTAAATCTCTCTTCTGGGTTTCCGCCCAAATTGACTATGCAAGGAGCTTGTTTGGTCAAATCTGTAGCTATGGTGCTGGGATATCTCCTCAGACAGATGCAAACGGAAATCCAGTTGCAATTTCTGAAACTGGGAAGAAGCAGGTGGTCAGAGACTAAGACGACTCAGATAGCACGTGAACGCTGGTCTAAGTAGCTGATAAATAATCCAATGGTAGAATGGGCGCTAGAAAAGCATGCAATTTAGAATAGGACTTTCATATGACAAAATATGTGGCAGTTGCTAGCGAGGAAAATATATTTTAATTTCTGTGTGAATGCCCAGGTCTGACATTTTTAAGCCATCAAATCTTCGGAAAATAAATAACGAAGCCATTAGCGTATTTATGTATTGCAAAATACAGCAAAACGGCGCTACTATGAGTTATTTGAGTCTCGAGTGTTAGAACCAACCAACAAGTATCCTTAAGGACCTCTTGTTTGGGGTTTGCTCTTGTGGGCAACCAACATAATAATAATAACCTGGCGCTAACATCTTATATGTAGCTCGCTGTTTGACCGAACTTCTTCCACAATTTATGGTGTGCGTCTTAATATGTACCCGACGCGTACTCTGGCCGAGATTTGAACCTGAGTCTATCCGGGTGATATCATGCACACGCTATAGGCTTAGCTACGGTGTCACCTGATTTTAAATTCTATATACATCCTATATAATTGGAAATCACGTAATTGCCAAGAGTGGTAAGATGGAATAATTTCTTTATATTGAACTAATGTCTGAATCCCGCAAAGACTAAAACTCATTCACGACTCTCTTAGTGGTCGTATAAAATTAACTTCTGCCCCGCTGCTGTAGTCTTGGGAGAAACCTTACTGTGTGTTTCGAACTTCGAGATAAGCTTTTTTAAAATATCAACAACCATCACTTCTTACCTTAGTCGAAATTCGAACAAATAATACAAATCTATCCATGGTATAAAAAGCTTGTGCGGAGCATGCATCAGAGGATGGCTGCTGTGCCAAATATTAATGTTTTTACTAATTCCTTATTTTTGCACTAAATTGTTAATACAAAACCGTTATTTCACATTTTTAAAAAAAAAATCCGTGAATTAAGGGATGACTTATAGTTATGGCCGGGTTAGCTAGTAGGTTAAGAATATAATTCCCGGAAATGAAATAACTCTACATTAAACCCTTTGAATATTTCTCTCTAATTTCACTCATTCAATCCAACATTGTCAATATACATTTTTGATATTTGCTCTCCATTTTCAGCAATGGTGTGATGGTATTATGCGTTTGGCGTATAGTTTGGCCCGACTGAATGGCTCAGCGAATACATTTCTACAGAAAGCTCATACTAAACTCTGCCTACAAGTTGACAAAACTAGCAAGATCCCTGTAAAGAAGTGAGTTCATTTTATCTTTAATGCGTTCAATGCTTTCCATCTTCAATAGAAAGCGAAGTCAAAATCGATGTATTCCTTTTTCTATTGCTTGTTTGCATTATACAGATATTTACTTTTCATTTGTTTATACTTTTCTTTTCCTTTATTAAATGTTTGCTTTGGTTTCATTACTAGCCCACACACACATTAAAAAAATGTTTACATTTCGATTGCAGTATCATCAAAATGTTTGCTCAAAACAAGGAGGATCGGAAGCGTGTGGAGAAAGCATTAGACATGAGCGGGTTGCCGTCGGGGAAAATTGAGACGTTGTCATTACCAAAGTTTCAATTTGAGGACTTTTTTAATTTGTACAAAAACTTAGCGCAGCGCAGTGAGGTGGAAAAAATATTCGATGGCATGTAAGTACTGACGTGTTACAAATATTAATAAGTTGTAAGAAATCGAACCGGCATTTTAATACATGAAAAGATTCGCCGTTATTGTGTTAAAACACTTTTTAATAACCATTTTATTTAACGTTTAGAGAAAACTTTGAAAACTCTTTATGATAACATTTATATTCTCAATAAAACCAATCAATACTACCTACATTCGTACATATTAGCAAACAAGTTATATGTCACATTAATCCTTAACGCTTCTAAATTTATGTTTTAAACATCTCTCATGATTTTGAAAACTACTCAGTTATAAATTTTTTGGCTCTGTTTTGCTTTTAGCGTCGGCAATTCAAAACGTAAATGTATGTGCATCGCGCAACTTGTGGAATTTCTCAATAAAACTCAACGTGATCCACGGCTTAACGAGATTTTGTATCCTTATGCGAACGCAGCCAGAGCCAAGGAGATTATACAGGAATATGAGCCGAATAAATTCAACGCGCAAAAGAATCAGCTGAGTTTAGATGGATTTCTAAGGTATGTAGTATTCTTCAGTTGCACGTACTATATAAATACGACTAAGGTATTAAATTTTGGTTTGTAAATTCGTATTTAAAAGAAAAGAAAAATATATAATTCTTGTTCCCATTCTAATTCGGTTGGTAAGCATTCAGAGATTTCCACTACCTATTTCAATTTACCTTTTTCGAACAACATAGGAATCTATAAGATAGAGTCAATTCGAGTATTATGTGCTACCCATTTTTCTAGGTTAGCTTACTTAAGCGAGTTTTTCTAATTAAAAAATTCATATCTAGTACAGTTTGTATTGATATTCTTTGAGTATTTAATTAACTTATTTCCCTAAAAAGTTATTGGGTATGTATTGGTTTAGAAAAATATACTAAATGTAAAACCTATCAATGAATGCACTGACCGATTAAGATATACGGCTATACTATATAAAAGTATATGTATTTAACACGTAACTCATACGCCCCGGACACCGGCTACTTTCTGTTTTAACTGCATCCGTTAGACGGGGCGTATAGGTAACATTTTTTCATATACTGAAAAATTTCATATTTTCAACTAAATCGACCTGTATTTTTGTATATTTTTGTAACACCATGGAGATCAAATAACTTTTTACAGAAATAAGTTACTTCAATATTCAAAAAATACCAATACAAATTGTAACAGATAAGAAATTGAATATCGTAAAAACTCGCTAAAGTAACCTAACCTAAGCAAATTATTAGCACCGTATTGTATTTTTGACTGAAATATTGGAAATTTAATTTAGTGTGAAACACCATTTTGCTGAAGTGGAGCTAAATACTAACGTTGTGAGTCGGCTTTTCCTAGGTCAAATTGTTTCATAGTGTTATCTGCGCTGAAAAAGTTAATTATTTTGGCACTGGTGTTTAAATAAACCTTAAAAAGTAAAATTATTGGCAAACATTGTGGGCCTCTGTTACGACCTATGAGATTTTTTTATTTTCTGGAAACTAGATCGCCACTGTAATATGGTGTAATCCGGCATTAGTATGGTGAGCATTAGATTGTGCTGCAAAAAAAAAATAGTTTGAACCTAAGCTAAGGAGACACTCAAGAGGATACTAAAATGATATATAAGTTAAAATTAGCTTTTCAACGATATATCACACTTTCGAATCAAAATAAATAAAAGTGTTATGACGAAAACTCAAAACTCTTCTTACAAAAATTGGCTTGTGCAAGTGTTTTTTTTTTCGTACGTTTTCTGAAGCCGATTTTCGAAGTATTCCTACAATGGTGATTTGGAAATACTGACTTTATAATTTTTCATTCAGAAAAGTCCAATTAAAAATGTTATTTTGTAAACTATTGATACAGTTATAATATACTTATATATGCACTAAATCCATATATATAACTAACAATTGCTATTCTTTGTCCTGATTTTAAAAACAGCATTTTTCATATATTTTTCTTAAAGTAATTTAATAACTATTAGATTAACTATTTAAGCTGTTTCTTTAAATGCATTTTTTCAACGCTAACTTCTTCATATTCCGAGTTTCCAGGAATTGGTATATCAATCTCGCCAATTTCGCTGAAACTTTTACTCCAGATTAAATTGTTTTTTTTTTTTTTAATTTTGTGTATCGACGAAAAACGCGTAACCCTAGTTGACGGCGAAGAAAGATGTGCGGACATACATTTACTACTTATATATAAAGTAAAATAAAAGAAAGTCTATAATTGCATACAAATTTAACAAGAACTTAATTTTCCTACCACTAAAAAAAAGTAACTATGCTGGGCGTATGATTGACTGAACACCTTTCAACTGAATTTATTTAAACACCGTAGGCAAATTATAGGCTCATAGTAGGTAGTTATATGTAGGTTAGTCGATGCAAAATGATGATCCTAGATGACAAACTTTTTATCTTAACTTCAACAATTGCGGAAATACCTTCAACTATGTTTACGTGTACTCTTCGTCTTATTTTTTAAGGTTTTTTGAAGGACCCATAGAAAAAAATTTATGAAGCAATGAAATTTCAAAGTTGTGTTAAAAAAGTATAGACAGAAAAGCAATTTGTCTAGCCACTGGAGCCACAGTTCAAAGCGTGAAAAATATAAAATTTCAATTAAATAACGGATTGGAGTCAATATATCGAAAAACTGTGCGAAACTGAGCACAATGGTTTTATTTTAAAGAATATGCGTGTGCAGCTAGAAAACGAGCACATAAAAAAAAAACAACCAATCTTATGCCGCGCAATTTAATGAAATATACATACAGTGGCTTCAAGCCAAAGTCGGACACCATAGAAAAAAACGTTCCTTTCTAAAAACATTTCAACCAAAGGAATTAAAAAAAAAATGTAAAATATTTTTTCAATTACCCATTTATTGCACTTCCAAAATATAAAAACAAATCATATTAATTAATTCAGTATTATAAAATATTCTAGTAAACTATCAAACAAACGTAAATTCAATGCACATGCCAAACTCGGGCAGTGGCAACTATCCTCTAAATAAATACAAGTCTGTCGATTGCAACCAACTTCAAGTATAGTGTTTAACTGACCAACGATAATTCCCCGGATGGTTTTTTAATATATACATAGTTGGAATTACGGTTTTTAATTTAAAAATGTCTAGGCAAAGAGGCCAGACAAGTATTGAATTGAGAAAGACAGAAGTCATTCAATTGTTCACGATATAATTAAGCGCTTCAAAACCCACAAATAACAACAGATGATTATTATTATAATGGTTTGAATGGATTGAATTTACTCTTATTTGATGTTCTACTAGAATATTTTATAATACTGAATTAATTTATACGTTTTGTTTTTATATTTTGGAAGTGCAATAAATGAGTAATTCAAAAAATATTTTATCTTTTTTTTTTAATTGCTTTGTTGAAATATTTTTAGGATGGAACATGTTTTTCTACGGTGTCTGACTTTGTCTTGGAGGCACTGTATGTACTTAGGTTCATATGCAAACGCCTAAATAGGTACCTACGAAATGTTTGGATTTGCAAGTTTTTTCGAGAAACGCCTGAATTTCCCATGTACCGGCTTTTTCATCTGCTACAAAGAAATTGTGACTTTTTTGAATATTGCTTTAAAGTCCATATCTTCTTTTGAAAAAAAAATGTACTTTAAAATATCTGTATGTTCCTCCGTTGAGTATGTTTAGTGAGCAAGTTTTGTATAATAAATAATTAATTTATGTACTTTCATTTTATTATTGTCGCTCCCGTGCTTTAAAAACTTTGTTCTGCACCAGTGGTTTAAACTGTCAAAATCTAACAGAAAATTATTTTGTCTCGAAAATCTGGTCATTTGATCAGAAACGTTCAAATAAAGCGAACTGCCCCAAAAGAGTCTCCTTTTTATTATTTAATTTATAAAAGGATCGACACCGCAACACTATCTTGGCGACAATAGACATTCGTGGCTCTGTCGGCATTTAATATTAAGCGACTGTAAATTAAATAAACTAATATATTTATATCGACGTTTAATTTGCTAAGAGGATCGACAACTCTAATCTGTTTATGAAATCGATACTATCTAAACTTATTTAACTTATTTTCCATAACAATAAAAAAAATTTTGAATCTATTTATTATTTTAAATCTTCTAAAGGTTCGGTTACGTTCGACCATAAAAGTCGACCTATAATTGTTTTCTACAACTACTTTCTTTGGCGAGCACGGCTTAAAGTGATAAATGCATTAATTTTTTAATAAAGAAGGTTCCGAACTTCAAAAAACGGTTATATCTTCAATTTAATTTGCTTCTTCAGCACCGCCGTCTCGAGAGATTCTAAGGACTCGTTGATGTAGGCCCAAACCGTGTACAGCAACCAAGCCTAATGGACAACGACACGCCATTATAATGCTCAGACAGAATGAATTGCACTACTTTTACACTGAAAAGTCGCATACTTAGTAACCACGTGCAAATGGCCTACAATTAAATGTCTTAGTATTTTCCATGCACTATTATTATACATACCTACATATGTATGTACGTACATATGTTCGCAGTTAGGTGTGTGCACACGAAATATGGTTTTCAGAAAGAAGTGTCGAGGTGGTAGCAACTACAAAATGTTAAATGCTATTTAATCTAGCACTCGGTGAGTGCTTAGCGAGTGCACTTTATGGTTGCAAAAAGAGCAGGCTTAAATTATAAGAAACCTTTTTGCAAAGTAAAGAACTGCCAAATGACACGTTCAAAAAGTGTTATAAAAGTTTATTTAGAATTATAAAAAATGTTTTTATTTGTGATAGAATGTGAAACTAAATTTATTTACTGACCATATCAAAAGTAATCAGAATGAAATCTCCCGGTTTGTTTAGAATTCGTGTATCGTGTATATGGAGTAACTTTTAATAATAAACCCAACGCAAAGCCGCACTACAATTTAATTTTTTAATATTTTGCTTAGGATCTACAGTCATTATTTACGGCATTTTGGTTCTTAGCCTTTAAATATAACAATATTTGTATACGAGATTTTTGTTGGAAATTTGGAACAGTCAAAGATGTATTTCAGATTTTTCTAGGATCAGCACATCCCCTTATCAGACTGCTTATTTCTGGACGCATTGAACCCACGTCCTTCGGCGAGCAAAGTAAGCACTTTCATTTTTTAAAACAAAACTGCAATCAATAATTTAGCTTAATTGTATGTTATCTATTTGCATAGAATTTGCTTCTTTGATGACCTTATACAAACATACTATATTAATGTAGTTTTGGTATATTCTACTGGCCGAAAGAAAATGGAAGTGCTTCTTTCTTTGAGGCTCATAACTTTTTGCTGTTATTATAAAAAAAAACCCATCCTCTAACAATTTGGTGCAAAAATATTAAACATTTAAAGGTCTCGCGTGGACGTTTTGTGCCTCCACATCAAGTCAAGATGTTTTCAAGGTCGTCCTGGCCCTTACATTTTTATATATTTGAACAGTATCTAATAAAAGCGATAAAAAATCCGAAAATTAATATTTACAAGTCGATTATTTAAAAAATATGTTTTTTTTAGACAAGCAAAATATTACGTTAGTTACTGATATCATTAAATAACTGAACATGGATCTGAATGCGAGCTAAAACCTAAAACCTATATTCATAAGATAAATAATTATTCATTTTTTTTCCAGTTGTTGATTTATAAATTTCACTTATCAATGCACAACGGGCTTTAACAAAACCGGATCATTGGAAGCAATCGCATGTAGTTTATTTTGAATTTCTTTCCACACACGCTTAAATTTTTCCAGTATTACAATATTTGGCCGTCTGGATGGGACGAACAACGATTCGGAAACTAAATAAGTTATACATTCGAGCGTATGATGCCTATACGCTTAATAAAGTTGACAATTTAGCATTATTTCCAGTAACCTCATAGCCTCTTTGTGTACACCGGTGTTTGAAGCTGTGCGGGGGGTTTCAAACCCCAACCAAAATCTTAAAACTGTAGTTCTATATTGAAATTAATTGACTTTTTTTTTAATTAACTTCGCATGGGGGCTCGACCTTAGAACAACATTTTGATAATCAGTTCCTGTCTACTCCTCTAGACTTGTGACTCGTCCAAAAAACTTGATAAGGAAATTAGTACGATACCTGTTCACGTCTAGAAGGAATAAAGGAATAAGTCTGAAGAAGAGATATGGCGATCTCCGAAACAGCAGCTATCACTTTTACAGCTTTGACTATAAAAGACTAGCCTCAAGCTCGTATACAAATTTTGCTGACGGTTTTACATATATTTTGTTCTTGAAACTCTAACGCAAACTTCGAAGCGCAAAGCAACCAAGTGCTATTAATGCCTGCTAAGCAGTTTGACTGGCAACAGACAAAAGCGATCTGTTATTTGACACTTGAGTTTTCTTACCATATTACGAGTTTTTCAATAAGGACGCTATAAAAGTAGACCGATAGTGACAGCAAACGACGCCATATTTTTCCCCGCTCTTTTGACATTTCTCTTCAGTAAGGTTTGCCATTTCATCATGGAAAGATATACGATCCAACAACGAGTTGAAATTATTAAAATTTACTACCGAAATTCAGAGTCAATGGCCTCAACTTTAAGAGCACTACGTCCAATTTATGGTCGTCGTCATTTCTGGCTGAATGGCTTCGTCAATAAGAAAAATATGCGTTATTGGACAGGCATCAATCCACACGTACTCCGTGAGTCAACACTGCATCCCGAAAAAATTACGGTTTGGAGCGATTTATGGGCCGGCGGCGTCATTGGGCCGTACTTCTTCCGTGATGATCAAGACCGGCACGTTACTGTGAATGGGAATCGCTACCGCTCAATGATAACCGAATATTTTTGGCCCGAATTGGACGATATGGACTTGGACAATATGTGGTTCCAACAGGACGGCGCCACAAGCCACACAGCGAATGTCGTAATCGATTTATTGAAAACCTAGTTTGGTGAACGTGTTCTCTCACGAAATGGCCTAGTCAATTGGCCGCCTAAGTCGTGCGTTAGACTATTTCCTGTGGGGCTACGTCAAGTCTATGGTCTATGCCAACAAGCCAGCGACGACTAATGAGCTTCGTACGAATATCGAGCGTGAAATTGCAGCCGTATCGGCCGATTTATGCTTGAAAACCGTCGAAAATTGGGTTCAGCGTCTGGACTTCTGCAAACGTGCTCGTGGTGCCCATGCAAAAGAAATCGAGTTCCATACATAATGGCATCGAATGTACTTTCACAGGAATAAAGAATTTAATTCATAACCCAAACTGTTTTTGTTTTATTTAAAAAACTTTTGTAGCGTTCCTATTGCAAGACCCTGTACATACTTATGCTTATGTCTATTCGGTTATATTCAACTTGGTTATAACCTGCGAGCGCGAAATGTAAATTTTCAACTCTAAATTCAAATTTTGGTCTCTTTTATTTTGTTTATTGAATTGGTACTACATTACGTATACTTTAAATAACTGATTAGGATTGATTGAACTCTAGAATCGTTTATGCAAAAATTTCAACTGGTGTTAAGATTTCTGCCAGTGTATATTCTACCCGGGTATACTTGCTAACTCGAATAAAAAAGCTGTTTATGCATGTTGATTAAATTAAACCGAGTTGAAGGAAGGTCATTCACGGTAACGAAACATAACCAAATCAAATCCCTCAGAAACATTTTTTTGGCGGATCAAAGATTTAAACATTTAATTACACCTTTCTACGTTTTAAAGGTTTCGCGAAAACCGTGTATGCACCCAACTCTAATAGGGTCTTCGGTTTTGACAAATAACTGTGAACTTTTGATTCATATCTTTCCCGGTGCCGCATAACATGCCCTTTTGATTCGATAGTTACTTTTGAATAATATATTTACACTACTTTTGATGCTTGCTGTTTTCGAATTTGTCTTATGGTTCATTAGTTATATCTTTTGTAATTTTAGCTGTTCTTGTGTAAATGAGAAGTGATACGTTCGGATTATTTTCGTTCTCTGCTTGGAACTTTTACCTACACTCAAAAATTAAAAAGTTATGAATTTGAAGATGTTCAAGATCTTTGATAAATTTTAAGTTAATTATAGGAGATGGCTACAGATAAATCCATAATCGTCGACCTAGATGTATAGGTCAAATATAAATAAATAAATCATTGTATCTGAATCTTATGAAATTCAATCTAAGAAATAGCGGGCTACGATGGAAGAGATGCACTATGCATATTTCCATATTTTACTTCAATATATTCTTAATAATTTGTCAAATATCCACAGCTATTTACTAGACATCGGAATTGTATGAAATTGCATATTTTTCGCATACAACAAATCCCGAACAATACAGAAGCTTTTTTCATCGAAAACTAAGAAAATAACTCATATTTCCAGTTTCCATATAATTTGTTTGTTTGTTTTGAACTTACTAAAAGTTTAAAATCATTTTGTCGATACATTAAATTTGGTTATATCGGGAAAATGTTAGGAAAAGTTAAAATTAAGTGATTTTCTCGAATGAGCTCAGACCTTTTTGCACTCTAAAATTTGAGAGGAATACAAAATTATAGCAAAGTATGATTGTAAAACGATGAATATACTTTTAGGATATTTAAGTTTTTCAAATGCTAATTGATATTAATTTTTTTTATTTTAATTTAATTTAACTATTTTTTATTTAATACATATTTTGATTTTCTAGGTACTTAATGTCAGATGACAATCCCATTGTTGCACCGATCAAACTGGACTTGTGCGACGACATGGACCAGCCATTATCCCACTATTTTGTAAACTCATCACATAATACATATTTAATTGGCCATCAGTTGACAGGCAAATCATCGGTGGAAATTTATCGCCAATGTCTGCTGGCCGGATGCAGGTGAGTTTAAAAATTCGAAATGATAATGCAAATAGTATTTTTATGGTATGCACTCCCAGGTATACGCACGATAGGAAATACATAAAATTGTATGTTTGCTATAAAATTAATCTAATAAATCTTCGAAAATATTTGCCAATAACGATAAACTTGCTAGTGCATTTTTCTTCAATATTGTCAGATATAACATTGATAAATGGTGATTGCAGCATTGAGTTCACATATGCACATACGCACAAGTTTATAATGCCATCATCAATAACAAAAGCATAACATGCAATACAAAATTCCAACTCGTAAATATGTGTACACCCATAAAAGATTTTCTTTTTATTGTGTTGTGCAACAATATTGGATTATTACATAAGCCATGCAACTATACGAGTACAAAGATTGTACAAATTGCCAGAGTATGCAAGTATTTAAATGTACAAAATCCTTTCGCACACCTTGGTATGCACTTATTTTCAAGTATAAAAAATTTATATAAATATAAACCATGGTTGTAGTGCCTGTCCGCCACTTCAAATACCTTTATGTCTCCATATCGCATTTCGCCTGGTTTGCGACTGTTGCTGGTATGTTGTTAGGGCGAAGCCCGCAACACGACTTGGTTGTAGTACGGAATGCCCTGCATACTTAAGGATGTACAGATACTTAGACGTTTTTTTAAAGCATTGATGTCAAACCATTACCAACCAAAAAATGTCGAGTGTATAAGTTCATAATACGTTCAAAACATATTTTATTAAATTACTTCCAGCTATAGAGTTCATGCATAAACTACATCCAAAAATTTTTGCCGTTTACAGATTTTAGATAAATAATATATATACGTATACAGATAGCTTGAAATTACATACTACTAGGAACATGCAAAAATATTTAAAACATTCAGCTTTTGGAATATTTCCAAGAATTATAAGTTTTTCTAAGTGCTTCCGCAATTACGAATTTTAGTAATTCTATTTCTGGCTGAATATGCTACTTACTTACTCACTTAATTGGCGCTATAAGTTCTTAAGAGATTTTGGCCGAGCTCAACAAATTGCGGCAGGCACTCCTTCTTTCTGCTAACTGGCGCAAATCGGAAATACCAAGTAACGTCAAGTCTTTTTCCGCTTAGTTTTTCTAACGCAAAGGAGGCCGTCCTCTTCCTCTACCACCAACAGCTGGTACCGCATTGAGTCCTTTTAGGGCAAGAGCATTTTCGTCCATTCGCAAAACTCATATATCTCATCGCTCCATCGTCTGCGGTATTTGCCATCGCAAAGACGTAGAGATCCATAAATCTTTCGGATAATCTTTCTCTCGAACACTCCAAGCGAGCATGATGAAAGACTTATATAGTGTGGGTTTGGTTCGACGAGAGAGGGGTACTCAGCCCAAAGTAGCATTTGTTGGCAAAAGAGATTCTACGTTGGATTTCCGGGCTGACATTATTGTAGGTGTTAATGCTGGTTCCCAGATAAACAAAGTCCTCCACTTTGTCGAAATTGTAATTGTCAACAGTGATGCGGGAGCCGAGACGTGAGTGCGCTAACTGTTTACTTGATGACAGGAGGTACTTAGTTTTGCCCGCGTTCACCTCCAGACCGATACGTTGCGATTCTTTATCCAGTTTGGAAAAGGCAGAAGTAACGGTGCAGTTGATGACATGGATATCCTGGTGAGTGCACTTTATCAGCCTCTCGCTGCCGCATTTGAAAAGCTCTGCTGGCAGTCCACCAGGACCAGCGACGTTATTGTTTTTTAGCCGCTCTATTGCCGTTCGAGTTTCGTCCAGGTCGGGTAACGTTTGAGTGTGCTCTGCGTGTCGGCCATCACGTTTTCATTCTTACTGGAAATTACCCCGGTCTTGAAACCCTCTGTAAGCCGCCGTGATAAAATTTTCGGGCGTTTTGCTTTCGGCTAGCATCTCATGATTACAACATGAAATTATCGAGTACATACTTGTAACAGAATATCAGAATATAATTTGATAGCAAAAAATGAGTATAGTAACCGTACCTAACGTGTGCATATGAAATTTTATTAACTGCCTTTGTACGCCATTGAGCAGAACACTACGCACACGATTTGCTTGTAACTGTCTACGGATTTGTTTCAGGTCACCTTTGCTTTATCTGCTAGTTAATAGCTGTCATTGCTTTTTGATACGCCACTGAGCTTCTATGTATAATGCGCTTGACATCTAGGAGAACTTCTTCCGACCATATTAATGTGTTTTGAATATTATTTATTTAAGTTAATAACAATGGTAAATGTGGTTGTTTCTGCAAGACATGTAAAATAGTCCATTGTGGTAATTTTGTTGGCATTTTGAATATCTTGGATGTAAGGCAGTGGTGGATTTTACGGTTAGCAAAAGTCGCATTGCTGACTGGGCCTCTCCAGAAGAAGTGCCACATCAATAGCGTGTTAATAGATATGTATTCCCGTTTGCCGCCGCTGCTAAGTGTCACACTCACTTCACAAGCAATTTTTCTCGGATGTTAACGATAGTTGTTGTGAAAACCATTATGCATTACACGGCTGCAAACTAAGGAACACAACTCGTGTGATTTACATCCCATGCTACGCTCGGGTAGAGGGACTTACAATTTTTGGAAACACTTACTTTCAACTTCCATAACGCAACATACCGAATAATTCTATTAAACACGATCAGTTACGTTTTCTTGCTAGAAATATGATATATTTAATAATAATTTTCGAAAAATACAATACAATCATTTGTCAAATGAACTTAGTTTAAATCCTTGCAGCAGGGATTTTTGTCAGCTCATTCATCAATATATTTTATGCAACCATTGAGAACATAAATACATATTTGCCATAATCACATCTACGGTGGGACGCAATTTTCGAAAAAAAAAAACAAATCAAAGTGCATCACCAAGTTTATGCGATTTTGACATCCAGTTTCTTTAAGAATTGAGAGAAGAAATATTTAGTTGAAACGTTCAAATAGAAAACGAAGAATAAACTTTATGAGCAGGATTGTAACGGAAGTTATCCAAGACAATACTGCACATTAAAGGCCAAAAGCTGTGGAAGCGATATTCCAAAACTTGAAATGTGTCGTCAATTGCATAGAGAGTGAAATCTCAAGTGCAGTAGAATCTGAAGGAGATATCCTGAATGTTTGTTCGTTACAATCCTCGATGGTTTGGTTGTTTTTTCTCAACGTATTATGGTGGTATTCAGTGCTTAGCGTTATAAATACTGTGCAAGTTCAAATAAATCGATTTGATAATGGCGTATTTCAACTGTTTTGTATTGAAAGACTTTAGAAACGATAGCAAGTACGATAATTTTGGTCCCAAGGCGAAATACAAATGAGAAGAAATGAGCTGGGAAAATGCTGGTTTTTCTATCGTCAGAAAACGTAACATGAAAAAGCAACCGATTCGAATGAAGGTCAATACGAATATAAAGAATTCACAACAAAGTGCAAGAACGTGCGGGAAGATTTGGAAACATTAACAATGTTGTGGGTTTCCTGATGCCTGAGAATCTAATGATTCTAGAAGTAGATAATTTGCAAGCCAGTATTAGCTTATTAATTCATATTTAAATTCTCGGAACTCTTTTCTACAGATCTCAAACATGAACTGAGTATCTTCTTTGGCATCTACATCTACTATAACAGAAAATCGTGATTTTTCTAACGATACACCACTACATTATTTGCAACTTTACCTAATGCAATCTTTCTGTATTAAATAAAAACCTATGATAGAACTTTAATACTATTTGTCTTATTTAACGTTGGAATCTTGCGGAAGTTTTTACTTTGGTTCTCCGTGTCATTAGCATACTTCGATGTTGTAGTTAATGGAAGAATGTAGATGAGAATTAAGCAAGAATAGATATTGAGTAGCATTGAAATAAAATAGGTTTCTGCGAAACATAAAACTGGGCTCCGCTTAAGAATTGCTGACTGGGCCTTTTTCTTTAAATCCACCACTGATGTAAGTTATGTATTTATTTATACTCGTACTTCATGTAATTAAATCCTTTTTTGTTTCGTGTCACTTATTTTTATAAGGAGAAAATGGTATACACCTATTATACAACAATCCTTAGCTTATGTAAAAAATTAAAATACTAATTAGATTTTGGGTATTGTTAATATTGATAGATTAAGAGATTTGAGGATCTCGCTACAAAATGTTAATAAAAAGTTTGGAGAAATATTGGATAAAGTGCATTTACTTAAAAGTGAAAATAAAACATGCATAGATTTGTCGAAATGGATTATTTCAACGAATTCTTTTTCATCAAATGCACTTTCTGTAGTAAAGAGGCACCACCGGTTGAACAGTCGACTTATAGAACGAAATATTTGATTGCTTTCTCTTGAGTTACGTTAAGCCATTTGTTTATGCCATCGAACCGAAAACTTCGGGCGCCTTGTAATTATATGCTCCCATTGCTTGAAAAATAGTAGTATGGCAATTTGACTGCACTTTCATTGCACCAAACGTGAGCCTCGTCAGTGAGCAGATTTAGAGCACGGTAACATTCCCAAACTAGGGATGTCGAAAACACATCGGTGCATCGGAAATATCGATGGTTCGTTTTGATACATCGCAAATTTTTAACTTGCTGTAGACATGGTTGATGGTATCGATGCATCGATGTAAAAGTGTAGATGTATTTTCCAAAAGGGGTTTATATAAATACCGTTTACTTAATTTTGTGAATTTTTTAGGTAAAAAAATGGTAAAAGAGCGGGTAACACATCGAATTTAATGTGCAATATTAGAAATGTTCTACATTTCAAGCTGTATCTAAGCACCAAGCTCTTTCACCAATAAATCTTCTCTAAAATATATTATAGGTGCAGCAGCAAAGGAGCTATTTTGATCTTTTAACCAGCTTATATTAGTTTCGCTTTTCTCAGCTTGACTAAACGGCAATAGCTACTGAGAAAATTAAAAAAAGGAATAAACTTTAATGACAGATATGTAGGTCTAAAAAGCAGAAAATAGTGTTTAATATAAGGGTAAAATAATTAACAAAAAATATCTCTAATATCATTGTGGGGGATGCTCGAATTTTATTGTTAATAAATAATAGCTTACAAAACTTTAAATTATTTAAAAGAAGCGTAACAAATATTGAAACCCCTTTAATAAGTTTCTTTAAACAATACAGTACAAAGCATTTCAAGCTTTTTACACTTACATAAAGTTTAAAGCGTGTGTTTTTCAGTTTTAAACAATTATTTTTTCTGTTTAATGAGAGGTGCCTTGTCGTTTTTGTTAGACAAATAATTTTTTGAATTCAAGGCCAATTACAAGGAAAAGTATTTTAAAAAAAGACCACAACAGTCAGAGCGGTAGAAATTATGACTGCTATTTCTTCTCATCAGATTTCTTGCCGACACCCGGGTATGAGTTCACTACCTTCGCCTTCCTGGGCAACTACGTAGTCTTTTTTTTATTAATTTGCAAGTGAACAGCTCTGAATAAACATAATACAGTTGATTTTTCAATGCTGCAGCTTATTACTCTATAGTAACTATTTGGTTTTTTGTTTGCATAGCATTATTTTAAATTAACGCAATGTTCTGTAAAAATTTTCAGGTGCGTGGAATTGGATTTTTGGAATGGCCGCACCGACGAGCCAGTGATTGTGCATGGCTACACGCTGGTTCCTGAAATTAATGCCAGAGATGCGCTGGAGGCGATTGCAGAGAGCGCCTTCAAAACATCGGAATTTCCTGTGATATTAAGTTTTGAAAACCATTGCAATCCAAGGCAGCAAGTAAGTAGAGCATAAATACAAATCTTGCATCAGTTTTTCTAGTCACAGTTATAAACTTCGAACGAATTAAAAGTATTGTCCTGAAGCCCTTCATACTGTACTTTCATAATAAATTATGCCACTTGTTATATACATACATATGTATTGTAAGTGTGTAGTTGTATATATAAATATTGTATTAATGTGCAGTCTACAAATGAAGAACACTTTCAAATTTCTTTACGCCACCTAAAGAATTATGTAACACTCCAATAAGAGTTGATTGAATGCAAACTTTATATTTGCATACTTTTGCAAGTTGCTAACCACTTACCAAGTGAAAAAGTTATAAGTTTATACGCAAGCATGTAAGTACGTCCATATGTCAACGTTTTTGTTTTGCCAATAAAAACGTTGAATGCATAGATGGCTTGGGCGTGGGGTGATGTTCGTCGAGAAACTTTCAAGGAGGGTTATAATGCCAACAATGAAAATAATCATATTCCGAGACAGCCAGTCAAATTTGTACAGATGCAAATATGAGGCTGGAAACTATTAACCAGATTGCCAGAACAAGATGCCCTTATATTAGTTGTGCGTACGGAAATAAACCTTTTCACCGAATAGCACAGGAGCGGATTCACGAGGGCGAGCTAGGGGATAGTTCCTCCATAAATAAACTTTCGAAAAAGTGAAGAAAAATATTTATAGGCATGTTCTGAAATTCTAAAAACTTGATAACGACTCGATTTGTAAAATCTTTTTCAAGATCTTTAACCAAAATAGAAAATTTTGGCACTTAAGTTACTTACATTATATGGTTATTTTATAGTTTTCATATAAAATGAATATATTGGCAAGTCGTACGATTTAAAATCGTTCGATTTTCAAAACATGGCCGTTTGATCATTTTTTTTTTTAATTTTATAATTAAAATATAACCGTTCATTCCACCGCCGTGACTAGAAACATAAATTATACTCTTAATCAGACGCTAACGCAATAATAGTAACATATTTATCTCCCAATTATCAACGGCAATTTTTCTTTTGGCTTAATTTACGAAATATGTATTTCTATCTTATTCCATGAAATTGGCAGAATCCCAATGTGTCGTTCGTCCAGAAAAATGTTTATTATTCATAGACACTTTCGAAAAACTCACGAAATAACATTAAGAAACTGAATCGAATATTGAATCAGAGTCCGACGAAGAATAATTGAATATAATGCAGTAAGAGCGGTAAATCTGAACCACATAACAGGTTTGAATTTTTTATTGGTGTTTTTGTTTCAGTGATATTTTATCAATAACTCTGCTTTTTTAGTCGTACGAAAAATTAAACATTCGTAATGTCAGTGGCAATCATCTTAAAATCGATGCATTTCTTTGTTCCAATACATGATGTACGTGGATATTTTATGGTATATCAGAGGAGAAATATCGATGCCACTGTTTGCGTAGGTTTCTTTGGATATAATTTCACAACAAATTATTATATTAAAAAAAATTCTACAAAATTTTAAATTAATTATTATAAATGTTCTTGACGGATTCTTGAAACTTAAAACCATGGAAATCATAATAATTTAATTTTTTTAGTCGAAAAAAATGTTCCCTAAAATTTTACGTCTTCTTTACCAAAATTGTTGATTGCAGGCTGTAATGTATTTCATTTGATACTGTGTTTTTTCGGTTTTACTGTAACAGATCCTCCCCAAAAATGTAACTCCGGATCCGCTCCTGCAATGCAAGTTATAAACAATACAAGGAATCTTGAAATATGCGTAAAACTCGTAACTATGTACTTGCAAAAGTATGCATTGTCAAGAATAACAAAAATACATTTAAGATTAGCTCCCGCAATATAGAATATGTATTGAGAACTTCATATATAGTGAATATGATAAACCTGCCACAGTTGTAAGTAGAGATTGGCCGAACCGAATATTTTAAAGATCTAAAATAATAAATTAATTAATTTTTAACAAATTCTAGATTTTTAATTTTGTTATTAAAAACTCAAAATTTTAATCACACCCATTTCGTAAGTAAACTTATGTTTCTAAAAATAATAAAAAAAAACTTAAATTTTGAATGCTCGTAACTAATTGTTTTATATTGTAATGTAAAAATATTAGCCTATGAGCATTCACACCTTGCAATTTTTAAATTTGATCGGCCAAAGTATGCCTTTTCGTGGCAAAGCCAAACCGAAACCGAACTGAACTTTGGTGACCGAACATGACCGAAACCGAAGACGAAGCTCGGTCGTTCTCTAATTATAAGCAATGATATTTATATGCATACTAGGTATATACATTTTCGCTTAGGTGGTTATGTAAGTACTTATAAGCCCATTATTATCCAATCATCGTCCATTCATCCAGAGTGCTTAGTTGTACTTTTAGATTAATTTTCGCTAATTTAATGTTTTGCTTATTCCATTATTGTTTTTATATTCCATTTTTGTGAATCCTTTCATTTGTAACGTAAATTAGGCTAAAATCGCAAACTACTGTCGAGAGATATTCGGTGATATGTTGTTAGATAAACCGCTAGACTCTCATCCGCTAGAGCCTAATGTTGATTTACCTCCACCATCATTACTTAAGCGTAAAATTATCATTAAGAACAAACGAAAACACCATCACCATCATCGTCACAAGAAGGGATCTGCAATGACAACTGCAGCCGCAGCTGCAACAACAGTCAGCAAGTTGTCTACGGCGAATTCAGGTGAGTACAAAATACAATAATTTTTCATACATGCACACATTTAGTAGCAATATTTAAACTATTAGTCTTTATATAATTCAACAATTCAATTTTCTTCCGTAAAAGATTGATGTGTCGGTACTTTTATTGTAATATGTTCAGAGAAAAATGTTTACGATAGGTGAATACGTATTACGAAATGTTGCGGCAATCGCATAACTAGGTGGGTGTAAAATAAAATTGGCATTTTAATATGCAAATTCAATTTTTTTCATTAAATCTAATAAAATCCATTAGCTGGCTCTGAAGATGCTTCGTAGTAGTTGAGACAGCATTGTGGTTGCTCATGATTTTAGTAGACGGCAGTATATAAGTACATAGCTGCGTTGATTAAAAATTGTATAGGAAGTAAAAGTTCAAAGGTATTTTTTTTTAATTAGATATTTACGAGAATTAAAAGATGATTATTGGCTTGGTAGCTCGCATATATATTTTTTCACTTGTAAATATTTCATGTCCTTGACTGAACAAATTATTTTTAAAATTAAATTATTAATATCATGTAGAGTCGAAAAATAAAGGTCAGAAGAATAGTGGAGGGGGTTGTACGTTAGTTACTCGTGTATAGTATTTTCAGTTCGAATGAATATTTTTCCCCATGATAATTATCGTCAGCTGCGTGTATAACGGGGGTAGATAGAACATGGGTTGGAGTAGGAAAGTAGAGTTGAGCTCATAAAGTACTTTCCCAGGTAGTCGTACCATATTTTAATAATTTATCGAAAATATGATAAGGTATAAAGCCACGTGCACACATTTAAAACACACATAAATTATATTTTTGTTTAGTAAATCAATAAAACAATTAATATAATTGAAACATCCAGAATTATTTATTTACATTTTGTTTGATCTACATCGCCGCAGCAATTATTACTGCTATTACACTCGTCATAGTGTTATCCGAAATTTTTGGTCGAAATTGAGAAAGAAGTTTAATAACAACTTGGAGGCAACTGATCTCTCCCGATCTATTTTCCATCCTTGTTCCTCAGGTGATAACTCGGATGGTATTGGAAGATGAGCATTACGTTTAAGAGTTCCGAAAAAACTGGAATGGCCTGTATTAAAAGCATTACGTATGAGTACATGAAATCCTCTCAATTAAGAACATAAATATTAGGTCAATGATTCATATAGCTTGTTGATCTCGGTAAATTTTTTGATTGTTTCCAGTAGCAGATTTTTAAGTTCTTTGGAATGAAATTCTTGTAACATTTTATCTTATCATTGTAGCATAATTCAATTTAAAAGCATGAGACACAATTTTAGGGTCAGCTTCTTCGTTCAAATTTCTGAAGCAATTATTACTGTGCTCGCGGTTTTGCAACAGTAGCTACTCAGACTCTTTCTCAAATGAATAAGGGAAATTTCTTACTGAATGAAAATGAACTCGAAGAACGACAGCATAAAAAAAACTAATTGGACTTAAATAAAATTAATTCCATTTTTTTCAATGAAAGTGGTGTATTGATTGAATAATTAAAAATCTTGGATTGATATGAGTACTATTTATACATGAAATGTTGTCTTTATATTTACCTGTATTTTCGATGAATTATCAAAGTACCATTAGAAATTTAGAAATATCATGGTCTTAATAATACTAAAACCAAAATTAACTTTCAATACCTATTGGTGGGATATTTTTGTCGATTACAAATACCGTGCACTGTTTGAATTTATGAGCGCAGTGATGCAACGGACGATTATTATCATATTGTCGGCTTCGCGAGTCTAAGTGCTGGTCTAAATGCACTAAAATTTTCTGTATTTGCGGCAAGCTGATAACTAACAAAGCATTTAGCTACTATCGCATTTTGATTTGACAAAGATTTGCTACTTTCGATAAAAATTTAAAATGTAAGTGTCAACGTGATATTGCGAACCTCCCTACAATTCGGAAATTATTATCTTGTACCAAAGAACAATTTTATGAGCTCAAGCCCAGTTTTTAATAGGATGAATAATAGAAAAAACGGCAATGGTAGAAGTCATAGCTATTTCAGAGATCACCAAATCGCCTCATCAAAACAACATACGGTCGTTAATTAACAAAACTAAAGTCAAATTCTATAGAATTTCAAGTGGGCATTGTTGCTGTGTTAAGTACATTTCTTAATAAATTAGCATCTATTAATTTACTGAATTAGCGAATTAGTAGCAGTGCTTTTGCATGTTTAAAGCTTTAATACAGGCGTATGCATACAGGAGTATAAGTTTATTTTGTACTATGCAACCTTAGGTCTACAGTGGGTTTCAAAGAAATGCCCACCATATTGGATTAGTCATTTTGAATTCATGAAAGGCGAATTCGACTCAGTTTCAAGCGAATTCGATGAATTTGTCAAACAAGGATCCACTATATTGGTTTATTGGTGTCGTATTACAACCGTCGAATTCGGATTTAGCGATGCAAAAAAAATATAGTAAGCATATCAGATTTTTTTTATGTGGCTACGTATTTAATAAACAATAAAATAAATATTAAATAAAAATTTAAGCATATACATATATACATACAGCTATGGACAGAGATTTAGCGCACTTATATATGAGAAAAAATATATTTAACAATATTATGTTTAAACAAAGTAAAAGTTTTGCTTCTTCACAAAAATTATTTTACACTTCATTTTGAGCTAAATAACTTAAAATAACAGATTATTTTTTAATATTTCATTCCTTAAGATTACCAATAACTATCAGGTCCCAATTCTGCTTGGACAAGTAATTAGCGTACTTTCGAAAATCTGTGCAAAAATCAAATATTTGTAAAATACAGAGCTAGATTGCTTTGGACTATTACTTATCTGATTAATATTTCGTTTAATAACCCTTATTCCTAGTTACTGCCTCACATCTTCGTGGCAAACTCTCTATTTACTTTTGGCACCTGCCCAAAGGAATAGAGTTCCACGCCTCTTGTACTCCTTCCCAAACTACGTCGCAGTTTTTAATTTTTTTCTGTCAAACTTTAAACTTAACATCATTCCACAAGTTCTCGATTGGATTCAGATCTGGACTTTGAGCTAGCCGATCGAGAAGTGGAATTTGCTTCTGTAAAAGTCAGTTTTTTACTATTTTCGCTGTGTATTCGGGATCATTGTCTTGCATGAAAATCCAATTCACCGGCATAAAATGGAAAGAATAGGGTTCCATTTCATTCTTAAGTATGTCAAGATATGAAAACTTGTCCATATTTCCTTCTATTCCAACCCCAGACCACCGAAACGATCCCCATATCTTAAGATTTCCACCGCCATGCTTGACCGTCTTTTTAGTATATCTTGGGTTGGTCTCCCGATTTTTTTCCTGTCCACATACGTTTTACCATCAGGGGCAATGCGGATAATTTTGAATTGTCGTCCGAGCAAAGTACTCTTTTCCAATATGTTATATCCTTAGAGCTATGACGGTGGGCGAACGCTAAACGAGCTGTGATGCTCTTCTTCGACAGATGCGGCTTCTTCCTGCTTACACGTCCATACAAATTTTTTTCGATCAGTCTTCTTTGCACAAGTCTACTTGACACATTTAAGCCCAATTCGGCATTGACCTCCGTCATTATTGCACTTGAGGATTTAAAAGGATACATTTTTGACTTACGCACAATTATTGCATCCTCACTGGATGTCGTTTTACGAGGCGGCGGGTTGCGAATTTTGTGCTTCTTGAGCAAATCGGAATCAGCCTTTACAGCTTTGATGGCATTATAAACCATTTTTCGCAAACAATTCACAATTTTGGAAATTTTCATTTGGTTTGTACCTTTTTTGTAAAGGTTCCAAATAATGTTTATTTTTTCAATGGAACAATATCTTCCTTTGGGCATTTTTTAAATAGGCAAAATATTTATTATTTACTAACTGTTCACAGCCAAATTTAGCTAGTTTACCCAACCGAACACAAATTATAACAAAAAATATGCAAGTGCGCTAAACTGATGCCCAATGCAAATGCAAAAAAGTTTACAAAATAAAGCAACAACATAACAAGAATAAATCACGGTTCCTTCTCTCGTCATTAAAAGATAATATAATAATAATATATTTCTTTGCTATTAATATATTTGTGAAAATCCCGCTCTGGTAAAAGTAACTTTAATATTTTTAATTTTAATGGTGAGTGCGCTCAATCTATGTCCATAGCTGTACATAGATATTTATCTACTATATTTACCTACGAACGAAGTATCCTCACCATGGTGATAGATGTTGAACTATATAATTTCATGTATCTTGTAGTACTTTGGCAAATATTGATATAAATTAAGTAAATGCGCTTTTGTAAACATACACTTATTATTCATATTTCTTAGAACCATTATTGCTAATTAATCCGCTCAAAAGTATCTGTTAAACGAAAATGTTTCAGAATATTTGTAAAATTTGCTACATCATTGAAACCACAAATTGAAAGAGGAGTTTATGTGGTTTTAATAAAACTGTTTACATTAATTTGCATTTTCAGTTGACGCTTCAAGCAAATCCTCAGCCAACCATGCCGCCACACCGTCTGCCATACAGCAACAAGTCTCCATACAAGGTGAGAATGGAGCAGCTGCCGGATTGGTTACATCGTCCCCGCTTATGACTGGTAATGGTGACATTGCCAACACAGCTTATCCACCACCACCACTACAGGTAGATAGCGTACTTAATATAAATTTCATTATCACCATTATCTCGTTAACCATAATCACAAACTATAAAGAGTAATCTATGTAAGCAGAACGTTTGTATGCATTAGCGAAAAGCGTTTAACACGTCTGTGCAAACTTAAAATTTGTATTAGAATTACGCATACCAGCTACTCATTTATAATCAAAGAATTAAAATATATTTTTTTTATATAAGATTACAAAGCAGTGGGCATTTATAATACGTATGAGGGAGAATCGTTTCAAGGAAACACCGTGTGTTTTTCAGTGAGAATGGAAAAAGGTTAATTTCGTGCGGTAATTCAAAACTTTCATGTAAAAAACGGCGAAACTGCACCAACAAAATAATAATTTTTTCGAAAGACTTTTGGAGCTCATTTAATTGTCTGTTCGGTTGAATTTTGAAAACGCTTTTAAATTAATTTCCTGATGATTTAAAAACTTAAAATTCATTGCACCACTCAGATCTCGATAAAAGTATAATATAGAACACGATTTTTCCCGCTAGATGGCTTAAGAATTGGCATATTTTGAAAAGCCATATTTATGGTTAAATAATTCTCCAAACAAAAATTACTCGGGTTGTATGTATGTATGTTTATTACATGCATATTACATGCAAGAAGCGATACATCTCAACAAAATAATTCCGAAGTTGAGATTCTCCGCACGATACCAATCAGCTATTCATATGTCGAAACAGCACGTTTCCTGGGCCTTCCCCTAGATGAGTTCGACGACAACGACCATGGGTGAAACCGCTCTTCACAGGGCGTGACTAGCCGCTACAACAACTACAACCACAAAAAAACTTCACTCTGTGGTGCCATATACAATGTATGTTTATTATATAAATTCTGCTTGCTGTAGGGCATGATATCGTAGCGAAAGCATTTCTAAATGGATCTGGTACCTTTAAATATCGAATCGAGAAGACTCGGTTTTTGCTCAAGCGCAGCTTAGATCATAATTGGGCAGACTAACACCATCTCATTTATTGTAATATTAGTGTGCCACATTTTTTTTGTCCCAATGGTATTAAATTTTGGCCAAACAAATTATTTCGGAATTCAAACATTCTTAATTTTTTTTGGATCATTGTGATCATTCCTATTTGTTAAAATTTCACATAGCATGACAACTACTTTTCCCCTATATTCAATTCGACCGAATACTACTAAACATTATTTATTTATTAAATTTCTTTAAACCAGGAACTGTAGTTCGCGTTCAGGGTCATAAATTGTGTGCATGTAAATGCTAAACTAAAAGCAAAACGGAGCGAACGTGCTCTGAAATTCGAATAAAAACAAATCAGAGGCACGCGTAACGCCGACGTTACTCGCGAGCCCATCTAAATTTCAGATTATTGGTTTTCTCCTCCATTTTGAAAATATTTTTGAACAGGGTTGCAACATGTTTGAAACATGTAATGTTTATATTTAAAAAATATATTTTCTTGAAAATTAGTAAGTTAAGTGAAATATTACAAAACTGGCACGCAACTAAAGAGGATCTGAAAGCCTAGTTTCGACAATATTTTTGAAGATGCTTGTTAGAGGTTTGAAAAATTAAATGCAAAGAAATGATTAACTTATTAGAAAAAATATTGTCATCCTCTTTCTTTATGAAGATTCACTTCTGCCGCGCCTAATTTGATTAATGATTGAAAATTGACGATTAAAAAGTTAGTCGCGATCAATGATTAAAATTAATTAATTCTAATCTTTAATATTATGATTAAAGTTTAATTAACTCTAATGATTAAACGTCAATAAAAATTAAAAATAAATGATTTAGATACAAATTTAAGAAAATAAGTATGTGCACGTGTATATAACGCCATTTATAGCAGTTCAATGGAATCAAAATATGCATTCGAAAATGTTCCTTCATTTAAGCTGGACAACGTGAGAAATCTCTAAAAAAAAAACAACCGCCATTTAAAATACGAAGGGAATACGATGAGACCCCTTTTAGAAATACAGCAGACACAGCAACACAGCATCTGTTGCACAAATATTATTATTATTTAATTAAAAATAAAAATAAATTGGCGAGGTAATACCAACAAATTATTTTAAAATTGTTAAGTATATGATATATATATATTATAGAACTGTTAATTTAATTTCAACTAAACTGATCGATTTTTTTTTTAAATAAGTTAATTTGCAACTTCCCAAAGTTTCATCGTTATTGGACATACATATGCATAAGATCGATATATGAAAAATAAAGCTAAAAGTTTGAAAACTCTAAAAAATCTGATTTCTTGAACTCTATCGAATGAATGAAAATTTTTGAGTTATCGAATAACTTTATATACCAATGGCTATTTTTTTTAACTAAAAATATGAATTTTTCATTGATGCAAATTTCAGATAGCAACATACTCGTAATAGTTTTGCCTTTACGTATCGTTCCATTTCTGTGGTAACTGTGTCACTACATTGTTTGAAATTTTTATACCATTCATTAAGATGAAATGGTATTATAACTTTGGTTCGAAGTTTGTAAGTGTAAAAAAAAGAAGAGATAGACCAAGTATACCGAAATGATCAGGACCACGAGCTGATTCCACATTGCCGGTCCGTCTATTCCCTCATATATCTGACTGAGACTTAATATCGAGATGTATTTCTATAATGTATTATCCATTTGTCGAATCCGAGCAGATCGGACATTATATAGCTGCTATACAACATAAAATTTGCTACTCCTGTAACTTTTTATAAATAGAAAGTGCTCACTGAAAATCTGATAGCTCAGATGAGGTTTTACATTGAAGCTTCCATATTTAAACAGTTAAAACGGTTTAGGCTATTTACTTATGAATCATACAACGTATACGAAGAAAATCATAAAGAAGACTTTAATATTTATAATTTTTCTTTCAATGTGATTGAGTCAACTTGGACTACATTCAGTTCCTCTTTAGACATTACATTTTGACGGTATATGTATAGTTCTAGCGCTAAATTGAATTTTTTTATACTAACAATGCAGTGCTTTTAACTGATAAGCTTGCTCTTTTTCCTCGTACCTGCATTCAAATGAAAAGAAATTGAAAACGTTTTTTATTCTAAAAATTACTTTATTGTAAACAATAATGAACGCTGATATGGGATTCAAAAACTTACTGTTTTTTTAGCAAATTCGCCAGAGTTCCAAGGACAGTACTGGCTCTTCCGATACGGATAGCTCGAGTGAAGATGAGTCTGTACCAATCGTCACACCTAATCCTCCAGTAGGTGCTGATCCAACAGCAGAAAAGCCACAAAAGGAAACCGAAGCAGCTGCGGAGCTTTCAGCGCTGGTCAATTATGTGGAGCCCGTGCATTTCTATACATTTGAAAGCGCCGAAAGTAAGTGGAACATATCGTTGTTAACATTTCCAAAAGCGATGACACGTTTTGGAAAATATGTTTTTTAAATATTACATTCGTCTACTGCGTAATACAGCGCCACTACAAAGTGCAGAACTCTATAGAGAAGCAATTGAGATGTTATTTGCTTCTCCTTTAAAAAAAATTAATTGTCATTTAAAGCCGTGGGAATGTGATATTCGTAACTATTTATGTGGATTTTATTTATTTATTTATTTGGTTCTTAGCAGTGGATGTAATATGTCGATGTCATTCTCCCTTTTTTTTTTTAAGAAAAAAATCGGTGTTACGAAATGTCTTCATTTGATGAAAAACAAGCTACCGCGCTGCTTAAAGAGCGCCCAATCGAATTCGTGAACTACAATAAGCATCAGCTTTCTCGTGTCTATCCGACTGGTACCCGCTTTGATAGTTCTAATTTTATGCCACAGGTGAGTTGAACTTTTTGAATGATATTAGTTAATTTAAAATTTTCCAAATATTTCCACATTATATAAAGCTCTTCTGGAATGCCGGCTGTCAGTTAGTAGCACTCAACTATCAGACTTTAGATTTAGCTATGCAGTTGAATTTGGGCATATTCGAGTACAATGATCGATCAGGCTATTTGTTGAAGCCGGAATTTATGAGACGTACAGATCGGCGGTTGGACCCTTTCGCTGAGAGCACGGTACTTCATATATGATTTTTAATGTGTTGCGATGTGGTAATAATTGTCGCTATTATAGGTTGATGGTATTATAGCAGGTACTGTGTCCATCACCGTGTTATCTGGTCAATTTTTAACAGATAAGCGTGTTGGAACGTACGTTGAAGTGGATATGTTCGGACTTCCGGCAGATACAGTGAGAAAGAGATTTCGCACGCGAATCGTACGTGATAATGGTATAAATCCGGTTTATGATGAAGAACCTTTTGTGTTCAAAAAGGTAAGTGGTCAATAGATTTATAATCACGGGATGTGCTCACAGCTCCTTAAATATGTTGACTGCTTATGTTCTACAGAATCGCTCCATTCAAGAGATTTTTAATCAGCAGCTTTACTACGAGATCACACATATTAGGTTTCCAGGAAGGACGATATGTTTTTAAAATGCAATAAATATATATAACAGCACATGTTGTCTATATAACCATATTTGTAAGCTTGACAATTAACAATTAAGTTCTGAATAAGACTTCATTTAAATTGCCACCTCGCCAGGAACGCTCTGAAGTCGGCATTTTATTCTTACATCTTGAAATAAGTCAACAAATTCAGCAAAAGAAAAGAAAAAGTATATATTTTTTGATCAAGTTTATTTCAATAATATTTTTGGAAGCAAGCTGACAAAATTGTGTTCCAGTCGTATGGTTATGCCAAGAATATGTTAGATATTCACACAGCAAAAATTATCCGGAATATTCATATTTCATGCTCGTCGGATCTATTCGATTTCCTTAAACGGAGTAAATACTTTCTGAAATAATTAGAGGTTCTTGAAAATAATTTAACAGCACGCTTCGATTTCATATGATCCTTGTATTTTTAAATTTCGGCCAATTAAAATCACACGCACAGTAGTATTGGTCAAATCATATCCTGAAGGCTCAAGAAATATTATGTTCCATTATTGATGCTGCTTGAAAAAGTAGTATTTTTCCGTTGGTGTAAATTTTCTTGAGAAAAAAAATATGTTTGCGAACATGAATTCATTTCTTGAGAGCTCCAAGCTGATTTAAGGAACTTTATTTTTCATTACTTCAGCGCATGATAAAAAATAGAAACTGAATGATTTTGGTCGCCATATTAGCCATTTGGCTTTAGCTGGCATTATGTTATCTCCATCATAATCAAGCTACGGGTCCAGGGTGAAGTTTGTTCGTTCATAAAATCGGTCCTTTAAGGCCCCCATCAACAAAAAAAAATTTCCTGCGCCCAATCGCAGCACCGATTCATAGCTATTCCGGTAACCGACGAATGCCTTTCGCAGGAAATGCGAATCGAAGTGAGAAGTTTTGGTATTCTCATATCAGATCTATAAATTAATGAAGCAGTTCAAAAATTTGCTGTATTCCAATAACAGCAAGCGAAACGCAGTCGCTTTTAATTGGACTGGTTGTCATCTATACATATTATAAAACAAAGTCTAAAATTTTGGAAAGAGCTAATCTCGGGCACTACTGAACGGATTGGGATGCAACTTTTTTTAAATTAATGCTTGCAGTTAGCACTACAATGATAGCTACTTAAATTAAAAATTAGCCTATTCATTTCTGAAATATTTAAGTGTAAAGTTTTAAAAAAGTTTACACTAAGTACAGCATTGCTACAACCGAATGTAAAATCAGTGTCGTAGCGGGAAGATGTGTAGTTGTGTGAGTAGTAAATCAACTGATCTTCGTTACTACTTCGTTCGGCTATGCGCAGAGAGCTGTGCTGTTGACTTCGTTGATAAACCGATGCAAGGCGAAATGATAACTTTGATCCACACTGTTAGATATGTTTGTTTTTCAGATGCTTTGTCATCATACAAGAAACTAGAAACTACAGCTGAATTTTTAAAAGTTTTTTATTGTTTTGCTTACGGTGTTGCGCATTTTCTTCCATACAAAAATTAGTTTTGTTTATGTGTTTATGAATATACATCAGCAGTGCAGAGGCAGCGCCAGCTAGTTCACGATAAAAGCGGATTTAGTTTAGATTTTTAGAATTGTGCAGTATTTTCAAACCAACATGTAATTTAATAGAAAATAAGTGAGTTTTTGTGTTTTTGGGTAAAAATTGTCTAACTCTATAAAAGTTAAAATAGAAGTCGGGCCACAAATGAAGCGTAGCGGGGATATTGCCAAGAGCATGACCAAAAAATCCCCAGTGTCAGTGTTTTGGTCAACATTAAGAACAACTCAAGTCTGTGGGACCTCCAGCAAATCGGTTTCTGAATAGAAAATATATATAAAAATTGCTCAAATTACTTCGCTTCATGCACTTCGAAATGTGATGTTTGCTGCGATACTTCCCGTTTCATGATTGAAATTCAAATGAAAGGAAATTGTATCCATCCTTTCTAAAACTTTTTTGTTGAAATCATAAATTGAACGCAACAGATAGCACAGCGAACTGTCAGAACTAGCTTTTGACACATTCCACTATCGACTCACCGATAAAGCAGTCATCCGAAGGCTATCGTAAAAGGGAATAATTGGTAAGTGAATCGAGTGCGGATCGGATTAGATTCGTACGAATAGCACATTCGTCGTTTATCGGAATAGGCATGATTGTGTCATAGGCTGTGTTGCATGGCGCAAACAAATTATTTATCACATACCTCTTTGGCGCTCACCGTTCAACGCAAAACCATTTTCAGCAGCGGTTTTAAAGAAAAATGGGTCAATGATGTCACCGCTCCAAAAGAAAGCATAAACTGGCACTGTAGGAGGATCCATTGGCTTCTTGATGTATGGCGTCTCCTATCGCCGCCAGTTATTCGATTTGTGTCTTCCAAATATCCATATAAACATTATCTCTGTTATTCAATTCATATCATATAAAAGCTTTTAAATAATAGTTTATGTATGTACCTGATTTAACCCCATGAAGTTTTCTTACACAATTTGCTGATTACTTATATCAGCCTTTATCTAACTTGTTCAATCTGTCACTAAAACAAGACATTTTTCCGTCAGCTTGGAAAGAGTCTTTTATAATCTCTCTCTAGAACGTCGGGAGCAGGTCTTCAATTGAAAACTACCTCAATCGTTCCTCAATGCAGCCGCCTAAGCCCGATTCTGTTCTTGTTACCTATAAATGATATACACGCAGAAATTAAAAATTGAAATATATTAGTGTATGCCGATGACGTTAAACTTTTTAAATCATACGCTTCGTTTGAAGGAAGACCTTTACTACAGGCAGATATAAACTGCTTAGTTAGTTGGCGACACTCAATCTTAAAAAATTTAAATGCAAGAGCTTTGCGCAAAGAACAATTCATCCAGCTTCTTACACAATAAAAAACTATATTCTGAATCAGGTAAATGATTTTGTTGACGTGGGAGTTGCAATGTATTACGAACTTAATTTTAATAATCATATTAATGGTACAACCAATACCATCTTTAAGCGCTGGTCTAAAGAATTCAAGGACTCATATGTACAACATTAATAATACCGATACAAGAATATTGTTCGATAGTTTGGAATCCGCGTTATCAAGTTCATATAGATCGGCTGGAATCAATTCACAAATAGATGAGATTCTCGATTTAATCTTCCATATTATACCTATCGTTTAAAACTAATAAATCTTCGTACTCTTTTCAGTCGTATAGAAATGCTAGGCATAACATTTAAGGCTAAATTACTCATAGGATCTATTGCAAGTACATATTTTATTGCCAAGGTTAAACTTAATGACCCTTATCGGGTTTCAAGATACGGTGAAGCCACTGCAACGCTGAATAGGAAACAACAATTCCCCCACAGGAGCTTAAGCGGTAGACCGCTAATTACCTGTGTGGACGATAGGTCCAAAGTTGAGAAGATTTAAACAAGGAGTATTCAAAAATTCGAACTTCTCAGAACACCGCACTCCGAACTGTGACGGAGTACATTTAAATGTCGCCGGAAGCACACCTTCTGCGTGTAAAATAATATTACAACGTGCTCAGCTAGCAGTTCCTTGTTGGTTGTTACTTCCCAGGGCACCCATGAAGCTGAGCTGCCTGAGGCACGTCAGACGCCATATTTAGACTTAACTTCTACTTATCCTGACTCAAGCCTAACATTACCAATAAATATTTAGCATGGAAAGAATTATCGTACGATACCAATCACCTATTCACATACCCCCGCAAATCTACACATCCTATTATATGAGTTTGATAATAATGACCATGGGTAAGCTGAGCTGATTCAGTAGAATTTTGCTAACTACTAAAACAACGACAGTGACACCTATATATCGCTTAGTATTTTATTTGAGTGCTTCAAGTACTCATCTATTCACTAGTGTTAAATAAATATTTAATATGATTTTGATAAATTATCCACTGTTCGCATAAGCATGCCATTTGGAAAATGGCTGTAAAAATATAAAATCACAAAAAGTGGTCACATTCATTGCAATTATGAACTCATCAAACTTCTTTCGCAATGAGTTGATGGTATTTCGCTATGATTTGTTGCCAGTCAGACTATGCTAAACACTAATATTTGCTTTTAAATGGTATTTACATTTTAAAATCATTTTGTCCTTATTGGAAACCCCGTTACACCTGAAGTTACTCCCTTTTTTAGTTTCAATAATAATAGTTTATATATTAAAAATAAAGAAAACCAACAAATTAATTAATTCAATTATTAATAAAAGCGATTATATTTTCAACTGATATTTTAGCTTGTCTTTGTTATATTTTATATTATTATAAATTTAAAATATACATACTGTTTGCAGGTGGTGCTGCCTGAACTGGCAAATATACGCATCGCAGCTTACGAAGAGGGAGGGAAATTCCTTGGACATCGTGTCCTTCCCGTTATTGGATTATGCCCTGGCTATCGCCATGTGAATCTGCGTACCGAATTAGGCCAACCCATAACGCTTTCATCCCTCTTTCTAAATATTGTAGTGAAGGACTATGTGCCAGATGATCTGTCGAATTTCGCCGAGGCATTAGCCAATCCAATTAAATATCAAAGTGAACTTGAGAAACGCGACAAACAATTGGCAGTGCTCACTGAGGGTACCGAACCGATCTCTTCAGATGAGGATATAACTAACTCATGTAAGTAGCGTTTCAACATAATTCCGTATTTTGATATGTGAAGTATTTATTTAAAATATACTTAGATGTATGTACTTATGTGTATGTAGATAGATAAGCATGAAATTAAAAATCTTGGTGTAAGTCAACCTCTAATTGACAACTTCTATAATGAATTTAAGTCTACATATATTTATACTTCCACATGATGATTTTAAGTAGAGTAGATACATATTTTAAATTTATTTACATATTCCTTCTTTGGTTACCTGAACTATTATTCTCTATTTCTTTTTTTACTTATTTTAATAACCTTCCATCTAATGTTGGTTACTGGACACTTCAACATTTCCCCTTCCATCAACAACTAATTATCTATACTCTAACACAACGCCACATAACAACACGTACACACCCAAACACGTCCGTTTGCACGCAACCTCGTTTCCTCGTTTTCCTGTTACCTTTTTGCCTGCGTCCATTGAACTTGAAAAACAAAGTCGTTTTTGTACAAGTAGGTGGCCAGAAGAAAGAGCTTCGTCCAGTTGAGTCTACGACAATGAGTCCGAAGCACCGAACCAGCATTACTGCGGCTACTGCAACCAGTGTAGAAGCATCTTCCGGAGTTGATCAGGACACAGCGGATGCGGGAATAACTAGCGGTCCGGGATTTATACATCAGCATTCATTGGATTCAACGGCACAAACATCTATACGCCAAGTGGAGTCATCACAGTTCGATGTAGACTTGGTGCGAGCGGAGCCATTGGATAAGATACTAGACCATAAAATGGTGCGTGAAAAGCGATTTGAGATGGAAAAGAAGTTGGAGTCCTTACGTAAAAAACATGATAAAGAGAAAATAAAAATCTTCATGCACAAGTCCAGCCCAATGGATGGAAACAAGAAGCCAATGTTCAACATTGCTAGCAAACTGAAGAAACGCCTTAGCAATAAGAGTCTGTAAGTGTGGATACATACATATGTACATATATTCGTAGTCCGTACATGTGCCTGTAGTGACTATCACATTGAGAAAAGTAACTGTATTTCTTTTAGTGACACTGGTGTGGAGGTCCCATCTTGTATCCCAGATATTGGGGATTTAAATGAGGACTACACTGACGGACCAGCTAGTAGTAGAGGAGAAAGTCCAGCGCTGGGCACACGTTCACAGCAGGAGCGAATGCTTGTCTCGTGCAGGGAATATTCTACACAGTACCGTGATGTTCAGGAAAAATACCATGAGATAATCTATGCGTTGGCAGACAAAGTTTTGCGCAACTCACAAGCAAACCAAATGAAACAACTTAAAGCCTCTCTTGATCGAGTAACCTCTGAGGTAATGCATCAGTTGCAGGAAGCGCGGCGAACTGAGGTTAAAAACTTATCGTCGGTGCATCGTGATCGCGATGAGTTGGTCAGGTTAGTCATCACGAAGTTTTCAAGTTAGTTTTTATCTAAACCCTGCATATTATTTTCACAGAATGAAGCGCGAAGTTGCCAGTTCGGTGGTGGAACGCGGTGTGGCAGAGCGCGTGCGTCTGAAGCAGACCTACGATAAACGAACTGATGATTTGCAAAAGCAACATGAATTAGTGCGGAATGCTCTGGCGGATCACCGCAATAAGGTAACATTCATTTAAGAATCTACACACATTGCATAGTATACCTACGTATGTACATATTAAATAAAAATGTAGGCACACAGAAAATGAAGTCTGAAGTTCGTATACTAATGGGACCTATACCATTCGGAGCAAACCTTGTATAATTGAGAAATAAATAATTGGTACAATTTCAAGTATTTAGCAATAGTTAAAGTGACCCGATTTTGTTGATAACTGAAAGGAGTGCTCAATTTCCTATTCTTAGCTGTTTTATTCTTCTTCTTCTTCTTGATTGGCGCTATAACCGCCTAAGTGATTTTGGCCAATTTCAATATATCGCACCAGTGGCTCCTCTGCTGTGCTAACTGGCGCCAGCTAGAGACACAAGTGAAGCCAAGCCCTTCTTCACCTGGTCTTTCACCACCAGCGGGTACCGCGTGGAACACTTCCAAGCATGGATCATTTTCTTCCGTAGCCCTTGAATCTTAATTCGCTGTACTATGTCCATGTCACTATAATGCTCATACAGCTCGTCGTTCCATCATCTGCGGTGTTCGCCGTTACAAAGATGTAAGGGCTCAAAAACCTTTCGGAGAATCTTTCTCTCTAACACTCCAAGGCCATCTCATCTGATGTTGACAGTGTCCATGCCATCTGCGCCGTACAATAGCACGGCAATGATGAGGGACTTAAATATAGAGCGTGGTTTTCGTTCGTCGAGAGAGGGCTTTACTGCTCATTTGCCTACTCAGCCCCAAGTAGCATTTGTTGGCAAGTTAGATTCTCCTGTAGAAGGTACATCGTCCTTCTCTTCCGTATGGCGGTGATGTCAGCCTTTGTTCTTACGAGGACATCAACCAGTCGTGCAGTGGCGCCTTCCCCATTAAGAGCTCGGACATTCCAGGTACATGCCCTCAACTCATAGTTCTTAATATATTGCGTATGGTCGACATCAAAAAAGGAATACCTCTTCCGAGGTTTGTTGAAAATATTCATTGCAATTAGTTTTTTACGTAGCGGATCCCAAACCCAGCGCACAACCAGATACTGCTATTTTGTTTTGTTTTCGAGACACATTTATAAAGCGGGACACTTGCTCAAAGACAGACGTCTGCTTGCAGCCGTCCCTACTGGTGAACAAACGCTGCTGACTTTAGTGGATTCTTCAAAACAGTGTGTTGGAGTGGCACCACTTAAGCCCCCTCACAGAGTGCCCGAACATAGACGTAAGAGTCGGGATTGAGTATAATCGTTCAACTGTAACTGCGTACCCAGAGGATCACCATACCCCACATAGAGTCACCCTGTCTGAAACCTCGTTTAGTATCAGATGGCAGAAGGGGTCAATCCCAATTTTGACGGAAGCCAAAGCCGAAGTTCTCGCGATCTTTAGTCATATGTATATATTTCTTAGTCGTGTATATATCTTTATCTAATTATAATTTGATGGGATTCAATTTCTTTTACAGGCCCGACAAATACTCGAAAAGGAAACCGAATCTCGCACCTGTATTATAAGCAATGGATTTTTGGTTCTATTTCAGGGATCTAGCAGCACCAGTGGTACCGTTGCCTCTACATCTGCCACAATTAATAATCTCACACTGAATATAAATGGTGGGAATACGATTTCGCCGGCGCGTTCAAGTAATAGTATCACAAACAGCACTGGTGGCAAGAATAAAGATGATTTAGGTGGCGGAGGCGATGAAACTGGTGCCGCTGCTTGTGCTGGCGCTGCGGCCGGTGTTTAAAACCGGCCTGACGTTTACAATAAAACAGTATTTGGTCTTGCAAATTTAAAGCAAGAAGAAAAATGTGTAGCTTAGCTTAGAAGTAATAATAGAATAGATTAGGTGACATGGTAAATGTGCATAAAAAAAATTTAATAAAAATATGTGTGGGTAATATAGAAATAGAAATGAAAATCAATAAATTGATAATTATACACAAATATGGTGTAATAAAAAGAAAACTCTCAAAAGAAACTTAAAATGTTAACAATATCTAAATGTTGGTTGTTTGTGCGAAAACTATATGTATATGAATAAACTGTTAGTATTAACTGTATGAATGTAATGATATAAGATTTAAGAAGTATCGAGTTACGTGCACATCTACATTAATCTTAAATATTTCCTTTGGAGTTGGAAAACCTAATTTAAATGCCATATCTTACATGTACGTTTACACCAAATAGAAATGCTATACTATTTAAATGTTCATACAGATGTATACATATATGTATATGTATGTGCCTAATAGTACTATATTAAATGTTAGCTACAGTTAAATTGTATGGTAGTAAGACGAATTGGGTTTATTGAGAAACTGATAAGTATAAGAAATTGTTTTGTAAACAAAATCAACAACCGAGCACTCGAAACTAATTCTAATTATTGAATCATGATTCTCAATGGGTGTAAGGAAACGTTCTTTAATATACTAAATAACATTAATAATACGTATTTAAATAGGTAAAGAGCATTGTTGTGAACTTTCTAGATTAGCATAAATACTTACAATAGTTACAATAGTCCCTATGACTTAAAATGTATAGCGTAAAGTTTGTTTGCTTTGCATCAATAGTTTTCAACAAAAAACTACAAAACTCTGAAAAAAATATGATTGTGAACTCTTTTTTACACAACATGCTAAATATTGTATGAAAAACTAAAAAAAAAAAAAACAAGTTGCCTACGCTTCTTATTTCGAAAAATTTCAACTGCCTTGTAATTATTTAATGTGTGGTATATTTCTTTTTCAACAATTTATCTCCACACAAGCTACTTTATACATATGGATTTGCTTTTCAAGGTTGTATCGTATTTATTAAAAAGCTTTAAAATTTTACTTAAAATGGCAGATGCAATAAATCATGAAAATCTTTGCGTTTGCGCATGAAAACGAATAAGCTCGATGTTTATTTATTGAAGTAGTACAGTAGCCTATCGATTGGCGCGGCATTTAATTTCCGCGAAACGACATTTAGCGCAGCAGTATAAACCTTGGAATTTGAATCTCGATAAATACGCATTTTCGAACTCAATAAGCATGACTCTATTCCCTTACTTTTCCTTATTCCTTTTGTAGAAAGCGTAGATAACAGAAACCGAGAAAATTTAATAATTATGCCAATTGAAAATAATCGAATGTACTTTATGCAAATAAAGTTTTAATCCCGCTTTCGAAAAGAACAAATTTTTATAATCTCTGCAAATATCCCATTAGCCTATGATTTTATTAGTCACGAAAACCGAAAGGCTACTATGTACTCGTATGTAGTATGCATGTGTGTTCTAAATGTGTTACCATATTTTATGAGTTTACTTAATTATTTTATACTTGTATTCGTTACTTGTATTCGTTTAAATATGAAACACTTGCACCTTTCCGCTATTTACGTTAATGGCATGAATCAAATACACGTCGCGTGTTTGCTAGAAGAGTAATTTGCTTATGAATATTTCATAAAATAAGAAACTCTAGTAAAACTGTCACTCAAACAATTTCATTTTTAAATATGTATGTATGCCATTCTTCCAGCAACGCTATATTATATAAAAATTAACTAAAATGGCGCAAGCGATATTACTGGTATTTATTTTGTTTTGTTTTTAGAGTTATTTTATATAAATATTTATATGTATGCATATGTAATTTTAATTATGTTTGAAACGGGTTGATACCTGCTAACTTATAGCTAGTTTAAATTGATTATTTATTTCTTAATTTATTTATTATAACTTATTGTACATATGTCTATTATCCTGAGCAAATAAAAGCCTCGATGTTTGAACAGAAACGCGATTTTTATTTTTCTTGCATATCTGTGTGTCGCTTATTGTTAGTCGATTTCTATTGAATTATTTGAGCAGTCCACAACAACTTACACCTTTACAACACCATTAGAACAGATACTATGTTCATATATATATCGTAAAAAACAAATTTATATTCTAAAAAAATAAAAGCTAATTATTTAGTGTCACAAAATACTATCGAGAAGTATTTTATACCATAGGCTAACACTGACAATCATATATACTTTAAGTTAGAAATTCTCAATATGCATTTAAGGAAATATCATGCATACGATAATTGAAAATGTTGAAAGAGCAAAAATATGCACAGGCACACTATATTAATATTCATTTTCACCAAAGTTCGAATTCAGCTTAAGATTTCAATTATATTGTGTTCCAAAAATATCCGCCCTCCGATTTTAAAGAAATAAATTTGGAAGTTTTATATAACAATGCTTTTCAACGAGTCATAATTGAACATAAGATGGAAAAAGATTCAATTACCTACTTTGCTGTTACCAACTGTTCAATGTGTTTTTTGTTTAATGTAAAAACGCGGCACAAATCACTTAGAACGATTTACCTAAACAAGAAAAACTGTTAGCCATACTAAAGAGCGTTCGAATAAAAATTTAATTTCCTTTTGGGGTGAGAAATAAGCTAAATTGAGGATGAAAGCATTGCCACTTATTTGTGTTTTAAATGCTTTGATCGGACTATATAAATATGGAATACCATTCGCTTTTTTTCCTGTCTATTTTACACTCGATATATAGTTGGCAGTGAGACTGTGAAGCATTGGAAACGAAATTTCATGAATTTATGATGATCAATTAAGTTTTCACGAAAATGTTTTTAATGTTTATCTACGTACATCCTTTTTTTTTTTTACAAACTTTGGTTTCATTTTATAGCACAAGATGTCGTAGCATGTCGTCAAGCCATAAAATCATAAAGTTGCACAATTCCTGAAAATTGTTTTTGTCGTTTTTGTTGGATTTCAGAGGAAAATAATTCAAAGAACACAACTTTGAAGTTTTAAAACATTGTGATATGATATTTTATCGTGAATCCATTACTTTTGTAGCACTATTCAGTTCACGAATAACCCAAATGTTGATATAAAATATACCAAATTTGATGACCCCTTTCGAAAAACGAAAAACGGGATTTTTGTTTTGGTGATGTATCTTTCAAAGGACACACATCCTGCAAAACAATTTTATCGATTTCGCATATGTACTTATATCTGTACGTATAAGATGATAAGGGATTTGTTCTATAAAATTAATACCTTCGGAAAAATGCAAAATTGAATTTGATTTTTTTACTTTCGCTTTGGGTGACAAGAACGTGACAATATTGACAAAATATATGTTTATTTCGTTTTTGGAAACAACAGGGCAAGGCGAATTTTTAGAAGGTGATGGCATAAGAGCAGCTGATTTGATTTTTTTTTATTCACCTGCATGTATTTTGTTTTTGCTTTTGCGTATGAGCTTTCAAAAGCCGTAAAAGCAAAAACAAAATGTATTTAAATTTTGACGACTCTTACGCAGAAACAAAAACAAAATACATAGGAATTTTGTATTTTGTATTTTGTATTTATAACACCACCTTCTATGGATTCGCCTTGCAACAGGGAGTAAGAAACTCATTGTTCAAACGTATTTAGCTAACTAATATCGAAACGCTTGAAATTTCGATTCGATTCATTATATTACGCACTAGTTTCATAACAGATTGCCGAAAAATAGAGTAAAAAACAATGCCAGTTTCTTGAAAATCATTTTTGATTGCCTAAATCCCAAAATATTCAATACATTTGAATATAAAGCGTAAATTCGAAATTAAAGAATTTAATTTTTACTACATGAACACAAATTGAACTTAATTACTTTAGCCGAGTGCATAGCGTGTGCGTGCTTCATTTGGAGTGTGCGTGTTGGAATCCCTAGCCGACAAGTATCATAAAAAATTATATGAAAGTTTTTTTTCAATAGCAGTCGCCTTCGGTAGGGCGAGTGTACTTCTGGCTTTCAAAAACTTTATAGATACGCCAAATTATTATTATTATTATTATTAATATTAATTGTTACCAATACTTTGAAACCGTTTAAGAAATGCGAACCGTAAATAATTAGCGTAAAGATTACGAGTATTAATGGAAATAATCCATTTCATTGAACGCGTCATTACTTAAACAACAATATGTTTTAAGCAAAGAACAATAAGTTTTAATAATAAAGGGTTGCTCCACAGGGACGCTACAAAAGTAAACCGATAGTGAGAGCAAACGACGCCATATTTTTTCCCGCTCTTTTGACATTTCTCTTCAGTAAGGTTTGCCATTTCATCATGAAAAGATATACGATCCAACAACGAGTCAAAATCATTAAAATTTACTACCGAAATTCGGAGTCAATGGCCTCAACTTTAAGAGCGCTACGTCCAATTTACGGTCGTCGTCATTTCTGGCTGAATGGCTTCGTCAGTAAGCAAAATATGCGTTATTGGACAGGCAGCAATCCACACGTACTCCATGAGTCAACATTGCATCCCGACAAAATTGCGGTTTGGTGGGGTTTATGGTCCGGCGGCGTCATTGGGCCGTACTTCTTCCGTGATGATCAAGACCGGCACGTTACTGTGAGTGGGAATCGCTACCGCTCAATGAAAACCGAATATTTTTGGCCCGAATTGGATGATATGGACTTGGACAATATGTGGTTCCAACAGGACGGCGCCACAAGCCACACAGCGAATGTCACAATCGATTTATTGAAAACCAAGTTTGGCGAACGTGTTATCTCACGAAATGGCCCAGTCAATTGGCCGCCTCGGCCGTGCGATTTGACGCCGTTAGACTATTTCCTGCAGAGCTACGTCAAGTCTATGGTCTATGCCAACAAGCCAGCGACGAATGATGAACTTCGTACGTATCGTACGTTCGCAGTATCGGCCGATTTATGCTTGAAATCCGTCGAAAATTGGGTTCAGCGTCTGGACTTCTGCAAACGTGCCCTTGGTGCCTATGCAAAAGAAATCGAGTTCCATACATAATGGCATCGAATGTACTTTCACAGGAATAAAGAATTTATTTCATAGCCCAAACCGTTTTTGTTTTATTTAAAAAAAACTTTTGTAGCAAGACCCGATACTTATTGAGCGTTGGTTTTTTCATAAGTTGCGCAAAAAATTGGCAACAGCGCCCCATAAATTGTGCAATATTTGGTTATTTTATTTTACTTCGTTACCATTTGCGCCAGAAATGCGCTTACTAAAATTGGTCACAATATTCGGTAATACAATTTGGCAACAAAACTACCGATAACATGCAGGATATAAACATTGGAAGTAAAATGAAAATAGTACTTATCATACTCATGGAATCTCAAAGAAAGTTTGTCAATTAAGTAATTTACTTTCCTTTGAAAATAAATGGGGTTCTAGATTTATTTTATGAGTAGCTTTGTGGACTGTTGATCTAAATTTTTTGCAACGGGAGATATGGAATATCTCCTTATCCAGTTTTATCTTTTCAATAGTAATGAAGTGTCCAATGAAATGGACTATTTCCATTAATACTTGTAGTCTTTGCTCTAATTTTAATAACTATAAGTTTTAGTAGACCAGAAACTCGCTCGGCCTACCGAAGGCGACTGCTATTGAAAACAACTTTTCTATAATTTTTTATGATACTTTCCGACCGAAATTCGCGCACGAGCACTCCGAATGAAGCAGGCACACGCTATGCACTCGGCTAAGGCAATTAAGTCCGATTTGTAATTATTTAGTGAAAATTAAATTCTTTAATTTCGAATTTACGATTTATACTCAAAAATATTGAGTATTTTGGGGTCTTTGCAAACAAAAATGATTTTTTTTGTGCGTATGAAATTAAAGTGACTCAAGAAACTGCCAATGTTTTTTACTCTATTTTCCAACAATCTGTTACAAAACTAGTGAATAATATAATGAAAAGCATATTGAGAAAAGTTTGAAACTTTCTTAAAAATTTAAAACAATTAAATTTCATCGAAATCTCAAACGTTTTAATCATAGTTTCTAAGAAACTATTAGGTATGCAGCTCATTCAATTTTAGCATGATAATGTGCAAGTCTGACGTGACTTTAAATATTTGTTGATTTTTGATAACTAATTAATAAGTATAAACATTAAGTAAAAGTTTATTGATTTATTGAATTTTTTTAAAGTTTGAAAATTTATTTATATCAATTTATCATGAAAAAATGGCGATTATTATGAAAAAATTCCATGTGGTTAATTATTTGATTCGCTGTATGTTTTTAATAGCAATCGAATTTAATTTTAATATTAATAAATCATAAAAGTCAGCTTTTCTTGGCCGTTAAAGATCGACTAGTGAATCCCACTTCAATGCGATACAATTTTTCGAAACTAGTAATTAAACAATCGCATCCTTAAAAGGTAGTAAATCAAACTATTGACATTCATGAATATCAGATTTAACTGTTTAGAAATACTTGCTGATTTATTAGCAAATGGTTTACGACGGTTTTGCGAATTTTTACCATATAAGTATACAAATTTCATCCATACGTTATCTGAGTATGGAAGGAAATCCACCAGATAATCAGCAAAAAAAGTCATCGAGAGTTTTTAATCACTTCAAATTTGCAATTTATAGTACTAAAATTTAATGGGATACTATTACGTAAATCTGGAAACATCACATATATTAATTTTTTTGTTTTTATTTATGTACATATGTATATCAATTGATTTTTATTTTTACATCAAGGCCAGTTTTTTATTTGCTGATATTTCTGAGATCACCACATCTCTTCATCAGATTTATTTCTAGACTTTGCGAGAGTCAAACTCACGATTTCGGAACGCAAGGCAATCACGCCACTACCTGTATAAAACGAGTGCTTGTAAACTGTTGCCTTTTCCATTTGTCTTTTGGTTCAATTCAAATTCTATTAAAACAAAAAAAAAACACGAATTGAAAAGAGTTCTTCAAAACTATATAGATACAAACTCGTACCTAGATTCTAGATGTATGCAACTAAAAACCTATTACATTAGATTAAAGTAACATTAAATCAAATTGAAAATAACAAACTACCTACATATTGAGAATATTCTTATTAATAACTAGTTTATATAAATAAAATAGACATACTTAAGAGTAAATAGTTACTCGACATGAATTGATTTTCAAGAGTGAATTATCGTTGGATCACTACTGACAATTACACGGTCAGTAGATGAACGGATTCAGTTAATTCACTCGATATCTTTCTCTGGACGGAAAAACCACCTTAGATGTTGTAATTCGCTTCTTTGTGTATGTATGTTATACTCGAACTCGTTAAGAGTTAACTAACGGCTTTAAATTTGATGTTCATGATATTGATGTTATTGTTGACGTTATCATTATCAATGTCATTGTTGTTGTTGTGTATTCGTAAATTTATCCATACAAAATGGTGAAAATCAATGTCATTTTCAAATTAAAAAAAAAACAAAACATCAAAAACAGGTTTCCAGCATACTTGTAAATATATGTACGAAAGTGCTTACATATGTGGTGGTATTGTTTAAATAAATATCTAATATATGAATGAAAAATTGTGTGTACGAAAATGAATCTATAATATGTAAATCTAAGACTGATACCCGGATTTTTTTACAAATTGAAAATCCGCATACATTTTTGTATGCATACTTTACTTATGTGCATACATAAATGTTTCTACTTATGTTATATATTCTGATACTTATAAAGTCCACTGTATTCCTTGTTTAAATACTTTCCCATAGGGAATCGGCCTTAAGTCAAATTGGTAATCAAATAATACATATATGCTTGTACATATATGACATTGTTTTTCACCAATAAAATTAAATCGATAAACAGGAATAGTTCACAATAGCAACGTTTAAATGTGTAGATTGAAATACAACCGACTTGAATTTTCGAATCTGTTTAATATGTGTCTAAGTGTGTGTTTAGATGTTTAGTAATAAATCGAAAATATAATTTAAATTGGCAATGGAATAAATAGTAGTAAAGAAATATTAGAAATCGATACAATATTATTGAGGAGTAGTATATAGCGCAAAGGAGATACGCCTAAGTGTAGAGAAAAAATATATGTACATACATATGTATGTATGTTCGTATGAATATGATATTTTGGTGATGTGACATTGAATATGAGCATTGGATTCGTAATTAACTCTGTCATTGCAAGTGGATCAAAAATATAATTATCTAAGTACCTACCTAATATGTATACATACGTAAATGTTCTATTGGTATTAATCCTTGTTAGTTGGTGTTGTAAATGTATGTATGTTGTTGCAGTATTTGTTTGTAATGGTAAATAGAAAACAAGGGTAAAAAAAATTCATTACAGATGATTGGAGCAAAGCTTTATCCATTTGGTTTGAATAAATGATAATTAAAAATATATAGAAGAAGTGATGATGTTTTATTAATCATTAGTTATACCTACATACATATATCATTACAATGTGTTATTGGAAATTGTTTTTCTCAAAAACCATAAATTGGATATTAAGATAAAAGGCTGATCAGACGTGAAACCAGGTAATTGCATCACAAATAATATTGGAGCCATCCAACTTCTCTGTGAGGATTCAATGTTAAATAATGTATGTAAGGTGCGAAATTACATCACTTGTATTAGTTTCAGATAATGTAGTCCCATCAACCTATCCATTAGGTCCGGCCCCCAAAGTGCTGTAACATTCAACTTACTTACTTACGTAATTGGCCCTATAAAATCTTAAGACATTTTCGCCGAGTTCAACAAATTGCGATAGTCACTCTTTCTTTCTGCTAACTGGCGCGAATTGGAAATACCAAACGACGTGAAGTCTTTTTCCACTTAGTTTTTCCAACGCAGAGTAGGCCGTCCTCTTCCTCTACCACCACCAGCCGCATTGAATACTTTCAGGGCTGGAGCATTTTCGTCCATTCGCACGACATGTCCCGGCCAACGAAGCCGCCGTGTTTTAATTCGCTGGACTATATCTATGTCGCGTTCCTTCGTCTGCGGTATTCGCAGTCGCAAAGGCGTAGAGGGTCATAAATCTTTCGGAGAATCTTTCTCTCGAACACTCCAAGGGCCGTCTCATCCGAAGCTGCCGATGCTGATAGTACCCATATGCACGGGCATGATTAGAGACTTTTTGCTTTCCTGCGCAATTTCCTACTCAGCCCAAAGTAGCACTTGGTGGCAAGAGAGATTCTACGTTGGATTTCCAGGCTGACATTGTAGGTCTTAATGGTGGTTCCCAGATAAACAAATTCCTCTACTTTTTTGAAACTGTAAATTGTCAACAGTGTGCGGGAGCCAAGACGCGAGTGCGCTAACTGTTTATTTGATGACAGGAGGGGCTTAGTTATCTTTTCTAACATAAGGTTAAAGAAATCGCACGAAAGAGAGTCACCATGTCTGAAACCTCGTTTGGTTTTAAACGGCTCGGAGAAGTCCTTCCCGATTCTGCCGGAGCTTAAGGTGTTGCTCAACGTTATTTTATATAGCCGTATTAGTTTTGTTGGGATACCAAATTCAGACATTGCGGCATATAGGTAGCTTCTTCACGCGCTAACGAAAGCGGATTTGAAGTCGACAAAAAGATGGTGTGTGTCTATTCTTCTTTCTCGGGTCTTTCCCAAGATTTGGCGTATTGTGAATATTTGGCCGATGGTAGATTTGGCAGGTCTAAAGCCACACTGATAAGGTCCAATTTGTTCGTTCACGGTGGGCTTCAGTCGTTCACACAATACGCTCAACAGAACCTTGTATGCTATGCTAAGAGGTCTGATCTTCTCTGCATGTACTTGAATAGCTCTGCTCGCTGTCCGTCAGCACTTTAAGCCGTCGTACCTTCTGATAAAATTTTCTGGCGTTTTTCCTATCACCTAGCATCCCAAACTCCTCGAACTGACACTTCTCCGCCTCTATCTTCTTTTCTCGGAAAATGCGCCTCGCTTCCTTCTTCAACTGCCGATATATCTCCTTCACATTTCGGCGGCATCTTTTTTTTCCATGGCGGCGCGGCATTCCTCATTGTACCAGTCGTTTTTTCAGGCTTCCTAAAAACCAATGACCTTTTCAGCGGCGGTCCTATTGGGCGCAGATATCTGCTTGTTGAACATTGCTCTCAGAGCAATTTGAGTGGCGAAACAGTCGACTATATGTTGTGATTGTAGTTTTGGACGTCGAGCTTTCTTCGTGAAACTGAGCTCGAGCTTTTTGCTGCCCAGAGACGCGTGCGAATCTTGGCTGCGACAAGATAATGATATGAGTCGATGTAAGCTCCTCGAATAGTGTGCACGTCTAAGACACTGGAAGCGTGCCTTCCGTATACCATAGCATGATCAATTTGACTTCGTGTTTTTCCATCAGGAGATAGCCATGTAGCTTGATGTATCTTTTTAAGATTGAACCTGGTACTACATACTACCACGTTTCGGGCCCGGGCGAAGTCGATCAGCCTCAGTCCGTTAGCGGATGTTTCATCGTGTAGGCTGAATTTACCGATTGTTGGACCAAAAGTCCCTTCCTTCCTTCCCTATATCGTGACGTTCGTACGCGCGCTCAAGACGCTCATAGAACTTAGGTCACATCGTCCTTCTCTTCCGTAGAGGCGTGGACGTAAATCAGCGAAATGTTGAATAATCTGGCTTTGATGCGAATCGTGGCGAGACATGACAGCTGTAGTAGACGTCACATGGTTCGATCCTTATTTCTTGCCCCGTCCATCGCTTCTCTTGGATGACTGTGATATCAGACTTTGCCTTTACGAGAACAACCACCAGCCGGGTTGATTCACCAAAATTCTTAGAATTAATAGCGAAATTGATTAAGCCATGTCTTCCTGTTCATCCGTCCGTCCGTCAGTCGGATAACTCGAGTAAATATTGAGATATCTTAAAGAAATTTGGTGTACACATTTCCCTGGACCCAAGGTACTTTGGTTTAGCAAAGGGCAAAATCGGGCAATAACCACGCCCATATAACGGTGTTTTCTGAAGTCAAAAGACTGCCATATTTCAATAACTATTGCAGATAATTTGCTAAAATTTGGTACATAGCATTGGATTTGGGAAAGGAATATGGGTCCAACTTTGTTTTTGCAAAATGGGCGTGGCGCGCCCACTTTATAAGAAAACTTATATATCCAAAACTAGTTGCCCAAACGGTACACTTATAGCATTTCAAGTCAACAAGTTAAATTTCGAAAATTATAGAAATCAGATTAAAGCCACGCTCACCTCTCATATAACGGTAATTTACAACAAATCGAAATATTCAATATTTTACTAAATTATGTCACGTATTCTTTCAAATTTGGTATAAGAAATTTAATAGGGGAGAGAAATAATTTAAGAATCAAAATTTTGAAAAAGATTGTGGTGCGTTAAAATTATTCTAACTTCCTTTTGTTTCAGGTTTCAAAATGATGTTATATTAACGTACCCGACTTGCTCTGCTGCGCATATAGACATATTTTTTTAGATAGTTGAATAGTTGAGGATATAAGACGAATTCAAATTTTCTCTTCTATGGGAGCGTGACACCGCCCACTTTGTATATGTATATTCTATGTTGGGCCCGAATGCCACATGCGCCTACTGTAAAAACTTCATAAAGATCGGTCTAGTATTTTAGATGCCTGTAAAGGACCCACATTCATTTCTTTACATAAGATTAACTTTTCTGGTTGCATACAACAAGTAAGGTTTACTTTATTTAGACTCTTTCTTACTTGTTCACTTTATTTTTACACCAAAAAGAACCTGTTTTAAAAACGTATATCTCTATTGATAAATAGTATGGGCATAATCATAATAGTTTCTCTTCTTCTTCTTAGCCCCCTTTGCTCCAACTTGACGTAAACTGTGCTTTTGACATTACCTTTTGAAACGGAGCTACCGTATTCTTTGACAAAAGTTAGAAAGCTTTATTTTTTTCCTAATGTAGGGAGCTTTTGATGAATTTTTACTAATATTGAATATAAAACATGAATTAAATAAAATATTTACTCTTATCTTTTGTATTCTAGAGCAGAAAAATTTATCGGGTGTCCAGAACTATCTAAAATTATAAACGATTGACATACAGAAACATACACCGCCATTGGCAAGGTTCAGGCTAGACAAAGGCTTGTGACTAAGGTAACGAGGAACAAAGGGCCAAATTTTTACCATTTTGATTTAGTGGAGAACTGTACAAGACGCATAATACAACTAATATATGTTGTGTAGCCAGTTTGTTCTTGGCTTTCGGCAATAACAAAATTAGTCTAAAAAGATTTTTCGAATGAAGTACTCTTTCCGTGTAAACTAGTGAAATAGGTATTGTGATAATTTCAAACGCGAATAACTCTAGAACTAGAACCACACTAGAAAAGCGGCTGTGATCACTGAAGCCAGCGTACTCGAATTGTTTACCACATCTGACCTACCAATGTTCAAATTTTCGACTAGTGTTAATGATAAAAACTCTATACATGATTATCTTCTTTATCTACAAAACTATCGTTAGTTCATGTAGCCGATGTTTGCAACAATTACAGTTCTTTTGGAGGGAAATTTGCAAATTCTTGCTTGAAAAATGTTTAGTTACAAGCACTTGCCAGTAAGAAAAAGAGCTGATCCCAAAAATTTCTTAAAAATTTTATTTTTTGACCGATTTTCATAAAACAAAACATAGAAAAATACGTTTGAAATGGAAAAGTTTAAAAAATATCAAAAGTTTTTTTAGTTTCGGTTTATGCGGCAACAAAAGAAGTTAAAACAAGTTTTGCCTTCATGTACTTTTTGGGTAGTTTTTTCAAAGAACGTTCCCTAGACCCTAGAGACAATGTTTTGCTAATGAAATTAGTTAATGAGTCTAACCATTGAATTCGAGTCGAACGACAAATTTTTTCGATATCGATCGCCAAATATTGGGATGAAATACAATAACAATGACAATAAATTTCTCGATGTGGTTGAACTCACTCGCATACTCAATAAAATGCTTTACATTGTAGAATCTTTGAGACGGTAAAATCCAGAATATTTGTCGATTTCTATCCGATGATGAGTTCGGTACGAAAATTAAAGAAATTTAGAGAAAATGGAACTTTTGGGAGTGTTGTAAAGAATTGAGGAGAATGCACATTATATTTTTACATGCATGAAAAAAATTACATGAAAAAAAATTTACAAACAAAAATCAAGCGGAGGTTCTTGTGACCGTGATCAACCTGCATACGGACATAGCTAAAGACTTTACTCAAAAAGCACCATCCGAGCTAATTTCTTTATGCGCTCACGACGAATGTTTACATAACCTTCGCCTTAAATTATTTCTTAAATAAAACAAAAAACTCAAGCAAACAAATTCATTTGTCAACACAACAGTTTTACTTTGTGAGTAAAGCAGCTTATCGACGGTATCAATAATCTCATTAAATTTTCCGATTGAGAGTTATTTACCTATCGAAATCGATGTCGATGCGGAATGAATGATTATTCTCAATATTTTCTGTTTTACGTATGTAACTAGGTAATGAAAAGTCCAGTGATTTCAATGGCATTTTATTCTGAGTCTACAACAAATCTAATATGAGTAGACCATAACTTTTCGATCAAACTAAGCACATACATACATATGTTCGTACGAAAACACAAGTTTCAGAGACATTAAAGAACTGTTTTGCAAAATTTAAGCAACTAAATTATATTTTACATTTATTGTTTGCTTTTCAAATTATACCATAACCCTTTCGGGACCACTGGGATAATACATCCCAGCAAATTTCTAACTTTCGTATTTTATTTATTGTGCATGCGATTGCCCATATAATTAGTTCCGAAAACAGATGTAAGTGTATATTTTGAATTGTAAACAAAAAGATAGCGGTAAATTTCAGCGCATAGACGCCACCTGGCAAAGCTTTTCGCAATATATGTATGTATGTATGTACGAGAAATTTGATCAGGTTTCTTCACTAATTTGCTGAAATCGGTCGCAATAAAAGCGTCATCAACAAAAGTTGCATTTGTTTTCATAAAAAAAGTGTTCGGTTTGTTACATTTAATTGTTTAGTGGTGTTCATTTTATAAAATTGGGACATATAATCCCAATAAGTTTTTTACGTGTGATTAATTGTCCCAATATGTATTTTACGTGGGATTGTTTGTCCCAAAATGTTTTTTATATGACGAAAAGGAATCTAACTAAAGAGGATCTGAAGAGTCAGACTTGGACGTTGATTTTGAGGACTCTGGGAGTGAATATTTGCTTGAGAGTTCCCAAACCACTGGCTCTACATCAGAAACTGACGATAACATCAATGCGGCGACTAAAGCCCACAAAAATAAACGACAAGATACTGCCAGTGGCTAAATGTTGCTGCGGACGATTCTCAGAACTTCAATCCAAAGTATGAAGTCCGAACTGAGAGCGACTGCAAAATCCTTCTTTATTTTACTCACGATTGCACCGAGTTCGAAGTGTTTTCCACGATATTTCCTTACAATTTATGCACTCGAATTGTTGTATGTACTAATCAGCGTCTGACGGCTTGAATCGTCGGGCTCAGTCAAAGCGTTTCATTGATTATGCATTATAATAAGTTGCCATCTCTGAATTGGGGCAAAAATCCATCGATGGGAAATTCAGTTATAAAAAAGTGTTTATCACGAGATCGCTTTTTATTATTGTCATCAAAGTTATATTTCAATGACTGCAGTATACCCGCCGACAGTTATAGAGATTAATATATCTCCGATGTTGTGCAATATCTGAAACAAACATTTGCAGCTGCTCGAAGTGAAAGTTCATTTCAGTTTATTGACGAGTGCATGGTAAAATTCAAAGGTAGATCAAGCATGAAGCAATATATGCCAATGAAACCAATAAAGCGCGGAATCAAAATTTGGATGCGATGTGACTCGAAAACAGGATACGCTTACGATCTTAATCTTTATACTGGTAAGAAAGCAAATTCTGTACAGTCTGTACCTACAACTCTTGGAGAAAAAGTCGTTTTGAAATTGGTTTCTTCAATTCGCTTGTAGACGTTGAGAGGAAGCAAAAAGACGGATCGAAGAAGAAAATTAAATGCCCTAAAAGTATCAGTGACTATAAGAAAATTATGGGTGGGGTCGACTTGGCCGACCAAAAGACAACCGTTTATGATTTCAATCGCAAATCTCAAAAGTGGTGGAAAAAGGTGTTTTTCAGGCTACAAATGGTTAGCGTCACAAATTCATGGATTGTTTATACTGAACATAAGCAAAAGTTATCACTAAAAGACTTTCTGGTCCCCCTTGCTGAAGCAATGATTTTCGAAGGAAATAAAAGGCGTGAGACAATACCTCGTCGACAGGGAGGAAGAACTCTTAAACGCTCAAAAACTGATAGCCTCAACGTTGGAGATCACTTGCCATTGCGTACGCTGCACTTCACTTGGAATCGAAAAGCGAACAAAAATGATCTGCTCTGGCTGTAACAACGCGTTGTGCTACAAATGTTTTGGACCCTTCCACAAATTAAATTAATAATTACAACACGTTATATTAAAATGATCTTAATAATAAGTCAAATAAATATGAAATTTCATTATAATATAGCTATTTTTCCAATATTTTATTTATTTCTCAAATTTACTATAGTCGTCAAAAACTCTTATTGGGATTACATACCCCAGGATAAAATTACGATTTTAGGATTTCTGAGTATGCAGGACATCATTTTTTAGCCTAATCTTTCAGTATGAGCAGAAATTTTCGTTGAGACTATTTCCGGTTTCCAAATAAAACTCCGTCCCGAAAGGGTTAACTCCACAGGTATTTTGATTTGTTTTTTTTTTTTTTAATAAAAAGGCATAACTGTGAGTATCATATAGTCAATAAATTTAAGATTTATTTACATAAAGTGTTGCAAAATTTAATAAAACTTAGAACGATATTTTGAACTATCATTATATTTAAAAATTGTTTACTTATACGTATAACAATTTTGATCCCGACTTGGTCAATAATTTTCACAAGGTAAAGTTCAGTAAATAGTGATCGGCAGACTTTCCAGACTAAATACATGCCCAGTTACTAAAATTATAAAATACAAGAAACAAGCGTGTTTAATGAACAATTTTGTTGGATATAGTACATTTTAGATTGACTTTTGAGATTTCTGTATTTGGCACGTTTCGTGAATCGAATACATATAATTATTTTAATGTACATCATTTATAATTAATCTAGTTTATATTTTACGAAGGCACTAAGGTTTGAGTTCCACTTTTGACGCGTCACACATTTAAAGCATTTGTACAAAAGCCATGCTTAGTAAGGATCCTAACGCCAAACCCAAACTCAAGCTTGCCGCCATAATCGAAGAAGCCATTTCTTTTTCGTGCCGCATGACAGATCTGAAAACAAAGTCATGCAATGCAATTTTACAACTGTTACAACTGTCAATAAACATAACTTTACCTTGGTGCCATTATCAAACTGATATTAGCTAAATACCCGTTAGTTATTCCAAAAGTAATAATCATTATAATAAATATTGCATCTGAATGTACGAGAATAGGCAAAAAATAATGCACATTACTATTCGCACAAAGAAAAAGCGGCACATATAGCATACGTATCACAGTCATTAAGAGTACGGTATGTGGGTTATCGCGAGGCTAGAAGTAAAGTGTACAATTATTAAGAATATTATTTATATCCCATGATTTTCTCACTCACTCTTTCCCATAAACCGGCAAGTATACGACCAAAGTAATCTCCGGAGTTGAAAAACAGGTAATTGACCACAGGCATATAGTAAATGTCTAAAATTTGCATTTTTAATGAAAACTTAAAAAAACCGAAAAAACAGAAACTTACCATTCCAAGCGTATCCTTTTCCATAGTTTTCCGATTGCATTAGCACTGAAACCGCTGGATATACTGAAAGTGTTGTCGCGAAGATTAGACATATGTTGACTGCTTCGACAAAAATTTTCCCAAAAACTTCCTTTAAGTTTGGCTCCAAATCCACACCAACATCAACACTGCGACTATGTGAAGGAGTATCGGCCAAAATTTTATATTTATCCCCACCCTCAAAATAATATATAAAAAATGGTTGACCAGACATAATCACATAACAGATTATGGACAATAAAACCAATCCAATACCAATGATGAAATATATCAGAGCCGTAATGTTGGGTGGAGCGCCGAACGCTAATACTAAAATAAAAGCGAGCGCCGATAGAATACCACCTAAAGCTTGGCCACTCACCAGAGCAGTCATATAATGTGATGGGAATAGACCGGCTACTCCGAATATTCCGCCTGACATTGTAGCCGATGATACTGTGGAAGCAAAAATTAAGTGAAATATTTAATTCAATTGATCATACTGGATTTGCATTCTTACTGTTAATAATGACTACTGTAAACAGCGTGATAAGGAAAAACTGTTCTTGCCATTGGTCTGTATTTACTTCCACAAAGCTTGTGGTTACGATGAAGATGCCCAAAATAATGAGTAGCGTTACAACTATTTTAACCTTCAGAGAGACAAGATGCCCATAAATAGCGTTAAGTATGAGAAAAGTTGTTCCCGATATAGATGCGGCGAGTGCAAGATCACTCGTAAAGCTTTTTTGCATCGGCGTCAAATCCGGTACTATGTTACTGGTGTCATTGATAGTAGTATTTCTGAATTTGTACATCCAATACTGAAAACAAATCAAGAAAATTGCATCATAAATTTAAATAAATTGAAGCAGTGCAATAAAAGGATAAAACTTGTATAGCCTTATTCATAAAAAATAAAATAGATCCAAATAGCATCATCCCTCGTTTTGATGATATATAAATTCTTTATTGACCCATGGATTGTTTCTACTACAGTTTTTATTCTAGTTGGTTCAAGAGAGGGGGCTACCGAATTTGTTAAAACAAACTGGAAACACCTTATTATTTTTGCTTCATTGTATCATCAATATCAAACCATAAATATGAATAACTTGATTCTGGAGCCATTTTTCATAAAAGTATTTCCCGAAGCATAGCGGTTATACGTTTTTTCAAAACCAGGTAATAAATTCAGATTTTCTGAATAACTCGCTTCTAGCTCCACCTAGCGCATTTATTTTCAGAAGCGTATTAAAATATAACCTATGCTCATGCCATAAAATCATATATATTAAAACTTAAAAAGTTTGTACAAAACATATACTAGTATAAATTTAAAAAAATTGCATTAATATTTTTTATTTGAATTTTTGGAAAACTTTTTGAAATTCAGTTTGGTAGCTCCCTCAGTTTTAGATAAAAGTGATGAAGTACGAGTATGAAAATTCCGGTAGCTTCCTTGTCAAATTCTTGAAATATTGATCTTACGCACTTTTTCCATACTCCAAAATTGTCAAAAATCAAAAGGAATTTTTAGTGTCTTTAGACTTGCACATTAACAAATGTTTTTTAAGATATGTACGTACATTGATGAATTTTGTTGTTAATTTTAAACAAGGGATATATGAAAACACCGAATGCAACAACTGGTTGCACACGTTCCCACGGCAGTCGGTTCTACGATAAATGGAACAACAGCAACAACTGGTTGCGCAGAACATTTGCGTTTCAGAATAAATCACTTTTCGTTCATATCTATGAATTAACCGCCAACTTTTTGCAATGTGTTAAAGTCTGAATATTTTGGAAAAAAATTTCAACTGATACTTTTCAATTGTATGCAAATCGTCTTTAGTCATAATTTCTGTCTTCAGAGATATATTGGAAATTTAATGAGGCATTTTTTGTAGAATATTTTAATCCCTTATTTTTAATAGTATTTAGCACCTTTAACAGTTATTTAAATAAGTTTTCTGAACCTTATCAAAAAAGCCGTTAGAAAATTAAAATGTAAAGAAGTTTACTGAACCTAATCAAAAAAGCAGCTAGAAAATTAAAATGTACTTTAGCAGCATTCCCTAAAATTTTATGGGGAATATTTTATGCTGTTACAACAAAAACAAGGCAGAGGACATCATTCTAAGGCAAACCGTATTTAAATTTTGTAGCCTTTGAATGGCCACCTCAAAATGACTGTCAGGCGCTGTGCCAATTCGCAGACTAGCTCTAGAGCTTTGAATGGAGGGACAATTTTTTTGATGTTTCCAAATAGAACTAGATTTATAGCCGCGACTAAAGCATTCGATACAGATCTCTGTAACTATGAAAAATTTTACGGTTTCAGCATTAATAGTATGTATTGTCTGCATCTCAAATAAATTGAAATATTATTTAAACAATCAATTAAATAAATCGTTTTAATAACCTTGGAAATTATGAAGAACGCACAAAGGATTTAACTACATTTAAATAAATTATCATTCGAAGTGCAAACTCCATTAGAATATTCATTCTACACATTAATTACTCATTTCACTTCGTTCGCTTGCAACAAAAAGATCATATTTTCTTTGTCAATGCATATACTATATAATTATTTTTGTATCTATGTATGTATTGTATATAAGAATGCTCATATGCATGCAAGAACATATGTACATATGTATGTATATACAACCCATTGTTAGAAACTGATAAGCGCTGTTTAAAAAATGAGAGAATAAATAGGACCTAATTCTTTCCTCCCAGGAGATAAGGAATTATTCTTAATTACTTTGAATGCAACTGGTTACTAACAGTGATTTTTTAAATACTTAAATAACCCTAATTTTAGTTTGATCTTCTTGTACCAGCTTCTGTCGTTTATTTATCAGATTACTTATTTATGATATTTGAGCCGACTTAATTTCTTGCAAAACTTACATCCTCTGCTGTTATGAAGAAGTTCCAAGGCGTCATTGTAGCTATTCCTAGTAAGTAAAAAACTGAATATGTGAAGTTATAGCGATCTGTTGGCGCATCCGAGACGAGTATTTCTCTGTGGTTGCGTATTTCAGTATCGTCTAGGTCATTCTCCATTATTGGCAGTATCGCTGGTATGAATTTTATATCATCATTACTTGAGTCATCATATACTTCGATTCTGTCTTCATTTGCGGAATTATCAAAGGGGGTTTCAGTAGCATTTCCCCGATGAGGTACCTGTTCGTTTTCGACCAGTCCTTGTCGATCATCTGCTTTACCTCTGCGCCTGAAAGGCATGTTATCCCTGCAGTTAGTCCAAATTGGCTATTACTCCACTATGTGCAAGCAGGTTTAGTTTTTATTTCATGTATTTACAGCCACTTTCGCCACAGAAAACTATGTCACACATAGACTAAACTCATGTAATTATGTGTAGTTAACAACTTTAGTTTAAAAACTTAATATTTTTGTCAAGTTTACTTAATGTTTACTGCGTCACTTTAACTTATCAAATAACCACCGATTATGAGGAAAACAAAAATGGACATTATTTACAAGTTCAGTTAGAGATAGTAAAAGACAGTTTCGATTATATCCGATTGTTGGTAATATATCGAAAGTTAGTTCCTGATAATCGGCCCAGCTGATGATTTGGTTAATTGCTACGAAAAAATTGATATCGGAAAATTAATGTGAAAACCTAAATTTTATTAGGAATAAGTATAAATGCAAGCAAACTAGTGTTATTTGGAACGATTTATTGGTGAGGTTATCCTCAGGATTTAGATGGTTTTATTGAGTTTCCTTCATATAAAATTCTATTTATGGCTTGGCAGCACTAAGTAAGAGTGCCAATTCTGAATGGTTTGTGTCTGTGAAAATTGAATGAAAACGTCAGGAGCTTGTCCATACTATGTATTCACATAAATATTGCGCAATAAAATAAGGTATGTTAGTTATTTGGACAATTTGATGACTTCTATCGCAAGGGGGAGATTTTATTTGCTTGTTTAGCTTCACGTTTAAAGTATATTCTTAGCTGTGCATACCTTAATATGTTCTCCAATACATTGTACATATTTATACATATTTGTTTGGTTAATCTATGATATTAACCATTGAGCATTTTTTATTGCAAAGTATTGACAAACTTCTAATTATTGTTAAACACTGCAAAATATATTTTTCGTTGTTGTTGTTGTCGTAACAGCATAAAACATTCCCCATAAAATTTTGGAGAATGCTGCTGAAGTGACAGTCCTTGGCCGGTAATACATAGATCGGGGTCGTTCCGGTACCGTATAACCGACTATCGTGGGAACGTATAATAAATATATTATAAGAAGAACAACACCTACTTAAACGCACTTAAACTTCTTAAACTACTTAATATATTTTTCGTGTTTGGTGTTGCCTGTTAGTAGTTACAAAGTTTTTTACTCTTTAATTATATTTCACTCGTTACTAATTTTACTTTTGGCAATAACATTTTCCGTGATTACCAACTCACTCACTCACTTCACTCATTACTTAAGAACGACAGAGCTTCCGCTTCGGTTCAAGGCCAAGTTCAGCCAATAAATTTCCGTCATTTTCGGTTTGGTTTTGGCAAACAATTTTTATTAGTATCAAAATTTAATACAATATTTCTTTTAATATGTTTCTCTTTGGGATAAAGTTAAATAAATATTTCGAATTTAAGCGATATGACATGATTTGCAGCAATTATTCTTTCCGTATTAGACCCATTTCTAAATGAACCTCCGCTGCCAAGCAAATGGTGAAATTTTTTAATACTTTTTGAAGTCCATATTTTCAGTTGAAACAATTTTTTTCTTATTTCTTTCTGCTCCTCTAACGAGTGTATCTAGTGAGAAATCATACAGCGCCGCAGGTTAGATTTACAACACTATATGAATTCGGTTGTAAGGTGGGAGTGCCAATAGGCTATAATTCTAGCAATACAGTATAAAATTATTAAATTTGTAGTATCAAAAACATAAGTTTCTCTATTGTTATTTTTACAAAACTATGTACATACATATGTATGTATGTTTATGTCATGAACGGAAGTGGGTGTCTCTTAAATTAATATCTATAAGACAAATCTAGATTGTTAGAAATTCATTGATTGTTCATTATTTTAGACCCTGAAAAAGTTCGGTTCGGTTTGGCCCTAAAATCGGAGCTCAGTCGTTCTCTACTCATTACTAAGACATTTTTTCTATCTTTTCACTCAATACTACTAATTTATACTCATAAAGCAACCGAAAAATACTCAAAATGAATGGCGAAATTGATAAAACAGCGGCTATACTCAATCCCGACAGTTACGTCCTCGTTCGTGCACTTCTGGCAACGTCAGTAACCAATGTGCTATAACCAACACGTGTGGATCCTTGGATCACTGCTGAAAGAGAGGGAACTTAAGTGACACCACTCGGACTAACTCTGTTTAAGGGTCTGGTTGATGTCCTCGTAAGAGCAAGGGCTGACAACACTGCCATACAAGAAATGAAATGTATGCGGCAAGATAAGAAAGCCATTGCACCTTGTGACGTCTACTCTTGCCATGGAAAGGAGCGCAAGTTCGGTGTTGGATTTGTATTGGGAGAGAGACTTCATCGCCAATTACTGTCGCCCACTCCGGAGAATGAGCGTCTCACTACGATTCACATCACAGCGAGATTCTTCAACACCTCACGCTTGGAAGCTGTATCTAAAGTTAGCGGTTATCATACGAATTACTATACTCTACATTTATTTATGTAAAACTTTTAGTCAAATGCAAAACACTTTTGTGAGTTACAAATTCTGAATTACGAATTTACAGTTTGTTCCTATGTACAATGATTGTTTATGTGTTAATGAAGTCTCAGCGAAGTAAAGAGTAGATATGTTATTGAATTGAATACATAATTTACATATAAATAAAACAGGAACAAATGCAAAAATATTATCGTTTGGTTTATTTTCTTCATATGCAAAATACTTATGTGAGCCACTGCACATAAAATAAAGAAATAGCTTCACAATTCATAATTTATGTTTCACAATAGTTACATATTTGCGGCCAGTGCGACTTAAGATTCAGGGCTATCTTTGCAAATACACAGATTTTGGGTGTCTTACTTATATACTATGTGCACAATAGACTTTATAAACTTAGTGTACGTTTATTTAGTCACTTTTTTTTATTTTTTACATACTTTAATGAAAATAGTTAGCAATTTTAATAACTGTTTCTACTTGTGATCAACTGAATAATTTCAATCAGCTGTTCTTGCTAGTAGAAATTTATCCAGTAAAACTTGCAAGTTCAGTTGGCATTTTCGCTCTCTCAAGTTTTGGTGTAGGTCAGTTAAAATCCAGTAAAATTATTACTGGTTCTTGTTGGTTTTTACTGCATAGTGAATACGAATACAGAACTACAGTCTGTCTAGTAGAAGCGTGATCGGCAAAATTTGCACATAGAGTGCCGTTATCAAAATAATTTGAATGCACCTTGGTAGCTACACCATTTTTGTAGTACGCATTGCAAAAACTGTCAGTTTCGTGAAACTATTACAAAGTGCACGTTGTTTTAAAAAATGAGTTCCGCGTACGAGAAGCGATTTGAAGCTGTATTTCTTTGTATACACCCTAGAGAGCCGAAAATGTCACGTTTAGCTGCAGCAAAATATATGAAGAAGTCGAAGTCATTCGTAACGAAGTGGACGAATCGGTATTTAGAAGTAAAAAATGTCGACGATTTGCCTGGGCGAGGCCCTGAAAAAAAGACCTCACCAAAGCAGGACAAGAAAATCCTTGATTTGTTTGCGACGAAGCCGGGCTTATCGTTGCGTAAAGCTAAGGAAGTTGTAGAGAAAAGTGTTGTTCAAATATCGGTAGAGACGATTCGAAAACGTTTAGGCGCTAACGACGTCAAATACCGCAGCTCTCTTAAAAAACCGTTGCTCTCATCATCACACGTTGAAAAAAGACTCGCCTGGGCCTGCGCCAATTCAGAACGGAATTGGAATAATGTAATATTCACGGATGAATCTTCATTTTGGGCAAATAGTAACATAAATTGATCTTGGTGTACCGCTAACAATCGATTGCTCCAACGAACTGTTAAACACCCAGTGAAGGTCCATGTTTAGGGATGTTTCTCAGAAAAAGGATTTGGACGCCTTTTCGTGTTTACCAGCAACTTGAATGCGGTTTTGATGAACAAAATTTATCAAACAGCTTTATTACCATCAGCTGCGAAGATGTTCGGGAGAAGACGACACTCTTGGATTTTGCAAGAAGACAATGACCCCAAACATCGCAGTCGAATGTGTGCAGAGTGGAAACAGCAAAATGGTGTTGAGGTGTTAGATTGGCCTTCACAGTCGCCTGATGCCAATCCGATAGAAAATGTGTGGGCAATAGTAAAGCAGAAAATCAGAGGAAAAACGATATGGACAGCAAAACAGTTGTCAAGACAAATTCGGCTGATTTGGAAACGATTGCCTCGGCAACTTGCTCAGAACTTAGTGCAAAGTATGAGTCGGTGGTGTGAGGCCATAATAGCGAATGGCGGTGACTATACGTGTTATTAAAAGTATTGCGTACAATAAATATTATAAACGTGTAAAATGTTGTTTATTTGAAACGAATCGGACAAATAGTTTCCAAGTTATGGCGATCACGCTTCTACTAGACAGACGTATTGTTTGTAAAAATTTTAAATTTTAAATTTTTAATAAATTTTAAAATTTTTAATACTAAATTGTTATTAATGACTTTAAAAATAACTAAATTTTGGAGCAAAATATTTCCCACATTATTCCCTTAATGGCCAACTTGAGCTCTTGTACAGTCTTGTAAATGTGCCCTTGGGCTTTTTATTCATTAATTCATTATGGGCTCTTAAAGGTTCTTCAACAGGACTGCATGCATGCCACCTTTTCAAGGACTATTTAGAAGCGTGAATTAAAACGTTAAGTTGTGTTCGAGCTGCGATTATTACGGCAGTGTTACTTTTGATGATAGAGCATCACGTTCTTCGGCAAAATTTCGGCAACAGTGGCAACGTCACGCGTTCGTTGAATAAAATGTTGACAATCTGTTGCTCACCACTAGCAAATCAAACGCAATATAAAAATTTTTACTGCGCAATTGAGTTGGAGGAAGAAAAGTAAGTAAAGTCTTTAATAAGTGCTATTTTAAAATGTAATATTGTTTATTATTTGTTTTTAGCTTAAAATTAAGCGTGACTGAAACCAAATTATTGGTCAGGTGTCGATTGGACCTGGAAGATGAGTTTACTTGCGGGAGGAGAAAGAAACATGTCCTTTGGGGCAAAGTACTGGACAAGTTGAAAAGTGATGCTCCAAATCAATATCAATGTATCAAAAGTTAATAGCTTACAGCAAATGTGCGCCGAGTCATCCCAAAATGGGTGAAAAAGATGTCATCTGGATATAATACAATAGTTTTAAAAAAATTTTTCACTTTCCTCACTTATCTTCTTTTGGAACACTCTTCAAACAAGAAACGTTTTATCTCATGTCTTCTCCGACTTCTTTTGTTCATGTTTATCAAAAATTTATCACCGCCCCTTTCCATAATCTCATCAGCTATCAAATAAGTTATAATCTCCATATTTCCCAATTACGCGTTCTGTACAAAATAAATGCTGCAATATTGCTGCACATTATCAGCTGAGTATCAGCAATAGAGTATCAAGTAAGTAACAGGGTTGCAATATTGCTGTAATTATTGAGCGGCTCGAAAACACCCTTATCCTGTTGGAAAATGCTGCCTTCATTCATTTTATTACACAAAAATGAAATGAGAGCATCGTTTGCTTTTGCTCTCGATGAAATACTGCCACTAACGAAGTTTCTTTTTGACAACATACGTACTTACGTCGTTGTTATAAAAATCATGCCAATATCAACTGAAGGAATTGATTTTTTTTCATCGAAAAATACAACATTGTACCCCACAGTTATTCCCTCCATTTGTTTCTGTGCGAAGCCTAACTGCGATTGTTTGTGAACCACCTTCAATATGGGCTTACTAACCGGGTTTTTTTTTCATTTTAGGTATTCTAAGTTGCGTAAAATGTGTGCAATGTGCCCGGTTGTCACTCCAAGATCCAACTTCTCTTTTATTTGAGTGGAGTTAAAAAAATGTATCGTAGGTTTCTTTATAATCTTATTTATTTGGCGGATATTCAGTTTTTGATTGCCTTTCATGGAATATTTTACGACATAATATTCTTCTTTAAAAAAAAACGTTGTTGTTGCTGCACTAACAATACCGCGTAAACGCAAAACGCAATACCGCGTATATGATACAAGCCAAATTTTATAGGAGGAAAGAAAACCGATTTTTTGCAAAACTGTTGGACTTTTGTTTTTCTGAACTAATAAATTAGTAGATTTATGTTTGACTACAAATATATAAAAAATAATCTACCAAAAAGGTCGTACAAACTGCATAAAATAAGCTTTTTTAAATAAACGCGCTATTACAGTTTGCGTTTTTGCTCATTTTTGTTTTATACGAGGTATTGACTGACATTGATATCCGTGCAATTAATTTCTTTTTTTTTTGCAGAAATTAAAGTTAAGTATACCCTATACTACTTAAATTAAATTAAATGAGTATTAAAAAGTAAGTTAAATTAGTATTGAAAGTAATTAAAACAAGTTTTATGTATATTTCTCTTGAGGCAAATTATGGAAGAAGTTTTTATTTTATTTATTTATTTATTTGTTTATGAAGTCAATGAATACAAAATTCTTACAGACTACACATATTAGAAAGTACTAAATATTTATTTGGTCTACAGAAAGATTATTTCTCGCAGACAACTTATTGAGTAAATATATATATGAAGTTATAAAAAGGGTATAATCTTTATAATGGCTGGCGCCGGATATTAGTTTATAACGCCAGAAAGGACACCAATATGAACTCAAGTACGGACGTCAGTAGGGACGCCCGTATGGGTGCATATTTATTTATTTATTGAGTACATTAAAAAAACAAACGTTTCCGTACAGACTATTAACAATATTATGCTTAATAACTAAAAAAAAGAACATTTCAAAGTCTAAAAAATTGAATCCAAAAGTTTTTTAAAAACATTTGTCGAATAAGAAAAATCGATTAATACCTTGTTCGATATCATATTAAATTCACTAACCGCGCGGGCAATAGGGGCATTACGAGCATATTCAGTTTTGAAATTAACCCCATAAAACGGCAAAAAATTACGTAAACTTCGCTGAGGAATGTTAAAATTAATTTTTACTAATAAAATGGGACAATCAACATCGCCATTAATCAAATTAAAAATAAAAGACAAGGAGAGTATGGATCTTCTAGATTCCAACGACTTCAAGTTTATTAAATTAAGTTTTGGTAATCACGAATCTACCTAACTGAGTTAAACTGTCTTACTTAGAATCGGACACCATAAAAATAGTGAATTTTTAATTAATTTAAAACAGGTACCACAAATAACTGTTACCGGCAAAAATTTGAAAAAAAATCAATCTGAAGAAGTGTTTGGAAATATATGATGCATTATATGATTGTTCTCATAGCATGCATATGAATACACACATGTGTATGTGTAAAACCCCTACTCAGGGTTACCAAATCTAAATTTTGGACCTTTTTGTATTTACATATACGCGGTATGGGTGGCACCGATCTACAATTGAATTACCGAAACAAAAAAAAAACAGTAATTTTTACGCCTTAATATAATTTCGCCTTCCGTATACATGGAATATGAATTTCCATTAGTTTAACGAATAATATGTGTTAGGATTTGTTGTTAATTGATGCATTGAGAAAATATAGTAAATTTAAAATTAATATTGCATTCACACGAATATGTCTAAGAGTGTATTCAAACGATTAACGGGTCAAAAAGTAATTAGTTTCATACAAATTAGAATTTAACTTTGTCACCTTTGTGTAATATCATGGGTTACATTCTCTCTTGTATTGCACTTTTAGGATCATTCTATCTACTGGTTTGACGTTGACGTTGTTTTGTTTCCATGTAAACCCATATGTGCTCTAATGGATTGAAGTCAAGACTCTGTCCTTTACTTTTAGTGTTGAATATTTTAGACCCTTGTACAAGTCAACAATTTATAGTTTGGCAGCAGATGATCTTTTGTTCATATTTCCGCAAAAATTGCATTTTCGTTTTGTTTAAAATAAATTATTATTATTTAGTGTCTCACCTTATTGACTTCAAACGAAACGAAGCCCATTCGACCCAAACAGATAAAATTTGGTTTCATCCGTAAAAATAACCCGGGTCCAGAAGTTAGCAGATTGATTAGCATACTACCTTCTTTGCATATTGTAAGCGTTTTGCTGGGTAGGTTTTGTTTCACGATATGTATGCTCGAAAATATAATGCATACAACTTCTGACAGTCTGTTGGTGAATAGAATTAATATTAACCTCTTTCAGCCCTTTAGCTATAACTGTTGCAAATTTTTTTACCATCCTTGATATATCTCGGAAACCTTCTCTTTGTATGTACTATAGATATTTTCTTTGTCTTTCCACTTCCTCCTGGCCTTTCAAAGTTTCCTTACCTTAAAAACATACATATTGAATTTATTTGTCTTAATAAAATAAATATTTGGCTCTAAATTTACAAAGGACTATTCTATTAACGTGCCTCTAGTGTTGCCAGAAGTGAAACTTCTTTGGCGGCAAATTGGAAATGGAGGGTAAAACTTTTAAAGCTTATTTCGTTACTTAGTTGAGACGAAAGATATAAGTTAGAGAATGAGAGAATGAGTAAGACAACAACGTTGTGTATACGACGCTGCAAAGCCATATAGTAAGCACTTTTTCTAATCACACACAAATCTATTTTGCAAGTACCTATTTCATTGCAAACTACTTATCGCACAGAGAAAAATTATATGTAAAATTAAAGTGCGCGACATAAAGTTTTTTTACAAATTAAGAGATATTTGCGTTGAACGAAAGGCCATGCAACATCTTCGAATTTACATTTCTTGGAGAGCGTTACGACGATGGATACCCATAAAGTAATGGAAAACTGTTCTCTCTTGTCTCTGTTTGTTTTTATCCGATTTGTACATGTTGGGCATTTTCATCTATATAACGCATGAACCAAATTTACTTTTGTATGGAGAAAAAAGCTAAACAACGCCCGTAAAAAATGGTAAAAAATTAACCAGAATTTTTGCCACTTGAAACCTGAACTTTATTAAAATAAAAATAAAAATAAAAAGGCTGCAAAATTGCGTACCCCAAAAGTTATTCGAAATCCTGATTTAAAAGTCTGAAAATTCTATGAAAACTTGTTGAAATTCAGTGAATTTTTGTGATTGCTTAAAACTTTTATTTATATAGTTTATGTTACACAATGATTTATAGTTTTATAAAAAATTATTAAAAATAAATTAGTGAACATAAATGGCCAACTACTATATTGAATTTTGTTGCTTAAGATACGAACAATACAATATACAAATATATGCTATATCCTCTTCAATCCCGAACCAAAAATATGCTGGAAAAATAACTTTTTAAGACTTATTTTTACTAAACAGGGTCCGAGTAGCTTATTTGAAAAAAAAAAATTTTGAAAAAACTTTGGCAAGTAATAGTATTTTAATGTCCACATATGTGGACAACGGTTGTTCATGCATAAAAAAAAAATCAAAATCTATTGTGTTTTTCATTTTAAATTTTATTCAACCAAAAATTAATAATGCCTTTATAATTTAAAGAAGAAGATAACTCACTTTTTTTTTTTGAAAAAACATAAATCAATATGTAAAATGCATATGTACATAGGAATGTATAAAAAAAACATTGGACATGTGGTAAAATATGAAGTTGTGGTAAAAAATTATTTTATATACTTATATATTTCTGGTTTTTGGTGGTATTTTAAAAAGCAATTGTTACCATTAACGCAAAGGTACAAATTACATTTCGTGCAACCTGAGTTTCGACATCTAGACGCATTATTTGATTCAATGAATTTTGGAAAATGTTCAAATGCATCGAATCGGCTTTCCATAACAATCGGCAAGCTCACTTTCCTGCGCTTCGAGCACTCCGCCAAATTATGGTTAAACTGTGGACTTACGTCAGAGTTTGTACGCTTTGACGCACACGCTTCCCTAGCTTTGCTTGAAAACCCTACCAATGCTTTTCCTACATATAATTTATAATCAAGAAGTGACATTTTCGACTTCTTTTGATTTTTTTGCTGCCTGTTATACATTATCCAGCAGTTCACAATGATTAAGTCCACGAAATTATTAAATGCTCGTACAGTCCACTTTTTAGTGCGCAAATAACAATGGTACAATGAAACATAACGGTCACAAAGATCTACTCCGCCCATATATTTATTATACATGCTGACAACGGCTGGTTGCGGTAATGCAATTCTGGAAGAATGTTCCTTAGACCACCGCTGGCATACAGCTTCTGGCTGAGCTCCAACAAACGAAGAAATAAGAATAACACTTTTGTTGTCCTTTCATTTGACCGCGGTGACCTGATCATCTTCTCGTACCCATTCATCTCACTCTCCTCTTTTTAAAAGTTTGTCGTCTCTAAATGTGTTTATAACAGGTCCAATGCGATTTTTCATAACTGTGCCAGTTTGAAATATATTATTTGCTCTCAGTACTTCAAGAGTTTTCAAGCTTGTAAAAAATCTATCTGTGTATACACAGCCTTTATGTCGTATGCCATTAGTGAGGAGCTTTACTATAGCACCTCCTAACCCAAGTTGTTTCATGTCGAAGTTCCTACAGATCCTTTACCAGTATATATATGAAAGTTTAAAACTAAACCATCACTTGCAGCAAGAACGAAATTTTTCAGGCCAAGCGGATTTGGTTTTGCAGGCATATACTGGCGAAATATGCATCGGCCTGAAAATGGGATCATCTGTTCATCTAGCGATGCATGATATGGAATGGGCAATGTCTTGCATTTTTTTAGAATAGGTTCAAGGAATGGTCTAATTTTCCAAAGCCGATCTGGCGCGCAGCTATCATTTTCTGCAGAAAATCGGAGAAATCGCCGAAGCTGACCAAATCGGTTTCTCGACATGCTATCAGCAGTTTTAGGAACACGAAACTCATTTGCCCAATATCGTTAATTGAGGATATCCCAAGCATCCCATTAGTAAATGGCATCCTGTCAAATGAAGAAGCTCTTCTGCTGAAGCATTTAACGAATGGTGGTTTGATTCTCCAAATGAAAGCCGGTTTGTAATTTGTGCAGTTTCCTCCCAAAAAGACATTCCTAAATATTCCATAAAGGCATCTAAAATAGATTCAGGAGTATCTTCATCATAAATAAGTAAATCGTCATTAGCAGGCCGAATTGGAAATCTAATAAAACCAAAGATATCCTAGCGCTGTAGAAATAAATATACTTAAAACTTCGTATCTTTACCCTTTTTTAAGCTATTTCAAATTTCGTGACTGAGAAGCTGCATTAACTGATGCACAATTGGCAGAAGCGGTCTCTACAAGATTTTCGTCATCGAGACCAACTTCAGAAGTATCATTCACCTGATGAACAATGATGCTTTCTTCAAATTGCTCAGTACTACAATCTTCGAAAGAATCTTGCACTTGCTGAAGAATTGCTTCGTAGCTATCATTTTCTTCATCGGACAGTTCAGCATCGCTATTATTTAAAAAGTTTCTTCGTCGTTGAGTTTCTTGGATATATCTACAGTTAGGTTCAAAAATAAAATCGTTCGGAATAATTCAAATAAAACTGATTACAAAGTGCCTGTTTATGCTTGCGTAATCACCCAAAGAGCACATACTACGTTGACATGGCGGACACAGCGAATTTCCACTTTTGAACACACAAACACCTACAGTCCACATATGTGTACATGCTTTAGTGACTGGTTATTTTCATAGTTTTCAGTAATTTTTTTTTTATTTCACAGCACTCGTATACAGTTTTGTTTATTTTTTAATAATCTTTCCTTATTTTCAATAAATTCATTGTTTATTGTCGTTTTTTTACTTACCAAAAAGAGGAGCTTGCTTGCGCGACATATTTACAAAACGTGTACGAAAAAACGCGCCAAAAAACATAAACAGAGAAACTAAAAGAGTAGTAAAGAGAGAAAAAAATGTTCTCTATCTACTGCCACAACATTTGAAAGAAATAACGAGAAATTAGCAAATATTTAACTATGAAGAGTTATGTCCACATATGTGGACATTAACCCCGAAGACGATATATACCAGAGTGTTCAGAAGGAAAAGATATTTCATTTAAACAATAGCTCTCTGTCCGTCCGCCCGTCTGCCCGTGCATCGGGAAACTCGAGTAAATATTGAGATATTTTCACGACACTTTATACAGATCTATCCTAGTCTAAAGGTAGAATGGTATTGAAAATGAGCAATGATAAATAACGGCGTTTTGAAATATTTCAGTAACTATAAAATATAATTCAGGGAACGTGACGGTTATAACTTTTATTAAATAAATAACTTTTTCATCGTTATTTGTTGAGTTAAATTTTTTGCTCAGAAAATAATCGAATGGAACGAAATAAAATTCAACAAAATTCCAGTATTTTCTGAGCAAAAAAATATAACTCAAGAAATAACGATTATTTCTTAAGCAAAAAATAAATCTCTAGAAATAACGATTAAACTTGATTTTTTTAAATAAAACTCAAAGCAGAAAAATTAAGGTCGGTGGAGGTAGTCCTCGTTACAAAGAGGACATTTCTCATTCCGCACGATTTTTTGAGTTTAAATTTTGACAATATTCGTTATTTGCGGTTCCTGATATAATTTGATATACATGATTTTAATTGAAAAGGGAACACGTCGGAATTTTTTTTTTATATATATGTATCTCCGAAACAGTAAAATTTAGTACACACTACATTTAAATTCAGTAGACTCAATTCAATAATAAAACGGTAATTTGCAAAAATCAAAAAAATGCGATAAGTATTAATAGTAAAAATAATAGTAATAATAATAATGATTTGGGGCTTACACCATAGCTTGAAATGAATATGGCGTTTCATCCTCCACTAATGACCTCCTAAAAATAGTGAACACACACGCTGAATATCTCAAGTGAAAGGATTGGGCTCAGTTAACCCATGCAACTTACTAAACTCTACATGCATTAAATCTAATCTTCATTACCGAATTTCTTTACTAAAGTTAACGTAAATTTTACATCAGATTAATACTTACCGCTAACTAAGTTTCTTTGAGAAAAATGTCGTCTACACATATTTTAGTTACCACTATTAATATTAGTAACTATCGCATCCAGCTTGCCTTGCTGCGCCAGTAAAGAACATGTATTTTATTCCAGGGATCTTTAGAAATACAATAAACTGATTATTAGAATCATAACATTTCGCCTCATTATTTACTATTGAGAAAGGACGCTTCGATGATATTTTGCCATACCCAAGCTTTTACTAATGTATCATATAGGAGTATTGATATATTGTTCTTGGATGTATTGTATATTTAATGACAACTTTAAAGCTGAATGTTCATCCTCCATACAATGCCAGACGAAACAACATATGCTTTGACCATTTATCCTGCAGCTGTAATTTGTATAGGCCTGTTGTTGTTGCAGGTCTTCAACAATGAGTTATTACTCTGCCAATAAATCTCGATCAGTTACATATATCAGGGACAGAGATGTAACGAATTTTTCTTGTTTAGGTTGTGTTACCGCCCATTGTTCCAAATTAACCTGTAGGGCGCATATACCCAAATATAATTAATCAAATAACTAGTTCCGAAGATATGTCGAATTTAAATTTTCTCCTTCATGAGGGAGTGGCAACGGCAATTTTGCCAAAATTATATACAGCGTGATCCAAAAAAATTATATAACTAAACATAATTAATCCGTACCAAATAGACGCATAAATATGACGAACTCGTATTTTCTCTTCCCTAGGGCTATTGGCCTGCCCATTTTTCTAAATTCATGTACTCGTACAGCTTGACCAATGAAAGACATACTGAACTGAATATTTCTGGAATTAAGTTGAATTCGAATGTGTTCGTCCCTGGGAACGTGGCAAAGCCAACTTTTCCAAACTTGTAAAAATTTCATAAAGGCCGCTTAATTACTTTGGATGCCTATGAAGGACACACACATACACATTCATTTTTTAAATACAAGATATCAATCGAAATATAATGCTAACTAATGGCTGTGCAATTATTGAGTAAACATAATTTTTGTATGCAAATTTTTTTATATTGTACATGCTTTGAAATGATCCTCTATCCCTGCCTCGCACATTAAATTGCTCTTATTTTTAATGTATTAAGAAGTTTCACATCTATCACGTGTACGGTGCAACACGTGACTTGTTTTTTTGTTAATGGACTATTGACGACGGCCGCCGTAGCCGAGTGTACAGCTTGATTCGATGAATCCCGGGTTCACATCCTGGCCAGGCCAAGTAACACCCAAAATTATAGAGTGTATTTCTGCAATGAGAAAACTTCTCACAAGAATTTACGGAGTTGACGAAAAAGTGTAGGCCCCTCAATTTGTCTTACAACATCAAGACCCACGCTACAAATTGTAAGAGAAGCTCAGCCAAATATGAAGCTATGGTGTAAGCGCCAAATTTTTATTGTTAATAAAATTGACTCTCAATAAGTTGGTACAGATTTTTGTATTTAATTGAAATACAATAATTGGGATACTTTTTACTAGTAGGTTTAATTTTCATGTAATTTCACCACACCAGAAACGAATTGGATCTAGTAAGATTCTAAATCAATTAGCAAAAGTTTTGTTAGATGAACGGTGGAAGCGATCATTGTAATCAACGTTCTTTGATTAGTGTTCTAATTCTTGAAATGTCTACTTATATACATACTCGACTTAGAAGATTGAAGTGTTTGGTATAAAATGTGCATATATGCTCTATATATAAAACGGCTCAAACTGTTGAGGCAACATCAAAATACACATGCATTTTGTTGATGGAAATTCGAAACCACCGTTCCTAGCTCGAACCGAATACGAAGCAGAATTGTGAACTAACAAACTGGTGTAACGATTCTGTTATAATCGTAAATAAGCAAAGCCAACATGAAATGGTTCCGTTTCAATTAACATTTTTGTGCAAAGAAAATGAACGTACGATCCCAAATGGAGCTAAAAGTTCTCTAACACTGCGAAAATGATTCGAGGAGCACAGTAATTATACTAATAGTAGTGCATAAATTATGCTGCCAGATTATAGCGGTGATGGTCCGATATATACGTGGGTAACGCTGCAAAAAAATTTGTGTTTTTTTAGACTGATAGAACTTTCGATAGGGATAGCTGTCACTTGACAGCTGGTAAATGACATTTCGGTTTGACATTTCAGTTCAGTAAGCATTGACCAATTATCATGGAAAGAATGACGCCGCAACAACGTTTACAAATTGTGGAAATTTACTTTAAAAATCTGTGTTCTGTTCGCCAAACTTATAGAGCACTTCGTGAATTTTATGGTCTACATAATCCAGCATCAGAGCAGCTTATTCGTCGAACTGTTGACAAATTTCGAACAACATTTACTCTACTCGAGGAAAACCCAACAACAAGACAAAGAACTGTACGTACAGAAGAAAATATTGGTGCTGTAAGTGATAGTGTTGGAGATGATCCGAATTTTCCTACAACAAGTTGGACCTCGTCCATTGGTTCAAAATTGGACTGATCGCATCCGATTCACCAAAGCTAGTCGTGGCGGACATATACCAGAAATCGTTTTTAAATATTAAATGTCATGAAAATATCTTTCAAGTAAAAAAAATTTGGCATCATACTTCAATTTTTATGTGTTTTATTTCTATCAGTCTAAAAAAAACACCCTTTACAAAGTGGACGGCAACATGCTCCGTGGGTTGGTGCCTACCATATTTAAAGGCAGCGTACAAGTTTGGCTTTGTTCTCAAAGCAGTTTCCCCTCGATGGCCCCGAAAGGAATTTTTCAACTAACGGAGTGTTTTGGCCTCAATGAAAAAATGATGGTGCTCCGTGGTAAGTATGAAAAACGAATGTGGAAATATGATAAAATTTGTAAAATATAGTTTAACAAAAAGAAGGCACTAGCTATCAAATACAAATCGACGAACGAGACGAAGTGCCTGACAAGGAACTGCCCACACAGGCTCATATCCAGTGCTACGCGTCCGTCGACAGTTAGGACACGCATTCGCCAAGGTGTAACTGAAACATACGTGTAGCGAACGCCGAAATGCCAAAGCCGGATGGTGACCGAATCAGATGTTTTAACTGAAGTTCTTGGAAACAATTTTAGGCGGAATGCAGGAAGTCTAAGAGGGAGAAAGGTGAGGCTACGGTAGTTAGGCCCATCAGGTCGCTGTGCGCAGAAAGGAAGTATCCCAACAAATTCCAGATTTCAACGAATATGTTATCTACATGAATCTCTCCTAGATCCTGGGAGCTCAATCAGTTTCACAAAGTATATAATATACCGAGTGAGAAATCCTTCAACCAGGCTACAGCCTCATGTAACGACGCCTACTGGGAAGCCTAAGAACAATCTAAGCGACATAGTTATCGAAAATTCTGTAGTGGTGTGGAATTAGTCTCAGATAGTGCCCGACTCAGGAGGATCCTCTCAGGACCACATCTCGAAGCTCCATGATGCTCTAAGAGGCTTGACGGCTCATGGATTGAAATTGAGGGGATAGCTCAATATCTGCTTTTGTGATCACATTTTCCGAGTACCTCGACCAAATATGAAACATACCATATGGTGCTTTTGTTCAACTACTACTAAGATCTCGTCTCTAAAAATTCCAAAGGGATAGATGAAATAAAGCTTGGTGACCGAAAAGAATTTAAGTCCATTAGACCATCGTCCTTTTAACTGAAACTAATAGAACACTTCAGGAACACCAAGTCAGTGCATCTATTACTAGTAACCGCACAACATAAAAATAATAATAATTTGTTGCTTGCACCAAATAGCTTGATGTTTAGCCGAAATTCTCTTACAAATTGTAGTGTAACACAAATTGAGGGACCTCTGAGGGACCACTGCATAACATTCATGCATAAAAAAGATCCACAGGAACAGTGGGAAATAAATGAAAAAATGAATCAAGAGCGCTTTCAAAAATGTTAGACCCAGCGCAGTAACAATAGCGCTGATGGATCTCAATCGCAGTAGTAAGGTTATTGCATATGCAATTGATCTAGCTCTGGTTATGTGATATTATGCCAGAAACCCTAACACAGGTTGAGAGGTGGACCAAAGAGAATTCATTAAAAGTAAATACTACGAAAATGGTACTTGAGCTTTTTACAAGAAGATACATGAGATAAAACCATGGGTGCTAGGAAATACGATGCTCAAGTTACTGAATCGGCGTAGTGTATTTTAAATAGCGGAAATCTACTACCACCTTATACAGCTGCAGGAGGACGATTGGACAAAAGTAGGGGTTGTCCTCAAAGGTCATACACTGACTGTATGCTGTAGTTTTCAGATCGAGTCACCTCTAGGTGATCCATCCAATAAAGCAAATCACCCAGCCTCATAGTACAAAAATTGCTGAGAACGACAACATTCACTGAGACAATGAATGCGATGCTAAATATACCACAAAGATGCAATTGGGTAGTAGAATGCTGCTAACGTCTGCAAGAAAGGACCTCGAAATAGTCACAATTACCAAGTAGGCAGTGGGCGAGTTCCATGTGGAAAGTCAGCGGAACATGAGAAAATCACAAGAACCTTTCTAACCAAGTGTGCCCTACTTCAGGACGAATTCGTATAGGGAGACACGCACAACAAATAGTTCTCCATAACCACTTTTGTAGAATCTGGTCTACCAGAAACTGTTAGGCATCTAAGTAATTTGTGACTGCCTACACTATGACGAAGAAGAACAAAATCTGGTTGCAGTAGTTTTAAATGATCTGAGGGTATCTGCAGATTTTAAAATATAGCATCTGCTCAAGTTCATCATTTCGACAAACTTTTTAAAGAGATGTATGTAGGTGTTTTCTTCAGTTTCATGTGCTATCACAACGAGCTCAATTGCAAGCCTATGTGTGTTGTTGGCTACTGCCAAATGGCACTTCTTGCTAGTTGCCAAAAATATGATTTGTATGTACATAGATAGGAGCTCAGTTTTTTTTTTTCAAACTTGAAGAAATATTTTATTGTGTTATTAGAACATAATTTAATTAATAATGTTGAATTGAATAACTTGCGGGATTTTTTTCAAAGTAAATTCATCTAATTTAGATTTAAAGTGGTATATTTGTATTGCCATTCGTATAACATCTTATACTTCCACTTGTAATAACTAAATAGTCCATGCGATTCTAACAAATACTTCACAGAAACACAAACGTCATAAATTGTTAGGCAATTGCCACTTTATGGTCGTTAGGGCAAAACATAAAAAACAGGAAGGACAAATATGGTAACTAAAAAAAACGCAAAATTTAAAGGAAGAAAGGGTAAAAAATATGACACCAGCAGATGCCAAAAACTGCCGGACACAAAATACCATAAATACGTATAGGTATGTACATACGTACGTACATATTTTATAAGTTTCTGTTGTAGGTGGCAAATGCGTTAGGCCACAATTCTAAATGCGCCTCAAAGGATTGGTGTGAGAATGCATACAAATTTTACACAGACGCCTACAGAAAAAGCAGCAATAAAAAGTGGAATAAATAACACATAAGAGAAAGATGAGAGGTGGAGTAAATTTAGTGGCAAACAAACGGTAACCCTTTATAGAAGCTAACTCTGTCTCGGCTTCTGGCACAAGCATACTCGAACGCCAAAAGAATAATAAACGAGCCGAATTTCTTGCTGCAAAAGGACTCTAGATTAAAGGCAATGGGTTGTGGCTGCTGTGATTGGTTTCTTCGTCATACTCTCATCGCTATTTCTCGACAGTCGTGACATTAGAAATTCTGCATAAATTTGCACCTAATAAAAGAAAAAAATTACAGAATTTTTGAGTACCTATTCATTCTCCCCTAATGCACATTGCCATCATATTCACGTTCACAGTGCAATCATCCATCATTGTAAGGTATGTGGTGGGCGTTGTAGAAACGCAGAAATAGGTTGCCTTTAGCCAATTTAACGTCTTATATCAAAGTGAAGTTTCGGTAATACATATGTACATATGTAAGTATATTCGTCGTACTAAGAAATGCGGTTGCAATAGGCTATCTCAGTATGGTTCGATTTTGCTCAAACCTTTTATTGCCCTTTTCTCACCTTGCAATTTGTGTTGAAGTGATGACTGGATTGATATCGCGCGATGACGGCATTAAAAATTGATGAAATTGGCGTTTTTATATTCTGCATTCGGTTTTACTGCTTTTGAATTTGTCGCAAGTAAATATGTCTTAAGAAAGCTGTTCAAACCACATCTTTACAAACCAAAGACCATTTCAACATTTATTCACGTCAGTCCCGTGCGCTGTATTTGTTCTTGGGGGGTTTTCATTTTATTTTGTAAAATGGAAGAAATTCTTCAAAGAAAACCATTACCATGTGGGATGTGAATAAAAATGTATTTACATAATTTTATAATTATAATTCATAATATAAATAAGTTAATAAGTTAAAGTTACAAACCTTCGAAAGAATCATTCGTTAATACTGCGTTTTTATCCACTTTTACGTCTCGATGAAATGAATGTTAACTGCAGTCAATCAATTTAGCCGATGGATTATTTTAAAATAATTTTTCAGTTCACGCAGTGTTGAAAAAGAGCGTTCGTCAATTTCGTAGAGTTGGAGTTTTCGATGGAAAAAGACATACAAAATTCGAAAGTATTTTACACTGCTTTAAAAAACGGTCTTCAGGATGAGCTAACCCTCTCATGCCCGATGTTGCGTATACGCAACATTGTATTTATGAGCCTCTAACTACCGTTATTTTAAATTTTTTGTTTTGAACCTTTCGCAGAAATATAGCTGCATGTGTCGAGTGAGCTTACAGCTAATTGTTCGGCAGTCAGCTGCACACGCGTTCAGTTAGTAGCTATTCTCCCGAGAACGTAGTTGACAAATTCATTGTGCAAAAAAATGTGGTTTTAAAAATAAAGAAAGGTAAGTGAGTATTAAAAAAAACCCCGCATGAAAATATTATTTAGTTTGCCTGTAATAATTTTGCAAATGTCGTGTTGCGTATATGCAACATTGGTCTATTGTGGTAATTTTCGAAAGATAAAACTTTTTTTGTATGCACATTCTAAGATGCGCCCAAAAGGTCTGACTCAAGCTGAGATTGAAAAATTTGCTAACTTCGATTGGGATGATTCGGCTGAAGAAACTTTGAAAAATTTGGATAACAGAGCTGAAAATGTGGGAGTTGGTTTGATTGGCCAATTTATTAGAAGCGAAAATGATGGAGATTTGAATCAATGAGGTGATGGAAAAGATTGATTTGATGAGTTTGAAGTGGAGGAGTGCAGAATTTATGGAAAGCGAGACCACCTGGAAAAGTGAATTATGCAGCAATGCGGTGAAAAACCCCATAAAATATTTTAGTACTTTCTTTGCGGATGAACTGAGGCAGAAAATATGTGAGGAAACGAATTTATATGCCATGCAAACGAAGGGCATAGAATTGAAATGCACTGTGCCTGAAATGAAAAGGTTTGTTGGCATACTTCTTTACCTTGCAGTTGTGAAAATACCAGCTTATAGAATGGCGTGGGAGGCCAATTTCAAACTAGCGGCCATTGCAAATGCATTACCGAGAAACATATTTGAAAAAATGAAACAGTTTTTCCATTTGAACGATAATTCTAAACTGCCTCCGAAGGGAACACCTGAATATGACAAGTTGTACAAGGTTCGGCCTTTCTAAAATTTATACATAAATTTTTACATCGTAAGCCTAACTTTTCACATACATAGTTTATAGATATCGTACCCACATACACATATCCAAAGATAATTATAACATATATATATTAAAGGATAAGGGGTACTGATTTTTAACCGGTATTATTTGCCCACAGTTGTTCTAGATCGACCCTGGACTTCATGCAATTTATATGTGTATTATTACTGCAAGTCATATCGGTATCATGTCAATCCGAAAGGCTAATTTGACTTTTTTCTAAAGAACATGGCCGAAGCCGAACTCGAAGTTCAGTCGTTCTTTACTTATAACACAACACATGTGCTTTTTTTCAATTTAATAAAGTTCTCGTTTTGACTTTTCAAGAACTTCACATAAAAGGAAGATAGTTTCACTCATGATATAAATATTATAAGGTAAAGTCGTTCGTTCAATCTGTCGGCCATGATTTTTTTTGAAGTTTGCCAACATTATAAAGTTTTACTTTTGAGAGCGAAGCAAACCCAAAGCAAAGTAAAATAAACAGTAAACAGTTGTTTCACTTCTCTTAACATATTTAAGAAGAAGACGGAAACTAAAAAAAAATTATAAAAATATGTATAGTATGCCCAAGAAAGATTATGAGATTAGCATTTTGCACATCCTCTTTGCCTTCTCATTAATGAACGGCGAGAGTGGGGTTGCTGTGCAGCCTTTGCCTTTAAAACAAATCGATCGTCCTCAGAAATGATGCTTCTATCATCTTGTTATTTTTCGATTAGCGCTAGATGAGGTAAATTTTAATTTAAAATCCTTTGAGGGCATTCAAACTCTTATTCAGAAACCCCCGGTCCTCGGTCAAGCCAACTCTGTATTCCGAAAAATATTTACATAGTCTAAAACCAAAGTACTTGTAGATCACTGGATTCGGCTGTGGCTATTCAGAGCTTCCCACGGGACCGGAGTTCTCGAAGGGGAAATTGTGGGAAATTCTTTCTCAATGATCGACTTGACTATAACTTTTAAAAGTGGGAAAACGAATTGCAATCTGCACGAACCTAGGTTAGGTTAGGTTACTGTGGTAGTTCCCGCAAAGGGAACTCACTTAGACATAGTAGGAGTCCATTGTGATACCACCTGATTTATGAACGGTAACGTGAATCGGAAAGTCAGAAAAGATTAACCTGAGAAACGTTGCGTGCCCCAAATGAAGTCACGCAAATTACCAATTTCCACCTCAGAAAGCTCCTCTGGAGTCCTAAAGAAGTACGAGCCTAGGTACTTGAACCTCAGTCTCGCAAATGCAGGGCAGTTGAGCAGAAAATGACAAGATGAATCCACCTCATCCTTCTCCATACAGCTGCGGCAGAAAGGGTCAGATACTATCTTCAGCCTAACCGCATGAATGCCCAACGGTCAATGACCAGTCAAAACACCTACGAGGGTCGAGGGTTGCCGCTTAGTAAGCGACCTCAGCTCCTTTGATCCACTCTCGGCCAGAGGGACCTTGCAATTCTGCATGTCCTGGCAATTTCCTAGCGCTCGCTGAGACGACCGAGAGCCCATCTGTCCAGGAGAAGCTCGTAGGCAGTCAAAAGAGCCCCCACCCCGATCCTGCAAGGAGAAATGACTTCCAGGGTACCTTGCCGAGCGAGCTTATCAGCCATGCAGTTCCCTGCAATGTCGCTATGGCCCGGTACCCAAATTAGTCTAACGTCGAGATACTCTGAGGCGGCTGCGAGGGAAGTCAGGCATTCCCTGACCAGTTTTGATCTCACCATTAGTGATCCTAAGGCCCTAATAGCGACCTGACTATCTGAATAAATGTTAGCCCGTCTAGAGGGTATTACATTGGTAAGTAGCCAATCGGCTGCCTCCTTGATTGCGGCCACCTCTGCACTACAATAGTCCGGAAGCCTAAATTTACGGCTGAGGGAAAGCTCCTCGCAGAAGACCCTTCCCCCAACCTTACCATCCAGCTTCGAGCCATCCCTGAAAAAGTTCACCGTCCCACCCCTCCACAAGCCACCCTCTTTCCACTCCTCCCTACGCGGGATGTGAGTGGAGAAGGAGCAATCCTGAGCTGGAGCAGGCAGACAGCAATCTGTTCCCGGAGGGACAAAGTTGAAGCTGGCAAGAATCCTAGAATGCCCAAAGACCGAGCTGAATCTGTATCCATTGCACTCTAGCCGGGCTGCGGCACGGGCAGCTGCATCCCTACCTGCAATGTCCACAGGTAACACGTTAAGCATAACGTTGAGCACGAGAGTGGGTGTGGTCCTAAGTGCCCCACTGATCCCAATGAGCGCGGACCGCTTCACCCGCTCTAGCTGCTTAACTTTTGATATCCTGTCTACTGAGTTCCACCAGACCACCACTCCATAAAACATTATAGGCCTTATTATAGTCTCATAAAGCCAATAGTTTACCTTGGGAGAAAGGCCCCATCTCTTCCCAATAGCACCCCGACAACAGTACACCGCAACCGAAGCCTTTGCACGAACCTAATTTTCATGTAATTTGGCGCAGTTGCGTTGAATCTACTTATTAAGGCACATATACTGGCACATTTCTTTAACTGTGATCAGAATAAATTTTATGAAATTGTCATTAGTCTAACGAATATGATCGCTGTGAGATTGGTAACACTTCAACTGCCCACCTCTGTACATAACATTTATTTGAGGGTCTTAGTTATATCGGCATAAAATTCTTGCATTCATTATTGGATTAATAGTTTTTGAATTATTACTGTAGTAACATTATAAACTTTTGAAAAATAAAAAATAACTTCTAACCACCGAAGCATGCCCACTTATGGGTATGCACTTTAGGTATGTATGCGATTTGGCGGGCCAGATTAGGATTTAAAGATATTTTACGTTGGAAAATATCCATTTTTATACTCGATTGCAATAGTTGTGCGCAACATTGTAACAGCAGAAAGCAACTTAAATAGCTATAGACACCAACATATATACCAAAATGTTCAGTAAGATTAAGGAAACGGGTGTGGTACGTCATACTAATTTATTAAGCTCGGGACCAGATTTTAATTTGGAAATAATTGAGAAAACAACGATTTTTCAAATTGGTAGAAGTGTTGGCTGCTATTTCCCCATCAGACTTCTTTCTTTCTAGACTTTACCAAATGTTTGAACCATGGTTCACGGAGTTCCTAGGCGAGCACGCAACCACTCAGCCACGCTAACCGTGTGAAAACCGTTTGCTCTCTCATTATCCTTATCTCCAATCATACCGCTATTAAGTGTGACGTCGCCACTATTGGCCTCGAGTTCAATAATTTACACTGGTTTCCAAACATATAAGACCAGAACAATATCATAACTAATTTATTTTTGTTTTTATTTAAATATTATACTATACCAGGTGGTGCTGAGCGTAGTTACAACAACAAAAATGGACACTGACAGATTGTAGCACAATGACAGTAACAATCGGTAAGAATTATAACAAACACATAGTTTTGACATTCAGTCCAGCAAGGGAATTCACTCAGCTGCTTTTTCAACACCACCTTATATGAATTTTGAGTAGTGTTATTCTCTGTCTTGCCGTAGCAGAGTGTATAGCGTGTCTGCGCTTCATGCGGTGTGTCCCGGGTTCAGTAAAATCAAGTAACATCAAAAATTATAGAAAAGTTTTTTCTAATAGCGGTCCCGCCTCGACAGGTAATGGCAAACCGCCGACTGTATTTCTCCCATGAAAAAGTTTTTCACAAAAAATATTTTTCATTCTAAGAACTCGTAAAAGTGTCCCAACATAAAGACGCACACTACAAATTGTAGAAGAAGTTCGGCCAAACATATTTTTATTATATACATATTGCGCCAAATTATTTCTATTATGCTCTGATTTTCCGCCTTGTGTAAAAATAAATAATTCGAATGTGCAACTCGAGAACTTGCCACATACAATATGAAGCGTAGTTGCGAGGATAAGAGGAGTTCTTATTTTCTTATTCATGAGGGTGGCTCCTACTTTTTCAAAATTATATATGCCCCTATATACTACAAACTGCAAAATATTCATAAATATATATATATATAAATATAAAGCACTTTGGACACTTATAAAGGAAACATATTAATTTATATATAAATAGAGGATTCATACACAAGTGCAGTTTGTTTGAAATAAAATGTGTGGATGGCATTTAAAGTTCGAACTTAGACCGTTCTTTATTTGTTGGGTATATTTTCTCTCCATTTTTATTTGATCATTACGAAACTATATAAATGGCAATTTAATCCTAATAATGCGATATCTTAGTAACGCCCAAACATTGTAAAGGTTCTTTTAATTCAAAGTTGGGCTTACACTGATTTAAATAAAGAAACCCTAGAAGGAACATTGAGTTTGATATAACTTGCAAAGATCATGTGGGTAGTTTAGCTATAAATATTAGGAAATTTTAATAGTTTCAACCGATTAGTATAATGGGAAAGATTAATCCGAGGATCCCATATAAAGACTCTTAGGGCAAAAAGTTAGAGCTTTTTTTAAATTCATTACAAGAAAATGGGGAATGAAACCACACATAGTACACTGGATGTACACGGCAGTGATAAGACCTATTCTCTTCTACGGGGTTAGCGTCTGGTGGCCAGCGTTAAGCAAAACTTTGTCAAAAGCCAAAATGGAGCGAGTACAGCGTACGGCTTCCAAGCTGGTCACGGGAGCGCTACCCTCCACACTTACTAAATCTCTGGAAGCAATTTTAAATCTTCCACCCGTGGATTTATATGGCAAATTTCTGGCTGGTTGTAGTGCCGACAGGCTCAACAAATCCTCCATAAGAATCCCAGTGAGGAATGAATGGGTATATGCCGCAGACTTAGACCCAGAGTCGACGGCTGTCTTTAGAGATGGTTCCAAACTCAACTAAAGAGTGGGGAGCGGGATTCGCTCCAACGAATTAGCGCTCGACCTCAGCCTTCGCTTACTGGACCACTGTATCGTTTTTCAGGCAGAAATAAATGCCATAATGGAGACTACTCGGTGTCTAAAAGTGCGCGCTCCTTAAGACAGACCAGTCACTATATACTCAGACAGTCAAGTGGTTTTAAAACTCTGAATTATTACAAAACAACGTAACAACAACAAAGTTGCCATAAAATGGAGAAATTCTCTCAATCTGCGCGCGTCTAAGCGTTCCGTGACTGTGGCAATTGCGCGGCAGACGAATTGGCTAGGAATGGGATGGAATTACCTATGATGGAACCCACCTGCTGGATTACCAGACTAGTTTGGCCAAAGGTGGGCGTAAAACGATCAAAAGCGCTGATCCGCCTTGACCGACCACCTCTCAGACTAATGGTTAGGGTAATAACCGGACATTGCCTTATGGGCACACACCGAAAGAGGTTGGGATGCATAACAAAGGATATCTGCCGAAGCTGCAAGGACGAAGAGGAAGTGGAGAGCATCGAACACTATCTCTGCCACTGTCACGCCACGCCCAAGACTCGAAACCAATCCCTAAATGGGTATTTTTTTTGGCCGACCTGAGCTCGGCTAGCATTCCCGATCTTCTGTGCTAAGTCAAGCGCGCACGGTGGTTCATCTTCTAAGAGAACTAGGCAACGCAGACTCCAAACTATAGAACCGTATTCTAGTATCGATCTTACTAATTTTGTAAAATGGGATTTAGTTATATATGGGTCCTTGAATTATTAAAGGCAAATACACCCTATTGGCTATAGCATTAACATGATTATTAAAATTAAGATTTATATTCATTGTAACTCCCAAGCCAACAAAGTCTCAGACTTTATCTAGAGTATAGTTCTTTATTGTGTAAGAAGCCGGTTGAATAGTTCTTCGAGAAAAATTTATATATTCACATTTTTTAAGATTAAGTGGCGTACAATTCATGTTACACCAATTAGCTAAGCTACTAATATCTGTTTGTAAAAAGTATTTTTCTTCAATTGAAGCGTATGACTTAAAAAGTTTGACATCATCGGCATATATAATATATTCGAATATTTTACTATAGTAAAGTACTTTAAAGAAAGCAATCAAACATAAAATAATATATTTTAATGAACGCGATAAGATCAGAAGACATGCTCCAGGAATTAAAAACTTCGTTATTGTAAGAACCAAAAACAAAGCTGAAATAAGTTATTTATGTACTTCCATTTTTAAAACGTTTCATTTTTGTGGGAAAACAATAAGTTATAAATATTCCGCAATATAGTCATGACTTCGTAGTGTTAGTAATCTGCAAAATCCTAAGGACGCGTGCTAGCTGCATACTTGCAAAGGGCAAAAACATATTGTAACACAAGCTATTCCAATTTAGTACGAGTAAAAAGAAAATTATAACAAAATCGGGAAGGTATTGGAAAATGGTACTATTACGGGTTTAATTACACGTACTCTCAACATGACTCCAACAATTTTTGAACATTATAAAAAGTTGTCAAGCGGCTTGCTATCAGAAGAACTAGCTTTTTGTATCCTCATAAATTTATTATTATTATGTTGCTTTGTTGTATATAGTCTAGGACGACATCCAAAGCGTTCATTGGGCACAGCCACAAGCAACTATACCAACTGTATATTTGGGGGTCTCCGGAATTCAGCATTCATAGTTTTACAGGACAATTTTAGCAACTGCCTTTGAACAGTCTTTCGAAAGACAGAAATCTTTTGTGAGACAAATTTCTATTTTGGTATCCATCTTTTATAATTTTCAATAATTAATACTGCGCTGTATTGTTTTTATTTATTATTTTTTTACGATCGTAGATAAGTATGTATTGCGTAATTAATATTTTTATAACAAATATTCAAATAACCCCTAAAAACAACGAACCTTTTTAAGAATGTAAAGTTTAAGTAAACTTTGTATGCAAAAAGCACAGCTAGCTGAAAAAAAATCCATAACTTGATTTCGCATGGCCAAAGCATCGAACCTTATGTTACCTAAATGACAGTAATTGCTGTTTCGAGTGAAGAATTGAGCAAAATTTCAAAACAATATTCGATAACCCCCATGCAATTGGATGTATATCAATGATATCTAAGAATTACTGTTGCAATGGTAAATTGAAAACTTCACAATTATATATTTTTGAACACGACTCGAAAAGGCTCAGCGATGAAAACATTCTATTGACTAAAGTAAGTGTTTGATTTCTAGAAAACAAAATCTCAATTGCGTTGCCGGAAACTCAAAATTTCTACAATTATTTTATTTCTCATATTATCTCCAAAATTTTATTTATAATATATGAAGAGCTTTTCAAATCCCGTTAAAATATTTATCCTTAACAAACGAAAGTAGTTTACAAGATATTTTGAGGAACTGTTTTCGTATTTTCGATTCTTTTTTCAGTGTTGACACTAGACATAATCATGTTTTACGAATATTTTTTTTATTACATATATTATTGCCAATTACAGACCATTTTTAAATGAAAAGTTTATATTCACTTCGCCTAATAAACTGCACCATGTCATCCAAACTTTGAACATTTATATTAAATAATACGTACATGGCGTATGAGCAACACCAGGGACGAACTTAAGCAGCAAGACTTCTCTAAGGTAAGACCGAACTAACTTATTTACGCTTATTTCTTTTCTGGCCCGAACTATTAAATTAAGGCAAAATCTCAAACCACTGATATTATTTATAAACCCGTGGCGTTGCCCACGTATTTTTATATTCGGATGAAATACAACTGTTTAGTTCTCCCAAGATATAAAAAAAACAATTTATTAAAGCTCTTTAAATGCATAAAATTAAAATAAATTCCGAATAAAGTTCAACCTTTCTGTTATAATTTAAGCGGCCATGTCTACACACTACTGGTTAAAGCTGTTGCCCCTTACCATAATTCTATATGCATAAAATTGCGTACAGGATACTGTGTTTTGTAGATTAACTTCTGCATTGCATGGCGAAAATAGTGGTGTGTTAACGCTGTAGCCGTCCTCATCATTTAAAAATATGAGAGGGTGTTGCAAAGGATCGTAGGAGCGATGAAGCTCTGATAGCCGCAGAAGAGTTTGATCGCGTAATCTTAATATGATATCACGTGGACCACCATATTCGTCTACTAACAACACTGCAGCTTCATTAGTAGTTGGCGCATTGTAGCAGATAATCTATGCGGTCATGCGGTCATGATTTTGTTAATAGTTTTTATTAACATTAGTAGCAGGCTTACGAACTGTGTTTTTACTTTTTTTTGGATTGGCTCTAGTTCTTGAGATTAACGAAACTTAAGGAATTAATGAAAAAAAATTATATGGCCAAGTTCCCGTTGTATTAATTTAATTATTCCTCAATAAGTTTTGTTATATAAATTATTAAAACAAGTAGTTCGTTGGTTTAAATATTTTATTTCCCTTGCAAGAGAGCAAGGGCAGCAGGACTTCACATAAATACCTGAAAACTCTAACAGTCCCTGCCAGCCGCTGCACGTTATCGACCGCGTGACTTGTAAATGCAACTTGTAAATGGGCCAACAATGTGGGTATACTAAGTACCCCTGTTTTATATGTTTATGGGACAGTCGTGCAAGAAATGAACATTGGATTAGAAAGGACTGAGCGGTGAGAGAAAATATGGAGGTAGGAACAGCAAATGTGGTTCATGACCAACTGATAAGCCGAGAAAAAATCATTCTTCCACCACTTCACATGAAGCTTGGGCTAATGAAACAGTTCATCAAATCCCTTGATAAGACAGGTGACTGTTTTGAATATGTGTGCAAAAAGTTTCCTGTCCTTAGTATGGAAAAATTAAAAGGAGGAGTTTTCGATGGTCCTCAAATTCGTACCCTTCTAAAACACACTGAATTCTTAAACCATATGTCACAAATTGCATCTGGAGCCTGGCTAAGCTTTGTTAATGTAGTTAAAAATTTTGTGGGAAATCATAAATCACCAGACTATACAAAACTAGTTGCTGATATGCCTCTCAATTTTCGCAAACTAGGAGCTAAAATGAGCTTTAAATTACATTATTTACATAGCCATTTGGCCAAATTCCCGGACAACCTACGGGATTACAGTGAGGAACAAGGTGAACGGTTCCACCAGGACATAAAAATAATGGAAGAAAGATACCTAGGTCGATGGGACGACCACATGATGGCAGACTACTGCTGGAACTTAATGCGGGATTGTCCTGAGCAACGACATCATAGGAGGTTCTACAGAAAAAGTTTTTTGTAATTTTCTTTTTAAATTAATTAATGAAAAGAATATATTTTTTTATTTTTGTATTATTTTTATACAGGCGCGCAAAAAAAATATAATTTAAATCCATATTGGTATTTTTAATTAGGTTTTTTCGTGAAATATTTAAAAGTCTTTATCTGCAAAACTAGAGCCAATTCGACAAAACTGATTATTTTCGTAATCAGCGCCCCAAAATTACCCTAAATCGACTTAAAAATCTCCGACCGCAAAATTTTGTTCCGCAGTGTAAATAATACTTGGGCTGTAGTTAAATGCCGATCTGGGTCAAATCGCAAGTTGCCGGGCTTGAAATTTGCACTTTCTATACCGGTATCGTGTTCCTCAGCTGTTTCGTTGATTCTTCGCCTGATTATGCGTCTATTTCAAGAAGGCACACACATTTGTGATTCCTTTTCCATTAACATTTCCAAAAAGTTTAATATAACACCGAAATATTAATATTTTTCCTATTTTTCCAAAATAATATATAATACTTTGCCTTTTAATTATTTAATTGTTATGTAAAATCTCGTCACTCTCTTTTTATTTTTAATAATTTTTTTACAGATATCTTTCTATTTCATTCAATGCATTACCTTTCCATGGAATAACACCAACTAATTAAGCTTGACAACAGCAAAATCGTAAGCACATATGTATGTATGAACATAATTTCTTGTCAGCCAGATACTGCACATGGGTGTAAAGCGATGATTTTGCTTTCGTTAATACATGTGTACATACGTAAAGGGTGGTTAAATTTTAAGGGCCGATGTTGAATGTGAACCACACCTAACCGTCGAGTTTTTTCTGCATTTCATTTGACATTTCTCAATTTCAGACTAACTCAATTTGAACATGGAAAGATACACAATCGAGCAACGTGTTAAAGTTACTCAGGCTTATTATGAAAATGGGCGTTCAAATCAAACAGTGGATGATCAATTTTCGAAGAAAATCTTTTTCAGTGATGAGGCACATTTTCACCTCAGTGGATTCGTCAATAAGCAGAATTGCCGCATTTGGGCGAATGATAATCCAAGAGTGATTGTCGAAAAACCAATGCACCCACAAAGAGTGACTGTTTGGTGCGGTTTATGGGCTGGCGGCATCATCGAGCCGTATTTTTTCCAAAATGGGGCCGGTCAGGCAGTTACTGTGAATGGTGTTCGCTATCGTGAGATGTTAACGAACTTTTTATGGCCCGAATGGGAACATATGGATGTGGACGATATGCGGTTCCAACAGGATGGTGCCACTTGCCACACAGCCAACGAAACAATGGCTCTTTTGCGCGACAAATTCAATGGCCCTGCTATCTCACGTGGTGGCGATGCCAATTGGCCACCAAGATCATGTGATTTGACACCTTTGGACTCCTTCCTTTAGGGTTATTTGAAAGAAAAGGTGTACGTCGATAAGCCAGCAACAATTCAAGAGCTAAAAGATGAGATAATTCGGCACACTAACGGCATAGAACCTCCATTATGCCCCAGCGTCATCGAAAATTTGGACCATCGGATGGAGGTGTGCCGCCGAGGTCGCGGCGGACATTTGGGCGATATTTTGCACCATACATAATTGAACCACACCATATTATCACAATGAAAAGAAATTACAATAATTTCCAAAATAATTGTGTTTTATTCAAAATCAACATCGGCCCTTAAAATTTAACCACCCTTTATTTGCCATGCTTTTTCAATGCTGACAATCAATTTAACTTATGCCAGTTGCTTCATCGATCCTCTACTCCCCATCAGGTGGCGAAACGAAGACCGATACTATTTGTTTTATTCTCTAAACTGAAATCATATTTTTAAAGAAAAATTCAAACTATTTTTCAAGGGTATAGAAATGTTAGTTAAGAGCCAAGACGAATTTATAGAAGGTGATGGCATAAGAGCAGCTGATTTGATTTTTTTTTATTCACATACATGCATTTTGTTTTTGCTTTTGCGTATGAGCTACGGCCCGATGATGCCGCCAGCCCATAAACCGCACCAAACAGTCGCTCTTTGTGGTTTCCGTGTGTATTGAGTCACATGTTTTTTGCTGCGACAAGATAATCACCCGAGTCGATATTCGGTCCACGGAGTATACGTACGTCTAATACACTGAAAACATGTCTTCCGTCCATCACAATCTAATCGATTTGGTTTCGCGTTTTCCGATCTGAAGACAGCCACGAGACTCAGTGGATCTTCTGGTGCTGAAAGGTGGTGCTGTTTCGGGCCTCGACAGAGTCCATCAGTCTCAGTCCACTGGCGGAGGTTTTGTCATGGAGACTGAATTTTCCGTCAGAGTGATTTTGATATCGTAACGGAGGCAGTGCTCGTAAGTGCGTTCTAAGCGTTTGTAAAAGTGATCTTTGATCGCATCGCTGTTCGCTTTTGTCAGGGCGTGGGCACAAATCAGCAAGATATTAAAGCTTGGTCCAATGGCTTTCTTAGCTTGTCCTGTCCATTTCATTTCTTGGAGCGGCACATTCCCCATTAAGGGTTCGAACATTTCATATGCATGCCCGCAAATCATGGTATTTAATACGTTGCCTGTGGTCGTCATCACACGAGGCAAACTAGAATTTTTCATTCGCTATAATTTGGCAGGCCCCAAGCTAGCGCACAACCAGATATAGGAGCATTTGTTTTGTTTTAAATACACATTTATAAAAAGAGCCACTTGCTCCAATTCAGAGGCCAACTCAACAGACGCTCCAGATCCAGGTGAGCTCTTAATCCGAAAAGGTCGGGGTGACCCCACCAGGTTCACCTTCTCTTCGCTTTTGCACGTTCCTAAACGGATATTCGGGAACTACTCTGATAGTGCCTCTGGTCACACCCAGGCGAATGGCAATCAGAAATTTTCCCCACTTGCGTGAACTTCAACTCACGGCTCAATTCTCTATTCGAATGTAACAGAAAAAAAACAAATAATTTTATCAAAGGTATTTACTTTTAATTCATGTTTAGTATAAGTTTTGAATTTTTTATTATTGTATATACAACAAAATCTGCTCACACTTCATAAATTCCGATTACATTTGGTTGCTGAAACTTTTTTCTCATTGGCAACTGCGCTGTATGCCATATTATTCGGATTTAGTGAAAACTAATTTATTGTTAGAAATGCATAACGTTATCAAAGGGTGGTGATGTTTAGAAGTATCATTTTCATGATTAAGTTTTCTTTAAATATATATATGTATGTATATATGTACACCCCGAAAATGACTTACGGAAGGTTTTAAGACCGGGACGAATTCCTGTTAGAACAAGAACGGCTGTTGTCCAAAGCACACTCAGAGTATGAAGGGAATCCTTCTCCAATTTGCTAAATAGTGATAGCGAAAGCGTCCGCGGAGAAGATGAAGAACTCGAACCCCAAATCGCCGATGATGGAATTAATATTACCTCACTCTACCCCGACGAAATTCGGTCAGCAATAACGCGGTTAGGGAACAACAAAGCCGCTGGAGCTGATGGGTTGCCAGCTGAGTTTTTCAAGCATGGTGGCGAAGAGCTGGTAAGGTGAATGCACCAGCTCATTTCCAAAATATGGTCGGACGAATGCATGTCCGTCGATTGGAATTTAAGTACGCTTAGCCCAATTCACAAGAAGATTCCGTCGAGCTATTGTGTGAAAGATTGAAGCCAACCATCGGCTAGCTATCAGTGTGGATTTAAACCTGGTAATCTACTAGATATTCATGATACGCCAAATATTGGAAAAGATTCGGGAGAAGAGGGACAGACACACAATAGCTTTTTATCGACTTTAGAGCCGATCTTTACGGCATGAAGAAAAGCTGCCTCTCCGCTGCAATAAATGTCCACAATTTGTGAACATTGCGCAGGGAGCAATTATGGATTGAAATATAAAACTTAGATATTCTCATTTTGAGTTATAACTTAATGGATAACTCATTGCCATAGTAATTTATATTGCGTATGTAAGTACGCCCATATATGAGCATACGTACACACATCCACACAAATGCATATATTTAAATGCATGCCTTCGCATGATCTCTAAATTGTTCTCGAGTGATTTCACATTCATCTGGCATGTCATAAGCCATTTTCCGTAACCCACCAGGAAGGCAACCGCCAGAAAATATTTTTGTTATATGCATTTATGTACACACATACGAACATATGTACATAAATATGTATGTATATAAAACCAAATAAAAGTAATAATGGCAAGTAACATACGCCTTCTTGCAAACAATGACAAGCTTGAGACAAGCAGCAAGAGCAGAAGCTAAACAAAGAATACGAGCAACAGCTGGAATAGCAGTTTTGCCAAAATTTGGTTGTGCAGCGTTCTTCACACCGCTTCAGACTTTTTTTATTAATAAAGATAGGGGTTGCCATCTAAAAATGGGCTTACGGATGAAGTATTTTTGGCTGATATATGTATTTATAACTATCATATATTTTTACAATGAAGCGCCATACTGCAACGCAGTCATGCATAAAGAAAACATGCAATATTGTATTGCACTTTGTTACGCAACGCGGCATATATACATAGATATGTACATATATATTTACTTATGAATATAACGATATATTGTATCTGACTATTCAAGAAAATACGTGAGGAAAAAAATGTGGCCAAGATGAATGAAATAAAACCCAAAAGTTTGAAACTTATAAATTATGCAAAACAGCGCAACGAAGGAAAAGCGATTGCACGGCAATGCATGCAACACAGCTTGGCAAAGCCATGATCCATCTATACGAATATACTCTTCCTTCTAGACAACAAATGAGTGCAGTGGGATGCCGGTGGGTGTAGTGTAGTTGATATGCTTGATATGCGAATGATTGACGTTATGATGCGGTATTAAAAAGCAAAGGCGGTAACATAAATTTGCGTTGCATACCAGCTTAGCAAAAGTACATGGAAAGGAAGGGGTAATATTTGGCTTTTGTTGGATGCCTTTAGAGATGCATGGATATGTTATGTAATACTTAATGTCTACTATGCATGTATTATGAAAGTATATTTTTTGCATCTACACATACTATGTAGGAGTATATCCGTTTCTGAATGTGTTTCCATCAGCGTTTCAGGCAAAGTGGATTTTAACAAGACATTACGTTGCTCCATGTAGTGCGTTAGTATGAAGGACAATTTATTTCTACTTTGGCTCCATGATATTTTTTCATAAGTTTCTTATGCAACTGGTAGTCCTTTTGGAACGGCTTATCATCGAGCATACTACGTACATATGTATGTACAGACATACAAATTTTTACTAAAGATACTCATATGCCCTGAAAATAATTTCGGGCGATAATAATCGAATTTCATAGAAATATCCGTTGCTAAACCAAGACAAAATTTTGCACACTTTAGTCGTCTCATCATCACACTGAACCACCATACTGGGGGGAGAAATATATTCCTAAGGATCTAACTACACTACATAGTTTACAGCCAAAAAAAAATCAAGGACGCAAAAAGCCCAAGGATATAACCTACTCAAAAAACAACAATATTTGCAATAGCCGTAATAATTTCGCCATCCATTAGCGAGTGGCGAATCGATGTAGCATCTGGTATAAATTAGCATCATCACAGTTTTGCTTTTTGTTTCCAATGTAATGTTTACGCATCACAAACGACGAGTACGCACCAAAAGTAGAAGCACGCCCGCGCACATGCACAGCTTTTAACTGGTCTAATAGCTGCAGCATTGAATGTCACGAGTTAGACCAGTTTAATGAGGTATCACCGTACTCGCTAACGCCGAATCTAGCCGGCTATCGTTATTGTTGCTTGTACACAAAAATTTGTTCGAACGCGAGCAGAGCTCAGGAATCGCGAACAGAGAAGTGTCGAATCGAATGCACCTAATATGTTTCATGCTAAGCTTTTTCTTATCTGCGAGCGAATCGTGGCAAGACGCTCGTCCTCCGAAGCGAACAACTGGACTTGGCGACGAAGTCTCTCTTGCATCACAAATTTGACACCGAATTTGAGCTCCTTTACAAGCCAGCTGTAGTAGACGTCGCAAGGTCCAATGGTTTTCTTACCTTGCCCTAGCATTTCAATTCTTGGATGGGGGTGATGTCAACCATTACTATTACGAGGACATTGACCAGCGACACCTTCACCATTAAAGGTTCGGACATTCCAGTCGCATGAATTCAAATCATAGTCCTTAAGATGTTGCATGCCGTCATCATAAAAAGGAGTATTGTTGAAATTTTTCATTGGATATCATTTTTTACGTGGATGGTCACCAGCCCAGCGAACAACCAGATACTGTGGCGTTTTTTAAGGACACATTTTATAGCAAGCCGCTTTCTCCAAAACCGATGCTCGCTAGCAGCCGCACCTATTGATGAACAAAGGCTGCTGACTGTAGTCGGCTCTTAAACCGAGTATGTCGGAGTGGCCTCACTAAAGCCTCATCTCTTTCGCGTGCAAAATATTTTCTGGAATAAGCGGACATGAATACTCAGTGAAACCTCATTTCTGAAAAATTCGTTATATGAGAGCTATAAGTGGTAGCGCTCGCTCGTGTTGATTTTCATTTTAGAATTTATATTCGCGATAAGATAAAGTAGTAGAAGATTTCATGTTCTTAAGATTCATAACATGAGATCTTATATCTGAGGTTTTGAACACTTTTCCGGGGAATTTTGTTCCAAAGACTTGATTTGGAGCGGTTGAGAAAAGTAAAAGGCAATTAAGAATACACGTTTGCACTTTTTACAAATAGTAGCAGAAAAGTACTCAGCTAATTTGAATTTTTAATTTTAATCATGCTCTGTTAACTGAACTGTTAAAACGTGTTTTTAACTTTTAGCAAAATACACACAATTATTGCATTTGCTATATAAAGCCTGTACTCTGTGTGCCCACCAGATGGACTGAAAGCCATGAAGCCGTTTCAACATACATCGAATCTCATTTTTTGTAATTAGAGCACTCGAAAAAGTTATAATTTGCAAGAATGAGAAGACTCCAACTACGGTTTCTAAATTTTCGACAGCGATTTCCGAGGCAGGATTCCAAGTTTCCTGCCAGGACTTACAAACACCTGATGAATGTATTGCAGGAGCTATGAGATTAGCAGATGGCGCCCCATATGAAGCACAAGATACATGCGTATTTAACAAATAAGGAATAAGGAAGTATATGTACGTACTGGTGGTGCCCAGGGTATTATAATTTTGTTCACGCATTGGTTGTTTGTAACAGCATAAAGCAACCGAGATACCAAAATTCGAAATCGATTAAACCATGCCGACTTTTGTACACATATTGTATTTTAAATACGTAAAGAAAATTTAGAAAATTTTAAAATTGGACAAAAATCACGCCCACCTCTCATATAACGGTAATTTACCAAAATCACAAAAAACGAGATATTTAAGTCCAATTAGTTCAAATTTTATGTTCCAATTAGTTCAAATTTTATATGAAGGATGGGGCACTAGCAAATACACCGTGTAAAAAAAAACTAACAAAGTCTTACGAAATACCACACATCACATTTGAAGTAAGTACGTAAAATTTTAAAAAATGTACAAGTCTGGCCAAAACTACGCCCACCTTTCTTATATCGGTTATTTTCAAAAATAAAAAAAAAACGATATTTAAGTAACTATTAATTTAATATTGCACAAATTTAATATGCGAATGAGGTTGCATAGGCAAGTTCATGGAATAAAAAATGATGGAAATAGGCGTGCCGCCGCCCACTTTCGAGCAAATAAGCATATCACAAAAACCATGCCACCAAACTCCACCAAATTTGATGCACACATTGCATTTCAAATAAAATAGCGAAATTTCGAAAATTGAAAATATCATACAAAAAGCATGCCCAACCCTCATGATATAACGGTAAGTCGATATTTATTAACTATTAGAGGTAATTTGCTCAAATTTGATAGACTGATTTTGTTTGAGAATGAAATACTTGGAATCGTAAATGTTGAGAAGGGTGATGGTATCGCCCACCATAGAGCAAATGGATATATCTCCGAAACTTCTTTGCATTTCTAGCCAGAAAGCACAATTTCGATCAGACTACGTAAACCACGCTCACCTCCCATGTAACGGTAATGCACAACAAAACAAAATAAAGAATATTTGACTAAATTATGTCGCGAATTCTTTCAAATTTGTATAAAGGATTTAATTAAGTAGATTAATAATTAAAAAATCTAAATTTTTGAAAATGGGTGTGTTACGTTAAAATCATACTAAATTATATATATATACCCAAATATTATTCATCTACACCGAATAGTTTGAGATATAAGACGATGGTGGTATGAACCGCCCTCTTTTCCAAATTTATACATGTACATACATATATCTTATATCCGGCCCGGGGACCACATGCACCTACTTTAAAAATTTCATAATTTCATAATTTCATTGTTGACTTGTTGACTTGGGAGTTACAATGGATTCCAAACTCAATTTCAATAGTCATGTTAATGCTATAGCTAATAAGGCTAGAGGGATGTTTGCCTTTATAAAACGATGGTCAAAAGAATTCAAGGACCCATATGTAACAAAGGCTCTTTTTACAACTTTAGTAAGACATATGCTAGAATACGGTTCGATAGTTTGGAACCCACGTTATCAAGTTCACATTGAGCGGCTGGAATCAATTCAAAAGAGTTCTTACTTTTTGCCCTAAGAGACTTTAGATGGGATTCTCGGCTCAATCTTCCTCATTATACTGATCGTTTGAAGCTAATAAGTCTTCCTACTCTTTTCAGCCGTAGAGAAATGCTAGGCATAATATTCATTACTAAACTACTCACAGGGTCTATCGCAAGCACATTTCTTATTGCCGAAGTTAAACTTAATGTTCCTTCTCGGATTTCAAGACACTTTAAACCTCTTTATTTAAAACAGTGTAAAACCAATTATGAATTAAATGAACCTTTCCGATGTTTATGTCAAGATTTCAACTGCCTTTCCAACACTTTTGATATTTCGGACTCACTTTTCACCATAAAAAGAGCTTACTGTCCTTTCTCAATAAACGAACTTTGACTCTTTCTTACTTGATTTTTTCTTTATGCTTATTTGACATGGATGTTGTCATTTTGACGTATCCCTTTTTCAGTTATGTTGAAGTAAAACATCTCTAGCGGCAGAAAGTGATTTTTATCGATAGAACAAGCATACGTACACAAGAACATATGTATGTATGTAGGCACTCGAAAGCGAAATGCCCTATGAATAACGATAACATAACAGCAACAAAGACAAATACGATAACAGCAACAATTAAGCCAAGCCTGCATTTTCATTGTGAATAAAAATTCTAGGTATGAAGTTGTTTTTTGGAAAATTCCACAGGAGTCCGCCAGGGTTTAGAAAAAATTACTATTGGGGGGAAGCCAGGGTAGAGGAGGTCGTACACTTCAGAAGACTGATACTCGTTCCGCGAGGAAACTCTCACGCTACAAACACGGCTTCAGCGGAATACCTTTACGAAAAATGGAGATATTCGGTAAATCTCTATGACCCGATTTTGATGAAATTGGAAACGTATATATAATGGGGGTTCGGCAAGAAATACGTATTTATAGTCCGATATTGATGATATTAGGATGATTTACTGGAGTTGCAATTAGAAATGCTTTTATAGCCCGATTTAGTTAACATTGAAAACATACTTGTGTATAATCTATATGTATGTACATATATGCACATACATTTGCAAAAAAAAATATTGAATATACCTTGTATTGAATGTACGTTTAAAAATCCATCGGATTGTAGTCGAGATTTCCAAAAATTACATATGTATGTATGTATATTTGCTTCGACTTAGTTCAAACCTGATATGCTTTGAGCAGTTAACAACAATGCCCTTCAGTTATAGTCGATATAATGCTGACTCTTAAGATATTTAGAGCTATATTTGGCAGATATCCGATTGGAAATTATGTCAAAGACTACTACTAAGTTTACACTATTAGGGAGTTCACAAGCCGTGTTATTTGTCGTATTTCTTTAATCGTGTTATTGCAATACAACAGTTGTAAACTTGTTGTTTTTATTTCACATGTAAAATTGTCTTATTTCAATACAACTCTGAAAGGTATGTTTAGTGTTTTATTTGTGTGTGTTATTCGATCAGCTGTTTCTGTTTATCGTCACATTTTTTTATTATTTTTGCAAAAGCGGCCAGTGAAACAATTGAAGGAGATATATTTAAAAAAAAAGAATGGAAATACATCTAAATGACGAAGTAAGTGATTTTGAATAAAAAACAAACACATCTGGCATTTTAATGTTTATACTTTTATTTCGTTTTGTTTTCTCTTCTTCTACTCAGCTGATTAATTGCTTGAATACGACATACAATCGTTAACGAAATACAATAGTTAACGAAATAGCACAGTGCGTTCACACGTTCCACTGTTATTTCAATAACGGACTAAATATATACGACATATAACACGGCTTGTGAACTCCCTATATATCTTTATTGTGACCACGGGACATTGTTTTTAAATTCATCGAATCTCCATTTTTATATTTAAAAATCTGCTGTTAAGAAATGAATACCTCGTAAGCAATGCAGACGAAGTCGCGGGTATCAATTATGTAGTTACAAATAATTAAGTATAACAATCATTAGACAAATTAAAAGTGTTAATTTACTATACTAACTGAAAATCATAAAAACTAATTTTGTAATCGGAACTGGTTACTTAAATGGAACAATATTGATGAATCGACAACCACCTTTTGAACCAATTTATATAAGCTTGTGATAGCACGAAAAGATTGGAAATGACCTCTTTGAGCCGTTCGACACACCCTTGTGTAAATTCTTCGATCTGATTCTGTATTTATTTATATTATCAAACGCACGATGCTTCTATAAAAAATCTACTTTCTGAAGAAGGTTTTCATTCAATCGAAGATCGGCTGCAACACCTACGAAGTCGCATTAGTTGTAAATTATATTGCAACAGGAATCATATTCTACACCACGATATTCAACTCCTGAAACAAAGGAAAACTAGCATGCCGCACAAATCGGCGTTGTACGAACTTAATGAGCTACCAGACACTTGAATTTGGATGTTTCCCCGATGAAATTCGCCTCAACTAAATTACATTTATTAAAGACTTAACTTTTTTACGGAAAGAGGCAACCAATAATTCCGAATACCAAAAATCATTCCACAACATAGCGAACCCTTTAAAGAGATCCGGATGGACGTTTGCTTTACAGACAGCTCCAAACAAAACGAAGAAGTTTCATTCGCAGTGACTGACAACAACGAAGGTACTTTATCCTGTGGACATCTTCCTTACATTGCCAGCGTATTTGATGCCGAACTGCAGGGACTCTTATCCGGCTTACTAATTGCCAAAAATATCTTGCTTCACTGCCCTGCTCTGTTCTCCATTCGCGCTCAATGCTTTGAGGACAAAAGCCCAATCAACTTACTTTCCAACCCTTCAGAAAACAATGTAAAACTATCTTCAGCTTTCTAAAAAAACGCTAACATTGCCCATCTAATTTAAAATAATATTTTAATTTCATATACTGACTAAGCCGATAGCCCTGGTAGCCAGTGCTAAAATATTAATTTGTAATTTTAATTATAATTAATAAAAATAATAATAATAATAATAATGCTTTGGTAACGTTTGCCTCAGAACCAGGGCCAGTATCGCAACATTTTTCACCTCAGAGAAAGAGGCAAAAGAAGTTGGTGCACCACACACCAATAATGTCAGCTTGGAGATTAAGCCAAGAATAACCCTTGCCAACAGCTGTTACTTTTGGCTCGGTAAACAATTGAAATCCGAAACTCTCTCTCTCGAACTTACTTACTTACTTAATTGGCGCTATAACCGCTTAAGCGATTTTAGCCGAACCTTTCCTACAATTTTTGGTGTGTGACTTGATGTTGTAATACAAATTGAGGGATCTAGAGTTTTTCGCCGAAAAAAGAAGATGAATGTTGATATATGTACCTATATAGGCGGCTTAATTCGTTATCTGAAAAAATAGAAACAAACTCGTTTAGATGCTACGCAAACTGATAGTAAGCTATTTCGGAAGTGCAGGATGTTATTACATTCCATGTTATACGAATTTAGATACAAATGGTTCATGGATGTATAAGTATACATACTCACATATGCAATAACTAAACACATCATGGCGTCGCTCAATCTGGCTGCCTGGATATGCGGCCAAAATTATATTAGCAAACGCTAAGCCTACAAATGTGCTGATTTAATCAGATAATGTTCATGAGAAACATGGGAATATGAATTTGCCTACATACATACATAGTTGTAAATATACGCGTTAATACGCAAGTGAAATAGATTTTATGTAAATATGTAGTACAGAACATTCGAGGCCGCAACGTAAATGATCGCTGCAAAATTGTCACTCAAACAAATTAGAATGCATTAAAAATTTGCATATGATTGACGCCTGTGTGGCAGGAAGTTCCACAAAAGCAGCAAACATTTATGTACATATCTATGCACATATGTATGTATGTATGTATTTATGAACACACAGCATACAGCAGTTCCGATAATTGTCAGCAGTGGGTATCAATTTTGGTATGTGAATGGAATTGAGCTGCACTGAAGTGAACTGGCGCCATAGGAATATTAACGCGGCAGTGCGAAACCCTTAGCAGGCGAGAATTCAGAGTATGGATGCCACATTTAGGAATAACCCTGTTGGGAATTTTAATATTGCTTGGAAATAAATTCTTTCATTATTAAGCTCTTACATATATAGGATCGGGTTGGGAAATACATAAATCCGAAATAAGGAAAGCTAAGCGAGACTCGTGGAGAAGCTTCTGCGAGAACGTTGAAAGTTGCCACTAGGCTTAGGCGGGTGCTTGCGAGGGCTCCCGTGCCCATGGGATGTCTAAGGGACGACTTTGGAAATTGGGCAATGATTCCATTAAGTATGTCAGTTGTGGCCAAGGTTAGGGATGCGAAGTTTAGAGACGAATCTAGTGAAATAGAAAAATTTGCTCTGGGATCATTATCTGAGGTGAAGTGGGAGCAGAAAAAGTCAGCAAAAATATTAGCGGCCTCAACGGGGAGTTAGCAGACTTATCGTTTAGAAATAATTGGGACGGATTGCTAGAGTAACACTTCTTCGAGTTAATAACTTGCCAGAAAGGTAATGATTCGATTTTATATTGTATTCGAAGTTTAAAAAAATATCTGTACAAAAATGTATCAAGACAATTATATTGCTCTACATATTTTTTATATTTAGAAAGAAAAAAGGTATCCTTCGCATTTTTGTATTAGCGATACCTATTTCTTAAGTTTTTGATTTTTTTTAAATTCTTAGTCTGCCACGGTACCTTGTACGTCTTGTTGCATAATTCACCCACCTTAAATTTAAATGTATGATAACAAGATGACGCACTAAGTTTAAGGAACAAGCCATCCCAGTCCAAATTTAGAAATAAATTATTTAGATTGGGAAAGTAACAACTACTGTAATTGAATGATGCTTTTGCATTTTCACGATTTATACTATGATATGATAAAAGTTTACATTTAACACCAGAGGAACATGATGCATATCAGATTCCTGTAGTGGAAAAATACATTCAGGCAATTTATAGTTCATATTATAGCTAATAAAGATTAAATCCAAAAACCTCTGAAGCTTGTTGGTAAAGAAATTAATTTGTTTAGCAAATTGTCGATTAGCTACATCTCGCTACTACAATATACTATTTGCCTTTGTGTATTTCTTTGCTACTGCCCTCTGACGGAATGTCTCAGCCGGTAAATGCAAAGTAGTGAACTGTTCCATTTTCCATGGATTAGGTTAGGTTAGGTTAATGTGGTAGTCTCCGCAGTAGGAACCCACTAAGACATAGTAGAGGAGTCCATTGTGATACCACCCGTTATATGAACGGTAACGTAAATCGGAATCAAGAAAGATTAACTGCAGAAACGTTGCATACCCGGAATGAAGTCCCGCACATTACGAATTTCCACCCCAGAAATCTCCTCTGAGGTACTAAAGAAGTAGGAGCCTATATAAACGTAACACTTACGTTCCTCCATAGTCTTGGAATATAGCCTCTACTTATACAGCTCTGCCAAGACATCCGCTCAGACTTTTGCAACTGAGCGGGAAAGATGCCGTCAGGCCCCAGCGACTTCAACGCCTTGAAGGAGTGTATCGCCCAGAGCTGGCGACGCTCCTCCAACAGGTCACAAGGAGGGACATAGATGGCACCTGGTTCCTCGCCTGTGGCTCCACACGGCTCAGGGTTGCTAGGAAAGTGGGAATCGAAGATAAGCTTGAGCGACTCCTCACAGCTTATCGCTCAATTTCCCAAGTCGTCCCTTAGACATCCCATGGGCACGGGAGCCCTCGAAAGCACCCGCCTAAGCCTAGAGAACTCGTGGCAACTTTCAACGTTCTCGCAGAAGCTTCTCCACGAGTCTCGCTTAGCTTTCCCTATTTCGGATTTATGTAAGGCTTAAGAGACGTTGACGGGCTTTTCTCTAGTTTTAACAAAGAATTGCGATTCTCTAATTTTTCCTCTAAAATTTATTTTTAATAGATCTCTGTCAACAGACGTATTTGTTGATGATTGGAAAATAGCCTTCATTATCCCTATCTTCAAAAGTGGAAATAAAAACGATGTAAATAATTATATACCCATTCCCAAGCTATCCACTGTTTCCAAAATCAGCATGGGTTCATTACGAATCGTTCAACCGTTTCTACCCCAGCTTTTTTTTTTACAGAAGATTGCATTTCTGGGTTCAAAGATGGTGTGCAGGTAGATGTTGTTTATACCGATTTTTCTAAAGCCTTCGACAGCGCCTCTCAATCGATTTTAGTAAACAAACTTGCAGTTAATGGGGTTCACTCAACTTTTCTGAATTGTGGAAAATCAAATCTAAGTTATCGTCGCTGCCCATCTGTTGTGCTACCAAATCTTAAGGAAGGAGATCTAAAATAGCATCCAATGCCTCATTTGGCGTAGTTCTGAGCGCCCCGCTTATGCAAATCATATTAGATCTTTGCACCTTGGTGAGTAGCCTGAGGTAAACATCTGATGAAACTGATATTAACCGCATTGAGGAGTGTAGAGATATTGATTTTCCATGACGTAGAAATGATTTTTTCAATTTGCTATGCTCTGTTTTGTATTGACTTTGTAATCTTTTTTTTTATTAGTCTGTAAGAATAATTTTGTATTCATTGCCTGTATCACACAAATAAATATAAATAGCAGAATAGAAAAAAATTGCATGGGATCGTGAAAATTTTAAGTATAAAATGAATTCAATTTTGAGAAAATGACAGAGAAAAATAATAAACTCGTTTCTTTATATGATTATTTGATTACTCCTTACTCCTTCAAATGGCCGGTGCAAGTAACTTCAAAAAAGGTAAGAAAAGTTCTCCTACAATTTGTGGTGTGCGTCTTAATGTTGTAACACAAATTGAGGGACCTACAGTTTCACGCCGACTCCGAATGGCGAATGTTTTTTGTGAGAAGTTTTTTTCATGGCAGAAATAAACTCAGAGGTTTGCAATCGCCTACCGAGGGACGTCCGCTATTAGAAAAAATTTTTTCCATAAGAAGAAGGCTCAGTATTTTGAAATCTATTCCAGAGTATTATATCGTAGAATTGCTATTATACTTCTTCTGGGAAGGTTTTGGGCAGATATATGTATGTAAGTGAATCAATTCGAGAGATTCTTTGTATATGCGTCTATTCGAATAGTTGTAGAAGAGTAGAGTAATATTTTTGCAGATTGACGTCCGATAATTTCAATGCATTTGGAAGCTGTGCTGCTTGTTCGTAAAGATTTTCTTGGAAAACTTGTTCGCTAGTTATACTACGAGCGTATCGCCAAGGTATACAGCAGGGAATTAGTAACTGTTACTGTCTGCTGTATTTCATCGATTGACATCGCGTATCCTTTGTTATTAGGTAGTATAGTTGCATCGAACTCCATTGTCTAAAAAAAATTCTTTGGATCGTTATGGCGTTACAGTTGCATTGTTCTCCAAATCTATCCCGCATTTACACACAGAGATCCGGAATAGCCGATTTTATTCCTCATCTTTACTAACATATTAAGTAGGATTTTTTGCAACAAAATAATATTTTTCGATAGCCACGCTTATATATTTACGACTTGTAAGTCTGCCAACTATTGGAATCTTCGCGCGTTCCTAATTTTGATAAGTTTTTTAATTAACTGTGGTGAGTGAGTACAGAATTATATTCGATTTTTGCGCACATTTGAAGTGTCATTCTGCTTTAAATACATTAAGTATTGCATTACGTCAAGATTTGTTGAGAGCTTATGCTAAACAGGCTCCTCGATTCAAAAAACATTAAACGTCACACTTTCAAGAAAATTAATTTTTGCTTTAAACTAAGCAACACAGAAACTAACTCAACTATTCGGATTTTTTCCAAATTTACAACCAGGCAAGTGTACCTAAATTTTTCGATGGCCGATCATGAAAAGTTAAATTAAAAGACAACTGAAACGGTGAGCCTCATTACAATATTAAAAATATTATAACTTTTTTCTTTGTGAATAAATCCTAAGACTATGAAAATAAGGAAAAGTGAATGAAAGGGGAATAAAGAAATATTGACTTGGAGGAAGCAATCTATTTTATTTTGTGCAGGGTTGTATTCTAAATTTAGCTGAACACTAAGCTTAGCTGCAAGCGAGGAGTCGATTAGCACACAGCAAATTATGCCCTTATATTCTCTCCTGAATATATGTATGTATGTAGGAAAAATATCATCATATGCAGTACCAAAACTCACTTCGAGGGTTTCGAGGTTCTTAAACAAAATGGCCTTAAATATTAAAAATTGTGAAGAAATTAAATTAGCTTTACATAAATGATAATAAGTTTGAAATCGTCAATTATATTTGGAGATATAGCTGTATTTTACAAACAATGCTAACAAAACTTCCAAACGTTCCGTCATTTTCCCACTTCATCTGCGATTTCTTCGTATTCTTTTTTAGAATTCTTTCCTTGTGCTCTTATTGTCTAGCTTTTATCACGTCGTTAATAGTTGTTCTCATCGCGGAAGGTGCAAGCCTTTACCATAAGTATAGATAAGATATAGATGGTATACATATGTATGCATAGAATTTCATAAATATCGCTCAAGCCGTTTCAGAGGAGTTCGACCACAAACACCGTAACACAAGATTTTTATATATAAGATAGTAAATGATTAAGAGATATTGATGCTTTTCATATATTAATGCATTTTCGAGTACGGGCGAACTTATTGAAATTGTCGTTGCTGTAATCGTCGCCTGATATATCAAAATTTGTTTATATTTGCGGCAAGATGCCACGCATGTATATACTTCTACACTACTTCGTAGGCTTAGTTTGTTTTAAATAAAACAAGCAATGCAAATGTTCTTTTTTTATATATATGTACGAATTGAATCGTAAAATTAGATCAAGACTGAAGTGCCGAAACTCTTCTCCTACATGCATTCAGCAAGCAAAATACGGTGCCCGTAGTGCGATTCACTAACTTATTTGCACGATATTCGTATGGTTAACTCATCTTAACGAACGTTTTAACGATGCTGCTATTCAGCAGCAATTTTTTAACGATTTTCGCATTCACAGAATCAGCTATTGTCGTTAGCTAGTCGATTTCCGAAAACTAAACGACAACAAATTTGATGTTGTTAACTCAATCGAGAAAAGAAAAATTCGCGATTTCAACTTAAATAAAAGATAAATTTAAAATTCGTTGATTTGCTTTCTTGTAATTAAAAAAGGAACACTATATAATGTCGTTTGAATATTTGGCATATGATTTATAATGAGGTGACGAAGAAGTATGCGGTCCAACCGTGGATCGACGTTTACTCCGGGATGTGGACAATCGCTTTCATTTGAATGCAACAGAATTTCAGAAGCTGTACCGGTTAACTCCAGACTTGGCTGAATACCTAATTTCTCAGCTTGACAACCAAATAACAGAAAAATCGACTGCGAAACAAGTAGCTCGTGTAATCTTTAAACCTGTAGGCAATTTTAAATTTTACTTTTATACTGTTAAGTTCTAGAGGCTTTGATATTCTTCGCGGTTGCTATCAACGACCCGTAGGTGAGCAATGTGGAATATCCATGCGCCAGTCATCCGTTAGCGAGCATTCATCGGTATTGGATCCAATCAATTATTCATAGTTTCGGCAGAAAGTGAGGTTTCTTAGGACCCAAGTGGAAAGCCAAGCAGCTAAAGAAATGTTTGCTTCAGCGTCGTCTCCCTTTGTGGGATGTACTATTGGGGCCGTCGATTGCACACCAAAGAATCATAAGAAGGCTTATGACAACCACCAGATCTACCATTCAATTAATGTGGAAATGGTAAAAGCAAGCCTTTATCAGGGATCCAAGCACAAAAACAGAAATATAGTTTAGTTTTAATATATGTATAGATAAATGATTTTAATTAAAAAAATGTAAATCTTAAATACGCTGAAGCACAACGCAAATTTTGAAAACGAAAACCATGGCATATTTGCAGGTCATCCGGATATTCCTTGGAGTTGAGTTTATGACTATTCTACCAAATGACTTAGAGGAGAGCCCGCAGTTCTGCTACAATGGAACATTGCAATATATAAAAAGAATTATAAGCGTTTGTAGTTTGAAATAAACTTGTATCTTATTTCACTTTAATGAAATACTTATAATAAAAACGCTGAAATTTATATTTGGCAGCAGCGAATGCCTGCTTTGTTTCTTCTCTGTTCCTCTTTGTGCTTTTCGCTTATTTTGACATTTAGCTTGACAGAGGTGCCACTCTTTATTACTTTGAATAAATATAACGAGACAGCTGTTAAGTGTCGTTAAGAATAAGTTAGTGAATCGCACAATCATTAGTGCAAACGACAAATATTTTCGTCAAAAATTGCGATTGTCACTCCGTTATAAGTTAGTGAATCGCACTACTGGTGCTCATTTTTAGCGAAATTTGATTAGTTTTTCAATTTAAAAATATTAATTTCGCTGTGCAAAATATGTATTTAACTACAGTTAGTATTATAAGTTGTACTAACCTCATTGTACGCTTATTATAACATTTCGGTACAGCGTATCGAGACGAAAGAATCATCGTTCCCAAAACAAAAAGCCTTTCAGTAATAGATATCATTTAAAAATTATAAAAAAACAAAGAATGTTCTGTATTGAGTCAACTTTATGTAAAATGCGATGCAAATATTTGTAACGTTCTTGAACTGACATGGGCTAATTTTCATAATTTTACTGCCGTAGTAAATTAAGCGACAATATTAATTTTTGAGCTCAAGGCCAGTATAAGGAAAGGATTTTTGGAAAAAAGACAACAACAGTCAGAAGTGGTAGAAATTATAGCTAATCCGGAGATCACCACATCTTCTTATCAGATTTCTTTCATTGTTAGACACCTCTTCTTGAAACTTATTTGTATTACCGAAGGTGATATTAGGATAACTAAGCCGAATCTGTTGTAAATTTTGTTTGTGTAATTTTGCGATTGAAAGGCCAAAATCTGAATTCGCCAAGTATTGCTTATGTATTTTGTTTGTATAAACAAAAATACCCCGCGAATTGGGCAAGAACAGCTAGCATTAAGCTTATGGGATGTTACCACCTTAAACGAATTTTCCTTGTTGCTGATCCACGAAAATTAAAATAGATTTAAAGAGCTTTATAAAGCGACAGTTTTATTCAAATTCATAACAAGGTAGCTCTATTACATACATAGGTGCATTTAAAGGTAGTAGAAAATGGGGAAATTGTATGGTCCACGCTTAATATTATTTGATGAATGTACATACAATAAATATAGTTCTTTTTATTGTACTTTTCATACCTTGAACAACAGCGCCAATATGTATTAATACCGTTTCGTAAGTGTGGAATAAGTACGTTCTTTTTTACTCCATCTTTCATACAATTTTAAAATAAACAAAGACCAATATGTATATAAGCGGAAACGATATGCCGAAGCCCATGGACGTGAACTCAGATATAATGAAATAAGAGAATAACAGAAAATATACATTGATAAATGATGTAATACAAAAATTATGAAAGTAAAATATTTGCTATGTTATCGTAAAGCGAATCAAAAAGCACACTGTTCAGTGATTATCGTGAATTTTTACGGAACACAATTTACTACAGCTCATTGTACTAGCTTTATTATTAATTAAAATTAGAACGCCGTTGCGATTAAACAAAAGAGGGTACCATTTGGAAAAACAGTGTTTTTCTATACAAAAAATGTAAACCACTCTACGATTATTCTACTATTACGTGGAAGTTTTGTATACGGTGGAAATGCCATTTTTTGTGCTACAGTTACTTTAACCGATTTAAGGAAAAGCTTATCTTTTGAGTCCATGCATAAACTCCTTTTTGTTGAATTGATTTATTTTTTATAAGAAAAATATAATTCAATAGATAACTATTATTTTCTAAACAAAATAACTACTATTTTTTTAGTTGGGGCTTTTAATATAACTTAAATAGATACAAATTAATGCCACTTAAGAAAGAGCGTATAACATGCATTATGCTGGCGTGCTTTTTAAGCACTGAGCACTTTTGTTAAAATTTGAGAAATAATCAATATTTGCGACTCCTCTGTAAATTGATATACTCAAATATTCATATGAAAGATAACTCAATATATCAAATTTCAGTTTGTGCGAGTATAGGATAGATTTATTAAAAGTACTCATCGGCTTACGTAACGCTTATTGCTAGGTTCAACAAAAATATATTTTTCCCTGCAACGAAAACACTGGATTAAATAACAGTCTATATAAGGCAATTTGTGCGACAAAGACGATATTTTAAATGTCTCACAATGCTGAAAAAATATACCCGGTTTCTTCGTACAGTCAAATGTCTGGATTCAATGCAGCTATATCCTTGATTATGAAAAACTTCTGCATTTAATGCGGCTCAAAATACGTTCGCTTCAATAGCGAAAATACTTCATTCAAAACACCGTAGAATAGTGGGGGAAAAAAAGATAATGGGGTTTCTTAACATGCAAATGCCGAATTTTCTATTTCCACATGAGTGTACAGCCAAAATCGGAGTTTAGTGTAGCTCACAATATGTTAGTTCCATGCAGCGCAATCTCTGGATTCTGTTAATCTTAGGCTTAAATATGATTCGATCCGCGCAAAAAAATAAAAGTTATTCTCTGGATCACTGGGTATAATGCAGATCACAATGCACCAGTATTTCCTAGATGATTAAAAGAAGCCTGTAGATTTCGGCAATTTGCAATTGGCTCCCTGCGTACGAGTATTCGCAGCTGATTACTGCCGCTAGTAACTATAATTAGACATTACAAAAGAAAAAAATCGATTGGCATTTAAAAACTCGCTCTAAGCTTCTTAAAATCCTTACTAGTCACTCAATTATTACATGCACCAATCTACTTAACGAAATATACCAAACTATTGCAAATGTTCATCACGAAAGTGCATTATAAAGAATACATGTTGGGAATGGAGTACTTTTTAGTACTATTTTCTTTACCGATTTCGTTCCAATTACAACAAACACGTCGCTACTGACTACACCTTGCCTGATTTCACCTCGGTAATTTTCAGAGTTCTCTCTTTTAAGGTTCGAATGAAATGCCAATTCTTAACCAGCGTTGCGGATTTGGTTTTTTTTTAATCAAAACTGGTAATCTTTTTCTATTTAGAACGAATTTAAAATTTTTTTCAAGGTAAGTTTTTAAAACTAAGTTACTACTAAGGAAAATTTAAAATTTGTAACCTTAAAATTACATGTGTATGTATGAGTGTGCACTAAGGCTATTAAATAATGATTCTTAATTGTAATAATTACAGATCAAATTATTTTTATTTAAGGATACATTTTATTAATTAATCATTTACTATTACTTCTACTTCTACTCATCGTATGAGGATAAATCCTTATTAGTGGTTGAGTGTGTAGATACTCAACCCTATATCATTGCGGAATCATGCTCATCTCCTCTAGATTCCAGGCCATAAAGGTATCGATTAAGTATGATCGATATCGGGAAAGGAGAAATTACCATTTTTATATTCTACCAATGCGCATTAAATTATTAAAACAAGCTAGTATGTCTCTTTACAATGGAAAAGAGAATATAATTTGATATTATTAAAATAATCAACAATAATCAAAGGCAATCAACAGAAAGCTAGATTAAAATTGTTTACTTACTGTTTTTTGATTATTTTTGTTGATTGCAAATACGTAATTACGATTTTTTTTGATTATCTCCTATTATAATGAATTCATAATTGTCAAGGCAAGCAAAAAAGCTGTGAAAGTAGTTGGATTATTTTATTTGGACTCTTATCGTGTATGCAAAAATATTCTTAGTGTCAGTGCCTTTATTAATTGCGCAGTACAAGAATTTTTAAGTGGATGAGTTTGTTCTTCTTCTTTACATATTTACCATGTGATTCCTCGAAGCCTGAAGTGTCGGGCTTACCTGAGGTGTCTGTGGTGACGTAATTAGCTGTTGATGCGCTTACCCAAACTCAATACGTGTTTGACCTAAAATACATACGCATTTTTGGATTATTTTATCGTAATTTAAAAGGGTCGTGCTTTTCCTACTCATTCTAGCCGCACTAGGGGCATAGCTGGCTTTATCATTCGAAAATTATCCATTACTGAATATGAAGAAAAATCTTAAGCTCATAAATATGGATATACCAAATTTCATAAGGGGGACTGACAAATCCTAATCTAGAATTCCTAGTGAGTATAAAGGATATGGAAGTAATTTATAATGAAAAAAAATTTCGCAATACATAAATTTAATAGCTCAATTTTTGATGTAATCTTAGAAGGAAGAATCAACTTATTTTTAATAAATGCCTACTTTAGAAACTAGTATTTCAATAAAAAATTAAATGCTCAAATTATTTAGCGAATAAAAACCAGAAAATTGGCAAAACTATGTACTTATGTCCTCATACACACAAAAGCAACTACTCAAACGAAAATGATTTCAAATGTCACTTCTACATTGCTGAATATGTCTTGAAAGCAGTTAAAGTCTTGAATTTGGGGGTTTATGTCTACTTTATTTGGAACTATGATCAATATTTTATATTATTATGTATTTACCGAAAATATTCGTAGAAAAATCATATTTACAAAGCTTTAGGTATTTAAACTTAGATATATGTACAACTGATGTCAATCGAATATTTTTTTTTTGCGCCTATGAGACTGCCATGCCAGTTTCAGAGAAAAGCTCAATTCTTGTGATCGTCTCAAAATTGACAACCCTAAGGTTTCGGCCATAATCTCAGCTGAAGCGGCAATTTATGCACTTTATCTGCGCGGACAAGCAACAGTTGGCCCTAACATCATTTATATTCCCTAGGTATTCAGAATGCTTGATAAAATTAACAAAACTCGTAACTGGTCGAGAAGGTGCGCGATAATAACCAGAGCGGTATGGATTTGCGAACCGTATCAGCAAAGCTTTCGGAGTTTTTGTAGATATCGACCCACTTTTTTTTACTTGTCAATTGATATGTCACTGTCAGTTGATATATAGGCAGTTCAAAAGCAATGCGGAATTTAAAATTTACAGGTAAAACAGTGTAGAGTAATAGTGGAGAGTAAACTAACTCCAAGTCTATTGCGCCTTCCAAAAGTTAAATGTAGTCCTTACACTACTGTTTTGCATTGTTTGTTGACATTTGATCATTCAAGCTAGATTTTCTCTGCGGGGCATGCATGTGTGCACACACTTGAAGTTATGAATGTAAGTATCAACATATTTGCAGTAGATATACGCGCACATTTGAATGATATGAATGTGAAAATTACGATATAATATTCGGGTGTCGTGTGATGCCAGAGTTGCATGTAATTCACATGCTCGTATACCGCAAATTACAATCATGGCAGCTCCAAATTATACGGACTTGCTGTGTATTTTGCCACACAAGTGTAGGCGTATTAATTAACAATTGGCAATATTCCAAATAACATTCAACTTCATAGCACAAGCCTGCATGGCTTCATTTTCATATTTGCGCGCATTCAGCTGTGATGTGAGCTGCAGAGACAAATATCTACATACATATATGCACCTACCTACCTACCTACATATTTAGTGTGTTTATAGGTATATGTACATATATAACAAATTTCGAATTACGTAAACTCTCATTAGCCTAATTAAACATGAAATTGAACAATGTGCAAATATTTTGCATATTCGCATTCGAAAATCGGCGCTGCTGTTGTTGCACCTTCCGACCGCAGCAGCACATTTCATTTTGAAATTGTGCGAGAGCATGTGCGGTTATTAATGTATTGATATGTGTGTGTGTGTGTGTGTGTGTAGGTATGTGTCTGGTGTTGCAGGCATGCATGCATTACTGCCGCAATTCGTCACTTACAATTGAGCCAATAATTAGCAGCTGGGGCACGTTAAGTAAATACCAGACATCGCTGTCACACACAAACGACCGAACGTATTGTCCACCGAGCGATGATCACTGCATATCCTGTATTCTTGTATTCCTGGATTCATGTGCCAATCGCCTGCGAATGAGAACTAGCTATGCCACACATCAATGCCAGACAGGTAGGTATGTACATAGGTGGCTCACAATTCATTGCTTTCCTTTGCTTTGCTCTGCTGATTTCCGCAACAATGAGTTACTGGTATTTGAAAATTGAATAGAAAATTACACCGGCTTGCCACAATGGGCGAAACCAATCTACTATTTGTCCAGCATTGTGGTTTTGCAAATTTTTGAAATTAACTAAAGGGACAATGGTGCATATAAAATAAAGTACGTACGTATGTATGTATGTGTGTATACATAAATAACTATCTACCATAAAATGCATGGCTTTTGCATTTAGCCCTGAGCCACAGTTTGAGTTTGACAAAATTTAACGGAAAAAGTTTTAATGGACATTTGAGTTTTGTCGGATGAATACTTCCTTGGACTCTTTCAATAAACAAACCCAATATTTTTTATTGTCATACAGCAAAGCCTTTACCGTCAATATCAGAATATTTTAGTGCTATGCATGTGATGCATCACATCAAGTCCATACATGCACATGTTGTACATATGTATGTACTTATATGTATAGGTACTATGACAGGCAGTGTTGCGCATTAATGCCGTAGTTGTCAGTCAGTGTATTTTTGTAGGATTTTTGAAGTTGTGAAGTTTTGTTGGAAATTTCATTTAACTCTTCTAACCCTCTTCTGAAGTCACATCTAGATGTTGAAATCCTGTGCCAACTCATGAATATTTAAAAGTTTCACTGCTCTGTTAAAGAAAAAGTTGTGCTTGCCGCTGCATGGGCGATTTCTATGTACAATATGTGTGTGAATGAAAAGTACATTGGGTGAAAAAGTATGGGGGGAGGCGGGGGAGGTAGCACGCCGCTCAAATAAAATATTCTCTTGAAGTCAGAAATTCATCATTAAAAGTTACCTTTTTGTTAGTTTAACTAAATATGCAGGGAGAAATACTGCCATAGCCAGAGTTTCAAGGAGGATGAGGTTTTGAATTTTTCGATTTACATGAATTAAATGAATTAGCAGCACCAATTAGAAAAGTTTGTTATTCCTTCAAGCGCTTAATATGCATATTAAAATTTATTGCTTGGTTTGAACTGGAAAGTGGAATAAAACCGATTCAAATAGAAATATGTAATTTTAAAATTTTCATTTAATGAGATAAGTTTCTGGGCCACAAATAATCAAACATTTGCATATCGTAATACGAGCGCCACCGCACAGTGGTATGGCTTAATACATTTTTTGAAAAAAAAAAACAAAAAGAAGTAGAGCGCTGCAAAGATAATGAAATTTTGTATGTTCATTTAGTTGAAGCTAATTAAGAGAAATTATGAAAATTGTTGAACTTTAAAGAAATACAAAAAATTCGGTATCTCTGTAATTATTAACCGTATATTGATAAAATTTAATACAAGAGATTGGGATGGGTAAATAAATACTTGGTAAAATATTTTAGATAATATAGGTATATTTTCGAAACTACTGAATCAAATTCCATCAAATTTGGTACACACTTTGTATTTTAAGTCAATAAGCTTAATTTTGAAAATTATAGAATTCGTACAACAACCACGCAAATTGTATTTTTTAAAAATACAAAAAATAAGACATATCACTAATTGGTAAAGGAAAATTGCCCAAATCTGATATTTAGATTAGCTTACGAGATCCCTATAGGGTTGTGCCAAAGTTTTGAAAAAGGAGCGTGGCATCGCACAGTGGTTTGGCTTCATTAATTTTGAATATTACAATGCTTGGTTAGCTTAAGTTAGATAATAAAAGTTAGGTACAAATTGATTGAAATATATTACTAACTGCAAATACCTCCTCTGTGCTATTTTTGAACAAATAAGAATTATCCAAAATATCGAAAGACTTCGTTCATTTGCTATAATCTCTTTAGCAACATTATCAGGATCTGAAATCTGTTAACGTCTTATACTACCAATGCAAGCATCAGATGATAAAAGTAGGTTAAAAAAATTTGAAATTTTATTGAATTTTCTTGAACATCTCAATTTACAATTTATGTAGTCTTCATTGCGTCCTTTTTTAAAGTGTTCCTGACATGTTTCAGAAAATGTTCAGCGATTGGTGATAGACGTTGAATGTTTTATTACAAATCTTCAAATTGTTAAAAAAAAATCCATCAAAATTATATAAAGAAAATGTCTTGCATACGATTGTACGCTTTTGAAATGGATGACTTGGATAATTGGATTTGTTAAATTCGATGGTCAAAAAATTATTATTTTTTCGCCAAAATACCACTGTGCACTGTACCGTTAGGGAAGGCACTCCTGAAGATGAAGTGATTTATGAATTAAAACATTCAATCCATCGCGATGGGATCTAAATGTAGGTATAAAATCAGGAGTAAACCACTTAAGAGGGAGGAAAGGAACTTTTATCGAAATTCGGTATGATTACTAACTCGAACAAGGAAGTGAATATATTGTTATTCGAACACTAACTGTTAAGTGTAAGCGGGACGAAACGAAGCTCATTTTGAAACATGTGAGTATAATTAATGTGGTGGTTCTTTCAATAACTTCCTGGGCCAATTATTTGGCCCTGAGCTCATAAAAATTATTGTTTATTAGACGCTATGCATTTGTGGATTGAAAAAAACTACTGAAAAAATATGGGTTCAACTTAAAAAAATATACATATGCAAATTAGGGCGCTTCCCCAAAAAAGTTGCGGTTTTCCCACCAGGTCTATATTTATGTTGTTTTAAGACTATAACTGCCGCCTTGTGGCTCTAGTAGTGGATAACTAAATAACTGGTAGACTTTATCAGTCAACTACTCTACTGTAGAGTCGAAAAGGCGAGGCTAGTACCGAGCGGATTGTCGAGCAACGTTTCGAGGAGGACACCCCAAGGCGTTGTTCAGCAGGTGATGCAGAGAACTATTCGGTGTGTTCGTCTTCTGTACGAGGAGGTATGAGATGCCTTCGGTAACTCCACCTGATCCACCACGCCAAATGATGCTTTGGACGATATTTTATATATTCTTATATTTGCCATTAAATTTGGCAGGACCACATATCGCTGCTATGACTGCTCTGTGATTAAGAGAGATATCCCAGTTGCATTTTGAAACCCCGAACACTCTTGTATATTAAACAAGTGTTGCTCTATTCGGAGCAGCACAGGGCGATGGCCTTCGAAAGATGGAGTCAAAATACGACTTGTCCAACCTCTGCAGACGTGACCAAAATGGGCCTGGGAACAGTTACGAAACGTGTACGCTCTAACGTTGTTGGGACTCTAACCGGGCACAAGGCCGAAGATGCTACGTTACGAGGAGGAAACGGTTTTATATCTACTGTGTGAATGTCATGCATTGTGTAAAAGCAGGCTGCGGTATCTGGGATCACCGTTTCTGCATACTCTTAGCGAGGTGTGAATCACTGAGGTGAGATGACTGAAGAGATTAATCAGCGAAATGATTTGGTTCAGCAAGAGGTAATCTTAAGATTGTGTCAGTTTTGCAGTAACACAATGGGCCATCTATCATCTATCCATGGCCTAAGTGTGTCGGTGCAGGCGGCGGCCATGCCTACCTACCTACGACTTCCACCAAAATATTTCAAAACATATAAAGATTTACGTGATCAATTTGAAAATTTCTTCAATGATTGGGGTTTTGTGCATGCAGAAATACAACAACGAATATGAGGAAAATATGAGAAGAAAGAAAGTAAACAAAATGCCGCAAATTCCCAACGTTATTCACGATAATTGCTTTCGTTAAATTTTTATAAAGCTATAATTCGTAGTATAATTAAATCAGTTGAATCAAAATTTTTGACTTAATATAAAATCTATAAAAATGTAACAATCTTTCATCAAAATTTCGAATTTTTTTATTCGAATTTTCGGGAAAAACGTTTGGCTTACCAACTTTTTGTGTTTTACACTTAACGATGCATGTGGGTAAACTTCGGCTTGACAAATTTTTATCTAGCGATTGATTGGATGGATTTTTTTGAAATTTTGGTCTTACATACTGTTTCCCTATAGCGGGTGGATTTTATATAAATCCGGTTTGGTTTTTAATATATATATTTTTCTGCTGAAGGTCTTGCCCCTTCATCAATTAACATAAAAATTCATCAGTTGCCCCTCTTCCATGATTTCGTTTGACGTTACCACATTTTACAACGAAACCTATCCATAAATCCTTTTTGTCCATTATGAATTAAATGAATGAGTTTAAAAATCATAGGAGCACTTAAGTGCGCGAGCCAGAAGTTAAACTTCTGAGCCGATTCTAAAAATTAATAAAAAGAGTGGTAGTAATTTATAGTAGCATTAGCAAAAATAGTGGTCGAAATTATAAAAAATAGTATTAGTAATTAGTAGAAGCGTTAGTAGAAATAGTGGTAGAAATTAGTAAGGATAGTGGTAGTAATTAGAAGTAGCACTAGTAAAATAGGAGTAGAAAGTAGTAAAAATAGTGGTAGTAATAAGGAGTAGCATTAGTAAAAATAGTAGTAGAAATTAGTAAAAAAAAGTAATTAATATTATCATTAATAACAATAGTAGTAGTAAAAGTTGTAGTTGATAGTAGTAGTACCAGTAGTAGTAGTACTGAACAGCTTTAGTAGTAGTAGTACCAATAATTAATAGTAGGGGAAGTTGTAGGAGTAGTAGAAGTTGTAGGAGTAGTAGCAGTACTACAAATTAGTAGTAGTAGTCGAAGGAGGAGTAGTGGTAGTTGTAGTGGTGAACCAGTCCCGAACTGCTGAAATGGTGAAGAAATATTTAGTCCGAAAGTAGTGTCGAAACGGTCCAGAACTTGTCTTCAAATGGTTCTGAACTATTGCTGAAATGGTTCGATGCACTTATTTATTTATGTACATACACGGTACATACCTAAATAAATACATGCATATGTACATATACTATACACCTCTCATATAAGCCCCATGTGGTGACTTCATTACGCGATGTCAACACGCGATCGGTACGCGATGTAAAAAAAAGGATTCTCATGCCGCTAACGAGGGTGAGCGAGGGCAAAAATGTTTCAAGTGTTCATTGAATCTTCAGCCCAACCATATCATGTCTGTACATGTATTCGCCAAATTTCAATTTCCCCAGCAAGAACAATATATATTATAATGGCTTCACTTGGTGTCTCTAGCTGGCACCCATTAGCAAAGCAGAGAAGCGACTGGCCCACCATGTTGAAATCGGCCAAAATCGCCCAGGTGGGTATAGCGCCAATTAAGAAACAGAAGAGGGTGGTTTAATGCAAAATTGTAATACCCCGATCACCAGGTATCCAAAGTACACAACCGATTTTTATGAAATTTTTACAGACTTACCATAGGATATACATATGTACATATGTAGATTTGTAGAAGTGGGTGGTTTCCCCATGGAAAGGAATATTTGATGTCTTATCTCCGCCACTATTATGTGCACATGAATGATATTTGGTACGTAAATCATATATATCAGGCTGTTTATAAATTTGTTCGAAGTTCTTAATATTTTCTTCTGTTTATTTAATGTTCATTAACTTTTTATAAAAGTATAGCTAATTTCCTAACAGATCTATATAAATTGAAATTTAAAACTTTGAGCAAAAATTTGAAAAGTTCTACAGTTTACGAGTAATCTAAATTTACAAAGTTTTTAATAGGCATTTGTTTTAACAATGGTGGTATGCAGTGGTGGCCGGCCGAACATGCCCGAAGTTAAAGTTCAGTCACTCTCTAGGAATAACTATTAAATACTGCAAAATTCTTACAAGGATTGGCATTTGTGTTTGCCAATTAACTCTTTTAATATAAATAAAAAAATTATTGCTTCTTTAGCACCGTGCTGAAGTACCCTGCTTTGTACTTAGTGTATGTATTAATTAATATTTTCGAATTTTAAGTAACTCTATTAAATGGTAAATAATTTTTTTTGTTAACGTGCGTAATTCAACAAAAAATTGCTGTAACATAGGTACACTATGAAATAAAAAGAATAAGAGAAAAAAATATACCCATATACATATGTGGGTAGATAAGTAATTTTATTCTATGTAATATCATTCACATTTCAATAGAGTATTAAGTGATAAATATAATGTTCTTCGTTAATTGTGTATTTGCTGAAAAGTCAGTAATTAAAATTTTTAATAAATTTGATAAATAATGAGTTATTACACTTTCCAAGACGGTGTACGAAATTCACGTACATACATATGTAAAATACCAATACAAACATATACATACATATGTATACTTGTCCACACACTTATCCATATAAAAAGTTTTCTCAGCTGTATTAATGTGTAAGTAATTCTTAGTTATTGTTTGTATGTATTGTGTATAAGGGGTATATTTTCTTATTACATTTTTCTGTCAATCAATCATATTTGAGATCAAAAGCAATAGATTGTAGAATAAAAAAGCTTTTAGTGTAAATGAAAGAAGCGCTCCTAATGAGTACTTAATTTAAATGAATTGGCAAATTTTGAGAATTGTGTGAAAACATACCTTCACTCTTTTATGTTGTGCTAAAGTGTCTTTGGGGTGTTTTATTTTTGATGATTTATGGCTTTTTTATTTATATTCATTTCACCGCCGTAAATCGATAAAACTTATATTTTTCTAAGTTCGTGTAGTAAGGCACGCTAATTTTCACCCAGTAGATTTCTACAGGGTACGAGTATTTCGAAAATAATTTTGTGAATTAGTTATAATTATCGAAACATACTAATATGAATACCTGCAAATTATAATTATTTTAGTTTTACCTGAAATTTGCATTGTACATATGTTATTATATTTGTTCTGATATGATCGTAGAATATACTAGAATACGTTATTCTTTCAAAACTCAAGATAACATAGGGTTTATCATCAATTGATTTGAATAGTAGACGCAGGATCTTTCGGATGGTCCGAATATATTTTGATTTTGATTTTAGATGATATAGATATAAATATAGTAATATGTATAGTAATACAATGAGAATGACGAGAGTAAAATATAATTAGAGAAGTTCGGAAGCTCGCGCACTCAATAACTCGAGAAAAACTTTAGATTTCAGTGATATTCGAAAAGGCAGATTTCAAATATTCCTAAAAATTTAGGGCTTTGTATTAAAATATTTGTTGTTGACAGTGGCGTGATCTGGGTGAGATGAGGGGTTAGTTCAAAGTTTAGTATATTGTGATCAACAACAATGAGCAGCATCGCGCAAATTTTTAAAGTTTTTAAATTAGTAGTCTTTCATTGATGATAATGCGTTGTTTGAGTATATGATGATTTTCCAACTTGATACAATTTCAAACATTTTATACTAAATCTCATATGAGTAAAAATTTGTGAAGTGGACCACCAGCTTTTTTTTTATGAAAGTGATTCTTTCTGGTTCACAACGATAAACAAATATAAGTTTGAAGATTTCCGAATTTCGGATTGGTAATGACGATTTTGCTAGCTTTTTAAACACCTAAAAATAATGAAGTTTTTTGCTATTTTCTTTTGTATTTTTTTGTAATTTCTTTTTAAAACATTATTTACGCTATAACAAACATCTACACTGGTTGCATGTGGTCTCTGGGGCCAACATATCACATATATATAAATTTATATATATCTATAACTATTCGGTGAATAAATGATATTTAAGTACATTAAGCATACTAGGGCTGGGAATTGCATCCGGATTTTGCAACTAAGTATTCGAATATCCGAATACCTAAACTAAGAATACGGTTATAAATTTATTATTCAAATATCCCGATATCAGAAATTAATGAATTTCAAAATAGGGGAAATAAATAAATGGGTAATATGCAACGTTTTCGGTATTAATCTACAAGCCACTAAAGCACACATCGAAATATTATTTACAAATATTATTTGTCAATAATTATTATTGTTCATCAATTCGTTGAGCTTTTTTTTTGATATCCGAATATACGAGTATTAATTGGATTTTCCAAAATCACGATATCCGAATTATTGCATCAACGAATATTAACCCCATTTTTTTTAGGTATGTTTCTCTGATTAAATTATTTATACCAAATTTCAAAGAATTCGCGATATAATTTAGTAAAATACCGTATATTTTAATTTGTTGTAAATTATCGTTATATGAGAGCTGAGCGTGATTTTATGTTAATTCGTTATGTGATTCGTTATGTAGAGTTTTGTATTTTACTGTTATATCGGAGGTGAGCGTGGATTTTGTACGATTTATATAAATTTCGGACTAGAATACTTGCTCAAAAGTATGCGGTATCACGCTTATTACCAAAATTGTTTCATTCCGTGTATTTGGTTATCCAACGTTATTCCATACATATATTAAGTTCGAGCTAATGCTCTACAATAGTTACTTAAACATATCGATTTTTTTATTTTTGTAAATTGCCGTTATATGAAATGTGGGCGTTGTTTTTATACAAGTATTACAATTTTCGAAATTTTGCTTATTTTTTGCTTAATTTAGTGTTGTTTGTTGGAATAAATTTTTTTTACCTACCATGCCTATTTCCAACATTTTTTCATTTCTTGTATTTAGAAAATTAGCAAATTATCAATAGTTACTAAAATTTTGCGTAATTGTGACTTTAGAAAACTGGCGTTGTTTTTTTCCGATTTTTACGGATTATTAAATTTTGTTTATTGACTTGAAATGCAAAATATGTACCAACTTTGGTAGATTTTGGTCAAGTAGTTTCGGAGATATATCGTTTTTTTCTTAAGTTGGCGCCGCCACGGCTATTTTCCAAGAAGAGTTTACATCGTATTGCCTTTCCATAGCTATTAATTAATTAATAATTCTAAGAATTTTGTTATATATGGGACCGGTACAGAAAGTTCTGCAAATTGAAAACGCTCATTTAGTGCAATTAGTTTATTTCTATTAATATAAAAACACGTATTTGTAGTGTTGATAGGAAAAGAAATTATTTAAATTTACTCATTGCTGTCCGTACCCGCAAATTTTAATTGTTTCGGTTGGTTTCCCATCTTTCAAAAGTCTGGCTTTCATCACAGCCCTATATCGCTCAATTGATCACAACTCTGGCACATTAGGAAGATTTAAGTCTTTCCTTACGTAATGCGAATGGAGCCCTATATCGCTCAATTGATCACAACTCTGGCACATTAGGAAGATTTAAGTCTTTCCTTACGTAATGCGAATGGTTTTCTTTGGGGGGTGATGTTAGCGTTATGTGTTGGAGCCAAATCCGTCAAAAATATATGTAGTTGGACCATTATGATGACGTGGGAAGAGTTGATGGTTCTCATGGTGAAGAACGTCGGGGATTTATGCCCACATTCACAATGGCTTTCCAAATAAGAACTTTCTATCTGGATGCTTTTCCGATTCAGAAATATCATCTCCAGACTGCAAGCAGCAAAATTGGTTATCCGGCAATATCTTAAAGTCCATTTTGAAATAAGTTTCGTCGTCCATAACCACATACAAATTTTTATTTGCCAGTCATGTCTCATCTAGCGAACTTTCAATGGAACTGCTTTTTTAGTTGGTTTTCCTTTTAGCTTTTTTGGTGGGATATCTTGCCTAATTGTGCTTATTACTTTTTTCTCCAACTGGGCGTCTGCTGAGTTTCAAAAATTTAATTAAACACCAATTAAAAAACAATATTTTTAAAGTCTAGTATGTTATTTCATTTCATTTCATTTCATTTCATTTATTGCCAGAAAAATCATTAGTACAATAAGATCTAGGATCTTTTATAGTACAACACATCATATGTAAAAAGTAAAATTAGAAACACATATTATAAAAAAAAAAATAATGATAAAATAGTAGTTAAAGCTAAGTTTTAAAGACTAAAATACCGAACACTTATAAACGAAGATATGGACATATACACACATTGTCCAGAAAGACGGAACTTAGTTAGCGAAACTCATAATAATACAATATGTTTTTATTGTTTTAACGAAAGTACATATATAAAACATTCTTAAAGTTGCTTTTATTTAGACTACTGCGAACGTGCGCCAGAACAGAGTTCCATGTACGTATGACATTGACAAAGAATAACCGAGCAGACGCCAGATAATTATAAGTCGGTACAATCAAGTCATTAATTCGAGCTGACTTAGGGAAAATTAGTTTGTCATAAAGATAGCTCGGTTCCTTATACATAATAAGTCGACACAGAAAAATACAGTTTCTTGCTTTCAAATAATCGGAAATTTCACAGCCTAACAACCGCGATCTCCATCCAGATATATGGTCGAACTTTGCTAACCCGAATACGTAACGTGTAACATGGTTGAACGCCACATCAACTTTATGAGCAGAATGAGAACTTAATTTACTGTAGACAAGTTCAGGGTAGCAGATGATCGGCATTATTAATTGTAAAGCAAGCTTTCTACGAACGGGGGCCGGTGTAAAAGTTGCAGACATTCTTAGGTTTCTTAAAATATTGTACACTTTGGCAATTATCGAGTTCACGTGATCGTCACACGTTAGGCTGGTATTAATAACGAACCCAAGATTAGTCACCTTAGACACGAGTTTAAGGCGCTTATCGACAATATATAGAGGCGGGATGTCTGAAAAATTTATTCGTTTTTTAGTTATGGGCAGCACGTACGATTTATCACTGTTTAGACATAGGTCATTTCTCTTCGCCCATGCAGAGATGGCAAGCATTAAATATGTCATTTATGAATATACTAAATAATAACGGTCCCAAGATAGATCCTTGGGGCACACCGGCTAGCAGTGGTTTTAGACCAGAAGTCTGAGAGCCAACTCTGACACACTGGGTTCTACCCGTCAAGTAGCTCCGCATAAAACGCGTTGCGGAATTCCCGAAACCAAAGTAGTTTTTCAACTTCATGCAAAGTAAGTCATGGTTCACAGAGTCAAAAGCTTTAGAAAAGTCAAGTAGGCATAACAAAGTCAGATGGTTTTTGTCAAAAGGAATTCTAATGTCATCTAAAATTTTTAAAATAGCGGTAGAACAGCTATGCCTTGCTCTAAATCCCGACTGAAATGGGGATAGAAGCCTAAATTTATTAATGTGATCATGAATTTGTTCAGACATCAGCATCTCAAGGACTTTTGAGAGTGCAGGTAAAATGCTAATCGGTCGAAAATCACTGGGATCGCAAGCAGACTTGTTTTTGGCTATTGGTTGCACCGTGGCAACTTTCCATGCGTCAGGGAAGCAAGAAGTTGTTATGCTATGCTTAATGACATGGGTCAGAGTAGACAGAATGTACGGTGCAATTATTTTAAAAAATTTAATTGGTATGCTGTCCGCCCCGATTGCATTCGATCTTATCTTATTGATACACATAACTACATCAAATTCCGACACAACATTAAACTCAAATACTTGACAAATAGACGCTGCAGACGAGGAACATGGTGTGAGACAAGTATTAATACAAGATGGAGAAATACGACTGACGAAAGCATCATTAAGGTCTTCAGGACTAAGAGAACAATCAGAACTGTCACTAACATGCACACGAAGGTTTTTTAAGTTGCGCCAAAGAACATGATTTGGCAGCGATGTATCCAGCATTTTCCTGTAGTATCTACATTTTTCCCGCTTTATAATGGCCGTAGTTTCATTTCGGACAAGCTTATATGCATGCCAATTGTTTTCGGTGCGGTTCTTTTTCCAGGCGGAATACTTCTTGTTGCGCTTAACTATCATTGCACGAATGACCTTGTTGAACCAAGGGCACGAGGAGGTACTACCATGGCGAGTGCGAGTCGGAACGTGGGTCCTATATAGGTATAGCACGATCTCATTCAAGAAGCTCAGCTTATCATGCACCGAGCTTAGACCCCAGCAAGTAGACCAACTGACCGAGGATATATCACATAATAGATTCTTAACGTCAAGGAGACGATAATCTGGTGAACTGGACGGACTAACTGCATCAATGTGGGTGTCAAATTTTACATCAAATGCACAGAAAATTAAATCGTGGTCAGATACAAAAGAAATTTGGTCAAACTTTAAAACAATAGACGTATCAGACACAATAAAATAATCAAGAAGGCTGGGATCACAGTTTTGCCCATATCTTGTGGGTACAGTAATATTAACCACCTCTAGACCAACACAGGAAACATCATCTAACAAACGGCGGCTATACAAATCATCACATAACAGATTCACATTAAAGTCTCCACAAACAACAATTTCATTATAGTCAACAGCTACAGGTGACAACATAGCAAAATATTCATTTACATTACAACATTTATGGGGATTATAAACACACGACAAAAGGATTTTAGACAATGAACTGGACACTTCAACTAACATGTGCTCAGTGGCGCTACCAGATATTCCTGGTATCAACCGAGTTTTTAGATACTTTTTGCAATACATAGCCACACCACCACCCCTCTTAATCTTCCTGTCCATTCTGTAAAGTGTATAACCTTTTATGTCAAAATTGGCATCTTTTAGCTCTGGTCTAAACCAAGTCTCTGAGACACAAATGACATCAACATAAGATAATTCAAATATCGCTCTGATCGTATCCATTTTTTCATAATTCAAACTGCGCGCGTTAAAATGCACAACATTGAGTCCCTTTTGTCGCTTGCACAAAATATTTAGCATTGCGAGGCTATTGTCCCAAACTCATTTAAACAAACAGAAGTAAAAGCAACTTTAAGACAACAAAAACGAAAATAAAACAGAAAACCTAAACTAAAAAAGCTGAGTTGCGCTAACTTTACATAAAATAAATAAACAGAAAACAAAACAAGCATACAATCATACACACTCATAGGCTTATAACTAGCGAAACTGCTCCAAGTCATTTTCACACAAGACTTTGGTTGGTTGGGTGGTTTTATCATTTGTTTGCCTTACATGCACAAATCCACGGAGAGTAAATGCAGACTGTAACTTCCCCTCACGCCGTAATTTTATAGCCGCTTGCAGAAGAAGCCTATTCTCCTTCGTAAGGCTTTCAAAAATATGAAAACTCCCCTGGATGCCAAGGGGTTGCAGGGGAACAGCAGAGTTAAAACGCCTGCGGTAGTCACCAAATGCACGTAGAGTACGATTGCGATCGAGCGGCGAGTGAAACTTTATTACAACCGCACCGTTCACACCCGCCCGTGAAGGCTTTGTGCGAAAAATATCTCTTATCTGCGGAGCTAAAAAGTCAATCGACAGACAGATCTGGTTAAAGATGCTCTTGAGATTTTCTCCTTCGCTAAATGGGACGCCAAAAGCAACAGCATCAGCAGCAATGTCAGTCGTTCGTTTTACGCCCTTCACCAACTCCGCTTTTAAGCTCTCAATTTCGCACTCAGACTTTTCCACTCTCTCCTTCAGTACCGAAATGCACTCAGTGGATTCAGCAACAACAGCAGTGAGCGTTGAAATCTCCTCCTCAATCCGTTTATTGAGTTTATTCTCCACTTCCACAAGTTTGTGTGACACTTTCTCAATCAGCGGCAGCAACTGTTCGGTCTGTTGCTGCACCCTTTGCTCTACCTCCTTCAGTTTGTTATACACAGCTGTGAGTGTGATAGCTGCACCTTCGTCAACTTTAGCTGTTTTTGCAGAGGGGGAGCCTTTGCTCAGTCGACGCTTCAGTGATGCAGTAACCAGAGAACTTATATTAGACAGAGAAGTCCTATGTTAGGATGACGGTGTGAATTGTCAAAATCCATCAATATTTTTTGGCTTACCTCACCACTGCAATGGCGGCTGGGGAAATCCGAGAGTCGGAAGTTAACAGAGCTGAGCGAAGGCAAAATTTGTTTAACAGAATATGATTTCTGATAAATGTTTATTGTTTTGGCTCGAATTTTAGATTTTGCTAAGATATTAACGAATTGATATAAACATCTAAATATCTAATTTGATAAGAGTGAGCTAATTTTGGTTTTATGCATGCATTATATACTTACATATGTCAATATAATACATCTATGTATGCACTTATATTATAAGCGTAACAATCGTTATCATACTAAGTATATATATGTATGTATATAAATATGTATATGGATAATATGTAGTACATACATATATAAATATCCAAATATATGTACGTATGTACATATGTATGTGTGTATATATATTTACATGTTCATGCACATGTATGTACGTACATATGTACCAAAAAATGTCATCAAGTGCACATGCATTCATATGCATTATATGTATCTATCATCACCATATATTTATGTATTTATTGTTAAGTAGATACATATGTATATACAGCATTTGCTTCATCCCTCCGCCAGCGTGTTTGTTTTCAACCGCAGCGTAACTGCAGTACAGCAACAAAAAATTCATTCATAAACGCACGCGCATATTATTGAAACCAAATTTCCGTTCATTCATAAATGGGAAAATTTCATCTCCCCGCAAAGACATGCGCCCCTCATCCATCACATTTTTCGCGACGAAGACAAAAATCTAAAATCATAAATTGAAGATTTTTGTAATTTTGGTCCAAATGCTCACAGATTCAAATGGGAATGTAGGTATTATTTTGGCCCGCTTGTGCCCGTAAAATATTTCATGAAGAAATTAATCTATTATTAATCTATTATGTTTGCTTAGAGGTCGTGCACATATTACGTAATGCGATAGGGGGGCGGCGGGGGTTTGCGATTTGTGACGAAGTGTGACATGTTATTTCCCTTTGCCTAATATATAACATATTAACAATTAACATTGTATTTAATTTTACGATTAATAAAAACAATTTTTCTGAAAGTGTGACATGGTGGGGGGTCTGAAATGATCAAAAATTGCATTACGTAATATATGCACGACCCCTTATCATTATAAACGTGTTTTGCACGAAATCCTGTTATACATGTCATTTAAAGCCCTAATTATTCCAAATCGGCGCAACCAAACGCCTTACCGCTACGGCTACTTGCATACATATGTACATTACACATATGTATGTCAATATGTAGTCTAAATTGTGGTCGCATTTGTTTCAGAGCTTTCGTCTTATCACAAATGTAGCACAAGTAGCAGAATAATATATTTAGGAGTCGAAAATCTACTACCTTTTAACATATTTTTCAACAATTGTCTAATTAAACGCAAACATTGCTATAATTAATTGTATTTTGTGAGACCTTTAATTAATTATACTACTTTTGCTTCTTCCTGAACCAACAATCTGGGTCAATGACCTATACAAAAGACTCAACCCGAAATTGCAAATAAACCGTACCATTTTTATTCTGAGAGGGTATAAAGTACCAGAATTTTAATTTAGAAATTTTATTCTGTGGCAAATAACTTAACATCTTATGTACATATGTATCTATATGTAAGTATTTTATTTCATATATTCCTCTATTCGATCTAGTATATCAATATTTGTATTATACTCCACTTTTTTCTTCTACCTTCCTCAAATACAAATTAATTCAACTAAACCCTGATTAATGATGGCGGCTTTGCGACGCAGCTTTTTCGTGTGAATTGCGGGCAGAAGCAACTATTTCTGTGGAGTTTTGACAAAACAGCTTATTTGGCTTTAGAGTTTTTATTTTCAAATCAATAAATTTCTATTTTTGACGTACAAATTTAATATTTAAATTAATCTTTTACCACGATAGCCTGTTGAACTATTGCTTTGTTTAACTATTTGTATAAATATTTCATTAGAACGTTGTTATTTTTGACATGGTAAAAATTGAAGACCAACTGGAGATAAGACATTTTGTCAAAGTTTGCGCGCAGACTTAGAGTTCGGTTGAATGTGCGCGCATGTGAACAAACATATGTACTTACATAGATAATTATTTCTATTCTATTTACATATCTACACATATGCTTATACGCGCCCTTTTGTATGGAAGTAATTCGATTAAATATGCATTTTTAAATAAATGCATGCATGTGCATACATATGATAAACAATAAATGCAATTTCTTTAGTGTTTTTGAAAGATTTTGTTTAACCACTTAAAATATTTATTGAAAGTTATGTATGGAAAATATTAGTAGAATAAAATAAAACACTAAAATTGAAATAATAGAAGAATACATATTTTTAATATTTTTTTTTAAATGTTGGGAATAGAATTGCGAAAATTCCTTATCAAAACAATAGGAAAATTTTCGCCAAAAAACATCTGCAACCACACAATGTAGCTGATAACAGAGAACGTACATTAATTTTCTCTAAAATTGTTGTTTTCGCTCAACCGATGTTAAATTTTGCCCCTTATAGGTGAAAAATATCGGATGGTGGGATAAGCCAAAAAATACAGTTCCCCTCAAATCCGCGGTACGAGACAGGGAATGAAGCGAGATGCTGCTTCTCTGTCTAATATAAGTTCTCTGCAGTAACGGTCGACATTACAAATAACCAGCAAAACAAAACGAACGATCGGGAAAAACAAACACGCGAATTAAAAACAATTTAGTTTTATTTAATTTAATATATTTATTTCCTTCTATTGCCAATCGCCGCACTTGAAGCTGAATAACAGAACGCAAGTTAAAAGATGTTATTAATTAAAATTTATTTCGCACGGTTATGCCAAAATTTAAGAGCGATATGCAAACACGTCCGCTAGCTACGAATGTTTTTTGTTTGTTATTGCTAAAAATTTTGCAGAACTTTCTGTACCGGTCCCATATATGTATGGCCATATCTATTACGGGTTCTTTATGCTATCGCGAGGCAATATTTTATTTAATTCATCGTTTAAAATATTTTAATTTTTGCTGGATAAAAAAGCGAGGGCAAAATTAAGCGCTTCCTGCCATCAATTAATTTGCGTCTTGGCTCCCGCGTCACTGCTGATAGTTACAATTTTGACTAAGTAGAAGACTTTGTTTATCTTGGAACCAGCATAACACCAACAATAATACCAACTTCGAGCTAATTAAGATTCAGCGGCTAGGTTGGCTAGGTCATGTTGTACATATGGATCCAGCGTGGAAAGCATTTAATGAGTGTAAAAGAAATATGAAAATCACAATGTGATCACAGGCAATAAGGGCATTGGCATATAATAATATATAGATAAAACATATATTTAGTGTGTATAAAACGCTTGTTAGTAATCAAAAGCTCTATAAATAAAGTATGCAACGCTGATTAAATTTCTTTGCGAAAAATGTCGTTTACACATAATTCATTTAGATACCATATTCCAATAGTAATATCAATCGAAATACTAACCAATGGGAGTGCAAATATTGTATAAACATAATATTTTCATAAAAATTTTTGTATATATATGTTTTATATATATATATATATTATGCCTTTTGAGATATGTATTTTCTCTCTCTGCCTCTATTATTCTTTATTTATTAGGAACTTTCACTTCTATCACGTGTACGGTGCTACATGCGACGTTTTTTATTTATATATATATTTATAGCTGTGTAAGCATTTAAAAAACTGAATTACCCAAGAATTTAACATTTTCTCAATGGATGGTAAACAATTCAATGTATAATTTTATTTTATGTGATCAATTTAGAAATTGTTATACCCCATTGTCGAGCTCGGGAAAGTTGCCATTTTCATTGTAAGGCACCTTGTACACATACATACATATACTTGAAATAAATACACATTTATATGCATAAGGATCCCGTAGGACTACTTACTACTTTGACAGGAAGAACATCAAAATTATTTTTTTTTGGCTGCAATAAAATGCATTTATTTCAAACTATTTTAAATTCTGCTTTTTTAATTATTTATCAACTACTTCAAACCTGTATGACTACTATATAGTAACTGTACAACTTTTATCTTTCGTTTAAACAAAAACACCTTTCTATTTAAATTCAGTATACTTCTAGTAAAAATAATTATACCACTATTTTGAACGACTTTATTGGATGAATGAATTTTGATTAACCTTTCTTCAAATTTTTTACATCAGTTTTGTCATATTTATCGCCACACCAAAAATACAAATACTTAAAAGGCGAGTTCCAAGTAGCATGTTGTTTTGCATTTACATAGATCAAGTATGGTGTTTCTCAAAGCAACATGCTTATAATATGTAATGCGTCTCATCCCAGTTGGTTTTTTATACGATGTAGATATGGTGGATCAATAATTTGTATTATGATCAAAGGAGCAAAGCTGTTTTACTGACTGTATAAGGGGTGTTTTTGTTTTTAGACATGTGGTTTTCAAGAATAAATAAAACGCATATTATTTCATGTTATGGTCAAGAATTTAGATTTATAAGTAATTGCCATTATGTCTTAAAAATGATTGCGGGCAAATGATCGCCGCGACTGGCTCGAGAGGGAAAGAGAGAGACAGCCGAGAGGCCCAATTTTCGACCACTTTTTGCTGCAATCGGGGCCGTATGCCCGCAATAACACGCCGAATATTCTTTTCCAAGGCGTCAATCGCCTCGGGCTTATCTGCGTAGAAAAGCAACTTTACATGATACCACAAAAAATAGTCCAGCGGTGTTAAATCGCACAATCTTGGAGGCCACGCCACAGGCCCACGACGCGAGTAAAATGCGCTCACTAAAAGTTTCCTTCAATAAATTTATGGTTTCGTTTGTTGTATGGCATGTAGCGCCGGCTTGTTGGAACCAAAGGTCGTCCACATCAACATCCTCCAATTCAGGCACGAAAAAGTCATTATTCCCTCTACCCATAGAGCATACCAAACAGTGACTTTTGAGGATGTAACGGCGTCACAACAATGGCTTGTGGATTATCAACACTCCAAAAGCGACAATTTTGTTTATTAACATACCCATTCAACTAAAAACGAGCTTCATTCGAAACGATCGAATATTGGATGCAGCCCGCGAACCGAATCATTATTTTGGTAACAAATTTCCAAGATTTGTAAACGTTGCTCTGGAGTAACTCTGTTTATTATAAAATGGTAAACCAAAGTGAGTATAAATCAGGAAACACATGCAACTTGAAGCTTAAATACGCTACACAACTGAATACACGAAATATTTATATTAAAATGGTTCAAACTTTTATCAAGAATTGTGTTCAATTTTTTAATTTTTTCGGAACTATGTACAGAGTGCATAATTTTTTTAAATCGTACTAGTTTTGTTTTTATTTTGGGAGAATATACTATTTTAGCACGCTAAATAATACATAGTTAAGTGGTTTATCCAAATTTTTCTTCCAATGCTTTTAAGCTAAATGGTTTCTTACTGGTGGATTTTAATTTAATATATGCATTTAATATTGAAAAAATAACAAATAAAAAAAATATATATAAAAGAATAAAATGTTTTTTAAAGCGCATGTATGACGGTGTGAAATATATGTATATAGGTAGTATTTATCTACAAAATAATAATTAATAAAAATACTTACGTTTTTAAAAAGGTACACATTTAATTAATTGAAAATATATTTTACCACAGAAAGGTTATAATAATACTTATACTTGGTTACATACATACATACATATATACAGTTTAGATCAACATAATTAATTCCAAACCAGCTGACATCCAACTAATTTTTAAATTGGTAACCCTTTTAGATTGCCTACTTTTTCCCGACGGGGCATATACTCACAAATCATCGTGGCCATCATAATCAGTAACTTTCGTGCTCAATTACTCTGCATTCATTTCATTCATAAAGCAAATATAAAACCATTATTAGCATTTTCACACTTTACCATTTGCGTGACTTTCCAGAGTTTGAATCATAATCATAATAAACAATGCAACAGTTTTACGTAGATCAAAAAAATAAGCAACACAATTTATTCGCACCTTCATATGTGTATACATATGTATGCGTGTAGATATGTATGTAATCAAATCACAGTTGTTGGTTTCTACGGACGCGCTCCACTTCTACTGACATATCCGGTCAAAGCCGCAACACTTCACAATGCGATTTGTTTCATTCTTGTGTATTCGCATATGTGGATGTGAATACTTTTGTGTATTTGTTTGTTAGTCGTTGACTTTAAGGATATTCTCTTCACACAATAATTGAAAGAATAAACTAACATACACGATGGACGATTGGACGAGCCAATAACCAATAAATCGAGCGATGGCAGGGCAATGAATCGCATGCCCGTGCACAGAATAAGGATACAAGTTTCTGAGAGTGGCCCAAAGTGCCACCATCTGTGGTGCAGACAGCGTCAATCAAAACCAATTAATGTCAGGTGAAGTACTAACAAAGTAAAGAATGACGAAGGAAGAAAGAATAGAAGTGTATGCAATGAAGTGGATTTATTGAAGCTTTGAGTGGCTCTGGTTTGTTGGTATTGGTATAGGTACATATGCATGTACATATGTACATATAATATGTATGTGTACATACATATGTGTGTGTTTTGTGTTATTGAAGGTGTCAAAGTCAAGCGCTGTTAATCAGTGGCCAAGTGGTCATACAAAAGGTGAAATGATAGAGAAAATTAAACAAAATGGAGAAAAAATAAACAAATTCAGATGTATAAATGAGGGTGGGAAACAATGGCTAATGGAATGCATACAGACAGGCACGTGGAATGGAAAATACGTTATATGTATACATACATACATATGTTAATTTGTATATACAGCGAAACTGCTCATAACACTCATCGTCGCTGTGCTGTTGCAGCTTTTGCTTTGCCAATATTTAACCTTTAAAACCAAAAAAACTGTGTATAGATTAATTTTTATACGCATTAAACTTTACTACCCTCTAGTCGACACAAACGGCATGAATGTAGCTTTAAATGTTTAAAAGGAAATAGCCAATTTCATTTTTATCAAAACAACAAAGTTTAATTGGGGGTATTTTTTCTTGTCCCCTTAAGAAATAAGAGAAGTTTGTTGATCAAAATGGTTTGGAATATAAGGACTGCTTGTGGTGAGGAACTTTACTGTATATAGATAAAGCATATATCTAGTGTTTATAAAACGTGTGTAGTAAATAGCAGTTCTATAAATGAAGTGCAAATATAAGTCATCATAATCAGACTTTTAATCAGGGAATTTCATAATTAATGACAACATTTCAGCGTAATGGGCTATTGATCCTCCATCCATTGAGGTAGCATCAATACCAGACGAAGCAATATTCGCTTTTCCCATTTATGGAGTAATTGATTTACTGATATTTACGTATACAAGTCTTCAACAATGAATTGTTGATCTGTCAATAAATCTCGATCAGTTATATTAAATACAACGATACAACGAATTTTGTCGTTTAAGTAGGGAGTGGTGCCGGCCATTTTTGCAAAGCGATCTATAGGACACATATTTTTTTTATTATTTAATTGGCCCTATAACCACTTAAGCGATTTTGGCTGAACTTCTCCTACAATTTGTGGTGAGCGCGTCTTGATGTTGTAACACAAATTGAGGGACCTACAGTTTTACGCCGACGCCGAACGGCAAAATGTTTTTTGTGAGAAGTTTTTTGGCATGGCAGAAATACACTCGGAGGTTTGCCATTGCCTGCCGAGGGGCGACCACTATTAGAAAAAAGTTTTTCTATAATTTTTGGATGTTACTTGCCCCGGCCAGAATTTTAACCAGGGACCCACCGAATAAAGCGCGCACACGCTACACACTCGGCTAAGGCGGCCGCATATACACAAATAAAATTCACCTGCACCGAATAGGTCCACATATATGACGAATTAAAATTTTGCCTTCCTTGGAGGAGTGGATCCGCCCATTTTTATAAAGTAATATAGGACACATTTATCCAAATATGTACAATCTGAACCCAAAGATAATTAGGAAGATATGACAAATTTAAATTTTCACTTTCATGGGGTCGTGTGACCGGTATACAGCTTGATCTATTGGTATTATATGTATAATCCGTACCAAATAGTTACGGAGATAGGTCGACCTCAAATGTGATATGGCACGAGACACCGCTCAGTTTTCCAAAATTATATTTTAGACCATGTTTAACCGCGGAATAAACAGAATGTTAAATTTTTGTATAATTATACTTATATCTTTTGAGATGCTTCTTCTCTCTATGGCTCGCATATTAAAGTTTAACCTTAATGTTTATTTTTTTAGTGAATACTTTTCTAGTCTTTTTTAAATGTTTTATTTTTTCATAAATGTTCAAAGTACTATGGTTTCGTGCATTAGCGAGTAATACTTCTACTTCATCATGTTATCAGAGATATGTATTAAATGTATTAAAGAAAAATCAGGATACATGAAAGAAATAAGTAACCATTGTATCCATTAAAAATATGTCCAGCGATATGGACCTATGCAAGTATTTCGAACCAAACTAGCTCTCTAGATTTAAAAAGTGGTGAAGTAAAAAACACAATTAACAAGACATAATTTTTGTATGGTTCTGCAGTAGTTATTTTGCGTTGAACAAATTTTTAAAATAGCAACTAAACTTTTCAAACCATTTTGATCAAAAAATTTCTAATAAGCGAACAAAATTTAAAAACCTTTGTAGAAGTTTTGATTAAACGAAATTGCTGATTCCCTTCAAGCGTGTATTCACACATTTATAAATTACTTGAATGTGCATTGTGGTGTTCGTAATAACATGACTCCAAAAAACAACGTACTGCCCATTAAAGAAAAAATGGAAAATTTTTAATTTTCTGTGCGGGAAATTATAAAAAGGCATAGTTTAAGTCCCATAAATAAATAAATTTGCACAGTTTTTTTTTCCAAAGTTCAATATTAACAAAACACAATGGTAGTCTGGAGTAAACGTACATTCATCAAAACGTTACAAAATGTGCCCAATTGGTTAGATCAGAAGTCAAAGGGTTCCCATTCTGGACCGATTGTTAAGGCAAAAGCATTGGGAATAGCAGTCAAATTGGGGGCAACTAATTTTAATGCTTGATACAGATTGTTAAACAGATCACTCAGGTGGAATTCAAATACAATTGTTAGGCTGCCCCTCATAAGCGGACATCTCCCATAACAAGACAAAAACATCGCGAGGCAGTGTGTCTGGTTATAAGGAATATCACTGAATATAGTCAACCGTTTTTTCCACTGTCGAATAGACTATCACTTCAACTTATACAAGCTTTCGATTTTGCTGTTTTAAAACTTAATAAAGTGATGGTAATAAGTAAAAAGGTAATGCATTGAAGTCTGTATCTATACTATTATACAAAACTGATTATATGGAGAATATTTGTGACGATTTGTACATAATCGACTTTAATTTTTTAAGTAACACATTTGCGAAACACAACAAAGTCTCTTACTTATTTGTTTTGTTTATTGAAGAAAATGTACATTAGGTACAAAATCAATACAGTTTTTTCATCGGAAATATAAAATTCATTGTAATATAAGATATCAACTGAAAATGCAATTTTTTTTGCCAGTGTCATTATTATGATTTCGTTAATCAGGTTTTTGAATATTTTACGCAGACATTTTTAAGTTAAACTGTTCCATCATATGACTTGTTTCTGTTCGTGCAAATGCCTTTACATTTGTTTTTTTTTAAGTTGGGCCCAATTTTTTTTTTTTAAAAGCGGAGTTATTCCTAGTTTTTTTATATAGTAGATGTCTAGTTTTTAACAACATCCACAGTATGTTTTTTCTGATAATAGTGTCAAGGAAAAACATTTAATGTTACCAGAGGTATCGGTGAAGAGTTATCGATTCTACTCTGTTTTCTTAAAATTATTTGGCTGCGTTTTTAGTTTTTCCTTCTGATGTCAAAATTATTTCACTTACAAGAGAAAATTATCTAAAGTAAAAAACAAACTTTAATTTTTAGCTGCACAAGGACGAGCAAACTTAAAAATTGGAAATAGTTAGTTAAATACTATAAAAGAGTCCACTACCACGCCCTTGAATTTCGTTCTTTTAACTTTATTAGTTTAGGATTCAAAAATAAAAAAAAACCGTTCTCTCTATGAAAGATGGATAACTGCCATACTGAAATCGTTTTTATAAAACCATGTAAGTTTATATATGGTTTATGGTTTAAATGTTTTAATTGTATGGTTTAATTGCGAAATTAGACATTTGGTGCTCATTTTAATCGGATACGTAAAAGATACGTAAGAGTAACTAGTTTCTGAAGAATGTTGAAAATTATAAGGAACTTGTCCGCACGCTCCTTAAAATACATTCTTTTGATTTTTTCCCCGAAAACAAGAAACGCAATACATATACCTACATAAATGTTCTCAAGAGAATGTATGGAAGATAGAAATTTACATGTTTGCTTTACGAAATCGGAATATTAATTTTTTAAATTTCGGTATTTGACGCAGCAGCAAATATCGCACCCTACATAGATATGTAGGTAGGTTGTAACTTTAGGACAGCTTTCCTATGACACAGTAAACTTTTGCTTCCCAGTTTAAATTTGAAATTAACTATGTAGGTAGGTAGGTTGGAGTGGCAGCCGCCTACAGCGGCTAACTTAGGCCAATATTAGGAGGCCCATTGTGTTACCACAAGGAAAAATTTGTACCATTCAAAAGGAAAAATTATCCCTCACCAAACCATTTTGCCTCGCTGATGAACTTCAACAGACAATTTACCTCGGCGCTTGAAACCTCACTAAGGTCATCAAAAAACGGTGATCCCAGATATCGCATTCTGCTTCTACACAGTGCAGGACACTTACACAGTAAATGCAAGATCGTTTCCTCCTCCTCGTCGTTCTTGCAGCTCCTACAGCATCTTCGGAAGGGTACTCCCAACCTTTCAGCATGTTTCCCTATCAGACAGTGCCCTGTTAGAGCCCCGATGACGTTGGAAATGTTTTCCCTACTTAGAGAGAGAACGCTGCGCGACCGTTTCCGGTCCCATTTAGGCCACATCTGCCTTGAGGTTCGACAGGTCGTATTTTGCCTCCATCTATTGTTAGCTTGCTTATATGTACAATCTCTGAGTAGCAGTTTGCAAGTGGCAAACGGCATACCAATGCGTTCTTTGTCTTGAAGAATCTGCTTGGTCGTACCTTGTCTTGCAAGTTCGTCTGCCATGCAGTTTCCCTCTATGTCTCGGTGACTATGTATGTATATAACTATAACATTAATAACTAAAATCAGTATCTAAACATTTTATGGTAGTTTGGTTTTTAGCATACACAATTCGAAACTTTAACCAATCCTTTTTTTGGCCGAGTCTACCTGAAAGTGAAACTGAATGTTTACATCCATTTGGGTTTAGAGAGCATGGAATTCTTTGAAGTACAGTAAACCCCAGCTGAATAGCACACCGCTTGACTATTGCTGCTACTTCAGAATCAGTATATCTGGAGAAGGTGGTGCTGGCCGACAAGAGTGACACCCACCGACCGATCATCTTGCCTTCATTAGCGGGGCAGTGTAAGTCACGCAACGCTAATAGCTGACGTGAATATATTAACCCTTCCGCAAGGACTGAAACGGTGGAGCGTCATCTGTAGAGCCACTACATTGAGGCTAAGGGGTTTCACAGGGTGATTACCTCTGTCCACTCCCCGATTGTGTTTAACTACTACATCTCAGATTTAGTTCGATTCTTCACTGATAGAAGTCTGACCTTATCTCCTTTTAAGCCGCCGGCTAGCTTGTTTGCCACTTGGACGAAGGAGTTCTGACTGGAGCTCAAGTTATACGAGTCATACGTATGTTGAGGAAACATTGTCCCAATAGTTGACAAGCGCAGATCCCAGCCCAGTTAGTGATTATAATATTATGCTCACCAAATTTATGTCGGAAGTTAAACATTTCTCGGTTTCTTTTCCTATTGCCTTTTGGGCCAATTTGCGAAATGTTTGATTTCAATCAATAAAAGTGTATTGAAAAATGTTTTGCTGTACCACAAAGCCATGCCATTTTTCATTGTCGTACTTAATTGGGGTTTACTGCACATTAAAACTACGCCATTGTATAATTATATCGTTCAGGCATTTGTTAGTTAGTTTTAGTTTGAACATTTGTAGTTTATACACAAATCTATGTACAAATTATATTTGTAGAGAATAAGTGTCACCAAATTCAACAGAGTTGAGCAACCTTGCAACCAAATAATTACGAGTGGGTAAATGTATGGTATGCGGTTTACGAAGAAACTTTAAGGTTAAACTTCTACGACATGTAGAAAATGTCCAATTAATGTATTTTAGTTCTTTTACCTTTCGTAGTATATTTTTTGGTTCGAAATTATTCTATTTCTACTTTGGTTTGCATTTTCAGCCGTAAATTGGACTTTTACTGTTGGTCATCCACTTTTCAAATGCTGAATTCTAAAATGCCAGGTGGTGAGAAATGTATGAATAAAAATGTTGTTGTGGCATCTATAATTTAATTGAAAGCTGGGAATCTAAGCACTTGTAAGTTCACATGTAGATTTGTATGCGGTTAGTTATGATATACGCCCATGCCTAAGGTACATATCCATTGAAACTAAAAGTATATTTATATAAACGCACAGGTTAGCATTAGGAATGTACGTAATATCAATGTAATATCTTAGTACACATAGCTAAAAAGTTCACCTATAACTACAGAAATCCACGTCTTAAAAATCTTGGTGGTTAAGGAGGGCGAGAGGGGACAATATTGAAGAAATTTTTGCTAGAATATCTTATCAATTTTATTTTGAATTTCGTTTAAAATCTATTGAAAAGTAAAACGGCTTAAAACTGGGACATAACTTCTTGTTTATTCATTTTTATGGAATTTTGTCCAAAAAATATGACACAGTAGGAAGAACTCTCCTTGATTTTAAGTTAAAAGCCATATAAAGTAAATTAATAAGAAGATTCTCTTATTATTATTAGAATATGATTAAATTTATTAATATGAACACTATATATTGTTGAAAGAGCCCTTTTTAATTCAAAACTTGCCTTTAATGTCGCAACATATGTATGTACTTTGTGAATAATCTATTTTATATTGTTTTTAGTTTAATATTATAAATAGTTTAGGTGTCAATAATTTTAAATTGATAAGATATTCGGCTTATAAAAATTAAGAGGAGACTCCCTAATTGCATTCAAAAGTTTGCATCTTAGTTGTACTGATTATCTTCTTAACTTTATTGAAAATACATATCCAGTCGTAATAAGAACAGCCTCTTATTGAAAAAAAATCATAGAGGAACTCGTGAAATTTAGTTTGATTTGTTGAACATTTTAGGTTGTATCAAGGCCAATCCATACAAGGTGGTGTTATAAATACAACTACAAAATTCCTATGTATTTTGTTTTTGTTTCTGCGTAAGAGTTGTCAAAATTTACAAACATTTTGCTTATGCATTTACGGCTTTTGAAAGCTCAAACGCAAAAGCAAAAACAAAATACATGTAGGTGAATAAAACAAAATCAAATCAGCTGCTCTTATGCCATCACCTTCTATAAATTCGCCTTGGGTTGTATTTTCGCTCTGTGTATGGGAGCTAGCGACGTCGTTAAATCAAGTAGACAAAGCTCACTGGTGGTTCCCAGGGTATTATAACTTTGTCCACCTAACGGTTGTTTGTAACATCATAAAATAACCGAGATAGAAATATACATATATGTATATATATATAAACCAAAATTGTTGGAAGTAATAGCGAAATTGATTAAGCCATGCCCGTCTGTCTGTCCGTCCGTCCGTCCGTCCGCCGAAACTACTTGACCAAACTCTACCAAATTTATCACACATACCGCATTCCAAGACAATAAACAATAAACAAATTTCGAAAATTGTAAAAACCATACAAAAACCATGCCCATCCTCTCATATAACGGCAAAAAACTCCGATATTTATTAACAATAAAAGGTAATATACTCAAATTTGATAGACAAGCTTGATTATGAATTACATGGATTTATAAATGTTGGTAATGGCCATGGTATCGCCCACCTTAGAGCGAATTGGTATTTCTCCGAAACTTCTTTGTTAAATTCTGCCATATTACGTACACTTTGCATTTGTAGTCAGAAATCACAATTTCGAAAATCATAGAAATCAGACTAAAACCGCGCTCACCTCTCATTTAAGTGTAATTTACAACAAATCCATTTAAAAATTTTGTCATACTAGCAAACCCGGCTTGCTTTGATGCGCCAATAAAGATAGCAGGTTCTCTATTTAACTCAGAGTTTACCGGTTAAATTGATAAATTCGCTTGCACAGCATAAACTCAAAGTTAAAAACAAAAATATTTAACCTAGCAATTGTTCAGAGTTAAATTTTTAAGATTGTGACATTTGTCAAAAAAACTTTTTTGAAATAAACCAAAAAATTTGCAACGAATCGCTTTTGTTCGATAATAACGAGGATGCCATCGAATACGTTGGTGCAACTCCTTTAACAAAGCATTGGCCAAGCGAAGCCATCACTTCCACGAGATTAGAGATCAAGCATGCCAAGCATTTCGCATTGTACTAGAACCTGAAAAATTATTTGTATTTTAAATTTCAATAAATCCATAGAATTCAAAGAAAATGTCAAAAAAGAAATGTACGTAGCCCGGGTTACTGGATTTACTTGATGCAAGATAATGTCTGGGTTACGAAATTAAAAAATATAACTCTGAGTTCCTGACTTCTTTCTTTATAAATTTAACTCTGGATTGTAAAAATTTCATAAACATAGGTTGAATAATTTGGAAGCTTATAAGGGACTAACATCCATTTATATATACATATATGATTAAAGTTCGGTTGAATCCAGATTTAGACTTTTCCATACTTTTTATACCCGGAAGTAGGGGTACCCAGGCTCTATAATTTTATTCACTTAACGGGTTTTTATAACGGCATAAAGCAACCCAGATAGATATAGACATAGGCACGCTATGCATTTCAATTCATTAAGAAACCTTTTGAAGTCGGACAAAAATTGCGCCTACCTCTCATATATGTAACAGAAAATTACACCTAATGAAAAAATACCATATTTAAGAAACTATACAAAAAGCTTCTGGCCTCGAAAAACTTGTAATCGATTCTATACAGAAGAAGTGTCTTGATCTACAAAAATGTCAAGATCAAGCATACGATGGCATAGCAGTCATGAGTGCCGCTTAAACAGATTTACAACAGATAATCAAAGATTACGCTCCTCGTGAACATTTTGTTCTTTGCGCTAGTCATAACTTGCACCTTGCTTTGAATGACCCAGTATCGTGCAATAGAGAAATTGTAGAATTCTTCGATTGTGCACGATTTTTTCGGTCACAGTCGTTAGGATCAACTACAAAGCGTTTACGAGAAAGGCGCGCATACTCTCAAAACCTTGAATTCAATAGAAGTTTTGCGATGTTCTCAAATTTTAAAGCCACATAATATTAAAAACCAAAAAATCTGCTAAGAAAAACGCCGCGTTGGGAACTCAGTAAAAGATCGAGAATGTTGTGTTCCTTGTGTTCCATGTTGTTCGTCAAGATGAAATTTTGCGAACAATTAATTTCCCTTCAAAGCAATTGCAGTCGGAAAAAATTGAACTTCTGTTCGCACATGACCAATTGCAAAATGCCTTGCTAGGTATAAAGAAGCTTAGAGACGGGTTTGATTCACTATTTCGAGATGTTTCAACAATATGCGATGTGTGGAAAATGTTGAGAAAGTTTGTGGAAAAAATATCACGTAAAGTCAAGAATCACTTTAATGAACTGCACCAAGATAAAAGATTGAATTACTATTCTGCACAGTGCTTCCGAGTGAAAAATTTGTATTCGATGATTGATACCATATCTTCGGGACTAGGAAATCGATATGCTGGAGGGAAATATGTTTTGAATGACTATCGAGTGTTACAACCACAGTTCCTAGCACATGCTTTGATTAAGATTTAGAGGAAAAAGCTGATGAATTCTCAAAAAAAAAACTTCGGATGACGTATCGAATTCCTTTCTACCAGGTCTACGTTTCAGAAAGAAATTATCCCTATCAAAGAGTTGACTCAGTTCTTGGTTATTCAGAATGTCTCATTGTCTTCTAGTTATGCAGATGCTTGCAAAGCTGAGCGAACTTTCTCAAAACTATAACTGAACAAAAATTACTTGCGAAGCACGATGGAACAAAAAAGGCTGAACAACTTGTCATTATTATCCATTGGGAAACAGAGAGTATGCAAAACTGATTTTAATAAAGTGATCGACAAATTTGCTTCCGTGTAATCGAAAAAAAAAATTCCGGTAGGTATTCTAGTTATAGACATTAGCAATAACAAGACCGTCTGAAAATAATCCATTATATTACATACAATACATAATACATACGTTTCTAAAATCTGCTGTTGTCACGCCCATTACCCATAATTAATCAATTAACAGCGCCAATTCCACCAACGAACGCGTGGGAGTCCATGTACGATTTTACCCTAATTAACAAGTCCCAGGAAATTTCATCTTAAATAAGAAATAAGAATCATTGAAGAAATCAGACAGGAACACAAATGAAGCCTTAGTCAAATCTAGAGATTCCATATCAATTTTGTATAAAGAGAATTTGCACACTTTTCCTAAAGTATTGTAATGATGCAAAATGTAACTTATTTTAAAACCAATTCATAGTGCTTTAAATTATCTACCAAATTCTATATTTTTAAATTAAATTTTTAGGAAATGGCATTAGAATGAGATCAAACAAAAACATACTTGATGTAAATGTTTGTTTTAAGGTAGCGATTACTGTCAATATTTGTGTTACTGATCAGATTTGTTTTTAAATATTTCACTGACAGTTTTCTATAATTTAAAGCCAATATCTTTCTACGTTTAAGCACAATAAGTTTCTTGGCTTTTGGGAGGTATATGGGTGACACTAGCCCCATTTAAATTTTGTATTTAAATGTATTGTTTATGATCATGATTATTATAATGATAATCGTGATAATGATAGTAATGGTTATTATAATCAAAATCATAATGATAATAAGCAATGATAATTATAATGATAATGATAATTATAATGGTAACAATAATGCCAACGATAATTATAATGATAATTATAATGATCAGGTTAACGATTGATGACATAGGTTATACAACAAATAATTCGCAACTTATGACTTCATGTAGCTCCGTAATTCCCCTGTACCGACCGTGTTTTAAAAAACTTTAAGCAATTTTTGAGAATGCATGCTCAAAAAGTCTTCTGTTCTTTCTCATAACAGTCTGCCGTGGTAAGATACATTGTTAAAAACAAATATGTATATAATTTTTAATATCAACCAGATTTGGTCGTGCGGACGCATATCTGTCACGTTTGATTTGTTTCAAAGTTCAAACAATAACGAAAACTGCTTAAGAATCCATAAAACACAAAACTCGATAACTAAAACCACTTTTTTATTTGAGTGCAAAAATGTTTATAAAATTGTCTTTAGTTTTTTTTTAGTGGCTAACAAAATAAGCTTGTTGTGCGCATTTTTCAAATAGATTTAAACACTGCTACTTAACATACATATATGAAATCATTTTCTTATATATAGTTGCACTAAAAGTATGAAACGAAATTTAGGGCACAAATGTATTCACTTTTATGGATATGCATCAAAACGGCAGCACTGATTACAATTTATATCTGTTCGCACTTCACTTATCTTCTGGTTTTTGATTTTCTATAACTATCACTACGCAAGACTGCAAGATTTTGTACAATTTTCTGTAGAGGTATGCACAAATATATACTAACATACATACGCACATATATACATACACACATGCAAATATTTGAATTTTCGATTACACATTCATGCATGGATTAAAGTTCATGGTAGTACATACTCGTATTATGGCTAAAACCTCGTGCTGAGTGAGGCGTAACAGAGAAATTTCAATTACATTTTAATTAAGCTGTCAGCTTCATGACCGAGAAATTGTATTTGTTGCTTGTTTCGGTTTTGTGCCTTAATACTACTGCAGTGGTGGGACCATTACGCATCATCTGCATTTATCACTTTATCAATGTAGGAAGAAAGAATTTATGTTTTTGTTATTAAACAAAAAAGCTTGTAATTTTGTAAAAGATTTATGGAAATATCTGAATTATTTGGTAAATAACGTCCTAAATAAAGTTACTTTTAATTTATTAATATTTTTAAACTATTTTGGGGAAATACTATTGTTTATTAATCGTGGATGGCGGAAAATTCTTCCAAAATACATGGACTTTTAAAGCTGTTGAAAAAAAGAAGATCGAAAAGAAACCTTCTAAGCTATTTGAATAAATTAGGTTATATTTCAATATTTGATTTTTAATAATAGTGGCTCAATAAATGTATTTAATTTATTAATTCCAAAAATTTTCTTAAGTCCTCAAATTAAGACAGTAACTGTCTACAACACTACCGAAGTATGGTTTTTTATACATGTAGTTTTCAAGATGAAATAAAACGCATACTATTTAATGTTATGGGCATGAATTTAGCTTTATTATAGAGATAAGAGTTAGCCATTATGTTTTGAAAATCGAGATCGGTGGCCATCTTGTTTTCGGGTCCATTCACCGAACGTGCGACGCGATTGATAATCGTTCGGTTTCAATTCTTGTACGAGTTTGATTTTGTAAGCCCGCAAACCAAGATCCTTCTGCAAAATCTTCCATTAAGTAGATGGGCACAGCTACAACTTTTGCGCGTGAAGGCGGATGGATTCATTCGGGTCTTCTTCGATATTCTGCTCAACAGCAGAAATAGCGTTTTCGGTGCGCACTGTACGACATCTCTGAGGATGCGCATTATTCATTATAGTAAACGTGGGACGAGACCGATTCATGGTTGCTCGAATTACCGACTCTGCTGGGCGATTATGTCGATCGAATATTGAACGCAGCGGGGGAAGCATCGGACGAACCGAACCTTTATTTTGGTAATAAATTTGCACGATTTGCAAACGCTGTACCGAAGTAAGCCTGTTCATTATGAAATGGGAAACCAAACTGAGTACAAGTCAAGTAACAGCCGTCAAAAAGACCAATCAAAAAAAAAAGGATTGCCTCATTGAAAACCACACGTCTAAAAACGTAAATAAAGAATGGTAAAACACATCTCAGTTTCCAGATAAAATCCCACGATTACCTAGCAAACTCGAATACTGGCTTGAATTTTTATGGATATTTGCTCTGCGACATCTTATTAAAAATATTATTCATGTTCATCGCTAAGTGAACCTATATTTTTGGGAAAAAAATTCAAATGTTAATAAAGGAAATATAATTTTAAATCATTTTACAAAAGTTTTTATGGGTCTCAAGTTAATGGTACAATGACTGCATAAACATTTTATCTGATCCAATCAAAGGTTTAAATATAATGCGTTTATCTCATTGCGAAAGGGCGACGTGATAGCCAATTTTCTTCAACAAAATTTGATGCATGCGGACTCTTGTAAAAAATTCTGTACAAAAGCAATCAGCTAGGTCGTTTTAGATATAATGTTAACCTCACTTTCGGTCCGCTCAGTTTCCATTGTTGTAATGTTGAACTCAATAATTCTGCTCAACAATCTCATATCAAGTCATTGATCCAAGTTTGGTCGACAAAAAGTAGCTTCGCTGGATTTTCTGGGTCAAAATTCTAATGCGCACAATAGCCACCGTCTGTCGAACTACAGGTAATCTTTGTTTCCTTTAAACATTCAACTGTGCAGTCAGGTGGTTTTGTCACTGATGACACATCGTCATACACAATACCTCGTTTTGATATTTTAGAAATTCACTTGAATTACAATAGATCAAAATAGTATTCGACGCCATGATTCATTGGCCAACCATTCAAATATGTAGAACACCCAAAAAGCGAAAATAACCCTCTCCACTTCAAGCAAATTCGACCATAAATAAATTCTTTTCGAATAGATCGGCCACTGGTCTACCATCTGAATGATGGGAGACTTATATACATAAGTAGAGTGTGGTTTTGGTTCGTGGATAGAGGACGTTGCTACGAAATTGCTTACTCAGTCCTAAGTAGCACTTGTTAGCAAAAGAGATTCTCCGTAGAGTTTTACGGCTGTCTTTATTATTGGATTTAATGCTGGTTCCAAGATAAATAAAGTCGCTCACTTATAGTTTCGCATTATCCTTATGTTGAGAATCAAACGTGCTTTAAAAATAAGAATACATAGATCTACGGCTTTAGGCGTGACATCGAAAGTAAATAGATACAGATTAAGCCAAGGCGAATTGATATAAAGTAAGAAGTTATTAAAGCAGCTGATGTCTTCTTCTTCCAATATATTTGTATTTTTCCTTTACCCATGACAATTTTCTATTCTTCATTCCATTCTTCTATTCTCTTTTATCGTGACATCCTAAAATTGAAAAATGCGTTTGAGTGCGTTATGCCATCACCTTATAAGAATTCCCTTGGATTAAGCTGCTGAACTGCTACACTTTGTTTACATTAAACAATTCATCGTAATATTGGTATTTATGGAAAAACAAAAACGGCCGTCGATTGTTTTTTTGAACCACTGCACATAGAACCATCATCCTTTCTAAATTTGAAGGATTTGAAAACACAATTTTTTCTGAAAACACATGTACTCAAACACCAAAGGCTATGTGGCCGTTCAAATATAACAATTATATTTAATTTTAAAACATATTAATAATTTATGTTCTGTTATAAAAATGTACATACTTACATATAATGTACATGCATACTCCTTCTACAATTTTTTTTTTCGCCATCTCAGTTTGAAGTGCAAATTAAGTGCACAAGTCAAAAGTAAATGAAGTGCAAGATGTGACGACTTAATGTGCCAGTGAGAGTGTGGATAACCTGAAGATGCTGAGAGCACTGTATTGCAAGCGCAATAAAAGAAAATCTAAATATTTCAATTTTTATAAAAGCCAAAGTGCTTCTTTTATAGCTTTTGCTGTCAGCTGCTTGTTGCTTTCTGCATTTCCATACACATGCGTTGAGACTGCGATTGCCACTTCTAGGTGCATACGCTCGAGCACACACACACACACACACATACTCACGGGAATGTATAGGATTATATTGCACAAGCACAGATGTACATATGTATGTAAATATATATGAAAATGCATATTGTATGCTTGAGTTACTTGACAGTCATATTAAGCTGACAACAACTGCAGCTGCTGGTTCGTTGTACCAGTGTTGTGGCTGATTTCGTCGCTAAAACTCAAACCAGAGCATTCAAATTTAGTAGCTTCAGGGAGCCGAGTATCGAGTTTCTTCAGCGCCAATTCGTACTGTGTCACCAATGAAATAGTTTCCCGCCTTTGTTATGGCATTCGAAGCGTTAATGCTCAGTGCATTGAATCATTTGTGACGAGATTGCAGATGCAAATAGAAGTGCTTTAAATACATACATACATATGCTGGCAAATTCGTACATACATATATATTCACACACGCAAGCTGACATTGTTTTTATATGTCCCACACGTTTATTGGAATGCGGAGGATTGCGTGGCAAGCCGACGTGGCGTATGCGTTACATGGAAATATGGAAATCAACCGAGCGCATGAAAGCAATGGCTAAAATGACTACACTATGATTTATGCTAATAGCAGAGAAAGCACTCAAGTCATTTTCAATGCATTGTTTGTTGGTTTTTTTCTGTTTTTTTTACTTAAGGTAAAAAGTTAAGAAATGTGCGAGAACATTTGACAGAAGAAAAAATTGTATTTACGATTTTGTGTGCAAATCAACGCTTCCCACTTTTTCCCAAAATGAATATGACAAAAACCCACTTGTGGCTGTAGGTATGTCGGATTATAATCAAATTAGGATGCGGTGAGAGTAACATCAAGGAATTTTATTATTATGAAGCCAAAGTCAATTTACCTTTAAGTTTTTAAAATGCTTTCGTAGTGTATATAAATGCCAGTGCTTACATCTGTACATATATCGGACAAAAAATTGCCCTTAAGATGGCACAACGCTTGATAAGGGATGACGGCTAGTCATTTCAATAAACATACATCATTACTATTTGTACCACTCTAACTTCGGAAGAAAAAAGAGTAAAAAATATTGCACAATTTTTTTAAACTTAACTACTTACAACGCCGACATTATTCTTTATATAATATTAATATTTTTTTTAAAGTTATTTTATTGCCCTAAATAAATACTTTTTAAATTATAACATATACTAAAAAGTGAGGTAGCTGATTATATATATTCTTAATGCAATTTTTAGCTCAATTTACCACAGATATATGTATTCCAATTTTTTTTTTAAATCCAATAAATGTAGTAAGGAGGTATACAATTCAATAACAATCAATTGATGGACTTTTCGCTACATAAATACTCACGGCAAAATATACCAAATTTTGTAAAGTCGCTTGAAAATTATATTTCAAATTTTGTTTTTAAATTATTAATGTTTTAAATTCTAACAATTTACTGTAATAGATGCAATTGTTGTTATACAGTAATTAAGCTAGAAATAAAATAGTCCAACCTGTCGGAAAAATAGAAGACCAAAAAGAAAAAAACTATTCCATATCTTACTTCACTTATCGCAGTGTGGTTGTTAATAATGTAACTGTACCTATAACTAAATTAGGCTAATAATTTTTAATAATAATATAATTTAAAATTTATGCTGTAATCCCGTTCATTTCTGGAAATTTTCAATCAAGATGTGAGAAAAGTGCATATATAGCAATGGAGAATATTAAAAACAAGATAATGGCACCAAAATATTTACTTTCCTTAACATTTCAAACAACTTTTTGAATGCAGGAACCGTTTCAGCTTTTGAGTTTTTGAAAAGCTTAAAGAAGATCCAACAAAATTTTCTTCAACGATGTGGCTCATTAAACTCTAAGAAAAATTGCCATATTTTCGTGGAAAACCATCACATAGAAATTCAGGAACTACCTTTATATCCATATAAAGTAAGGAATTGATATGTTTTATGAGCTGGTGGCTTCAGCGATCCATGTATTTTAAAAAATGGGACAGGCCGAAACGTAACTGACCAATTATTATTGCAAATTGAAACTCATTATATCGTCAACATTTAGTTCCAACAAGGCATGAAACTAAGCGAGACCAATTCGGTGAACTTGCATTGAACTGGTGAATTGGCCGCCTAGATCCAGATCTATCACCACTCTAGACTTTTTCCTTTAAATGAATGAGTGTTTTATATATTTACATTGATGTGCATTTATATTCAGCTAACCCGACAATCATCAGGAGTTCAAAAGGACATTCTTTGTCGTTGCATATAAGAGTGAATCTGTGTGTGCAATTTAATGCTATTTGAATAACTAACGTTGAAATAAAAAATAATGGAGGGGGATATGATTTTTTGGCGAACGCGTGCAAAAGAAAGGTTGTAACTTCAACTGAGTACGCTAATGAACGTAGCACTTGTCGCATATGCACTGGCGAACGTGTCTATAATTTTCAACGCAGCTAATTATTCGAATAATTTGTGCGCTATTCATACTTCTTACATTGATGGCAAGGGTTGCTCATACGCCATAGCGTGCAGACATATTCACTTATGCGCTAAGTTCGATACAGACAATAACTACATTAATCACCCAATTAATTTTACTTATTACTTTCTGAATGAACTTATTACGAGTATGCAGATAGTTTCAGCTTCACTTATACTTTCGACTTTTTGTTGGCAATAATTATATCGCTTATTACTCATACGCACCGTACCCCTTAGCGTGCATATATAAATAGTAGTCTGGTTTCCATCAATAACAAAAATTCGGATTACTAATTTAAAGATCTTAACCTTGAAATAATATAACAACTAAAATTGATGTTAACCAAGACATTTATCCCAACTTAAAAAGAAAGTAGTAAAATTTAATTTTATTTCAACTCGTGTAGAGATAAGGTAAATATTTATGTACATATGTATGTATGTGTGTATGTTCAGTTCAAAACTCGCATTGTTAAGTTACACAATGGAAATTTCGGCATACACAAATCCGTGGCATAAGCTGAATCAGTTGACTGGTGATGCGTTAAAGATGGGACAGAGGAAGTGTTGTTTTATTTGCTGTATCCTTTTGAGATTTGGTGATTTGTTTTATTCAGAAACGCACAAAAGCAGCTCTACTTGCGCCATACTTTTAGCTTAACTCTCTCATTGTTTTGCACTGCTCGTTTTCCCGATACGCCTCGCAATCGAGTGTAGGAGATGTTTTATTTGTCTTTTGAAAAGAAAGTTCATCTACTGTGTTCATCATAATGTTGTTGTATTGTTGTCATTCAGTGTGTTTGTCTTTCTAAACATGAACAGTACCAGATAATGTTGTTTTTGTTATTATTTTTGTCAATGCTGCAGCCATTGCGACTGCTATTACTTAAAAGTATTAGCAAATGACGTCTCAAAAGGCTTTCAAACGTCAAGCAGTGTAAATACTTAAAACGAAGCAGATAATTCACTTCGCCTCCCCTACCAGATAGCCATCCTTCCATTGTAATGCTCACAAACTAATGTCGTAGAATTTGTATTTCATACACACATGCACATACCACCCATTATATGTAACAAGTATGCATATTTAGTTAAATATATATTCACTTCTATGTTTATACAAAAAACCACGAGTACAATATTAGAGACATGTTTTTTCGTTAATTTTACCGTATTTAAAGTATAATAAGTATATGCATATATTATGTTATTAAATTACAAGTTTATAGCTGGTCGGTAGGATGGTTTAGTTTCCTGAACGCCTCCATATGAAATTTGTAAGACCTTGACTTTTGAGAACATACCAAGCCTCAAGACAAATAAATTTTGGACACTTTTAGCTAGATAATTCGGAAACTGTAGTATTTTGATTAATAAATTTTAATGTAGAAGGTAATTAATCTTCGTGATTTCCGACATAGGCGAGTTCATAAAAGGTCGTATTTTATAATAACTGGTTTAATTTTTTTAATCAAATTGAAATATTTTTTTACATTCATGCAGTCAATTGATTTCGACAATCGGTAGGTAAAACGAAAAACTAAATATTTATGTATATGTAAATTTAGTCTTTGTTCTAATAACCCCGCCTTATGAATTCACATTTTGATTTTCTACAACTGGATCCCAAAATAAATCAGAAAGCAATGAGCGAACAATATTTGTGGCTTGCCGTTTTGATGTTAAGAGCCTATTTACACTAAGTATTTCAGCAACATTTGTATACTGGTGGCAAATTTAGGCGACTTGTGATCCAAAAATTTAGAGAAAATGAAGTTTTTTCTTTGAATTGCGACCTATTTTCGCTATTTGATGTTCGCAAAGCTTAAGCCACTTTGCCAAAGAAATTTTGCCGGAAACCCCAATTAGATAAAAGTTAGTTATCATAAAATATGATATTGTACATAAAAAATTTCTCCTGGAGAAAAAATTATGAACGAAAAATTTTATATGAAAACTTAAAAAATGAATCATGCAGTTCATATCCGGAAAAGAGTGAAACAATTCTTTCCGGCCATGTTGAAAAACACAATCATATAAAAAATAGTTGAAATAAATACACCTAAAACCATATCAGAATGCTTTAAAAATATCACAATTTTGTATATTTTATTTTAGGATTTTACAAAAACGAAAAAGTAACATTTTGAAAATCTTTTATTAAAACGTTCACAACTGTAAGTTACTAATCAAAACGGTCAGTTATCAAAAGCGAACAGAGTCTTCAGATTTAAATAACTTATATAAATATGCAGACCCAATCTTCCTTTTGGTTACGAAAAATTTGATTAGTCTGCCAAACGTTTCATATTTAAAAGTTCATAGCTTTGGGAAGATTTATAAGTATTTCTTGCTTTTATCAGTATTCAATTAGTTTGTTAAATCTGTATCAGAAAAACCCAAACAGCATTGTTAAATTGTTCAAAAAATATAATTAATTAACAACAGCCGTTCAAGTTTATTATCGACGAGGAATGAAAATGTTTCGAGTCAAGATCAGCGCCATTAAAACGAGTCGCAATTGCAATAATTTCACTTAACAAGACAATTGAAATCCGGAAATTTCGTTTAAAATAATTTTATACCTTAATTAAGAAATATTTTTCAAAATGTTTGACGTTTATCAATAACATTGCTTTTAGCTAATCCGATAAAAAAGATGTGATTCTGTTTCTATGAAAGAATTTGAATTAAAATAAATATAAGTACTTATTGCTTTTGAAAAACGTTTATATATAAAATTTAAATCTTTATGGGCTAAGCAAATTTTACAATTAATTTTTTTGCGAAAAGTTTAGAATTTACGGAAATTTACAATGCCAAGAGATTGTCAAGCTAGCTGAAAAAACTGATGAAATATGAGTTAATTTAATGGAATATAGTTATAATAAAAAAAAAATAATAAAAATAATAACAATAATAACACCACAGTGATTCTACGCTTTCCAACTGAGTTTTTGTATTTTCTAACATTTGGAAATTTCTAATTTGACATCTATTGAACCGATTTACAATTTTCAAACGGCTTTGGAAAGGTAAAGGATTGCGCTTTTATAATATATTAATTGTAATATATTCGTATCATGAATTAAAAAAGATTTTTCGACCAGATTAAAAATTGTTTTCCAATTTTTTTTAACTTTTTCCAATTCAGTGCAATCTCTTGGAACACATCCACAAAGGATAAATCCTAAAGTCTGAATATTTTTGAAGTCCAGTCGATTGCTCGCAGCACTGTCGACGGAATGACTTTTCCCTTTCCAAAGCGGTTTGAAAATTGTAAATCGGTTCGAAAACACGAATACTCACTTTTTTTACAAAAACTCAAAAATTTTAGGGTGTAAGAAATTTTTCAATCACCGTTTTGTAATGTACTCGACCAAACCAACGACCTGCACTATGTCACTAGAAAAGTGTACTTAGTTTTTTTTTTGTAGCACCGTGTAATTTCTTTGGCCGAAAAGATTTTTGGTCCTTTACGTCTTTGCGATGGCGAATACCGCAGACGATGGAACGATGAGTTGTATGAGCTGTACCGCGACATAGACATAGTTCAGCGAATTAAGATTCAGCGGCTACGCTGGCTAGGTCATGTGGTACGTATGGAAGAAAATGCTCCAGCCCTGAAAGTATTCGACGCGGTACCCGCTGGTGGTAGCAGAGGAAGAGGAAGGCCTCCTCTACGTTGGAAAGACCAGGTGGAGAAGGACTTGACTACACTTGGGATATCTAACTGGCGCCAGGCAGCAAAGCAGAGGAGCGGCTGGCGTGCAATATTGAAATCGGCCAAAATCGCCTAGGCGGTTATAGCGCCAATTAAGAAGAAGAAGAAGAAGAAATTCTATAAATTGTAATGTGCGCCTTGATATTTTAACACAAATTAAGTGGCCTACAATTTTACACAGATTCCGAATGGCAGACGATTTTTGTTATAGACTCGGCTAAGGCGGTCACAAAAAAATAGATATACTATTTTATTATTATATTTATATAATGAAGTAAGAAGAACTTGTGCTAAGTATTAATTCGAATTATTCAGTATCGGGCAGAAAATTTCAATATAATTAAGAGTGCACAATACATACCATGACCACTAGTAAATATGTACACATATATTTAGAATTTCAAAGTCTTCGTCAAAGGAGAATAATCAAATTAGCTACTTTTATTACACAAGAGACAGCTTAAGAAGTGAAGGATCAAATAATACACAAAAAACCAGATCTTGAAGGGTAAAGCAATGCCACTTAAAATATAAGACAGGTGATCACAGTAGTATATATCTACATATGTATATAGCCTAAAATTCATTAAACTTATCCAAACATAATTTACTCTTTCAGATACGAAAGATCGCAATGTAACGAAAAATCAGAATGGTATGGGTAGCGAAATTTCGAAATTAGATACAATTGAACCTAAGTCGCATCACAAACTACACGTAGTTTACAAAGTTGCCATTGTTATTGCAACTGCTTACTCATATTCGCATTCTGTTGTTTGCATTGTAGTACGGAGCGTACACATGCACTTCTACGTTAAACACGGAATGTTATGCAAATAGTCATATATATGTACATATGTACATAAGTTCATATAAGCGTATTCTTAAGAAAGCCGTCTTCTAGATACATACATACATATATACCTAGAGTAAATATATACACACGTCTATTCTGCAAACTGAATTGTAAATATTGTATTAAGTAAGAAACTAAGAGCATATACGAAGGACACATTATTTGCATTAGTTTTAAAGGTTTTAAAGTTTCCATACACTTAATATTCAAGGCATGACAATGCAAACAGTACTTACACTAATTTTCACATAGGCAAGGAGAAAAAAAAAGAATGTACGAAATCCAAATTGAGTTGGCTAAAATCAGTAGTTTCTGAAAGTAGAGATTACTACTACTACTGCATAATTTAGAAAGTGATGGCTCGTTTGAAAAATTACGACGTTGTGGTTAAAGCTTATTTCATTTGGTGGATTAAAGGAACCGATATTTACTGATTCAAAAAATGGTTAGGTTGCAGGTATGCGAACAACTTTAAAATATAACTTTGGCCTTTATTTTTTGCACACAAAAGATTAATGTTTTTGTTTAAAGAAAATTTACTGTGTTTTAAAACGTATTAAATTATTAAACAGGGGTTCGTTCTGCTTTTTCTCTGACTTAGCGTTGCTCCAGTTTCATCAATGATTAGGTAACCATTGATTGATTTTCGTTTTTTTGAATTGAAGATTTTCAACATCCTAAGCCTACTTCAATCTCTGCTGGGCAGACATTAACAAGTTTTTGAACTATTCTTCGCACTTATCTGATACACATTCATTTATGTATGTATATAAAGTACATAGGCATGCATATTTATTTCTACAAATTAACATCACTACGACAATTACGTATATACCTACCCAGTTACATATTTTGAGCACGGCGAATGAGTGATGCTCTGCATATTTATAATATTGTGTTGTCATGACATTCTGAAGTAGAAGTTTTCAAATATTTTAGTGAAATCAGATGCTGTAAGATGCTAATGCTTGCTGGGCGATTTATAAACCATGAACTGTACTCAAATTTTGATGCACGTATGTATGTATGTCTATCTTTGTGTATGTAGGCAGCTCTTTTACTCGCACTTTATTTCTATGTATATGGGCATTTACATAGCACGGATTGCCGTAATTGAAAATAAATAATCAGAGTTTAAAATGTTTATTGCTTACGTAAGGACAAACCTTTTTACAAAAGTTCCATTGTTGAGTTATTTCGAGAAATCGTGTTTATGGGACGATTTAGTTTAAGCTTGGAATATACATATATAATCCGAGTAAGTATCATGGGTAAATTAGGAAATATACATATTTGTAAACACACAGGTTTCGCAAAGTCGTGATTGAGTCAAAATGTTTACAAACTGTTATAAATTGTATAAAGCGATTCTTTTTGATAATATGATTCACTTGGGGTCTTATAAAATCGGGTGAACTTGCTAAATATTTTTTTTTTTACCGCATATGACATTTCAATACCTTTGGAAAGAGAAGGAGGTGCTGCATCATCCAGGCAAAACAATTAGTTCAAACTAAGGTCGTAGGTGTCGAAAAATAACTGCATATATGTCCTAAGTTACAATTAAAAAATAAAATTAGTTTTTATCGATTTATATGTATATTTATATATAATTTTGACAATAACGGTAGAAGGGCCTAAGAAACAGGTTTTTAGACTATATCTTCAAAAATGCTTCTATGGAAAAATAAATGCAACTCATTTTTGTGTTCAGTTACCCGAAGTTGGTCTAAAAATTATGTTTTTCGTGTAAGCTAGTGTAACTGACCGACATTCACGTGCGCCGCCATGGAAATGCCCTCACACATATACACGTGTTCAAATTAAGGTTATCCTTATTGCCGCAGACGAAAGAAAATCATGCGATGCGTTGTATGGAAAGTATTCAATTTTATGCTATATTCTTCTTAAAAAAATATACCCCTCAACCAACTTTCCACTTTCCACTTTTCCGAAATTGTAATTGTCAACAGCGATCTTTCAGCCAAGACGTGTATGCGTCAATTGTTTATTTGATGGCAGCAGGTACTTCATTTTTTCCTCGTTCATCTTCAGAGATATGCGCTAGATGACGCCTGACCGTTTTAGTTCTGCAGCTCGAATTATATTTCCAACATAAGGTCAAAGAAGTCGCACAATAAAATGTCGCCCTGTCTGAAACGTCAACGTATCAAATGCCTTGGGTAGGTCCTCACCAAGAATGATAGAAGACCAGATTACGACAACGCCGGCAGCGTACACGTCACAGAAAATCCTCTGCCAAGAATAATGAAAAAAGGAGGGTGATAATTTGACAATAACAAAGCAATTACAAAGAATTGCACGCACAGCCACAGCATCATCAGCGGAAAATTTCAAAAAACTGCACTTTCTATCTTTGTTTTTGCTGTTGCTGGCACAATTCAGTTCATTTTGCAATTCGGCAGCCTAACACTGTGCGTCAACTTATAAATCATATTGGGACTGGAATCGGTACCTCATTTGAGGTTGTCACTGATCCCGCTCCCGTTAGCTGATTGGCTGCCTCGTTTCCAGCGATGTAGCGAAACCAAGGAATCCAAATTATATCTATTGAGAGCTGGTTGCAAACTGCGTATGACCGCACGGATATCTGAAAAGATGGCTAAACGCTCGTCTTGAAAATGACAAATGCAGTTGCGGTCTAAACTGCGATAACAAACTTCTGCCTGAAAAACACTAACAAATTGCTACAGGTGGTATGATTTACCCTCTCCCAAAAAGTCTGAAAACACCACTGCCACAACATTTTACTCCATTTTGCAACCGTCAGTGTATTTGTGGTGATTCCAGGCTTACATATCAAATCCTATATCCCATTCAGATCTTGATGGGACTACAACTCAAAAGGGCCTATGGAAATCTATCTATAGCTGTATATAACCAGTGTCCCGTCTGATCATGGTGAGCAATAGAGAAAGAAATTTGCTTAAGTAAGACCAAGGATGAACTAGGCATGTGCATACCCAAAGGACTAGGTTTGGGTGTAGACCCCACGTTCTTACCTCTTTGATTTTGATTTTCCAACTTAACTTATAGCTTAGGGTCTGATGTGAGCCCTATATACCTTGCTTAACTGGATAAATGAACTGTTTGCCATTCAGCTTCGGTAGCCCGAAACTGGGAATCTTGGTGTTTGCGTAAATGAAATCAGAACTGTTTTATCTTGGTCAACGCCTAAACCACAGTGTTCGGAGAAGTTATAAGAAAAACCGCATCGTGCTACTGCTTCCACTCTCCATGGTTAAGTTCTAGGAGCACTCGGTTAATTGTGATAGGCCATAAAAAGCGGATATCAATCCTCCCTGCGGGATTCCCTAACTTTTCTCTTTACTGTGCAATTGCAATTAGCCAGGATCTAATACATTTATCGAGCGGCCACTGTAGTGTGAAGCATGTGCGCGATTCATTCGGGGGATCCCGGGTTCAAATCCTGGCTGGGGCAAGTAACATCCAAAATTATAGAGAAGTTTTTTCTCCGAGTGTATTTCTGCCGTGAAAAAACTTCTCACAAACATCATTTGTCATTTGCGCAAAAATGTGGGTATACCAATTTTTGTTGCAACATCAAGACGCTTACAAGACGCCACCCACCTCACCTAAAGATTCACAAATAGCTTAGTTACGTACGTTATTGAAGGCACCCTCTACATTGCGGAAAGATTGCCTACACTTCAGTGACCTTTCAATCATGCTGACAACCTCATGAAGATCCCTATATTTTTTCTTCAAGTACGCAGGCTGTGCTTCAGGCATCCGATCTTCCTGGAACAACCCAATATGAACGTCCAGAATCCTTTCGATAAAACCTTATATTAAATATTTAATTGGCTGATTCCGCAATAGTTGGTGCATATTGCAGGATCAACGTTTTTGTGGGTTAGGTAGAGTACATTTAAATTCCAATAGGAATGCGTTCACCATCCATATTCTGGAAATGAGCTGACTCAGCTCTTCACTACGTGGCTTGCTTGATTACCCATCTGGTAATCCACCAGCACCAGCGGATTGTTTTTTCTGAAAATAATTTTCGAAATTTGTGATATTTGATACGATGAACTTGAAAAAACGGGCACCCCTCATCTTGTCAAAGTCAATAATAATAACCTGCCACTTAAATATCTATTTAATTTTGGTTGATTACCGTGAAATGAGTACTTGACTTGCACGTAATTTTCGATAAACTTGTGAGAGAGTGGCGCTTGAGATATCTTTAGCTAACGCAGTTTATATGAATTTGATCTTATCTTACTTACAAAATCGTCAATCATCTCTACTTTTCATTGCAAACTCAGCTGTCCCACATGGTAGCATACTGCGCCCATTGTTTTTGGTTTTGTTTATCAATTGCTTCTGTGCATGCTTCTCTACATCAAAGTTCCACTTTATGTAGACGTCCTAACGATTTACTCCCTGCAAATTGATTTAGATAAGGTTAGCAATTGTTGTGTCAATAAATGTTTTCACGTTACCGACGTTGTACTTAACGCTACAATGCCTCTAAGACATCTTATCACATCTACATGACAGCGATTGAGTGACATTTAAGACTCAGAGTTTACATTTGCTAATCATATTAACAATGTAGTTCATGGTATTGTAGACAGACTCGTACTCTTTAAGATTATTCGTTACATATACCTAATATTCCTACTGCACCTCTTCGGTGTTCTGAGCCTTTTTACGCTAACGTTTTCAGAGTTTTGTATGCACGAAATGCTCCTATAACTCGATAAGAAATAGTATTCAATAAAATTTCCACATATTTGGAGATTAATTCTTCTTTTTCAAAAAATCGGTTTATAACCACTCTTAGTGTTTCTTATAAGTAGTTTTATGTATGGTAATTATTACGAATATAGAATTTGTGTTCCACGTAGCCTATACGAATTTTGACAGCATTAATTGGTCAGCTAAATAAATAAAAAAATTAAATGTTTTCATTTCACTCTTTGCTACTCAGTAATTCTTCTCTAATTTGTCACTCTTTAATTCTACGCTAAGCCAATACTGATTTTCTTAAAGTACAATTTAGTATGAAGTTCTTTCCAATATAGTAAGTATTCTGCATATCAGACAATTTAGATCATAACTATTTACGATGTTGCAAAGTAAGGGATTTTGGGAATTCGATATTCTGAATTTCATCCAAGTAGAATTTACATATTTCGGGCATTCTGTGAAACGAACACCATTTGGTTTTACATCTCTGATTTTTTCATAGTTTTTTTGTTTTAGTATCAACTGAGAGAGACTTCCCTGATTAAAAAAAAAATGTTTGTTTGCAGCCGTTTTCACGATATCGATTTTGGGCAAAAATATTCCTTTCTTTAATCTCCATAATTTTTCGAAAAGTGTATAGATTTGGACAAGCTTTTTCCAAACTCGTGTTTTTGAAAACAGTTTTAGAATACTAAATTGAAAAAAAAATCAAATCTCCATTTTTGTAAAACATTTCATTTTGTTTATAAAGTTTTCAAATTCCATGTTTTTAATTGTTTTATATTTAATTTCATTGAATTAGTTTCATCGTCATTATCAATTAGTATTCTTAAAGAAGTATATAATTCAAATAAGATTGATCACTTATTTCAACATTAATCCTTGTTTTATTAAAATTACAAAGATTTTAAATTCACAACAATATTTATATCTTATCCACAATACCAGGTAAAAGTTTAGTTCAACTTAAGTCGCGAAGATTGGTGACCTAACTGTTTTTATATTTGATAACAGCTGATATAAACATAAAAATTTGTGAAATTCAAAATAACTAAAATTTTTAGGGAAATACATTCGTACATATACAATGGCTTTTAAGTTAATACAATGGCACATAAAATATATCATGGTAGCAGAAAATACTCAACTAATTGCTGACTACTTTTTCTGCACTACAAGATGACGGCTGGACAATATCTTCGCTACATGATGTCAAAGAATTTCGTGTATATTTCGGGGCGCTACCATATTTTTGAATAAATTATTTTCGTTACATAAGTATGCATTCTGAAACACAAATTAGATCGATATCTTAAACTGATCTTAGCTAAGAATTTTCTGAACTAGAACTTAAGTTCAGCTTCGGATTAGTTGGTAAACCTGACCCCAATTATTCCTACCAGACGCTGTGTTGAAATAATTTACAGTTTTATCTATATTTTTTTATATATAAGTTTTGTTGAGTAACAGAAGCTTGTCGAAGGCTCTTCTTTACGTTGATGTGTATTTGAACGATTTTCTTTCATCCCTTGCCAAGTTTGGTCAGTGTAATTCTTCTCGCAGACAATGAAACAACGTCGAAACCGGGTTGTCTCCAAATTACACTTCACAAGGGATGACGGAAAATCCGTCCAATATACATACATCAACTTTTCCCCGTTAGAAAAATAGAAGTGCAAAAAGGAACTTAACTTTACTCATCAACTCGCCGATTGTAAAGGGTTACAACAAAAACTATGTCTCCCAATACTTGTCATGGCATAAATGTTCCGACTGGCGAAAAACAATACTCCTACCCATGATTCAATAAATAAAGGTTTGGTCAGTAAACACTTTTAACGCTTCTTTGAACGAGACTTTCTTTGGTACGAGTATCATTGAATATATTAAACTAATATTCAATGTATATTAAACTAATATCTTGGTTGGCATTCATGACAGTTTTTGTTTAGGTAACATGAAGCAATAATGGTAATAGAGTAGGCCCGTTTCTTTGTAGCCGACTTGCAAAATAACACTAGGTAAGATAATCTGTTATTATTTGCATAGTATTTTTAAATATATAACCAGATAAAAGCAAACATTTATCAGCGCACCTATTCTCCGTTCATAAATAACACTAAACCAATCCCATGTTTCATGAATGATACTAACAGGGTTGCTTTTGCAACTAAATGAAAATTTTATTCGAGCTGGAGCGTTCCTTTGCAAGTGGGGTATTATAATAAAACAGACACAGTGTCAACACTCTAATATCACTAGTGAGCAAATCTTTATTAATTGAATTATGGCATATACAATATAAATAAAAGTTCCAATCTTGAGCAAAATTCACAAATTTCGACTGCACAAAAAGTTAAAAAAAATATAATAAGGGAGTCCTCTCCCAATTTTTGGTACCTTGTGCTTGTTTCATGTATAATATTATAGTGTCAACGGAAATTTTAAAAATGTTTAGAAAATTACATATATCCTAATAAAAAGCGAGCTGAAAAAAGCGTTCTGAAACTGAAGTCAAATTTTCCTTAAAAAAAGTGTTAATTTATTGATTTTAGTTAGGTTACGAGCACCCCTAATGTAAATGTGGAAATTTGATTTGAATTTATAACAACCTCTATTGCTATTTTTGTTGTTTTGTGTACAATAAATAATCTCAGAGGAAAGCGAAAATCTGTTTTAATCTTAGAAATAGACTTCTAATTTATTTCTTATTTTACTGGTTTTTAAAGCATACAAAAGTGATTAATTGCATATATGTATGTACATTCATATATGTACATATGAATTCAGTTGTATGCTTCTAATTAAGTTTGCTTTCGATAAATTTAAATGCAAATGGAATTGAGTGTTGTTTACAGGAGAAAATTTTTCGTGACCAAGTGGCCTACCTATGAACGTTTTTTAATAGAGAGAATTTGTTTCTGTCATTTCTGATTAAAAATAACAACATTTCGAACGGTATTATTCCTTTTTTAAATGGTCCCAAGTCAACAAATATATGAATACAATACAACTTTTGTTTTTTAATAGCAATAAACAAATTAGCAAACGAAAGCTCTCCAACTTATTCCCCAAAGGAGTTAAGAATGATAAGCTCAATAAGATCGTCTATAGATGCTTCTCTGTGTTTTTCGACATGTTAGCAAAAGAAAAATATTCTTATTTCTTAATCTTTTCTACTTAGAAGTCAGTTGTTTTCTTTTTTTGAAAAAACTCCTCACAAAACACATACACCAATTCCCCATTTTCCTGATTTTTCCCCCTTTGAAGTTCAATCGCAGCAAAAGGAAAGACGAAAATCATTGAACTAACAATTTTCTTACAACAAATCACAATCGTCCTAGTGCTATTTTTCCACCAGAAAAACCAGTAGCCAAAATGGCACTATTTCTTGCCAGCCGATTATTATTGAGAAAAGTGTCCCATTCGTTGTGTAATGAATAATTTCTTGCAGTGCTTACAGCATATCACATTGCTATTTTGTAAATCCGAAAGGCTGCTCTGACTTATTTCTAAAAATTGACGGTTTTTTTTTTGCTGAATCGGAACCGAAACCGCACAGAGCTTTGGTGGCCGAACATCGTTCTCTAGGCGCTTGGTTTTCTTGCCATGTCCCATCCATTGAATTTCTTAAATGGCGGTGAGGACATCAACAAGCCGGGCAGCGGTGTCTTCCCCATGAAGGCTTCGTACATTCCAGGTACATAGTATCAATCCATAGTCCTCAGTACATTGCATGTGGTTGTCATCAAAAAGGGTAAATGCCAACCGAGTCTTGTTGAAATTTTTTATTGGTGAGGTTTTTTAGTGATAGAATACCAGATTGCGCCGTCCTCGGTATAAATGATGGGAGTAAATTGTGTTCTACGTGATCATAGAGGAATGAGAGATAGTGAAGAATAATGTTGAATGCATGAAGTATAACTAAGAAGTTCTGAAAAGTTAACTTAGGTTAAGTAAATAATGAATATAGCGAATTTGTTGATGAATTACTTAAAACTACACTCAGACAAAGTTAGTAAAGAAACTATTCATGTCATTAAACTATTTGCATAAACAGTGATTTTATAAGCAATTAATTTAAACAACTGATATGACGAAATAGTCAATTTGATGCTGCCAAATTCACTGAGAGTGATTAACGGTCCACGGAAGGTGCAACCTTTTTTATTACCTCCATCAAGGCAGCACACTATTCAACTCACGAAAATTTCGACTGTTCTTTAATTCGTCCAGTTAATTTCGAACATTTCGAATTAGCTTTCCTGAAACTTTTTAAATTAGAAAAATTTGGGTGAAAAATTAACGCATTTATTAAGGATCAATAAATATGCAATTATAAATTACAAACATTTTTAATTTTCCATTTTTACTTACTGACAGATATTCATAACATTTCTAAAAACCGTACTAGGAAGTGCAATAGTTTTGGAAAATACAGCATACATGCAAAGTATGTATCTTAATGCATTAAATTACTTAATATACCAATTTGAGCCGGAAACAACTTCGGCAGGTTTTAAGGAAGGTATTATATAATTACCATCTTATGATACTAATGATTTTTTTTCGCAACCTTTCCAATTTTAACTTTGTGTTTGCCGGCTCGAGGTCAAGGGGGTGTTGGTATGAGTAAAAACAATTGATTTTTTATTTTTCCTTCCAATATATTTCGGTCTTCAGGGCAAATGATTTTACGCATCCGCGCTGTCAGTACAAAGTTTCATCTTATGATACTTGACTTCAATTAGCGTAATATTTTATTCTATAATTATTGTTTGAAGACAATATAATTTTTTTTATATGTAACAAGAAAATTCCAAGATGCACTGGGTCACAATATAACTGGAACGTTTAGCAAGCAAATGTATCTGACCCTAAAGGAATTGGAGGATTGACTTATAAGGTATAATGAGGTAAAGTTTTAAATGGTGTCAACACGTTGGAAAACCAAACGACTCCATTTTGCAATTTTTATTGTAGAATGATATAATATTTATAGTTGTATAATGTTTGAATGAGTATTAAAATTAATTTTACAAAAACTAAATAGAATTGAACAAAAAACGCTGAACTCGTCTCCCTACGTGGGAATTTACCCTTCTGCAAATTGTTAAAAATATGTCACTTCAAACTTTCCTTTTTTTAGTTAAAAATTAAAATATTAGATATTGTTGTAGTATCACTTGCGCTCAAATTAGCACCAATGTATGTATATTAGTTGTTGCTAAATTCGTCGGCACTTTCATCAAGTTCGAAGCTTAAAAATTCGCCGAATCGCTTGCAATTGTTTCGCTCGCCTTTGTACTGAAAAACAAATTTGTACAGCGCAGCTATGTACTCTTTCGTCAATGTTAATAGTTTTAGCGAATTTTCCGGAAGCCATAGCAAAAGCAGCACACTTCTCTTGGCATTTAGTTGAGCCCCTAATATTGTTGAATGCTATTACTTTTATAGTTTACGTTACAATGAATATTATAATTAATTTTATAAAAACTGAATTGAATTGAATGAAACAAAACACGCCAAATTCGTCTCAAACTTCGTCTTGATACGTTGAAAGTAATCACCGATCCTTTTTCTGCGTTCACCACATGCGGTCATGTTGTCAACTCGCCATCTGTTGGAAGGCTGCCAGATTAGTGAATCCCAATAATATTGTGTGATTACTTTTGTAGACTTCACAATTTCCTCAGCTGATTTCCACCAGGAAGCGTTTTTTTCGTAGCTCGTTCTCTAAAGAGAAATATATTTACTTAAAGCCGCTGGACCGGTTTGTAAGGGTCTCAATTTTATTGGATATCGAAGTATGCTCCTTTGTTAACTTACATTTTTAGATAAATAACAACAATTTCGGGAAACACTTAATTTTCCTGCAACTGAAAATCTAAAAATTTATCATTCCGCTAACCTTAGCGGCTTTGGAAATATTTGCGTGCAACGAAAAAAAGAGCATGCGTTCCAGTTTTTTTGCTTCACTGTATATCAAATAGTTATTCATGATATGGGGGTTTACTCCCATTTTCGTCGGTAACTGAGATATTAATTTAACTCATACTTAGGTTGGCATGCCATAGCACAATTGCTCGAACTCTCATCACATGCATTTGTTACGCATGCTCGTTTAGTCGTAGCTGTGAATTCAAGCAATAAGCGCTTTGTGGGCCGCCGTAGCCAAGTGTGCAGCGTGTGCGCTCTTCGTTCGGTGGGTCCCAGGTTCAAATCCAGGCCGAGGCAAGTAACATCAAAAAACTATAGAACAGTTTTTTCTAATAGTGGTCCCCCCTCGGCAGGCAATGGCACTACGAGTGTGTTTCTTTCATGAAAAAACTTCTTACAAAATTATTTGCCGTTTGGAGTCGGCCTCAATTTGTGCACCGCAAACTGTAGGAGAAGTTCGGCCGAAATCACTTAAGCAGTTATAGCGCCAATTAAGTAAGTAAGTAAGCGCATGTCTTTGCTCTTATCCATTTTCATATACTTTCCTCGACCACTGATTTACCACACTCCCAGGATATCGATTGACCAATGTAATGGTACGATTGTAGACAACAGTGTTGTAACGGAGTCTTACTCTCGTTTTTAAATACTCACCTCAGTAAGGGGTCCACAGCTTTTGGAGGCTTCAGCGGTTATTAACGTCGCTCTTACTTGCCGTTGAATGCACAAAATAAAAAAGGGCACTATTTGGTTATTAATAGTTATTTTATTAAAAATTACGGGTTATTTTGGCAAATGTGCCGGGATCACAAGTACACAAATAAAGAAAGTGTGATTACCGCTAGGTAATCTAAAAATTAACCAAATGGGAGAAAAAGTGTAAGAATATAAACGAAATTTTAAATTAGAAGACTAGATGTTGTAGTGATTGGCGTGCTATTAGCAAAATGGGTAATCCGCAAGTACAAGCAAATAATTAAGTAACATGTAAATTTTCGTGTAATAAATTAGCCCCAGGACACAAGGACCGCTAAAACGTGAGCAGTAGGCGGATTTCTTCACCTAGATCAGTTGCAAATAACTCATTTGGGTATGCAGCAATTATTAGAGCATTCTCGACATCTGCGTGAGTAGTTTCAACCAGCCCCGAGTTTTCTTGGAGGTCACTCAAACTACATAGTAGCTCAAGAATTGGTGCATTTCGCTTATTTTTGAATTACACAGCCACTTAAATCAGTAAAAGTAAAAAAGTAAAAGCTCTGTAGGGCATTCAAAGAAATATTCTGCACTATAAGTTTCGCAATGGAACCGCTTCTTTTCCCAATGCGCGAGTGCCTTTTTTCCATCAGAGTTAGTTTGAGGCTTCAGTCAGTCAGTTGCTTTGATTAGAAATAATTAGCTCACAAATGCTGCGTGGTTTCATTGCCTGTATATTGATAGCAGAATAAAAGTTATATGAAATCAAAAGACTGCATCCACTTAACGAAAAGTAGCACCGGGTTGAACCGCGGGTGACACCACATTTAAAGAACGTTTTGCAAAGATTGTACAATTCCTTTGTAGATTTTAGTTAACAGGCGGAAAACTTCAACTCTGGCAGCTGCATCTGGTACCGGAAATCCGATGAACAGAAAATTTTGCTATTTCCCCTAATAGTTTACATCTTTTCGGATTGAGAGGCAAAATGTTGTAAAGTTTTTTAAGGCTTCTGAAAACTGATTTTCCAGAAAGAAGAAGTTGTTTCAGCAAGGCAGTGTGAGCCCTGTGGTGCGATTCACTAACTTGCTTTAAAGATATTCGATTGGTTAACACAACTTAACTAAAATTTTAACAACCCTGCTATTCAGCAGCCATTTTTTAACGATTTTCGCATTCGCTGAATCAGCTGTTGACGATAGCTAAGTAGTCGATGACCGAAAACTAAACGACAACAAATTTGATGTTGTTAACTCAATCAATGTTTTCTTGTAATTAAAAAAAGAACATTAAATAATGTCGTTTGAATATTTGGCATATGATTTATCACGAGGTGACGAAGAAGTAAGCGCACCGATAGTGGATCGGCGTTTACTCCGAGATGTGGACAATCACTTTCATTTGAATGCAACAGAATTTCAGAAGTTGTATCGGTTAACTCCAGACTTGGCTGAATACCTAATTTATCAGCTTGACAACTAAATAAGAGGCTCCAGAATAACAGCAATATCGACTGAGAAACAGGTAGCTCGTGTAATCTTTAAGCCTGTATGCAATTTTAAATTTTACTTTTATATTGGTAGGTTCTATCGGCTTTAAGGTTCTTCGCAACTGGTTGCTATCAACGACTCGTAGGTGAACAATGGGGAATATCCATGAGCCAGTCATCCGCAAGCCGGCAATGATTCATTGTTTCACCAGAAAGTGAGGTTTCTTATGACCCAAGCTGCTAATTAAATGCTCGCTTCAGCGTCGTCACCCTGTGTGGGAGGCACTATTGGGCCGTCGATTGCCCACCAAAGAATCATGAGAAGGCTTATGCCAACCACCATACATATCTACCATTCAATTAATGTGCAAATGGTAAAATCAAGCTTTTATCAAGGATCAAGTACAAAAACAGAAATATAGTTTAGTTTTAATATATAGATGAATGATTCTAATTAAAAAATTTAAATACATATATATACATATGTAAATCCTAAATACGTGCTCCAGCGTGATTTTGAAAATGATAACCATGGCATATTTGCAGGCGATTCTGGATATTCCTTGGAGTCGAGTTGATCACTATTCTACCAAATCACTCAGAGGAGAGCCCGCAATTCTGCTACAATGGAACATTGCAATATATAAAAAGAATCATAATTTGTAGTTTGAAATAAACTGGTGTCTTATTTCACTTTAATGAAATATAATAAAAACGCTGAAATTTATATTTGGCAGCAGGCATTCGTTTGTTTTTTCTCTATTCCTCTTTGTGCTTTTCGCTTATTTTGACATTTAGTTTGACATAGGTGCCACTCTTTATCACTTTGAATAAATACAACGTGACAGCTGTTAAGTGTCGTTAAAAATAAGTTAGTGAATCGCACAATCGTTAGTGCAAACGGCAAATATTGCCGTCAAAAATAACAATTGTCGCACCGTTTAAAGTTAGTGAATCGCACTACTGGTCGCGTAATCAACCGTTTTGACTTTGGAAATACTTGAAGTCGCGGGTTTATGCCAACAAGCCTCAGATAGTCGTGAAGTCACGGAAAATGCGATAAAACGGGTTTCATCAACGGGCATCATCTTTTCCACTTAACAGACAGAATTGCTAGGGTCCAAATAAATATTTCCATCCCTCAAAATCACAGTGAAATCGTCATAAAAAGTAGATAAATACAGATGTATTGTATATATATTGTATATCATAAATGTAAACACGTTAAAAACAAAATTTTTTTTATTCCTTTAAATAAAGTTTAATTAAACAGTGATATGGATCTAATTAATGAAATATTTGCTGTTAGCACTTCCCGCCACTATGAGCTATGCCAGTCGCCGGTTATTACTTCCATCTTTGCACACACACATGCACGTGTATGCATCCATATTTGCAGCGTTTTTGCCTTTGTGATTGCGAATTAATTACAAACAATCTGCTCATCATCATGTTGCCACGTACAAAGGTTTCGGTGCACGTTCCATGCACCTGACACGACATTATTAATTATACTAACGGGAGTCAATGAAAATCGCTTGCAGTGTGGCAGCAAACAAAGCAAGGCGGTCATTGCAGCTGTGTTGCTGTTGTGGTACAAGTACATACCTACATATACAGTGGCGCGGCCTCATCAACATCCTTTGTACCGGCGTAATGACACTTTTCACTTCAACTCGGTTTTCAATCACCCCTTTTGCACTTTGTGCTGCTGGTCTTCTGACTTTTTCATTCCCAGCGACAGACAGGTTCGCACTTGATGAACACGAGGCAAAGCTATTACACTGATTTAAAAAAATAAAATAATTCTTAAAGCAAAATTGCAAGGAATCTTCTTTCAATAAAACTTAATTATTTTATGTTAATTTCTCTTTGTTCCCATTCAGCTTGATTTTAACTGTTTAACAGGATGGATTTACGTTGATATGTGTAGACTATGCATAATGGCTCAAACTCAAGCAAACTGAAATATCTCGACAAAATTTTGAATCCAGTCACTAGATTGTGCCTTATTTCATAAATGAATTTACTTTATAAGTAGAACTTACAGCTTTATTCCGCAAGCTGCCGTAAATTTTGTTAACAGTAAATTATATATCCGAAAATTGTAACCACAATTCTGCCGCAAATGGTAACGCTGTCCATAGTTGATCGAATAAAAATTACAAATATGGCATATTTCATGGGGCAGTGCTGCCACTTTTATATGTGTGTTATTCAGACATGGATAATAAAACTTCCTGTTCGCAAATACTAAACTCACTCAATTGCTACGACATTGTTCTAATTTTGCTTATCATTTCAGGTGAAAAAACTAAAACAAATAACAGCGTTTTGTTTTTTTGCAAATTAACCGCCTTTTTCTTATTAACTATTGAGCCTAAACCTATGCCTCAAAACTTGATCATAGCGCTGTAGTTAAAAGGGAAAACAGGGCCGCATGCAAAATTGAGTCCATTAATATTCGATGAAAGAAGTTAAAAAACGATCTGTTCTTTGGTTCGATTAAGCAATAATCGAATAATTAAGAATTACAATTTGTGTGGGATAAATCGAGTTCAATTAACGCCTTTATCGAGAAAATCCATGTATAGCGTATTAATCGATAAATTGTTTAAACTTTTCAAATAAAATGCAGGACATATCAATTTATGCATCTAACTAAATAAGATTGAATCGATATTAGGCCGGTTTTATTGTAACCGACTTGCAAAACAACGCTCCAGCTCGGATACATTTTTTTTTTTAATTGCAAAAGCAACGCCGTTAGCAGCTTTCATGGAACATGAGATAAGTTTAGTGTTATTTAAGAACGGAAAATAGGTGTGATGTATATTATATATTTAAAAATACTTCGCAAATAAAAACGAATTAGGTCTTAAACCAAAATTTTCCATGTCTTTTCGTCGAGCTCATTCACAATAGCGCAGCTTTTTCACTTCCCAATACTACATCACCGAGTATCATTTTACCGAGTTGGCTCAACTCGCATATTTTTCCGAGTTAGTGTTGTTGCGTTACATGCAATTCGTTATCTTAGTGTTATTTCGCAATTCCGTTAAGGGCCTATAACCTCCGTTTCTTTGTTTTTTGTCTTTTTTTGATATACGCATAGGCTACATAAGTTCGAAACATGTGTTTCTCCCTTTCTTTTAAAAAAGGAAAAACAACATCTGTTTGTCGCTATTACCACAGAATGCGAAAAAGGTGTACAATTTACCACAATGATTTGTTACCGGTACAGAATAGCTTTTAAAAATAAGCTCGACATTTTCCGTGTTGAAGCCTATAGATTTTCAAACACGCCTTATATGATATCTACAATTACAATGCTAATTTATAAGATATATTACATTGTCTTTACAATGTTAATGCTTGAGTTCGGTTTTTTATTCCGGGAAAAAGATAAAATTCAATTGCAACACATAACCATTAGTTTGTGTTGGAACCGACCCTTTTTCAATTTACATTCCTATATTATTTTGGAAAATAGAGACCTGGATGCCCTTGCAAGATTTTGGAACAGTTTCAATAAAAGTGTGTATGCTTCGCAATGAATGTTTCGTATTAAAAATAAACATTTATGCTTAGTGATGCACTTACTGTTCAACTCTTACATAATTTTAATAATGTTATCACTCACCAGTAGCAAGTAAAACAGGTATATAGTTAAAAATTCGAAATATTTCAGTTTGGGAACTGTGATGTTGAGTTCCGAGTCGGCATAAAGCTGTAAGTCGCTCAATATGTATTACAACATCAAGACGCAAAGCGCAAATAATTCAAAAAATTCGCAGATTTTTATATGTCCCTTGTGCGCCGATATTTCTGAAAATCCTTGCTGACGATTATCGCTCATTTCCTAAAATGTTTCCTATCGGAAAATACTCGATGAAAATTTTTTACTTTTAAATTCAATGAATTATTAAAAAAACGGTTGAGCGGTTTAATTCTCAAGAATTAAACATTGAGATCTTTTTTCTTATGGTCTTACGTATTATATTCCCTTACACATATGCGATAAAAATATTATGCAACCCCTTAAAAGAACAACAAAAAATAATAAAAATGGAGCATAATTTGTTCTAAAGATATATAACCCTAAACTCAATAAAATCATCATATAAAAATATAATATATAAAATTTTGTGTTACTAAATATTAAGCACAAAGCCCCCGTCCTCAAATATGTGTTATATTCACATGCTTTCCGCCAACAGTTTGCAGTGAGAAAAATTTTAAGTAGGTATAATACATAGTTTAAAGATTGAATAGTCTGAATCTACTGCTGTTGGGTTAGTTTAAAAATGCGTGTCTTGATTTTCAATGCATTACTACGTTTATACGCAGCTTAAATCTCTTTAATTCAAAGCGGTCTCCCTAGTACCGTTTCTTGCACGAGTACGAGTCGACACACTTTCAAAGCCAATTGAAATTTGGAAAGCTCTTGAGTGATGAAACTTTCAATTAAAACGACTTATGACATGTGTATAAACGTAGTATGTATATAACGAAATCAATTCGCTAAAAGTGCGCTGAGGTTATAATAAACTATTTATATGCTAATTTTTTTAAAATTATACCTTTTTTCGTGAACCTCTCATCGAACAGCATCTTCGGTATTATTCTTACCTAATTACGTATTAAAACAGATACCCTCAGCAGTTTTCCAATTTTTTCAAATTATCCAGTTTGAAATAAAAAAAGTTTTTGCAATTTGAAAACAATAAAAATCGGCGCAAATTGCCGATAATAAGATATTAGCCTAAGAACGTTTTATTATCAGTACTCAAATCAGTTCCAAAGAACAAAATTTATGAAAGGCTCAGTCGACTTTGAAAACTATGTACATGAGTTCAGTAATTCGTCAAAAAGTTTGAACAAAACACCCAACAAAATTTTGGTCAGCATTTTCCTTTAAGAAACAACCATTTACAATTGAGACATTTTGAAGGCAGTACAGAAAAAATGTCAGCCGTGTAAATTTAGCTTTAGAACTGTAAATATATTATGTTTTCAAAAAATTTAAATCTAGCCAACCCCTGATACCGTTAAGTTTCATGAACAGTACAAAATTTTATTATCTTATAACATACAACCTACGAGGATAATATATCCTATTTTAAAGTGATTCTGGCGGTCATTCGGTGAGTACTGGTTTCAAATCTTGGCTGTGACCAAGCAGCATCAAAAATATCTCACAAAAATTATTTGCCGTTCGGAGTCGGGGTAAAACCATCACAAATTGTGGGAGAAGTTCGGCCAAACTTACTTACTTGCTTAATTGGCGCTATAACCGCTTAAGCGATTTCGGCCGTAGATCTCCTACAATTTGTGGTGTGCGTCTTGATGTTGTAACACGAATTGAGGGTTCTATAGTTGTACGCCGACACAGAACGCCATATTCACGTGCACCAGAACTTAGTTCAGGTATTCTGGGATTTTCGAACTTATGTTGTGAAGGTCATTGCATATGATTGCACAAATTTAACTTTTAAAGTGTAAGAGGCATATGCTGGAGGATAAGCTGTAAGATAAAATGGAAAAGATTATACGGAATACCTGTAGAAACTTTCTTGCGAAGTTGATTGACCATTTACGGCATCGTTTACCACAAAGTATAGACAATAAATATATCGAATTTCTATCGAGAAATTTGCGCACCTATTTATGGAAAAATTTAGATAATCTGCTCGCTACATAAATGTATGTACATATGTAGGTATTTCATGGAAGTACGCACTTTGCTGAATTTTTTAGACTAATTCATAGCTTTATTTTACAATTTCTAGGCTTCTCCCAAATCATGATTTTTAACTTGCAGCGTCCACGAGATAGCATGCAGAAGGCAAGAGTGCAACAGTTTCAAAATAAAAACATTAATTAGGTTAAACGTTATTAAATTTTGTGTTTTTCTTTTAAATAATTTCCCATTATAAATCTATTAAATAATATAATTTGGAGCAACAGGTTTCTAAAGGATTTAATCTTTGAAGTATTTTTTAAGTTGTTTTTTTCCTTTATTCAGTATAGCTTCTTTCTTTGGCCTGCTTGTCCTTGATTTTAAAAGAGATTGAAGGACTTTTTAATCACGATCTGGGTATTTTGCGAAAACCTGTTATTTTCGATCACAGAATGCTCACTTTGCATATGTTTAACTTTTGTTAAAAACAGTCTTAAGGTCCATGTTTTATTTTCAAATGTAAACAAGAAAATTACCTAACCGACATCAAATTATCAGAACTTGACAAAAAACATAATATTTTTGTTTTTTATGACAGATTTATAAACCCATAACTACAAATATACCTTTACTAATTTTGAGTTAATTCAGTACTTTTAAAATATTTGAAGCAAGATCTTGAATTAATGTTCCGCGGTTGGAAAGCTTGAGAAAATGTTCAGCATACATTTTCCAACATCGTATACAAATAATAATAGATAATTTGTTTAAACTCAATCTAATTAGATGGAAGGGGCGTGATCCCAATTTCAAGAATATAAAAACTTGAGCTGCTGTTGCTGAAATACACCCGAACTTGTTTCGTCCGCACCATTATATTTATCAGGCCTCTTCTGTCTAGTTTCATATTTATTACAGAAAGTGTTTATTATCAACTCTCGCACTTTTTTGTCTATGCGCTGGTTCCCAATTAAACACTGCACACTTCATTCTCGATTAGAATTTATGAACACGATTTTTAAACAATTTAGGGATTTACCATTTTTGATAAGCATTTTGTATGATGTAAAAAATTTGATCAAACCGATTCCAATAGACTTTTCCCGAAAGTAAGTTACATCTCCAGTTCTTCAAAAATATCGTTTAGTACTACTAGAATAGCCAGGTATAGAAATTTTTCATTGAAATATAAATACAAATTTTAATTCAATTTTTGCAGTCTAAAATATATTCGTAAAGTGTAAAACTGTTTAAAACACGTTTGATACAATCTATGATTAATTCTTTAAAAGTTTTTTTTATTATTAAATCCAAAAGTGAACGTTAAATTTGGGATGTATTAACTCGGCATTAATCATATGCTGTCAAATTTGTCATAACTATACAATTTGCTAAAATCGTAGATTCACTACTATTGTCCATTAATTTTAATCACAATTCTAATTTAAAAGGCAATTAATATACTTACTCATATAAGAATTTATGAACAGATTCTGAAAAAAAAAGAAAAAAGCTATTGCGAAACCAACTCAGTTGCCTTTCGCTCAAATCCATATCAATTACCTTCTTATTTTTGAAAAATTATGTCGCGCAGTGTAATGCAGCGGTGAATCTCTGTTCAACGTTATGTGAGATGTGGAATGAGTTTGTGTGGTAATTCTATATTGTCCGGCAGGGACGGTGGAGGTGCGAAGTTGTCTGTAATGAAATTGATTAAAATATTGGCATGCCATTTGACATGCATATTATATTCACTTTCCCTTGCTGCATTTGACATTCAGTCCCAGTCGCTTTTCGTTATCGTGGAGGTTTTACTGTTGTAAAATATAATTGTTTAAAGTTTGGTATGTGCAAATATGTAAATGTATGTATGTAAATATATTCTGGTCCAGCCAGGTCAACTGTGTGATGTGCAAGTTGATGGCGGCCAACAATGAAGAAATAATTTTAACTACACAAAAAGCTATGTCCTATCCTTTGATCTGAAATATTTTTTATGAACTTCCTATGATTATTGACATACATATGTATCTTAACATATATTACACATATACATAAATATAATAATAAAATACGTTTTTGTTTGTTTGCGCATATACGATTAAATTCACAAGTATATATATACTTATGTATGTATGTACATACATACGCCATTATATAGCTGATCCTTTGAGGACACAATGGAATGCCAATTAAAACGGGTAATGCCTGAAAATATTTGCAATTAAGGTGTAATTGAAATACGCTATAAGCTTAAGCATGATTGGAATTTGCATAATTTATTATTAAACGAGCAATCGGCGCTAAAATGAAACGGTTTTAATACCTAGCAATTACATATGTATGCATAGACGTGTATGGTGTATGCGTGTGACATCTATGACCACTTAAGTAAGTAAGAATGTACATTAAACCAAATATATATATTACAAATTTGACCCATATGATCGGTTCATATTGTTCCAATAGCACTTCAGTTCAGCGATACAAACCATTGAAGGAAGAAAATTGATGTTGATGCTTCAAAAAAATTAAGTTTTTAACGGTTGTTGGTAGCAACTTAAAGTAATCGAGATAGATGTAAAAATATTTATATACTCAAATTCTTAGAACTAACAGTGAAATTTATTAAGCCCTGTTTATCTGAAAGAAACAGATTGAAAAAAATTTTGGCAATAGGCATGACACCGCCTACTTTTAAGAAAATAAGCATATCGTGAAAACTATGCTACCAAAGTTTACCAAATCTGGTACAAACAAATATCAAAAATTACGATAGTTGATTAACTATTATATATATATAGTACTTTGCTTGGCAAAGCCACGATAGAGCAAAAATGTACATATGTATATATAAGTATTTCCAAAACTACGGTATCAAATCATACAAAATTTAGTATACGTCTTGCATTTCAAGTCAGTAAGAACATTTTTGAAATTTTTATAAGCCGTACAAAAACCATGCTCACCTCTCATATAACGGTAATACTTAAATCAAAATAATACGTTATTTATTAACTACTTTGCTTAAATTTTATAGATAAGTTAGACGTTGAGAATGAAATACATGCAATCATAAATGTCAAGAATGGGCACGGTATCGCCCACTGTAGATCAAATAGGTATACATATCTCCGAAACTTCTTTGTCATATTCTACCATATTACGTAAACTTTGCATTTTTAGTCAGGAGGCACAATTTCGAAAATTATAGAAATCAAGACCGCACTCACTTATCAAATAACGACAATTTGCAATACGCTTGTTAATAACACTATGCAGAGAAAAGAAGGTGACGACAATCGCACTTCCGTTACTTCGTAATTGTCTCGTTTGAAGGATTGACGTCACAGATGGTCCTTAAAAAGTGAATTTTTCAGAGTTTTGAGTGATTTTTAAAAAAAGTTAAAAACATAATAAATGTGAAGTGCCGACAATTGCCAAAAAAGAACATGTTTGCCAAAATTGGTATATTTTTCTCAGGTACTTTAAAAAATATACATACATATATGGCTTAAAGTGGGCGGTGCGGTGCCTATTACCAGGTCCAAGGCAATATGCATGTATAAGTACACCAAGTTTCGTTGAGATAATTCAACATTTACTCGAGTTACCCGTTGCACTGACGGACGCACAAACTGACAGATATATCTTAATCAATTTCGCTATTAATTCTAAGAATATTTCCTATACATATGTATTTATCTTTTGTCTCTATATTCATATAATTTTATTTTCTTACACCTTAACAAATCGTACACACCCTAATGTTGCTGCGAACTTTTGAGACAAACGTGTGAAGAATTATTATCGATTATAATGAAGCAATATATGTAGAAATTGGTAACTACTGGCAAATAAATGGCTACAAAAACTGCAGTCGGATTTGCATGTGCATATATACCTACAAATGAAAATCACGTGATTGACAAAAAATTTAAGGTCACGCACGTTCACGTACGTAAAAATAACAGTCACGCACGACCACGTCCTTGCCGTTAATTTTTTTTTTATTGAAATCAAGTCAAGAAGCTCCAAGAGAATCATCGACACCGTCTCTAAAACTGAACGAGGATTCACATGTAAATAAATAATTCACATTAAGTATATTTCTGAACATAGAACGTCTACCCGGGGTTGTTAAAAAATTCTTACTATAAGGGTGTTTACTTCGGACATTAGTGCAATTCGTTAGGCTTCTTCTTGAGAAGAGGGATATTTTCTCAGAGAACGCCCTCTCTCCTATAGCCTAGAACATAACCGTTAACACTCTGTTCCTATACTAGCCATGTCGCTGCTACGACGGTATCGCATAAGCTGTCGGCTTACAAAGCTCTTAGAGCAAAGCAGGAAACATCGGTGGATAAGAAGAAATAATCAAAAAATGAAATAAGACCGTGCCCTCTAAATCCATATTTGAAAATGAATTACGCCCGATATCAAAAAACACGCAAGGGCTAATTTTTACGCAAAATTATTATTACTATAAAATACATATCGATTTTGCCAAATTTTATTCCGCTAAATTTCGCTATAGACAATAAACATATGTATTATAGGCGATTACTACACGAATCGGTTAAGGGCACTAGCTAGTTTCTCTGTATTCAGTTGTTGTGTTTATGTTAGCCATAACGAACACCTCCAAAGTAACGTCGCCGCTCGCAAAATGTTTCCGAGTAATTTAAATTGGTTGTATTTCGTTACCTTGTATGAGCGAAACTAAGGAATAGCGAAACCATATTTTAAACCACACCTTTTAATCGAGTTCAGATGCCTAGATATAATATTAGACAGAAAGATTGGCTAGAACCGAAGCATAGAGAATCGGCCCAGCAAAGCCATAGAAAGAGGATTACGATTAGACACCATGTTTAACACGTGGGCTTTGCGTACCACTCCCACAGAGGTCCTAGAACTCCTAGTAAACTTTCTTTCAGTAATTTATCCAGGGAAGCCACAATGCAGCTAAATTTAATGCCATATACTGCCTCTGCGACAGATCACGATCTATTCAGACTGCTAAACTGACATAAAATCGCAAGCTTCTAATACGAATATCGTAGCGTCTCCTTCAAGGTCGTTGCCACTTGAAGAGGAGCCATGAACGGTGACTGATAACAAGATGAACCAAAATAACGTCAATTGACACTATAAAGGTAATAATGTCAATTGGTTTTATTTCACATCACTGTGGGCTATTTCCATTGATCTTGCACCTGTTACCTAAACGAATTGGCTAAGAAATGTAGCACTTGTGTTGTCTCGAAAATTGCGCCGCACAGAAGGCAGACATCCCCGCCTCTTCATGCAAATACCTGCTAAGATCGAGTTTAATTGAAAATGCAAACGTCAGTTGGATCAAGTGGATTCTGTGAATTACAAAGCAAGCCTGTCCCCGATCGGCCGATACTCCATCAGTTCAGTGGTCGGCATTATCACTAGGATCTGTCTGATGGTATTAAGGGGTACCAGAATGGGGTATACAATGTCCCGCTATTGCAACACGCGATACTGAATGCATAAAAATTGTTTACATCCAAATTCTTAAAAAATGAACTGCTTTATAAATTCAAAATTTGTATTAAAATAAAGCACTTTAAATCTATTATATTTTTTTTTATAAATAAGGCCATGATACTCTTCAAGTACCCGCAGTTCAATGATCAATTTTAGGGTAGGGCAAAGCTAATTTTCAATACGTATTAGGAAATGAAGAAGTTTTATGTGAATACTTATCTAGTTTATCTCATTAACTGTTCGCTACCATTATATGAATTTAGTTGTCAGCTGTCGTTGCAAGAATGAAAAGTGTCTGACAAATTTGTTTCCTCTTAAATAACTAAACAAATGTGTGTACATGTTTTGTCAAAAAGATACATAGATTTCGGATACGTATGTATATTTTAATTTCATTTAAAGGATTTTCAGTCTGCATTTACTTACCACATAGACGCTTGAGGTGTTCAAACAAATTAAAGAAGTATCCATGCTAATACGCTTGCTTTTAAGTACTACTTGTACAACACTAACAGCAACTAAGTCCCAAATTATATCGCATTATATTTGTCAGATTGCTGCGTTGGCAATAGCTAGCCAAAACTTAGACCCTGAAATAAATCTCTACTTCAAGCCAAAATGTGACATTAGCCAACATCTGTACTTAACAAGCATTCATAGAGACATACATACATACATACATACATACATACATACATATGTACATATATAAATACAACTACAGTTGCAAGCATTAACACATCTGCCTACACTCATAAATACATAACACATTTATTGTTCTGTAGCACACATACCCATACATATGTACTTACATGCATACATCAGTATGTATGTAAGTATGTGTGTGTATGCATAGATGCCTGCAGCCATAAACACCGACAACAATAGTGGTAAATGTAATTCAAAATTGTGTCGTGAAAAGCTTTGAGGCGACAACAGGAAAAGCACTTAAAACTCTTTGCGCCACAAACACACAATGACTGCTGCAGCCGCCACGAACAGCAACAACATCAGCACCAGTACCACCAAATCATTTGCAATATGTGAAATTTAGTGAGGGCGATGGCGAAATTTAGTTGACAATTGTTGGTATTTGAAACTCAACTCGACTCAACTCAACAATAAACAGAATAAAAAATGCAAATGCGCAAATGCGGCAAATATTTTGTGATTTTTGTTTTTTTTTATAAATTTCAATTTTTGCTTTATTGCTTTATTTGCCTGCCACCAAAAATTTTATGAGTTGCAACATTTGAAACAAAGCGACAAATGTTCATAATGGAAGGGCAGCAACCACAACGATGGCAATGAAGACGAAGATGTGGCGGTGCAATCGGGAGGATACTTCATTTGCGGCATGGCGTTCCATCACCAAAAGAAGTGGGAAGCCTTTGCCACAAAATCGCAGCACAATACAAATTTCATAAAACTTCTGTTGGCGTCACTGCTGTTGCTTATACATACATATGTACATACATAGTGCTGCAACCGAATTCCGCTGCATTGCGCCGCAGCAACAATAACATGTCTTGCCACGCTACGGTGCACGTAAATACCGCATGCAACACATGCGACAAGCCTGACAAAAAAGAACATCGAAGGAGAGAGTGAGTTTATAACAAACTTTCCCGATGCCAGCGGTTGTGTTTGAAAGTTTTTTAGGAAACAGTTTTCAAACCAAAAAACAAAAAAAGAAGCACATAGAATGAAATAGGGAAATAAATAAAATACAATGCAATAAAAAGCAAAGTCACACGCTCAGCTACTTACAGTATAGCGCTTACAACTACATACAAATATTTACAATAGAATGCACTTAGGAGTGCTTGACTGTACCGCTACGCCACCTGCTTATACGCGATTCTCGTGCCTCGAACGTAATGCCAAGTATGCAACACAAATGCGACCGTGGTCATGTGGGCGGGGTATATGTACATGTCCGCCTGTCACTTGTCCGCTGAGGTGTTACTTCTGACGGCCAAAAAGTTAGCAACTGCTCGACAAAACAGGAAATTATATTACTAACAATAAAATTTGTGAAAATAATGTCGCAGCGAAAAAGATAAGCAGATAGGCAGGCAGGCGGCCGACCGATTGCATGGGAGGTGGGAATTTCTCGTAATGTCATAAAATTTAGTTGCGCTGCACAATTTTTCGTGGCTTCTAAGTCTTCTGGGGAAAGTTTCACTGAATTTTTAACTTGCTGTTATCGTTTGTGCCCTCTACCCCTCGTCGGCCAATTTATTGTCGCCGTTTGCGTTATTGCTGTTTAATTTTAGTTTTGTTTTTCCCCATTTAGCTATGGCTATGTATTGTTCGTATTGTTTTAGCGGTGTAGCCGCCGACTCTGCCGCTTCAATTATTCGCCATGATTGTTGCTTTAATGAGACAATTTTCTCCATTCTCAGCTATTGTTATAATATTTCCATTGCGTTGTTGTTGTTGCGCTGTTGTCATTGTTCACTAGTGTCGCTGATAAATTAGCGTACTAAAGATATTTGTGTGCAAAAGTTTTGTCACAGCAGCTGCCAAGACGCTTTGAAGCGGAACAACGCTTACGATGAATGGCTTGATGACGTTGTGAAAATCACGAAAATTTCGCTTTTGTGCGCCATGTGTATGCAAGAATGTAACATTTGAAATTTGAAATTTGAAATTTGTTCATACTTTCAATATAGAATAGAATGAAATTTGGAAGTTAAGGAAGGAAGCAATAGGATGCAATGGAAAATGGATGGGAAAGGGAAAATATAAGTCTATATGTACTTATATATTGTTTGTACATATAATGTTCTTAGCTCATATAGATTTCATAAATTCCCCATCCAGTGATACGATGATAATATGCAAACATATAGAATGTACGGTACATTTATATGTAAAGTATATAAAAAAAAAAGTTCGGTTTCTCAGCTGGTATACTGCCGCAAGGTTCCGTACTAGATCCCCTCTTATGGAACGTTATGCACTATGGAGTTTTCGATCTTCCTTTCCCTTCGGGAGTGAAACGTGTAGGATTTGCAAACGACCTAGCTCTTACTATAACTGCTTAACGGCTCGATCAAATTGAAAGGAGAGCCTACCTGGCTATCAAAAAAGTGGGAGAACGGTAGTCTAAAGTAGGTCTGTCCCTAATGAAGGCAAATTCTGTAAAAAATAGAAATCGCAACATTCCAAGTGGCAAACGAAACAATAACGCCAAGTCGCCGCATATCTCATCTTTCCATGAAAAATGAAACTTCAATATAGAGTGGTGGTTGTAAGCAAAGTGTAGAAAACAAAATAAAATCAATATCTGACGTACGAATGGAATTCATATAAGGTGGTGTTATCTACTATAGAGCCTTTCCATTTCAAGGCAACCGGTCCATTCGAGTCATGTTTTTATTTTTCCATGAAACTCGAATATGTTGTTTCCTGGTTTTTTTTTATTGACCGAAAAAAATTGTGTCCGTTATTTTCGGCGAATTTCATTTCGTTATTAAAATCGTATTTTTCCGTCTTGAGCTTTTTTAATGCACTTAACTTATTTAAAAACTGAACGATGTTGATTTGCAAAATAATCGTAATTAGATCAATATTAAACTGCCAAAAAAATTGCCAACTCATGCTCAACATTTTTTTCTTCTTCTTTATTTTAATTTCTCGTAAAGTGCATTTTTTATTTTTTCCGAAAAGAGCCACTTCAAAATGTAGTTTGGATAAATGTCTGTTAGCGAAAGGGTCTTGTTTTGTAATCTAAGTAAGTTTTATGTAAGCTATAGCTTAGTATTTCAATTCGTACGGTATAGGATTTGTTGGAATACAAATATCAAGTGCACTATCTCAACTCTCTCAGAATAATGCAATAAAAATGGCAAATATGTAATGAAGTATAATAATAATAATAATAATTATAGTAATAATAATTAACAAAACGGCTGTTTACGTGATAACAAGGAGACGGCTTAAATCTCTCGAAAAGGTTGTAGATACTAAATTGCAATTATTGTTTCCAAATTTTACGATAAGATCTGATGACAAAGTGTGTGAATATTGCTACACAAAACAGTTGCAGAAATCGCTCAATCCAATGCTGCTTCTTCAGAAGTACCCTCGGACACATCGTACGTCTTTTCACGAGTTTTGTCGACGGCAAGCAAATCCTCGTTTTTTGAGTGGGGAAATCTCTGGTGAACTGTACGCACCTCGGCCTGATTCCGCTGATACTACGAAACTCAATAAAGAACTTGTCCTTAAAAAATCCTGCATTTCACTATTAAAAAGTGTGAAGTAGTTGATTGTAGATGTCGAATCTTTTACGTTCGTATATGGGCATTCAAGGTACGCATGTGTGGATGAATGAATTAGACCTTGGTGAAAATAAAGTTTTCACAGAAATAACGTGCGAACACGAATTTAAAATTGTTAAATAACGATTGAATACATGTATCGCCAGTGCAAGATAATGTGCAACTAATCAACAATTGTTTCCTGAAAAATAATAACATATGATTCTGTTTTTTGATATCTTATAAGTTTCCAAAATACAATATTTTAACACGTCATTAAATTAAAGTTTACATATGGCTTTTGAGTGATCACGATGCAAAGTAAATAGAGCTTTTATCTTACAATTGAACTTTTACCTCGTATTATAAAACTAAACAATAATCGAAGGTTCAACAACATTCGGAAGACATAGCACATAATATGCCACATGAAACTAATTTCAACAATAAATAATTATGCAGCAGCACACCATCAACAGGAAAACAATATTTTAAAGAAAAATTGTATCTCTTAATAATCTTATCTTATCTTTGTGATGTGAAAAAATAGAAACTAAAAATGTAGAAACTAATTTTTTTTTTCGGAAAATGTAATATCGGTTCAGCTATTTGGATGCCTATAAAGGAGCCACATTCATTTTTATATATAAGATTAACTTTGAATTAAAAACATGCCCCTGAAAACTTTAAAGGGTTTTATTCTTTAAGCCAGTTAAGAATAAATAGCACCGAAACGCGGAGTAGGAATAAATGAAATTGCTTCTTCAGTTGAAGTTTGTAGAATGGAAAAAATTTATTCTGGGCGAAACTCTTTAGAAGCTACTCTATTTAAATATAATAATATTGAAAACGCTTGTCTATGGTTTTAAATCCGTCCACACACACTTGATGCTGTTTTTCGAATGAATCTTTATTTTTCTTTTACAAAATGGTGTTCTTTTCCCTTTCGGGTTCTTTCCATATTATTTCCACTTAAGGTCGAAACACATAACTTAGAAACTAGTTGTATTACTTAAGTGCTAGACACATTACTTAGAGCTATTACAATATTGCTTAAGGCTATTTACACACAGTTACTCTTGCAACCCTAAGTGCCTTACAACTCGGCCTTCCTGACTTTTAGAATCTCCTGATTCTACGCCGGTTTTACATTGAAACCAGGGCTTTAGGTTCGTAACCGACCAAGTTCCCTTGTAAGGAATTTGGGTCTGTTGGAATCCCTCTACATCCTGTACTATGTAGCGATCATTTTCTAAAATTTTGACTTCCTCGTAAGGTGCTTTAAATTTTGGTATAAGTTTACTTGAAAGCCCTGCTTGAGAACTAGAATTCGACAAAGCAACATAATCTCCTAATTTAAATATACGAGGTTGTAGTCGTTTTGTATCTGCGTACTTCTTATTATATTCCTGTGCCTTTTGTTGTACTAATTCAGCTTGGTGTCTAACATCCTCTACTGACCTAACATCGGGTGCCTGTACTGACTCTATAACGTTTTCTTTGAGTGTATCTAAGACCTTTCCTTTTTGTCTAACCCCGAACAGCATTATGCTGGGATGTTCGCCAGTTGCTTTATGTAATGTATTGTTCATTGCGTATTCTACCGATTCTAACACTTTTTGCCAGCTAACTCCCTTTTGTGCATCGACCAACTTCGCTATCATTGGACCTAGGCTCTTGTTGACAATTTCAACTTGTCCGTTCGCTTGGGGGGAGTTAGTCGCGATTTTAATATGTTGAACATTACTTATTTGCAAAAACTCTTCAAACTCGTTGGACGTGAAGCAGGTTCCTCTATCTGATACTAAACACTTGGGTCTGCTGTACGCTCGAAAGTAATCTTCTAGCGACGCTATCGCTTCTTTTGACGCTGTTGTTCTTGCTGGATATAGCCGAACAAACTTTGTGCACGCGTCTATTGTTACCAATACATGTTTATATTTTATACTACTAGTGTGGATCGGCCCAAAGTGATCAATATGCATCATTTCGAATGGTTTATTTCCTTTAGGGATCATATTAAGAAGTCCCTCTTTCCTGCCGTGTTTCGTGGAAAACGCTATGCATTTTAAACAATTTTCTACATGTGAAATTGCCTTCTTCCTAATGTTTGGGAACCAGTAACTTTTACTGACGGTTTCCACAACTTTTTCTACACCTATATGCCCTAACTCATCGTGGTACTTGTGTAGGACATGCGCTTCCATTGCTTCTGGTACGTAAAAATATAAGCTACCATCCTTTTTTTTATAAACCACCCCATTTCTCATTTCGTAGTAGCTACTCTCTGTGGATTCTAACTGTTTTTTAACGTTCTTAATTTTTTCGTCTTTACTTTGGCAAATAACACAGTGTTACAAAATGGAAAAAATTGAATGAACTTTTAAAGTGACATGGTGGAAATTGTTCACCTGGTCGAATATAACTCAAAACGGTTGTTGAAAAATTTGTAACACCCTCAAAATCTTGCTTTACCGTTAAAAACCCGTTCTTCGGAAGTGTACGCGCTAGTCTTTTCATTACTTGGCCATTTCTTTACCGATTTTCAATATGAAATATGTTTTGGAAAGGTAAGGATTATACCTTTAAATTGAGATAGAAAGATCTATTTTTTGAGCTAGCGTGTTGTAAGTTTTCATCGGGTAAACTTGGAAAATTTGTTTTTTCTTCAAATTTTTCTACTTTGACCGCATTTTATTGCAGTATTTTACTAAAAACATATCAAGTATGAGGAATTATTATGAAAGTACATTCATGTCCAAAAATTTTGAGTGCTCATGCAATGAAATCGGACAAAAATTGACGAAGCTATTAAATTTTTTCTGCTATTAAATAAATTTACCTTGCGAAAAGTTTTTTTTTTTTAATTTTTCTACTTTGACCGCATTTCATTGCGTTATTTTACTAGAAACATAGCAAGTATGAGGAATTATTTTAAACACATTCATTTCCAAAAAATAAATTTACGCCGTCAATTCAACCTTGCGACCGCTTCGCAATTATATTGTGTGATAAGTGTGGTAAAATGTGTGGTAGGCGCAACAAATTTTGTTACGCCTGCGGTCTATTTGTTGATAAGAAATATCGGTTCGATTTAAGAACAAATAAAGCTGTGGTTGAAGCGTTCAACCTCTTTTTCAGTTGCTCATACGTGGAAAGTGCTTGGTATGAACCCGAATATATTTGTTCGATGTGCTGTACAACATTAAAACAATGGAAAACCGGTAAATGTGATGACCAGCGTCTGCCGTTTGTGACTCCTATGGCTTGGCATTATCAAATATATCACAAGCCGGAGGATTGCTACTTTTGCCAAACAAAAATCACTGGTCACCACTATAAAACTCGCCACCTCATAGAATATGCCAATGTGTTGACTGTATCGAAACCGATTCCAAGAGGAAAACAAGATCAGCGAACTGAAGACAAAAATCCAGCTACATTTCCTGAGGTAAATGACGAACCGTACCTTCCAACCAAAGCAATAGAAACGGAACGTAATTTCGTGTCAAATCACGATTATTGTGATCTTGTGCGGGATATGGATCTGTCTATAAGACAGACAGAGATTCTGGCCTCCAGATTAAAGCAGTGGAATATAGTAGACAGTAACTTTAAAGTAACGTCTGCACGAGACAGAGACCTATCTTCGTTCGAACACATTTTCAAAGCTGATGACACCAATAACAAACTAGTTTATTGCGTTGATGTGGATGAATTGTTTGCTGCACTCGATCACGTGCTCTGTCCACAAGATTGGCGATTATTTCTAGACGGTTCTTGCAAAAGTAAGTATTTAATGTGTTATGAGTGTGAGAGAACTAAATTTGAATACAATTTATCAATTAATTTTCAATTGACTAACATCGTAGGTCTGAAAGCAGTATTGCTGCACAACAGAAATGAATTGCCATCAGTTCCAGTGGCATACGCTACTGATATGAAAGAGACTTATCAAACGATGGAAAAAATTCTACGATTGATTAAATACAATAAATTTCGCTGGCAGATTGTCTCGGACCTTAAAGTCCTGACAATTCTACTTGGAATGCAAGGTGGCTACACTAAATATCCTTGTTACTTTTGTGAATGGGACAGTCGTGCCAAAAATCATTACAAGTGTAACATATGGCCACCGAGAAAGTTTCAAATTGGCAAAAATAATGTTCTCAATATTGCATTAGTTAAGCCTGATGATATAATTTTGCCGCCATTGCATTTAAAATTGGGGGTACATGAAACAGTTTGTTAAACGACTCGAAAAAAACAGCGAGGCTTTTCTACACCTGAAACTTGTATTCCCCAAGTTGAGTGACGCCAAGATTAAAGAAGGTATTTGAAGAAGAATTCTTCAAAAAGAATTCATCCTAATTTATTTTTACATTTTGATCAGGCGTTTTCGTTGGACCGCAGATTCGTAAGATTATGACTGATGATGACTTCATAAAAAAATTGAACCCAGTAGAGAAAAGAGCATGGCTGAGTTTCATTTCTTTGTGCCGAAACTTTCTTGGAAACACGAGAAGTTCAAATTACGTTGAGGTGGTCCATGAATTTTTGGAAGCTTATGGAGAAATGGGATGCAACATGTCTATAAAAATTCACTTTTTGCATTCTCATTTGGAATTTTCCCCGGATAATCTTGGTCAATTCAGCGATGAACAAGGTGAAAGATTTCACCAGAAATCTCCAACATTGAAAAACGGTTTACAGGAAAGAACCAAGTTAGGATGATAGCTAATTACTGCTGGCCACTCAAACGTGAAACAGATGACTCGTCTTCTAAACGCAGAAGATCAAGCAAACATTTTTAGCTATAAAGTTATTTAGCATTTTAATGATTAATTTTTTTTTATTTTCAGTCACAATAAAAATTTGAAGTTGAAAGATAATCAAAATGTATGAATTTTTAAATATGGTCATCATCTAAAATAATTTAAATAGTAATAACTATGTCAATTTCTAATTTTCTTAACTATGTCGATTTTCGATTGAAATAGCTTAATCGACGCAGTACTAAATTGACTTTAATAATATTGTCTTTGATAGGTACCTTTCTGAATTAAGACTATCGTTAAATCGTAGTCAAAGTTTCAAAATTAATTTTTTTTTATTAAGTTACGATTTTTTTTCTCTGTAGCTTCGTCAGTTCTCGTTTGATTTTGATGAGTTATACGCCATTAAAAATAGTGATTTGTCACCTTTCAAAATATATAAACAACTTTTGAATCGGATTAAAAATTCGCAAAGATATTAATGATTGACTAGGAATGACCTCAAACACAGTTTTTTGGCCCTAAAATGAGATTTTGGGGGTGTTTCGCAAATTTCAAGTATACAGTTTTTCTTAGTTTTATAAGGCCTAACGCCTAGGCTAGGTCTCTTTCAAAGTTCATTTTCAGTGTTACACAGTGTAATTAGGTTTTCTTCGAGCGTATTGGTATGTATTGTTAACACGATATTTGTTCTACTTAACGCGTCCACGTGCTGCATTCTTTTACCAGACCTATGTTCTAGCTCGTAGTCATAATTCTGTAGTTCAAGTGCCCATCTAGCAATTCGGGGATTGATGTCTTTTTTGTTAAGTGTCAGCGTCAGCAAGTTACAATCTGTAACAATTTTAAAGTTGATGCTTTGCAAGTACACTCTGAACCTTTTTAGCGCGTAGATTATCGCTAGCGTTTCTAACTCAAAACTGTGATAACGAGACTCGACATCAGTTGTACGTTTTGAGAAATAAAAAATTGGATGTAGCTTGATATCTTTCTTTTTTTGGAACAATATTGCCCCGAACCCCTAGCGTCGCAGTGCAGCTCTGTAGCATCACTGGGGTCATAAATTGCTAACACTGGAGAGTTTACTAGCTTTTGCTTAAGCGTGTCGAATACTTCTAATTCTTTCTGTCCAAACTGAAACTTTTCTCCTTTCCTTAACAGATCATAAAGCGGGTTCGCTATTATAGAAACATCTCTTATGAACCTGCGGAAATATGAACAAAGTCCTAAGAAACTTTGTACTTCTTGTACTTTGGTCGGTGTTGCAAAATCTTCTACCGCCTTCAATCCTTTTTTGTCTGCTCTAATACCGTCACCTGGGATCAAATATCCTAAATAAGAAATTTCTGATTGAAGAAACTCGCATTTATCCAGCCTCAGCTCTAGCCTATTCTGCACTAAACATTGGAAAACTTTACGTAATATATCTATGTGTTCGCCTAAATTATCTGTTGCAATCATAATATCGTCGAGGAATATGATGACTTCGCCGCTACGTATCATTTCCGAAAAAACTTTGTTAACGAATTTTTGAAAAGTAGCTGGCGCATTTCTGAGTCCAAACGGCATTCGAAGGAACTCAAATTGTCCTAAAGGTGTTGTAAAAGCGGTATATTTTATCGATTCCTCCTCAACAAAAACATGGAAAAATCCATTTTTGAGATCTAGTTTCGTAAACCACTTCTTGTTTACCAATCTATCTAATAAGTCGTCTATCAGTGGTATAGGGTAGCAGTCCTTCGCTGTTACTTTGTTAAGCTTCCTATAATCGACGCACATTTGTAACTCACCTGTCTTTTTTTTACCAACACTATTGGCGAAACAAATTCTGAGCTACTAGGACGTATGCACCCTTTCCCTAAGTACTCATCTAAAATTTTTTGTAATTCTGCTTTTTCGTTATACGAAAACGTTCAAGGTGCGCAACTGAAAGGCTTTTTATTATCTAGCACTAGCTGCATTTCCTTCTTCACTTTAGGTTGGCCTGGCTTATTTGCGGGTATATATTCTTTGTACAATATCTCTTGAAGGCGTTTTTTGCACTGAAAATTAACTTTATCTCCAATCTTATAATCGATTTCATTTACACCGTGTATTCCTATTGCTAGGATCTCGCCTATGGCTTCAACTAACTCCTTGTGTTCGAGCTTATTATTATTTTCCTCGTTATTTCCCCGAACATCTGATATAATATCTTTTGAACTCGTATCTAAGATTTCGCCGACAAGTTCTACGTCATCGATTTTAAGTTTAGCATTGCTTGCCGCTATAAAATTTCTACCAAGTAAAACTGAATACCCAACCGACTCATTAGGCACCACCATAACTTCAATTAATATATCTTTATTCAGTACTTTAACGCAACATTTCAGTTTTCCAAAAATTTTTAATTCTGACTTGTTTAATCCAAAGTAAGTATTTTCAACTTTTTCTAACCGTACTCTCCGGGTATAAGGGCTTCTCTAACTAGGCTTATAGGGCTGCCAGAGTCAATCAAGCATTCTACAATCATACTAACATTAGGTTCAGCTATAACATTAATTTCAAAATAACTTACAAAATTATTGCTGCTTGTTTTCCTCTTGTACTTTAGGCAATCAGTCGCGTAGTGGCCATGCTCACCGCAAGCGAAGCAGGATCCGGACTCGCGCTTAGGCTTCTTGCAGTCTTTGGAGATGTGTCCGGAACTGTTACAATTGTAGCACCTGAGTCTGTTTTCACCCGCTCGTATGCCTGTCTTTGGAACTGATGACGGCAACTCGATCGTTCGGAATGCTCTCGCGAGATCGCTGACTGAAGAAAAAATTTTGCAGTTTTGCTTGAATTTGTAGCTGCTTGTTTTTGTATTCCATCGATGACGTACTCGATGAGTTCTGCATCACCCAGGTTCAAGCCACTGCTCAACAAGCACTTCTCGTGATAGTATTTGGGAAAGGACTCCCCAGTTTGCCAGACTCGACTCTCGAAACGTCGTCGCACCACCAGTAAATTGTCGTTATGTGCGAACGCGGTTGTCATCTCTCTGAGTACTTCATCGAGGCTCTTAAGGTACATTTTGTTTGAGTTATACCAGGTGAGGGCAACACCTTTTAATTTCAATTGCACCACTAGGCTTAACGTTTCATTATCGGCTCTCAGTACCTGTTGTAACCGCAACAATTGGGACCGCCATGGTTCAAATCCTTCGCCACCGTCGAATTCTGTCAGCAATTGTTTGACAGTTTCGAGTGATACCACGGGTTTGACAGTTGCATCCGTCTTGTTTTCTTTTTCCAAGGATAGCTTCAACTTTAGAAGTTCAACTTCTTTTTCTAATAGCTTCATTTTCAGCTTGCCAGTCTCGCTATCTGTTAACGGGTCATCATCGACACGTCGGCGCTCAACTGCGCGGCTACCACAAGGATGCCCACCAAACTGTCCATTTTCTACCAGCAGTACGTTTTCTGTTCGACGCATATCGTGTTGCAAGCTTACTATGTTGCCAACCCCGACATCGACATTCGCACCATTGCTCGCGCCTTCGTGTCGATCGTTGTCCGCACCATTGTTATCCGCAACATTGTCGTCCGCAACATTGTTCAACATTGTTCTCCGCAACATTGTTCTCCGCAACATTGTTCTCCGCAACATTGCTGTCCGCATCATCGCCGTTCGCGCCATTGTTCTGACCGTTGTTTTTTCCGCTATTGTCCACACCGCTTATTTGAACTGCTTTCCGCCCCGTTATTTGCGGTACTATTCGGATCACCATTTCCATCTTTATGCGCTCCGACGTCTCCTGGGCACAATCCGCATGCCTCCGCCGACAGCTCGCTCAATCTTGCGGCAAAGCAATGCCTTAGCGCCGCTCGCATTAAGCCCCACGGCAGTGCACCAGGCTTTCAATTGCAATAGAGTGTACTTCTCCGTATTAATTGTACGTTGATCCATTTAGTTGTTTAGGAGTGACTTCATGACCACTTCTGATGAAAAACGCTTGTCTATGGCTTTAAATCCGTCCACACACACTTGATGCTGTTTTTCGAATGAATCTTTATTTTTCTTTTACAAAATGGTGTTCTTTTCCCTTTCGGGTTCTTTCCATATTATTTCTACTTAAGGTCGAAACACATAACTTAAAACTAGTTGTATTACTTAAGTGCTAGACACATTACTTAGAGCTATTACAATATTGCTTAAGGCTATTCTACACACAGCTACTCTTGCAAACCCTAAGTGCCTTACAATATTTATGTGCTGAAGGTCTACAGGAATTCAGCTTTCTCTATGGTAGATCTGAAGGAGAGGTTCACGATATTCTTAGTAATGCCATTTGTAAACAGAAAGTCATAATTTTTGTGGATTTTAATCAGTGCTCAAAGTCTACTGAGAATAGAATAGAAAAGTTTCTTAAGGAAAGCAGTTTTATATCGCTTTTAGGTCTGGAATGTTCTACTATGAAACGGCTTACAGTTACCACGATAGAAGAAAAATATAAATTATAAGTACTCATATTTTACAAGTGGAGTATGGAAATTGTTTCAAAAATATTTTTAAATATAATATTTCAATATAGCGATTAGATAATACTGTTTTAAGCACATACTGTATCATACCAATATATTTAAGCTTTTTATTTAAAAAATTCGTTTAGCCAATAGCACAATAACTTACGCATAGATTGAAAAGGCAATGTGTGTTCTGTCTTATACCTCTAAGCTGTGGGGAAAATGGCACTTTACCGCAAAGTTTTCTGCAATAACTTTCAACTCAGTAATTGTTGTTGGAAACTGTAAAATTAATTATCTATATAGATATATGTAAATATAAATCTATATACATATGTATATTAAGAATTAACACAAAAATAATAATTATTTCTAGTTGTCAGTCTCCGACTATTACTCACAGCGAGCGGTTGTATATTTCTGTGTGCTTCTGAGTTTTGCTGCTCTCACTACTTCTCGTGGAAACCACGTGCTTTGCCACCTTCTTTTCAACCTCCTTTATTTAAAAAATCTTAATCTAGCGTGAAAAAAACTACTATTACTACAACAGTTCAGTGTTTTAGTGCAAAATGGCCCCCGGGCCCAATTCCCTTGGGAGTAATCGGTTTGCCCTGCTTGCCGATAACTCCAGAGTAAAGAAAAAAAGGAAAAGAAATCGAAAACAAAAACTCGACATTACTGATCTCTTTGTATTCCCTAATTTACCGACAGTTAAAAAAAGTAGTAATGATCCTAAGTACATAACTATTGAATCAGCTGAAGAAAAAAAGACCCTAATGCAATACTCCTGCTTTGCTGTACACAAAGCCAACTGTTCTGTGAGTAGTGAAATCAATTCAGTAAGTGAGCTCCGCGATGGCAAAATCTTGTTGTTAGTTAACAATTAAAAAAATAGCTGATCGTTTCATTGCATTGAAATACCTCCCTGGCATCTGTAGCATAAAAGCCAAATATCACGACAATTTAAATCATACTAAAGCCACAGTATTTGCCCCCTTTTTGAACAATGTAAGTGAAGCAGAAATTGTAAGTGAATTAAGTCCGCAAGGTGTAGTCGCTGCATACAAATTCCAGAAAAAACAGGAAAACAACCAATTGACACCAAACGGTGTCGTACTACTAACCTTCGACCTCTTTAGCCTTTCGGAGCAAATCGATATAGCCTGGCGAAAGGTTAATGTAAGGCAGTATGTACCCAACCCCATGCGGTGCAAAAATTGCCAGTTACTTGGACACAACCGTGAAACATTGCAAGGGAAAAGCAGCATGCAACAACTGCAGCCTGCCTCCCCATAACCCTCTAAAATGTATACGTACATTTTGCGCTAATTGTCATGCAGATCATCCAGCCTCTTCAAACAGCTGTCCAAAATTCATGCAAGCGAAACAAATACAAAAAATCAAAACTACAAAAAAATGCACCACACGAGAAGCCACAAAAATATACAACCCAACTGTTTCTCTCCCCGAAAATGCACCTTCGTTCTCATCTACTGTCTCAAGTAGCACAAATAATCAACAAATTAACTCATCAGCAAACGTTAGACCTGTCAATTCAGAATTATCTTCTCCTCAAATATCTGATGACCAATTATCTGAAAACACTCCGCAAACTCTCAATAACCTGTTCACCAAACTAATAAACGAATCAACCTCTCACTTTAGAGATCAGCACTCACTCAACCTTATTACACCCACACACACAGACATACCAGATCAGAGCCACTTCACTCTCACACAGCAACAGCATGATCACTATACCATGAACAACAATACAAACTTTGAATCAAACTCAAACTCTACTTTAAATCTCCCAATAAATCTCCCCATCAACAACACAAACCATATTAACATATAAACTCTGCTAATTTATCTCCCCGCTCTGGCGGGAGGACTCAACAATGAGTACCGAAGACTATGCAGAAATATTTTCTGCTACATAGAAATCAACTCAATTAATATACATACTCATACAAACATAAATTAAATATTTTATAAATTCTCTTAAAAAAATAACACGTATATAATCAACTTTTAACCTATTTTTCATTGTTATCTTCACTTAATTCTATTTTCAATTTCCAATGTTCTCAGTATTACAATGGAATATGAACGGATTTTATAATAATTACCATGAGCTCCAGCTCTTGGTAAAGTCTCTTTTCCCCATCATTAATTCTACTCAACGAAACCCATTTAGCCCACAACGTTAACGCTTTCTGTCCCAAGCAATATATTGGCATATTCTATAACTCTTCGAATATAACGTCTAGTAAGCAAGGCGTTGCAATTTGATAAAAAAAGAGCCTGCCTTATAAAAGAATTGCTATCCATTCTGCAATATCGGCAATCGCCGTCGAAGTTGATATAAACTTCAAGCTTAATATAATTTGCGCGTACATTCCACCTACACAAAGCTTCACAAATACCGACATCTTGCACCTATTGCAACAAGTTTCAGCTCCCGCCATTCTTGCGGGTGACTTCAATGCTTGGAGCCCAATATGGGGATCTCCAACATCAAACTGTAGAGGAAAACTGATTGAAGATGCTCTGTTGGCTTCCGACCATTATATGCCTTAACAATGGTAACGCAACCCATTTTTCTACCCACGGCACCTTCTCACACCTTGACCTCACATTGTGCTCAGCAGCTCTTGTTCCAAATCTCACCTGGAGAGTATCAAGTGATCTACACGGTAGTGACCACTACCCTATTTCTTTTGAAATAAATAATCGGCAATTTCGCCATATTCAAAACAGACTTTGCTGACTGGTGTACATTTTCAGGACTATGTGACATAGGCAGTAACAGGTACCCCCGTTTTCTTGCAATATAAATAGAGAAGCTGCCACAATACAAAAAAATTATCCGCGCGGCAGCAAATCGCTCTATCCCGCAAACAAATAGAAATAAAACCTCGTACAATGTACCATGGTGGAACATTGAGCTTACACTTCTCCGTTCAAAAAAGCAATCGGCCTGGCATGAATATAAACGTTGTCAAACGGAAGCTAAACGACAAAGTTTTCAGCAGTTCACTGCTAACATAAATCCCGCTTGCTCTCTTAAAAAAGATATGGAGAGACATAAATATATTATCTGGTGGACCCAAAAATACATCAGTTACACGTTTAGATACTCCTGCCGAACATTTGTTTATGCCTGATCAAATTGCGAACTTCTTTGCAAACCATTACTCAAGTGAAGCGCAGATGAAAATTTTAGCACCAACTTCCGAATTAGCAAAGAATCAATCCTAGATAGCATAGGTCAAATAGAATATACACTTTCCTCATCTGCAAAAGCAATAGAGTCAGAAATAACGATGTCCGAGTTTGAGTATGCCCTCTCGTCAGTTAAAGGAAAAACGCCTGGATTGGACAGGATATCCTATCCGTAATCAAAAACCTGCCGAAGTCGATGAAAGTACGATTAGTTAAGCTGTATAACAACATTTTTGACACCGGGGTTTATCCTCAATACTGACAACTTCCAATATAATCCCAATACTGAAGCCCGGAAAATCACCCACTGAAGTCAATAGCTATCGTCCTATCTCCCTTCTAAGCTGTCTTGGGAAAGTAATAGAAAAAATTGTAGGCAATAGGCTGTCATGGTACGCAAAAAAAATAAAGTAATAAGCTTTCAACAGGTCGGCTATAAAAGAGGGCATGGTACAGTTGATGCCTTGCCCAGTTTTGATCATTTTGTCGCAAAGGCTCTGTCCAGTAGAAATCATGTATCTGTTTTGTCTTTAGATTTCCAAAAAGCATTTGATCGTATTGGAATTCACGTAGTCTTAAGACAACTACAAAAATGGAGAGTGGGCACCAGAACTCTAAACTTTATAAAATCTTTCCTGACAAATAGGAGACTTTCAGTCACTGTTAATGGATTTCACTCAATAACCCACAAGCTCTCAAATGGTACTCCACAGGGCTCACCTCTTTCAGCTTTACTCTTTATTATCGCCTTCGATGAGCTAAGCCAACTTCTTTCTAATTATAAAAACATTGAACATCAAATTTACGCAGATGATGTACTGGTGTACTCAAAGGTAAACGACACGGCTGCTGTCCAAAACACCTTCATTGACATTCTCTCCAATATTTCATCTTGGTCGTCAAATTCTGGCGTACACATGTCTTTAGAAAAAACAAATCTTCTCCATATCTGTCGCAAAAAGATATCATGCAACATTTCATTAAATGTTGACAACTGCATCATTATGCCAAAAGAAAAGTTGAGGATCCTAGGTTTAATCGTAGATTCTAAGTATCTATTTAAAGATCATTGCAGTTATATAAGAAATTCGCTTGTGCATAGACTAAATATTATTAAGTATCTCACTTGTAAACTATTCTCATCAATGTTGTCAGAGCACTAGTGCTATCCAAAATTGATTACGCCTTACCTATCTACGGACGCTGTGCAGCATCCCTAATGCGTAAAATCTCTGTGCCTTATCATACAGCAATCCGTCGGAGCCTCAGAGCATTTCCTACTTCACCAACGAAGTTTTTACTTGCATCTTCAGTAGAGTGGCTGATGCAACATATCGCATTCTTGCGAAAAAACTAGACGGCACAAATATGGCATTAACAAAGACCTTCATTAGCACAAATTCACGGAAGAAACCACTAAGAATACCTTCGGCAGTATCCAGATCTCTTGAATATGCCAGGGACAATTTCATATCTTTTTACGGCGGCAAAAAGAGCGTTGATACATTTCCTCCTTGGTTCATTAGTCCAGCATCTTTTGAGAATGCCTTACTAAACTTGCCTAAACAAAGTACACCTAACGCAGTCTACCAAGCAAAGTTTGCTTGTATTCGCGACCACTATAGTGCATCGGAATGGCGTTTTATTTTTACGGATGGATCTAAGACATCAGACCACACCTCGTTGGCCGTTGTCAATAAAGATAGAAACGTAATTTGCCAATGGCTACTTGACCCGATGTGTTCAATATTCACGGCCGAAGCCTTGGCTATCGAACTAGCTGTTGAGCATGCCAAAAAAAATAGAGGAAAATATTTGAATTGTAGTGACAGCAAATCATGCATTGCGGCAATTCAATCACCTGCAAATACCCATAAGATAATCTCATCAATCAGAAACTCCCTCATTGCGGCTCGAAATAAAATTAAGCTTATGTGGATCCCAGGGCATGTGGGGATCTCAGGAAATGAACGCGCTGATACTGTCGCAAAAGAAGTTAAAAGATTCCCTACTCTAATGATTGACTTCATAAGTAAGAGCGATTTGTACAGATATATTAAAATAAAAAGAAAAAATCTGGAACTCATAGATTGGATATCGGAAAACCATCATTATATTGGAATTAACCCAAGGAGAATGACTCCAACCTATCCCGCAAACCTGGCAAGCAACATCCTGAAGCCGTACATACGTCTAAGACTCGGCCACACTATATTTAGCCACTCTCACCTTCTAACTAGGAGCGCCCCACCTTGCTGCCCTTTATGCAACGGCCCAAACACAGTTAAACACCTAATTTCTCAACATCCGAACACAATGCACTCTGAAAGCTCCGGCAGCAATTCCCCAATGGAGGCACTATCGACACCCAGCCACGACAACATTATGTATATTTACAATTTCCTTAAAAATAACAATATCCTTAATCTAATTTAGCGTAGTTTAAGATATCGTGGTTTAAATTTTAAAATTATTCTCTTGTACCATTAAATTTAACGAACAAATGCTTCTTTGGATAGACATACAACAAAACTTTATATAAAAACGATGACTGAAAGCCTAGCAGCTAGTGTCATTTTTAAGTTTATGCTGTAATTTATTACTGTGTAAATTGTTGTAAATAAATAAATAAATTTCTAGTTGTTTTTTTTTTTTCAGAAAATAAATTTCGATCATGATGCAATTATGAAAGGTGACTTACGTAGACCACTTCTCGCTCTAATTCCGCCATGTTGACTGCCTTAGAAAAACTGTTTGATCTCTTCTCTAATTTTGGTGGGAACTTTTTGCGGAATATTAAAAAGTTAACGAAGAGTGACAGAGCAAGCAACACAGCTCCGTTACCCAAAGTTTTAATTGCTTTTATTCGCTGGCGTTTTTTTCTGATTAATTGAAATTATAAATTGCAATTTCTTATTGAGGATGTTAGACGTATGCAGGAATGAAAGAATATATTCAGTACACCATGAGACTTTTATATAATTTTCTACTTCTCTCTTCCGATCAATCCTAGTAAACCTCTATTTTTATTTTACAAAAAACTTAATAAAAAGATTAATTGCAGGTTTTCATTCGTTTGTGTTGTATATTAAAGTCCAAGCTCGGCATCGCCAGATTAAGAGTGTGTCATTCCCTCCGGCATCGAATCTCGGCCGGCGCAAATGACATCAAAAATTATAATAAATATTGGTCGCCGCTCGACAGGGAATAATAAACCTCCGAGTGTATTTCTTACATGAAAAAATTTCAATTAATTCCCTGGTGGATAAAATTTTTCGGAATCGAAATGAATTGGTGATCGATGCCAATAATAGTTTGTGAAATCTGTATCAGCTGCACCAGGTTATTATATTTGTAAATAAACTTCATTAATTAATTCGGTGCAAAACCAAGGAAATTAACAAGGTTTTATAATTTAAATTTCTTTATGGGGCAAACTTGCTTAGAGTCCAGCTTTCGTAGTCTCAGCTAATAATTTTTGCTGCTTTGAACGCGTTACAACATGATTACTTGTTCAGGTACACACAAACGACAATTTGTAAACTTTTCAAAAAACATAAATAATATACAACAGATAGTCAGAATGAATTTTATTCGAAACCCTTTCGAAATCGTGGAATCAAGAGCACCACCACCAAAATGAATCGGAATTGCATCAATTTCACTTTTTAAACCAAATCGTAACGCAGAATAAGTCTATATGTCTGGTAATGTTTGAGTTTAATAAGACAACTTAGGACAATCTGACCAGTTCTGTTTTGATCTTCAATATACTAGAAAATAAATTATTTTATCGTTAATATTGCATTAGAATTAAACTAAATATAAGAATATGTTGACTCGAAATTTTCCCAAAACAGCTCTTCCACTTAAAAAAAAAACGACGTTGAACGTCAAGAGTTTGTTTGAAAGACGATTCGAGGAAAGACAAGCAGTAAAATGTGAGGACATACGCAGTGATACAACTTGGCAAATCCAATCAATTTTGTAAAAGTCGAAATTAAATGATAAAGAAAGTAGTAAACAAGTGGCCTAAATATATACAAGTAATTCCACTGGTTCTGTGATAAGTGATTTTAACACACCAACTTCATCGAAAACCCATAAACTGGACACATCATGCATTTCAGTTCATCCAATATAAGAGCTATTGGACAACGTAGTTACCATACACTCTCCGTATATTTTACAGCAATCATTAAAAGGTGTCTTAAGTGATTATAACTTGTTATAAATTATAATGTATATATTGACGTATTTTATTAACAAATAAAAGTATTATTTACAATACCAACCAAGACGAATTCATATAAGGAGATAGCAAGACGAATTTAAAAAAAATTTGTCAAGTTACGAATGCCAATGTTAAAATAAAATTGAAGAACGGAAATGATTGTTTTTCGTCGACAGATACAGAAGAACTGATTTCGGTAAGTTGAATTATATGAATATATGCAATATATGCACATACATGTATAATAAGAACTTAAACATTTTTGCACTAGGCACATCCAAGCATATTCCCAGGGCGGGAAGTTCGATGATTTAAAGCAGTTGTACATGAAGGTTTGCCCGAGGATAGTTCTAGTTAAATTTGATTTAATATTAATTTGTTACAAGTTTGGAAATCATTTTCATTGTAAATTGTGCGGTCAAACCAGCGACTGCCTTTGCTAATAATTTGGCTATTCGTCCTCTGCATAACATATTCATGCGTGCGAAGTGGTCGGATCATACAAAATCTTTTGCTCCAAGCTGCGTATGACACAATCTCGACCAAAGCAGTCGTTCAGCTTAGCCAATTGGTACCTTCTCACCTTGTTTTTAAACAGTCATACGTTTTTGAAAAACTTCACAAATTTCCATATGGCAAGAAATTAATATAAACAAAATTCTTCATTACCTTTTACCAACGTCCTTAATTTAAGAAGATTGGAAGAACAAGCAATCATGTGTTTAACGTTACCTTAAATCAATTCGCCTTGAATACAAAACCAGCAGTGCCAATAAATGATTTTGATAATCGAGTTTGAAAATTTGTACTTTTCAATGTTTACCCCGTAGCAAGATATCGAATAGTGCCAGCTACTCGTAGTTTCTCTGATGGCGGTACAGGTTTCCCCATTATTGCATCTTGTCTTTCGATGTCGGACTCAATGGATTCATTCTAATATACTCAAAAAATGAAAATGATCCTTTTTCATTTCGTTCTAACCTCCACGGTGTCATTTTTATTTATTTTTTCTTTTTTTGTTTGGCAACTCGTGGCACTTTCGCAAGAATTGACTCCATAGTTCTTCCATTTTATCTTTGCTATTGCCCACTTTTATTAAGAAACGATAATACGGCGAATGGAGGTTGGCCGCTTAAATGTAAGAAAAAACCCAAACGAAGCTGCAAGCAAAAAGTCATCGTGCATCAAGATTTTCTTTGCAACATTAAAAGAGAATTGACAAAAAACGCAGGATGGAAACCCATCATGTAAACAGCGTCTAACACACTTCGAGTAAAAAGTTCTATCGCGATTATTTTAATAGTGCAATGAAGTTATTTCTAAAAGTCGGCATTATTCAAGTTTTACAACCCCCCCCCTTACATGAGAATTATCAGATTCAAATATAATTATATAATATACTCGTAAATCGTTTTAATACGCAATTTTTGGTTTGTGGTACAACATGATCGCATACATATATTTTCGAAATTGTATAAAGTTGAAATTTTTCTAATCGCATAGCCTTTCTGGTTATATTGTTTTTAATCCAGACCTGTTAAATTTCAAGTACAATTAGTACTCAATACAAATACTTTTTAAAGTACTTATAATGAATACGTAACTATTTTCTAGCTGAATTGAAATTAGGATTCGAGTACAAGTACTTGTAATTGGAAAATATTTGGAAATACCATCAAGTACTGAAAGTACTCGAAAGTACTCGAAAATACTCGCTAAATCCCTTTCCAAGTACTTCAAAGTAATTGAAAGTAATTCAAAGTACTTGGAAAAGGATTGCAATTCTTTTAGTGAGTATTTTCGAGTACTTTCGAGTACTTTCAGTACTTGATGGCATTTCCAAATATTTTCCAATTACAAGTACTTGTACTCGAGTAGTAATTGATACAAATGTAATGTACTTGAAAAGTATTGAGTACTTCTCTGGAAAACCAAAGTCCTTAAATTGCTACTTATAACGAGTAGTACTCATGACTTAACAGGTATGTTTTAATCCAAGAGCACAATTAAGAATTAATTTTTCACAGAAACCTGATATGTATAATATATAGAAAAAGCTCCTCAGCGTGACTCTTACTGGTCACATACATATGTAATTCTGAACATACATTCATAATGGCTTTCTTAGTTGTCTAACTTTGTACAGCTAGCGTTAACATTCATTTGCTATTTCTCCATTTAATTTGTATTGAAAACTAGCTTCGCCCCATTTCTATTGAAAATTCAGTTAATAAGAACCGCAAAATTTATTACTTCCTTTGCTAAAAATACTCCACGCGAAGACAGCGAGCTTTCTTCAGATTGAATATTTGTTGCTGCTTGTTATATAGCAGCTGCCAACGCTAATTTGTAGCGGCAAGTTGCAATTCCCGGAGGATAATTAAAAATATGTCCGATACATTGTATGTACATGCAGATATCCACATGTACAATACAAATACACCTGTACGTATGTATGTACATATGTGTGAGTATTTGGCTACGAGAAAGGGCAGGTGATAGGAAAGCGCAATAAATTTTCAATTTATGTGGTTGAGTATTTAAGTGATTACTTGCCACGCGCGTATCCGTTTCCAATAAAATCGTAGAAGTGAATTCTCGCAGCGATTGAGGCAGTAAGCGGCAAGTAGTAAGAGCGTTGCAGGCAATTTGTGTTTACTCGTGAAGTGGCGGAATACGAAGGCGGCGCCCAGCCGGCAATACTGCATTTATTCGTTCTCAATCGTTTGTTGCTCATAAATTTCGAAAAAAGGAAGAATACAGCGAAAAAAAACGTTCGCAAAGGTGTTGATTGCAGTCAGTTGTGGCGTTTTGCAACGTGCTAGAAACCTCTATTTCCGGCAGTGGCAAGTCAGTAGATGATATTTACAGCAATAAACGAACCAAACAGTTAAACCCACATGCATATGTATATACATATGTACATCCATACGTACATATGTGCATTGTATTCCCAGCCAGCACAATCATCGAAAACGAGCTCATAACTAGATATTTTATCGAAGAAAAACCGAATGGAAATTCTTGGGATCCCTACAAAAAGCTGTATATCGAAATTCTGTATTTACAAAATTCAGTGTTTACAAAGTTCTGTAAAAGCGACATTCTGTACTGACAAAATTCTGTATTAAAAAAATTCTGTATTGACAAAATTCTGTATTGAAAAAACTGTGTATTGACAAAAGTCTGTTTTTTATTTGATAATTTCATTCGCCAAGCGAGTTGCTATTAAATAGTCGTAAATCTTATAAATAAAAACAATTAATATTTAAGAAAAGCAAAATTTTTATAAACTCCAATATTAACTTAAGCGATATTTATACAAAGAGAAATAAATGAGAATTTTAAGTCCAAAATAAGAATACAACAAACAAAAGACTTCAATATTAATTCAAACGATAAGTACATATCTATGCAAAAAAGAAGAAATGAGTATTTCAATTACGAAAAACTAGTATAAAATTAGATTAAAAACAAATATTTTTTGCTATTATTTTCAAAAAATATACTTTTCCAATAATTACTCTTTTTTTTATTATTCTTTTAATTTGTTTGTTAGCTCTAATTGATCTTAACTTTTTTGGAAAAACTTCTCCATTTTCTACTCTTGATATTTGTGATTTCACATAAATCATCTCTGCATTCAAATTAGCTATAAGTTGATAAATACCGCAATTTTTTTTCCTACAATGACATTAAGTCGTCGATGCCAAAATTCTACACTATTTTGAGTTCTAGGAAACTGACTCGTTTCTACATTCCTATGCACTGACCAAAATGTCGGATGATGTTTTGGTGGTGCATCAAATTTACCAATGTAGTTTCTTTCAAACCAATTTGCGAGTCTCAGATTGTCGTAATCATCTAAAATACTACAAAGACTGTTGTAGTATTCCGAGATTTCATCGGGAAATGCAAACAAAACCGGTTAGATATTCTGTATTTACGTAATTTTGCGCAATTTTTTATAAAATTATATTATTTATTTACAGAATTACGTATGTAAATACAGAATTTCGTCAATACAGAATATTTTTTACAGAATTTTGAAGTACGTAATTTTATATACAGAATTTTATAATACAGAATTTTTAAATACAGAATTTTGTAAACAGAATATTGTATAATACAGCATTTCGTACCCAACCCGAAATTCTTATATGATACTCGTCTCTTTTTCCGATTCGTTTTCGAGTACTTTTTCGCTTGAAATTGGGCAGCGCCTACGAGCAAAAACAAAACTATCTTTTAACACAGCTTTATCTATAGCCCGGTCAATTTAGACCAAAAAAAAAGGAGTAAGGTTACAAAAATTACCACCCAGCTGAAAATTGGTAGGATCGTTCAAACACTTTTTCAATCTTTATATCTCAGTAACGGTGGCTCTTCCTCATCATCGTTGGTCTCCTTGGCGTGGGGATGAGGCTTAAGTGTTGGCATGGCTGTTCCTTTCGAGGTCCTCCATGTCAGCACGAACTAAGAGGGAGGCTCCATATAAGAATCAGTGTAGGATTCGCTCTTGCACTGATTCTTATGTGGAGATTACCGTACCAACATCTCTCTCTGTTCCGCATACCTTGTATCCCTCCTAGTATCTCCCAGCTCTCCTTCCTCTCTAGCTAATCCCCCCCCCCCCCCCCTAATCCAGGGTGTCAAGCGTCACCGTGCCCATTGGTCGGTTTGCAGCCAGGGGGTTTAAATTCCGGCTGTATTTTAACGGCGCCTCCCTGACACCGGGCCACCTCAGGGAGTAAGTTTGGCCTTACCGCGGCAAGGGGCGCTGTCGTGGTGTACCACCCATCTTCCCCCTTAATATTCCTAGACCGCTACGCTTGCCTCGTCGAGCAGGTGGTCGTACGACCAAGATGAATACTAAAAACAAAACAACAACAACAACAAAAAACACAAAAAAATTGTCTTCCCCATCTCGGGGTAAGACAATCATGAAAAAGTCTTCTTCCCCATCTCGGGGTAAGAATGCGCAGGCGCAAGCGCCTAACGCGCCGCTTCGCTCCGATAGGAGCTCTTCCGGGCTGGATGTGAGTGTTGCACGCCGGCCCGTGACTTCGGGTGTTATGGCGGGGCCTAGCACCAGCAAAGCTGCGGGGATTTTGCTGGAAACGGCAGATCCCTCTGTGGCACTAGGCACTAGGGGCCCGCCAAACACCGGCGCGGCTGCGAAGCCTAGTCTCGCGAAGGCAACGGTCTCACGGCCTGGCCCGAGTGGACTAAGGCGACAAGCAGCCGCACAAGATAGTATAGAGGGCATGGCAGCGATGGAAACTACGAGCCACGCCCCTCTGATGTTGGAGTCGGAGCGGTTCAAATTCGCTGATAAGCGTAAGGCCGCGAAGACGTTAAAAAGATACGACGGGGTCCCGTTGGAAACGTTGTCCCAGAGCGCGAAGGAAGCGGTGGAAAGGGCGAAAGCCCTGCTGCCTAACTTCCGGGTCACTGGGGCTTCGGTGGAAAACCGGGTGCCTCCGTCAAAACGTCAAAGATCGGCGGAGGAACAAACTCCGGCGTCTAAGAGAATCCGACCGCACTCGTGGGTGGGCAGGCCTAGCTTTGCCGAGGTTGCGAAGGACAGGATCCTTATTGGGGTCCTGGACCGAGGCAACGAGCTCGGGTCCATACCAAAGGACCAGTGGAGGTGGGTGAAGGCAGCTCTGGCGAACGTCATCTTTGACGTTCTGCTGGAGAACCCTGGAACCCCCCCTGCCTGTAAGGACGCTGGTTGGTACCAGGGCCACATTAAGGTGGTCGCCTGTGAGGACCTGAGATCGGTGGCGCTGTATAAGGCCGCCGTTGCAAAGGTGGGCCCTGTCTACCCAGGGGCTAAGTTGGAGGTGGTAGACTGGAAGGACATTCCAGTCAGGCCCCGGGCGAGGGCATGGGTTCCGGTGACACCATCGGCACCAGAAAGCATCCTAAAGATGCTTCAGGTGATGAACCCGGCCCTCCCAACAAGTGATTGGAGGGTCGTCCGGGTCGAGGACGCGGAGGGCCCTTCGAGACAAGTGGTCTTGTCCCTAAACAAGGAGTCCATCGGACTCCTTGAGAAGAGGCAAGGCCGCGTCTGCTATGGCCTCGATGAGGTCATCATTAAGGTGTACCGCGGGGACGCTCAGCGTGCCTCTGGTGCGGGTGCAGCAATGGACGTGGACATTGAGGCACCCGAACCGGAGCCGGAACCGGAACTCTCCGACGCTGAAGGCAGCGTCTCCTCTCAGACAAGCTTTGCAACAACAATGCACAGGATGTTTGCGGAGGAGGAGCTGCTGCTCAGCGACGGAGAGTGCGAGGCTGATGTCACCGTCGTGGCTGGAGGGGAGGTAGCGGTTTTCTCGCATGAGAATTCTGCAGATAAACCTCCATCGATCTAAAGCAGCTTCAGCTGCTCTCCTAGGTCGCCTGAGCAAGGGCGACGTTACGGTGGTACTCATTCAGGAACCCTGGGTTTGTAACTCAAGGGTATGTGGGTTGAGTGCCACCGGCTTTAAGCTTTTCGTGGAGCGCGGTAAAGGTAAAATTAGAGCCTGCATTCTGGCTAAAGCAGATTTAAATATCTTTATTTTACCTAATTACAGTGATGGCGACGTCACGGCAATTCTCGCGGAGATAGGGGGTATGCCACTGGTGCTGGCATCGGCTTACATGCCGTACGAAGCCGAGTACCCCCCTCCCTCTATGGTGCGGAACTTAGTGTCCAAATTTGAGAGCGGACACATGTTGGTCGGCAGCGACGCAAATGCTCACCATGTCAACTGGGGGAGCACGGACATCAATGATCGAGGTGAGTTACTCTTCAACTACCTTCTAACTACTAACCTACTTATATGCAACAAAGGTAGGGATCCCACCTTCATTACTAGCAATCGTAAAGAAGTTTTAGATATAACTCTATGCAGTGATAGTCTATCTGAATTGATCGAGAGTTGGAGGGTTCTAGATGAACACTCCTTCTCTGATCATCGTTATATTGAAATCGTACTGAACTTTTCTATTACCAGCCCAAAGGTGCCAAAAAACCTAAAAAACACAGATTGGTGCTCTTACAAAATGTTATTTGAGGATAGGCTAAACAGCGAACCTCTTATTGAACCTAATTGTATCGGGGATCTAGAGAACATGGTGGACGTTTTTACGCTGACCTGCTCAAATGCCCTAAATCAGGCTTGCCCTGAACCAAAACAGTGGGGCAAACGTAAACCCCATTGGTGGTCACGCGAGTTGGACTCACTACGAAAATCTTGTAGGAAAAACTTCAACAAAGCCAAGAGACTTAGTCTCGAGCTGGTATGGCTAGAGTACAAAAAGTCTCTTCAGACCTATAAAAAAGCTTTAAGGGTGGCAAAGAGATCCTCGTGGAGAAACTTCTGCGGCGGCATCGAGGGTGCTTCCGAGACAGCCAGGCTAAGGAAGATTCTCTCAGGATCCCCTAACCCGATAGGTTTCTTGCAAAAGCAAGACGGTTCCTGGACCTCAACGGGAAAGGAAACCCTTGAATTGTTATTAGATACCCATTTCCCTGGTAGTACAACTGCGGAGGAAGGAACTCCTCCGCTCATCTCCTCCAACCCCGTTAACATACCGGTTTCGGAAGAAAAGGTTAAATGGGCTATCCAAAGCTTTAACCCGTACAAATCTGCTGGGCCGGATGGGATAATACCTGCCCAGCTAATTAAGACACGGGAGCTGTCTGCAAAATGGCTCTCTACTATTTTCAGGGCCTGTTTCAAACTAAATCACATACCGTTGGCATGGAGAAATGTCACGGCTGTCTTTATTCCTAAAGCCGGTAAGGCCTCACACACTAATCCAAAGGATCTTAGGCCTATCAGTCTATCATCCTTTGCTCTTAAGGCACTTGAAAGGATTATTAGTAGCTACCTGTCCGATACCATCGACAGTCGACTACTGTCTAATGACCAACATGCCTACCGCAAAGGCAAATCTACTGAGACTGCACTCCATAGCTTGGTCGGCTATATTGAGAAGTCTCTCAGCGTTAAGGAATTCTGTCTTGTAGCCTTCCTGGACATTGAAGGCGCCTTTAATAACGTATTTCCAGAAGCTATAACTGGCGCCGTTAGGGATCTAGGGGTTGAACACTCACTGGTTGAATTTATCGGCCAGCTACTCTGTTGCAGAGTAGTAAAGGCTAAGCTGGGTGCGAGCGAATTGTCACGGCACGTGTCGAGGGGGACGCCACAAGGAGGCGTCCTATCACCACTCCTATGGAACCTCACCGTAAATACGCTACTGCGAGATACGGCATGGGGTGGCGCAAAAGTCGTCGCGTACGCTGATGACGTCGCGATTGCAATCAGGGGAAAGTTTCCGCAAACATTATGTGAGCTGATGCAACGAGCGCTTTGGGAGGTATCCAAGTGGTCCACCCACTGCGGGCTCAGGGTCAGCTCAAGTAAAGTGGAACTTGTACTTTTCACGAGAAAGTATAAAGTACCTTCTGTGACTCCACCGGTACTAAACGGTACCCGGTTAAGTCTTTCTACAAGTGCCAAATTTCTAGGCGTTATTTTAGATAGGAAGTTGAGCTGGAAGGAGAATCTAGTTCAACGTCATGAGAAGGCTTCTGTAGCCCTCTACACATGTAAGAGAGCCATAGGCAAGAAATGGGGGCTAAATCCCCGGATCTGTCGATGGATTTTCACAGCGGTCGTCAGACCAATACTCCTATACGGGGTGATCGTATGGTGGCCTGCATTAGAAAAAGAGGGTAACCTTAGACTACTCACCAAGGTGCAAAGATCTAGTATGATCTGCATAAGTGGGGCGCTCAGAACTACTCCAAATGAGGCCTTGAACGTCATTTTAGACCTTATTCCTTTAGATTTGGTTGGACAACAAATGGCAGCGATGACTGCTTTGCGACTAAGAGAGACATCCCAGTGGCACCCTGAAAGCCAAGGGCACACTTGTATCTTGAATAAGTTCTGCTCTATTCCGAGCAGCACGGATCGGTGCGCCTTGACATCGGTTTCTGAAAGTAATTTTATTACACGTATTTCAAGCAGGGAGGAGTGGAAACTTGAGTTTCATACTCCACCTGATAGCATTGTCATCTATACAGATGGCTCAAAACTCGATAATAAGGTAGGAGGAGGCGTTTTCTCACGAAACCCTCTCCTGCAAATTTCCTTTAGGTTACCAGATCACTGCAGCGTCTTCCAGGCTGAGGTCTCAGCTATCAGGGAGGCGGTAGAGGAGATTGGGACCGGGATTATAGGAAGAGACATCTTCATTCTTAGTGACAGCCAGGCTGCAATCAAAGCTCTGAGCTCTTTCACTTTTAACTCTAACATCGCGCTGGACTGCCGCCTATCTCTGCAGGAGATGGCCAAGCAGAACAGACTGTACCTCATTTGGGTCCCTGGTCACCGGGACATAGAGGGAAACTGCATGGCAGACGAACTTGCAAGACAAGGTACGACCAAGCAGATTCTTCAAGATAAAGAACGCATTGGTATGCCGTTTGCCACTTGCAAACTGCTACTCAGAGATTGTACATATAAGCAAGCTGACAATAGATGGAGGCAAAATACGACCTGTCGAACCTCAAGGCAGATGTGGCCTAAATGGGACCGGAAACGGTCGCGCAGCGTTCTCTCTCTAAGTAGGGAAAACATTTCCAACGTCATCGGGGCTCTAACAGGGCACTGTCTGATAGGGAAACATGCTGAAAGGTTGGGAGTACCCTTCCGAAGATGCTGTAGGAGCTGCAAGAACGACGAGGAGGAGGAAACGATCTTGCATTTACTGTGTAAGTGTCCTGCACTGTGTAAAAGCAGAATGCGATATCTGGGATCACCGTTTTTTGATGACCTTAGTGAGGTTTCAAGCGCCGAGGTAAATTGTCTGTTGAAGTTCATCAGCGAGGCAAAATGGTTTGGTGAGGGGTAATTTTTCCTTTGGATGGTACAAACTTTTCCTTGTGGTAACACAATGGGCCTCCTAATATTGGCCTAAGTGAGCCGCTGTAGGCGGCTGCCACTCCAACCTACCTAACGGTGGCTCTTAGATTTTATAGATAATTATCTGATCTACAATTTTTGTCTGAATTAATTTTATGATAAAACTTACCGTATTGCTGAAAATCGCAATAAATCTATTTTTGTTACCTTTGACCCCTTGTTTTGAATGATCCTACTAATTTTCAGTCCTACATACTTAGTAATGAATTCAAACTCTGGTAAGCAAATTGGCGTAACAGATAAACTCATATTTGAGTTCCATTATTAGTATTACTCCGCTCTGTCTGTGAATGAAATGCAAAATTGGCAAATAAAATTGTATATTTAAATTGGCTACTAAGAATATTTCGTATTTAGTAAAAAATGCACGCACATAATCATTTTGTGTAATTGTACCAGTTTGCCAATAAATTCGAACGATGTTTTTAATTATTAATTTTAATATTTTTGCTCAGTAAACAGTTTTCTCGCTTTCTCTGGGCGAAAAGGGACACTTTAGCAAGGCGTTGTTACTAAATCTTCAATATTACATGCAAATTGTAGAGAAATCAAAATTTGTAAACCAAAGATTTCTCCATTCTCTTTGAATTAAAGATTACCATTCCTTCTTGGAATAAAAGTTGTTGCTTGGGTAACATGGGTAAGGGAGTGTAAAAACTCGAAGTTCACTAGTGAGCAAACCTTTAATAATTGAATCGTAATATGTATGCACAGACCCATGCAATTTGTGTTTCAAAAAGAAAAAGAAAACTGTCTTTTGTTTTGGCAAAAAGCCTCATTTTTTTGTGTTATCGTTTAAAAGGCTTTCTCTAATATTTTGCGATACGGTAATTCTTCGTGAGCCATATTGTTCGTAAAATGAACGTCTTGTTGCTGGCTGGGTTTTCTTATGTGCAAACTTACATAAACGTGAATGTGTGTATGAGTGCGACATATGTATGTATGTTGTGCTTTTGTATGTACATTGCAAGTGGATGTAGTTTCCGGAAGTTAGTCTTGATTGAAAGTGAAGTTACAAGAAATGATGCCACAGATAAAAAGGTGGCAGCTCAAGCATTAGTTTGATAAAGCTTATGTGTGTATGTATATACAGGGTGATGCACTTAACATTTGGAAATTCATTAACTGTAAATAAGAACTGAATAATATTTTTCCCAGTACTTGATTTTCGAAAATAAAATCCTACCTCGAACTGCCTTTTAGCAAATAATAGTTTAAAGTCAAAGTTTAATGGCACGTCCCTACATCTGATATACGTAAGTTTTTACTATGTTCATTTTTCAAGCATTTGTGGACACATTTCGTGATGTATAAACTACTAACCATCCATAAATAAAATAATCAAACTATTCCTTATTCATATGTTCAAGTGTGACATGCTTACCGTCATGTACGTGAACTTACTCGGGATTATGAGAATTGAGGCATATATGTACTATACATAAACTATCCCTCTAATATTCTACAGTAATATATTTTTTGGCAGTGGATATTTGACCAAATATTTTTATATTATTTATTCTACATTTATTATGTATGTATGTATATATTTGTTTTGTTCAACAATTATATCTTTTTTTATTCCCCGTCCAGTGTTTAATAATATAAAACTGTTGGATTTCCTGAAGCTGTACAACCATCCATTATGTGAAAAAAGCTTTAATAAATATGGCACTTATATCATATAAACCCTTAGATACTATTAAAACCATGGATAAATAAACAATTTATTATTATTTGTTGAAATCTCCTGACGAGAAGCATAGTTTGGCAAAAGTTTTATTTGACGGGTACCAGATTAAAAAAGTAACAATGTAAAGTTTAAAGAAAAACTACTTTCTAACAACGAATTGGCTTGAATCAACGTTTAGTTTTTTACATAAGATGATAAAATTATTGAAATTTATTTGCTTAAAAGTAAAACAATGTAATTTGTAACACTGAGTCAGATATTACAAGGCGATTGGTTACAAATGAAACATATGTTGACAATGTTTGAGTGAAATTTCATTTGGAGAACTACTGCAAATGCAAATATTGTAATTTATTATTTTTCAACTATAAGCATAAATTGAAAGCAGAAAGTAAGTATAAAGCACAGAAAAGTTTCTCTGATAAAAAAGTTTCACAATATTTTGGAGAAGAAATATAATGAAAGAACGGAACAATTGCAGAATACGTACAATTCTTAGAATAAAAAAAAATGTATATACATCGATAGAGACTAATGAGGGGAGCACAACGGTATATTTCAATAAAAATTTCTCTAAAGATGGATATATGTATATTTAGAATTTGGATGTTAGTTGATAGGAAATTTCATTCATTTTAATTCAATGTACATAACGTGTACTATGTAACTGGTAAAGTGTTTGCTAAAATCTGGTACATAAAAAAAATAAAAAATCATTAAACCGCCATTTGTTTAAAATGACCTTTTAAAATATTGGGTCTATAACTTAATTCGTGCGGTTTGCTAAGAGATGGCGTAACTTGTATGTATTCCATCATTCCAATATATTCCGAACATACATACGTTGGAAAGCTATTGTCATTGTACGTCTTTTCAGTATATGTCATTCATTCGAAGCGTAAACAGCAATAATTTTTTTTCACTCAAATATGTCGAACTTTGTGCCTGAGAAAGTGTTTTTGCGGGGAGTTCTTCTTCATTACTTTAATATAAAGCAAACTGCTGCCCAAAGTCATCGTATTTTGGTGGAAGTTTATGGTGAACATGCTCTAGCTGAGCGAACGTGCCAAAAGTGGTTTGCACGATTTAAAAGTGGTGATTTTGGCTTGGAAGACGATGAACGTCCTGGGCAGCCCAAAAAGTTTGAAGATGAAGAACTGGAAGTATTACTCGATGAAAAAAGTTACCAAAGGTAGGAAGAGCCCGCTGAATCTTTGGGTGTCACTCAGGCAGCCATTTCAAATTGTTTAAAAGTAGCTCGATATATTCAGAACCAAGGAAATTGGGTTCCCCATGAACTCAAGCCGAGAGATGTCGAAAGGCGGTTTTGCTTGTCCGAAATGCTGCTGGAACGCCACAAAAAGAAGTAATTTTTGCATCGGATTGTTACTGGTGATGAAAAATGGATCCATTACGACAACCCTAAGCGCAAAAAATCATATGTGAAATTCGGCCGGAATATGCGACCAGACACGAGGCAATAATTTTCCACCATGTCAACGCTTCTTTCAGATATCGTTGTACACTCTTAATAAGGTAATTTCTAAAAAAAAAAATGGGGCTGTTTAAAAACAATATAATTTTTTAATAAAAATCAATTTTTCCACAAACTATGCAAAATATATAACAAAAATATATATGAAATTAATGTAATTTTTATTGCCTGTCGAACTGTCCATTTGTTACTTGTGAGATATTTTTTAATAAAATGATTGATTTGACCTTCAATACCTACTACAATTATTATCTCACCCAAAAACTAAGTATACCATTATGCTAACCTTAAATATTTCTATCAAATAAATTATTCTAATTTTAATAATTATAAATTTTCAAAATCTGGGAATTGTGCGTATTCTGCAATTATACCGAAAAAAAGTTAGTCTTGAATAATTTATTTTATGGTATTACCGGAATTATTCTAAATAAATTTATGAAGAAATTTCTTTAGTTATTCAAAATGTGTTGTTCATGTACTATTAATAACAAATTGTAAACATATCAAGGTGAAAAATATATTTTGAAGAATTTTTTTAAAATAATAACTATACATTAGATGAATTAAGAATTTAGTTGGATTTGTAAAAAATGCAAAATAACAATCTGAAAATCATCTTAAAAGCAGTCCCTTTAATTTGTAAAATAAAAATCTTTGCTTGTTTAAAAAATTACTCATTCATAAATAAAAAATTCTTCTAATAATATTGCTTGTACCACACGTGTTATAAATTGACTTTTCAGTAGTTTTAATAGTATTTAAATATACACGTATGAAATCCGTCTAATTTCGATTGCAAAGCAAATTTCAACCATATCATACTAGCATACATCATACATACATATCTGGGAAGTTGTGCGATGATTGCATAATCACCAGTTAAGCGATGACTGGTATGAGTCTACAAATAACAAAAGCATTGCAACCTTTCGTGAGAGAAACCATTTCTATTTTTTAGTATTTTTCAGATTTATTTATTAAATCGCTGCCTATAAATCACCACTTTACTCTTTAGCACAATTACAACATGTTTCTCACTCTGAAATATTCGAGTATATTTTTTTTTTTCTTCCGTATTCTTGTTTACTAATGACAAAATCTGTCAGTTCACTGCGGGAAGGCGCAATCTTGTATTCGTTGCTGAACCCGCATACGAGTCATGGTTCTATGTATAAAATCAAGTTTAAAACTAAACTAAAAATAGAGTTAAGTCCATCCATCTTAATAGGGCCATTAAAATTAAATACTTATGTAACACCAATAATAATTTTGGACGACACCTTTGATCAAATGCCCCTATTTGCCCCGTGACGCTTCTTTGTGCTCGACGATTTTTGTGACATATTATCAAATATGAACAAATTGTCGTGTTGATCCGACAGATCGTCAATGATTTGGTGATTTCTCAAAAATGACCAGCGCATGAACCTGGCGGTTTTAGTGCCTTCTTAATTTGTCGTTGAGCATCGTTTAGTGGACATTCAACTTAGATCATTCAATTAAATGTATTTATTTATTTTAGTGGTGTGAAATAGTTACTAAGAATAAGGTGTTATATTATTCAAACCAATTTTTTAATCTATCTCATTTTGTTTATTATAATAGATGAAGAGAGAATAAGAATGAGGTGGAGGATGCTTCGGAAGTACAAAAGGCAAATAACGACACTAAGCAGGAGGCTGATTCGCCAAATACATTTGATGAGGTTTCGCAAACTACCATGAAGGCAAACACAAAGTGCCTAAATGTCTCGAACATGCAGTTATGATATGTTCTGATTGTCACTAAGGTAACCCTATTAACTATTAATAATTCGTATTATTATTACTGCTACTTTCATGCATTGATTTTTAGAGTTATTTTGCAATTAACAAATGAAAAAGTGTTTTTTTTAAGTTATATTACCAAAACCTGTTTTTTAAGATACTGTGTTCAAGGGCTGTTTCTACTGAATAGAGTTAAAGTTCTAATAAGTTTTATATTTCTCTTATTTACAGCCTAGTCTACATAATGAATGCCATTTATCCATACAAAGTAAATATAGACCAGATAGCCGAGTGTGTAGCATGTGCGCGCTTCATTAGGTGCGCCCCGGGTTCAAATCCTGGCCGAGGCAAGTAACATCAAAAATTATAGAAACAGGTTTTTCAAATAGCGGTCGCCCCTCGTCAGGCAATGCCAAACCTCCGAATGTATTTCTGCCATGAAAAAAGTTCTCACAAAAATCATCTGCCATTCGGAGTCGGCGTAAAATTGTAGACCCCGCAATTTCTGTTACAACATCAAGACGCACATCTCAAATTATCAATTTATTATTATTTTTATAATAATTAACATAAACTCGAGGGAAATCAAAGTTCAGATACCCGTGCCATCCCTTTTTATTTGAAATAAACTGTATTTACTGTTTGTAATAAAGCCAGTCAATACAATACAAATCATTTTGAAAACTTGAATGACTTATATTTATGCAATAAAACCATTTAAGTTTCAATATGTAATCGAACTTAAATTTAATCACTGATTTTTTCGCATTGCTCTCTCTAATAAAAATTCTTCGAGCCAAATTTGAGCAAATTTGCATAATTTAATAAAATATCGAATATTAACACTCATGGTGAAATTTTTTTAAAATAAATCTCATTCCAACTCGATTAGGTGTCTGAAAGCGTCGGTTTCCCATGCTATTCTTAGCGACTGTGCCTCATAAGGTCTCTAATAAATACTTATTAAGCACAAATTTGCATATATGTAGTTTGCAACTAAAAATTGTTTTAATTATTTTATAAATATATACATATATAATTTAGCTAATTAGCTAATTAGTCTGTTTAATAAGTTTTAAAATATATCAAGATAATCCATTATTTCCACAATTTCATCACATAACCATACACTAACGAAAGCAAAATATAAAATTTATAATATTGTAAAAAAAATACAAATTAAAAGAACTTTACTTAGCCTAACAAGGAATTTTTCAAAATATCACTCAGTTTTAATTATAACAAGTAAGGAAGTGTCTAAGTTCGGCTGCAACAGAACTTTCAACAACCGGCGCAAGTTTTTATTTGAAATAAACATTACTTGTTGTATGCAATCAAAAAAATTAATCTAATATATCATATGAATATATCATATGGGTACTGGTTTTGATCCAATTTTTATAATAGGTTAATGTGGTATCCGCCCCAACATAAGATATATATATATATATAAGGAAAAGTGGGCGGGCCACGCCCCCATTGAAGGGAAAGTTTTAATTCGTTTTATATCCGCAACTATTCGGCGCAGATAAATCATATTTGGGAATACATGCATATGTATGTCTGATAGATCAAACTGTGTATCATTTAAAAAAAAAAACAAATTCCCTATAACTCCTCAACCATTGGATCATAAAATAGTGTTTAGTAGGATTAGTTTCCGATATACATCTATTCCGTGGATTTCCTTATGCAATTTCATTCTGCATGTTAAATATGAGGAAATTATCTTTAATAGTTACTTAGATATAGAGTGTTCTTCTTAATTAAGTAAATTACCGTTAAATGAATTACTATTACTATTTTCGAATTATCTATGCTGGCGATTGCCGCAATGATTGATTCCCGTTCTCCATGTTTTTTGCCGAATGTTCTGTTACTATATGCTTTTGATTGATTGTTTTCATGTTCGGTTAATGGTAATGCCGCTATTGAAATATCGTGCTGCCACACTCCCGATATCACATATGTATGCACTTGCATTAGGATTATAGCCGCTATCATATTGGAATGTATTTTTTTCTCATGCAAAATGGATAAAAGTCTACCTTCTTTCTCGGCGGTCGACCCGCTGTTTTAAAGGCGATTCACCACCTGTAGAATACAACGATTTTTTCCGAAGCTGCTTCTTTCTTTAGTTACATTTTTAAGATATCGTATTTTTTCAGCTCTGAATACAAAGTCTTCACATTTTGTGAATTTAATTCTTTCACAATATTTTCCAAGATGCTACTATTTCTTCCCCACCGATATTGTATTGCGTTTTTGCACTTGTTTCTTGCATTATTATATTATAACTTGCAACTAGATTAATTATTTTTTCTGCCATTTTAGAAGTTATTATAAACAAAACTCGTTAATATTTCAACTTTAAAATACACTTCGAATTTACCGCAAAAGAAATATATTTGAGTTGTTATGTATTTGTACAAATGATAAAATATGAAAACGGAACACTTCGTTCCAGTGCTACCATATTCTTAAATTTTATGGGTAACTACATCCACGTTCTACAAGTCAAGTCTAAGTCTTGCACATCCTGGTCATAAGTTGAAAAGTAAAGCAGGTTCCAAATTATGATAGAGTTTGATACGGAAGTTTCGAAGATAAGCATATTTGCTCTGAATTGGGTAGTAAGTAGCACGCCTGCCTCCAAAATCCTTTTAATCTAAGTATTCCTTTCTCCAATCCAATACAACATAACAAACTTCATAGTTATAAAAATATCTGAGCTGTTTTAGTTTTTGTAAATAATTATTTTCGAGAGGTGGTGTTGGGCTTGTTCTTTTGAGTTGAAATGCAAAGCGTGCGCGAAATTTAGTATACATAGTTTGATGAAGTTGTCTTCTTTCAAGTGATTAGTGGCCCACGCATTTTCCCTAACTTTATATCCGAGCCCACCAAGGCATTATAACTTTGTTCACGTAACAGTTGTTTGCCAGCTTAAAGAAACCGTAATAGATATAAACATATACATATATATATATACATATATATATATATATATATCTATGCATACATACTAAAATTTTTAGAATGGAAATCGAACTCGGTTAAGAACTATCTGTTTGTCCGCCAACCCTCCCGCCCATCTAGTAAATATTGTGATAGCTCAACGAAACTTAGTACTCACATTGCTCTCGAGGTTGGCCTTGAAAATGGGCAAAATCGGACAATGACCACGGCCATATAACGGTGTTTTGTGAAATTCAAAAGAATGCGATATTTCGGACAGAAAAGACTTAATCTATTGATCTTTTCATTCTGAAAATTTTGGTATAAATTTGTCTATTTCCATTTCGGTTGTTTAAGGCTATTACACGCCACCGTTATGCCAACCAAGCTAAAATAATCTGACCAATATTGTGCTCGGGTATAAATAATGCAAATATGTAGTGAATACACGAGTAACCCGGGTGTGTGAGCCTTCGTAGTTCCTGTTGGATACGCACGCACGGATTATACCATAAAATTGATATGCATTTCATCCTATTTGTAGTGGTATCACACGCGCCTAATGATGCCAAATTGAATGAGTTTGAAAAGTTGGGTTTAAACATACGCATATGTACATATATACATATTTATTGAAGTTGGCAGAGCAACGCCTATTTTCCATTTAAAATAGAGTAGTAGTGCCTATATAACAGTAATTATATTTTGCTGATGGATTTTAAAATATATTCAAAATAAATAATTCATAATCAGTTCTTGGTCTTATAAGTTTCCACCTAATATGCATACAATAGCTAAGGGTACTCAGAATGTAATAATGTATATATGTATGTATGTATGTAATATATTTTCACAGCAAGTTTTCCATTAGTACGGGTATTGACCACATATGGTTTGTAGTAAACAAAAGTTTTCGACTTTCACTTAAGCTTTTTATGGGCGCCACCTCATCCAATCGAATAAAAATGGTTTATCCGCCTTAAGCAATTTGTGGCTCTTGTACCAGATGGCGATGTATTCAAAGTTTGTAAAAATCCTTATACTTTTTCGTGTTCGTTTATACGAAGAACGTTTGAGGGGGTTGCATTTAACCCGGTTGCAGCTGAAATATATATTATATATTATACATAAGTATATATCTAGTTTTGTATGTATATACCCAGAAGTGTCTACATAAACACTTGCTTATGAGTATGTGTAGTCATATGCACTTGTATGTACTATATATGCACATATATTTTGGTTCATCTGGCGATTATACATTCATTCAATGGGTTGACGGCATTCATTCGCTTTGTATGCAAATTTATTATGCTCGAGATTAAAAGTTCTTCAAACTAAGTTTACGTTTAAATTTTTCATTAGGAAAAATTTTCATACTTGCCATACATATTCAGGGTTACCACCTACAGACATCCATACAAACCAAAGAAATTAGCTGAGGGAGTTGAACTTTTGCTGCTCCTTTACTGTTGCATACAAAATGCTGAATTCAATATGTTTATAAATATATGCGTGCGCATATTTATCTAAATATGTATGTATGTAGGTACATATTTGTGTGTGGGTATACATAATATTTATCCAACTAGTAAAATAATTCACTACTGAAAAAAGCAAGGAGTTTGGTAATAACTTGCATTGCAAGAAACGAGGAAGACGTAATACTTCAAAGCTGAACATTTTTTGTTCCCGTTATTTTCAAGAAATATGGTAATTAATGTATGCGAGACCCATGTGCGAGTTTCCTAGAATATAATACAATAATAATAATAACCACATTCAAAATAGTTTAGTAGTTTACATGACATAAATATTAGCAACATAAATAAATCAGCCCCTAACCCGGATGGAATTTCGAAAGTCTCATACATCGGAGAAAATAATGCTACCAATATGACGGGTGTTTTTTTTAGACTGATAGAAGTTTCGATAGGGATAGCTGTCACTTGACAGCTGGCAAATGACATTTCGTTTTGACATTTCGGTTCAGTAAGCATTGACAAATCATCATGGAAAGAATGACGCCGCAACAACGTTTGCAAATTGCCGAAATTTACTCTAAAAATCAATGTTCTGTTCGCCAAACTCGAAATCGAAAAATTGTGGTTAGTGATGAAGCTCATTTTTGGCTAAACGGATATGCGAACAAACAAAATTGCCGTATATGGAGTGAGAATAATCCTCATGAAACCCTCGAGACACCATTGCATCCTGAAAAATGCACCGTATGGTATGGTTTACATGGTAGAGACATCATCGGTCCGTATTTCTTTAAAAATGAGGCCGGAGCGAATGTGACTGTCAATGGTGATCGTTACAGATCAATGATTACCGATTATTTGCTTCCAAATTTGCATAACATCGACCTGCAAGAATTTTGGTGCCAACAAGACGGTGCCACGCCTCATGCTGCCACTCGAACTATCGATTTGTTGAAAGAGCAATTTGGCGATTCACCAAAGCTAGTAGTGGCGGACATGTGCCAGAAATCGTTTTTAAATATTAAATGTCATGCAAATATATTAAAAAAAAAAAAAATTTGGCATCATACTTCATTTTTTATATGTTTTATTTCAATTTAAAGTTCTATCAGTCTAAAAAAAAACACTCTTTACAAGGACACTTGAATCCGGCAAGCTATCGACCCTATCTCACTATCAACTTACTTATTTTCTTAATCGGCGCTTTAACTACCTAAGCGAAAGAAGGCTGTTTCTCTGCCACCCCCAGCGGGTACTGCGTCCATTCATATATCGCGGTAAAGCTCACACACTTCAAGGTCCATTTCATCCGATGATGATAGCGTCCACACTTCTGCGCCGTTCAATACCGCGAAAATAATGAGAGATTTGTAAAGTGTGGTCCTGGTTTGCCGAGAGCCCGAAGTATAATTTGTTGGCAAGAGAGATTCTCCATTGGTTTTAGAGGCTGGCATTATTTTTGGAATTAATGCTGGTTACCCGATCAAAAACCCTGCACATCAAAATTGTAATTGCCATCAGTGATGCGGGAGTCAAGCAGCAAATGCGCTCACTGTTTTTTTGATGTCAAATGTTACTCCCGTTTTATACTCGTGCACCTCCAGACTCATTCGCTTCGCTTCTTTATCCAGTTTAAAAAAATACAGAACTAGAGTCGCGTTCAGCATACGCCACCAGTAGAACACTCGTATAAAATATGATACATGACTGGTTTAATTCTGCAGTTTGTATTATTTTTATTAACATAAGGCTAAAGAAGTCGCACGATAGAGAGTCACCTCGTTTGGTATCATACGACCAGGAGATGTTTTTCCCGATTCTGGCGGAGCTAGTGATGTTGATCAATAGTCGCAATAGTTTTGCAGGGATACCAAATTCAGACATCGCACCATACAGTCAGCTTCTTTTCGTGATGTCAAAAACGGATATGAGGTCGACAGTAATTGGCACATATTGTAGGATTGCCCTTTTCGTGGATTGAGCAGAGTAACCTTAAATTCCAATCAACAGGCGTGCGTGCGGCTGGCTATATCTTGCTATTGAGCTGAGCCAAGTCGGGTAACGGGACTTTGACTTTGTCATCATTAATTGGAGGTTCGGGTTTATAATCTCCGATGTTTTCCGCGCCACCACCATTAGCAGAGTGGCGAAATGATTCCTCTATATTTTGAGTATATTCGGGATATCGGCCATCAAGTTGTCGTCCTCATTCCTACAGGAAATCGCATGAAACCTTCTGTAGGCCGCTGTGTTTTCTGATTCTATTCTCGGGCTCAAAGAGTAGGCGAGGGCGAGGTGTTTGGCTATCTGCTGTACCAATATTTTATAAATGAATACAACAATACCAAAGAGGGAAACGCACCAAATGACATAATATAATTTCAGAAGAGCCGAAAGTAAGTAGGACTCATAGTTAGGGATTTAAACAGTAACTTACAACTAAAAGAATGTATTAGCTTTTCCAACCTCAAATGCACAATTCAGGGGAAAAATGGCACACATATGTACATATGAGTTAAATTAACGAGTTACAAAGGCTATTTAAGAAAAATGGGCGGACTGCCGTATGCTTGTTGCTCAGTTGTTGCATGTGCGTTTACTCGAAAATCTGACTAAAATTAAAATTAATACACACGTTGACAAATTTTTCTTTTCACTAAATTTGTTATAAAATTATAGAACTTTTTTTTAAATCTAGGTAATATGTATATAGTCACATACCGATACTTCCATTACCAATAACCTACACTTCTATTATGTGCCATCTCAATTACTAGCTATTACTTTTTGCTACTGGGATACAGCGAGTATTATGCGTGGGAGTTTGTGTTCGAGGGTTTTCTCTTTAGTGGCTTTGCGGTTTCCTTTTACAATTCTTTACTTAGCCCTTGATATGTGTGTGTGTGTATTTGTGGTGTGTGGTAGTTGCAAATTGTCTTTAGGGCTTTAACCCAAAATTGGTTCGGGCGCTTTGGTCCTTGTAAATTTGATATCTTCATTTGAATTTCTTCGGCCTTGCAGCAAGAACTTTCACAAACTTATTTACAAACTTAGGACCGTGACTCAAAGTATCTGAATCATAGAGATTTCGGTACATGTATGAACATACACGTATACATCCATATACATATATGTTCCTACGTGTTGCTGTTCGGTTTATTAACATTGCTCAAGCGTGAAAGCGGTTGTGATAATCGTTCGCTGGTGGCACATTTTCTTGCTGCGGTCATTGCAGTAGAAAAATTTGTCCCATGCTACAATTTCCTCTCCTTGGTATTTGATATGAATCCAATAAGGATACTTCAAACTTTATATTATGCAAATATTTCCTCATTCAATTTCCGCTTGTTTATCCCACTCCGTCCTTTTTTTATTTGCAAGCGTGACAAAGCGAATATTTCACTCACTCAAACTTCGATTGGAACATTTAACTACAATATACAGCTATGAGTTGGGCGATCATTTGGAAGGAATCGAAAATGCAATTGTATGCATTCAAGGAATGCTTTGTTTGCGCTGAACTGCACTTTGGATGAAGGAAAATAGGGATTCAATTTCATTCTTTGCTTAGCAATTTGGAAATTTTCAATACATTTTGTATACAATTTAAATATAAATTCTTTTCCCGCATTGTTTCTCGAAGACTGCACAACAATAGATGCTCTTTTTATTGCATTTTGGTAGACAATCGTAACGGATATATTTTACTAATAAAATGGAAAAAAGCCCAGCAGGAAATGAAAGACAAATATAAAAACGCGTAGTTGAGATATATAAATTACTTATAGAATTTCCCTTTTGTGTATCTGCGTATAGCACAAATCATGAACATAAGCAGTGAGTCCAAAATATAGCAAAAACTTCTAAGATGGGCCAACTCCAACAGAAGATTATCGCAGACGCAGCGTTTCACCAAAAATGTTTACCTGTTTCTTCAGCAAAACTAGCTTTTCGGCAACTGTTCAATGGTTGATGATCAATTTCGAGGTATTTGGTGACATTATCATAAAAAATATCAGCTTTCGGCGTTCGAGTACGCAAAAAACTTGCAAAGTAGGAGAGGTCAAAATGACAATTAACTTGAAAGGGAAGCTGCAAATTCTTACTGGCCAGCGTTTCCAAACAAGTAATTCATTACGCAGTAAATAGGCGGCCGCCGTAGCCGAGTGTGTAGGGTGTGCGCGCTTCATACGGTGGGTCCCAGGTTTGGATCCAGCTCTGGGCAAGTAACATCCAAAAATTATAGAAAAAGTTTTTTTCTAATAGCTTTCGCCCCTCGGCGGACAACGGCAAACCTCCGAGTGAATTTCTGGCATGTAAAAAAAACATTCGCCGTTCGGATTCGTCATAAAACTGTAGGTCCCTGAATTTGTGTTACAACATCACGACGCACACCACAAATTGTAGGGGAAGTTCGGCCAAAATCGCTTAAGCGGTTATAGCGCCAATTAAGTAAGTAAGTAAGTAAATAGTTGAAATTCAAAAATTGGAAAAAATCAATAGACTGAGCTAAAATAATTATGGCAAGGGAACTAAATAAGGAAGAACACTTCACGTTGTTTGTTTTCCATATCACTTGGATGAATATTTTTAACAGGAGGAATACTAGAACAAACTTAGTTTTAGAGTTTCCTCAAGATACAGATTTAGCGTAAATTTGTTGCAAGCTGCGAGTGTATTGGAAGTTTTTACTTTGAAAATGTATGTCCAAATATTCTGTTGGGCTCTTTATGCGTTCTATTCGATTACTTTTGTCATATATAGAATCCCATTTCCCTTAATTAGATTTTTAAAATGTTCCTAACTTAATTCATCATTATAAGAAACTGAAAATTGTGTAATTTAAGTCAGATGCAAATTTTCGTTGAAAGTTTAACCAGTTTAACCATTTCACTCGCTTGAAACCCAGTTCATCAATTTATGTAGCATTCTGCTGCATTCTTTTTGGCGCTCCGTCTCCAAATTACGTAAATAAAAATCGTATGGTATAGGGTGAACTTTTTCATTTCATACTGGCAAGTCTATCACATTTGGTTAATATGTTTATTTCATATGGATCACCCTGTTAACTTAAACAGGAACACCGCAATTTGAACGACCTGAACCAGTTCTCTATTTAATTAGTTGAATTAGTTTAGAACTTGTAAGGAATGAGAAGGAATAAATCAGAAATGAGCTTTTTCATCGACAATATTTCCGCGTGCAGTCGAAAGAATCCACCAGTAGTAAGATTCACTAACTTTAAACTATCCGATAATGGCAATTTTTCGACAATATTTGTCGTTTGCAGTAACGAGGCGACCGCCGTAGCCGAGTGTATAGGGTGTGTGCACTTTATTCGGTAGGTGCAGGGTTCAAGTCCTGGCCGGGGCAAGTAACATCAAAAGTTATAGAAAAAGTTTTTTCTAATAGCGGTCGCCCCACGGCAGGCAATAGCAAACCTTCGAGTGTATTTCTGCCATGAAAAAAAAACTTCTCATTAGCAAGTCGGAGTCGGCGTAAAACTGTAGATCACTCAATTTGTGTTACAACAAAATTTTAAGGTAAGTTCATGTCGTCTTCGTGGAAGAAAATGTTAATTCGTCTTAAATCCACAACTTTTCGGGCCAGATACATGATATTTGGGTATATACTTACAATAAAAAACCCTAATTCCTTACAACTCCGCAACGATTTGATGCAGATGTACAATAGCTGGTATATATAGGCGGACTCGCGCCCCAATTTAAGACGAAACTACTATTCACCATTATCTTTCCAGCTATTCGGCGTAGATTTATGGTATTCCATATGTTCAGATTTTCTTTAGATCAAGGTATAAAGAATATTGTGTTGCAAAATCACCGTTAAATATCTTAATAAATATGTCTTTATTGGCGCAGCAACGCAAGCCGTGTATGCTAGTATAACATCATTTGGAAAACTAAAGTGAAATTTAGTGATCTAAATAAGCACTAGAGGTAATTTCTATGCGTTAGACGTACGGCATCCATTTTGAAAAAAAATCAATTTTTAAGCCTTTTTCACCTTAATTCAATTATTCGCAACAAATGAGATTGAATCCCCTAATGGCCATATTATAGACTTGGTGTTATTCCTCCTTATTCCCGGATGAGTTAATCTGAGCGATTCTGAGAGACAGCGAAATAAATTTTTTCTGAATTCTTCTCTGTGGAAGAACAACTAAGAATTTCCCGTTCGATTAATATATATTTAATCTAATCGTTTCTCCGAAGAGTGAGTGAGGTCGGTCACTGTGACATTTTGAATCAGGCGACATATGGATGCACACCGGAGCAACGGGCCCAAAAAACTGCAAATACGCTTGCTTTTCTTTATTTAAATTAATTTTAAATGGAGTTAAATTAGTTTTTTCGCGAACCCGTGCTTCGGAATCGCTTGAACCTAATTACATACAATGTGGTTTTTGCAAAAATTTCCAAGGTGGCAGCGGTAAGTTTCAAAGGCTACCGGGGGAGAACTTGCAAAATCCATGCCAGTGCCTTTGACTATTTCACACATTGAAGCCGTTTTTGAGTTCCTTGCGAAACTGGTGGATCGCTTTTGTGGTCTCTAGTTGGAGTTATAATTGTTTTTGGTGACGGAATTTATAATCTCGAAAGCAAATTTCATTTGCTGTGCATATGAACAATAATAAATTTCCAAAACTCAATAATAAATTTTCAGTGAATATAACGGGATAATTGCTTTGTTCCCTCGCATTTTATATTCTTCGGAACAACTGTTCTGACTGCCTTATTCCATTTTATTCCAGGTTTATTCCAAATTTTTTTTTCCTAATTCTGTATTTGGGCTTGAGGTACCTTGGGTATTGAAAATGGGCGAAATAAGACAATAGCCATGCCCACAAAACGGTAATTTGTGAAAATCAAAAGACCGCGATATTTCAGTATTTATTGAAACCAATTTCCTCAAATTAGACACATAGGATTGGGCTTGGGAAGGGAATACGCGTGTAAACTTTTTTTTGGAAAAGGGGCGTAGCCCCGCTCACTTTTGAAAAAAAGAATTAATTTCTCAGAAACTACTTGACCCAACTCTACCAAATTTGGTACACATACCGTATTTCAAGTCAGTAAGCAAAATTTCAAAAGCTGTTAAAATCGGACAAAAACCACGCCCGTCTCACATGTAACGGTAATTTTCAAAAATCGAAAAAACTCGATATTTAAGTTAGCATTAAAGTTAGGTATGGGCCTTCACTAAGAAATACAATGGATTAAAAAAAAATCGGAAATGGGCGTGGCCGCCCACTTTAGAGCAAATAAATATATCTCTAAAACCATTTCACCAAACTGCACCAAATTTGGTACAAATATGGCAATTCGAGTAAATAAGCAAAATTTCGAATAAATTTAAAAATCGGGCAAAACCCGCGCCCACTCCTCATGTAATGGTAATTTTCAAAAATTAAATAAACGATATTTAAGTCGGCATCAAAAGCAATTCGCTCAAATTCATTATGAAGGATGGGCCTACACTAACAAATACGCCAAACCAAACAAATTTTAGAACGGGCGTGGCACCTCCTACTTTCGAGCAAATAAGCATACCTCCGAAACCATGCTACCCGAGTCTAAAAAATTTGGTAGACATATGACATTCAATATGGGTAAGTAAAATTCCCAAAGTTGTACAAATTGGACTAAAACTTTGACTACCTCTCATATAACGGTAATTTTCAAAAATCAAAAAATCGCGTTATTTAAGTAACTTTTAAAAAGGATTTGCTTAAATTCAATATGTAGAGTGAGGCTGCATAAGCAAATACAAGGATTACAAAAAAACATTGGTAATGTACGTAGCGTCATCCACCTTCGAACAACCAGGTACATATATCTCAAAAACTATGCCACCAAACTCATTTCAAGTCAATAAGAAAATTTCGAAAATTAAAAAAAAAAAACCAAGCCCCACTTCTCATATAACGGCAACAAACTCGGATATTTATTAACTATACAAGGTAGTTTGCTCAAATGCGATAGAAAATATTCATTATGAAATACATGGAATCATAATTGTTGGGAATGGCCCTCGTATCGCCCACCTTAGAGCAAATTAGAATATAATATCTATTCTTGATCTAAAGAAAATATGTATGCGTCAAATAGATGGGGAATAAGTGGTAAATGAAGATTTCATTTTAAATTGAGTTGCGAGTCGGTATTTTTTCGCAAAAAATATTATAAGGAATTTGGGTTTTTTATTGTATAAGGCGTGGCACCGCCCAATATTTCAATGTGATACACAGGTTGATCTATTAGATATTTCATGTACATGTATACCCAACATATTTATAATTAACCTTCACCGAATAGTTGCGAATATAAAACGAATTCAAATTTTCTCTTAAATGGCGGAGTGGTACCGCCCACTTTTCAAAATCTATATATACCTTAGGTTCGGCCACATGCATCTTTTCATAAAGACAAGTTGAGTAATTTGGACGCCTATAAAGGACTCACATTATTTTTTTTTTATATAAGTTTAACTTTGAAATAAAAACTTGCAACGGCTATTTAATGTTCGGCTGAATTCAAATTTAGGTTCTTCTATACTTTTCACACCCGAGCGCAATGGTGGCCAGGGTTTTATAACTTTATTCATTTACCGTTTTTTTGTAACAGCATAAAGCCAGCCAGATAGATATAGACATAGGTACGCTTTACATTTAAACTCAGTAAGAAACCCTTTGAAAATTATATAAGCCGCGATATCCTTAGTCATGACATTTGTAATCAGAAAGTAATAATTTTTGGGGATTTTAATATATGCCTAAAGTCTACTGTGAATATAATAGAATAGTTTCTTAAGGAAAGCAGTTTTAGACTGCTGTTAGGTCTGGAATGTTCTACTACACCTGCAGGGACACAAATTGACTCGGTGTTTTCAAATTAGGATGGTAATATGGTTTACGCAATTAATTATGAAACGGTTCACAGTTACCGCGATAGTATTTGCATTTCTGCCTTTGACTAAATTCCCCTATTTTAATTTTTAATTTGAATTAGCAAATTTTATATATACTTATACTTTAGAAAAAAAAAAATATAATTATAAGTACTTATATTTTACAAGTATACTATGGAAATGGTTTAATATTATAAAGAATAAATGTGTTCGTTAAGTAAATATTTTAAATATCATATTTTAATATAGCGACTAGAACAATACTTTCATAAACATATAACTGTACGTAAACACATACATAGATTAAAAGCATATCAATTTGTTTCAGTTTTGATTTAAATAAAAGCAACTTCTGTTTTTCAAAATAAAGATTATTACAACAAGCACGGTTTATTTGAAATAAAAACTTGCGCCGGGTATTTAAAGTTCGGTTACATCCGAATTTAGACTCTTCGTTACTTATTTATTTTTGTAATTTACCGTTATAAAAGAGGAGAGCGTGGTTTTTGTCCGCCGTTGGTACATAATTTTCAAAAGGGTTTTTACAGAGTGAAATGAAAAGCATTTATCAAATTTGGTAGAGTTTGATGACTGCTTACGGATATATCATATTTGCTTTTACAGGGGGTCATGGTAATTTAATTAATTTCTGTGTGTTTAAGTAAATTACTTTTTATAGTTGCTGCAATATCGAATTCATAAATTTTATTGGCCCGATTTTAATAAATTTTTTCCCACTTTTATGATTTTTTCAAATTATATAAGAGATGAGTACCGTTTTTTATTCCAAGCATTTTGAATTCCATATACATACATATGTCGTTTTCCAAAACTATGTATTCTGCATGTACAATTTATTGACTTTTGTAATTACCGTTCTATGAGAGGTGGGCGTGGTTTTTGTCAGATTGTTACAATTTTAAAAAGTTTGCTTATTGACATGAAATACAAAGTGTGTATTTGCTCTAAAGTGGACTGTGACATGCCCATTTCCAAAATTCTTTGATTTCGTTCATTTGCTAGAGAAACCCCATCCTGCATATTAAACTTGAGCAAATTCTCTATAATACTTATTTTAATGTCAACATTCATAAACATATAACAGTAGTACTTTTTCCATAAGGTGGGGAGGCCACGCTATTTTACTTTCCTCAATCCAATCCTATGTAACTACATACTAAATTTCAGAAAATTATTTTTACTGGTTACTGAAATATCACATTATTTTGATTTTAACCCAAATTCCTTATAATATTTTTTGCGAAAAAATACCGACTCGCAACTCAATTTAAAATGAAATCTTCATTTACCACTTATTCCCCATCTATTTGACGCATACATATTTTCTTTAGATCAAGAATAGACATTATATTCTAATTTGCTCTAAGGTGGGCGATACGACGGCCATTCCCAACATTTATGATTCCATGTATTTCATAATGAATATTTTTTATCGCAATTGAGCAAACTACCTTGTATAGTTAATAAATATCCGAGTTTGTTGCCGTTATATGAGAAGTGGGGCTTGGTTTTTTTTTTTTAATTTTCGAAATTTTCTTATTGACTTGAAATGAGTTTGGTGGCATAGTTTTTGAGATATATGTACCTGGTTGTTCGAAGGTGGATGACGCTACGTACATTACCAATGTTTTTTTGTAATCCTTGTATTTGCTTATGCAGCCTCACTCTACATATTGAATTTAAGCAAATCCTTTTTAAAAGTTACTTAAATAACGCGATTTTTTGATTTTTGAAAATTACCGTTATATGAGAGGTAGTCAAAGTTTTAGTCCAATTTGTACAACTTTGGGAATTTTACTTACCCATATTGAATGTCATATGTCTACCAAATTTTTTAGACTCGGGTAGCATGGTTTCGGAGGTATGCTTATTTGCTCGAAAGTAGGAGGTGCCACGCCCGTTCTAAAATTTGTTTGGTTTGGCGTATTTGTTAGTGTAGGCCCATCCTTCATAATGAATTTGAGCGAATTGCTTTTGATGCCGACTTAAATATCGTTTATTTAATTTTTGAAAATTACCATTACATGAGGAGTGGGCGTGGTTTTTGCCCGATTTTTAAATTTATTCGAAATTTTGCTTATTTACTCGAATTGCCATATTTGTACCCAATTTGGTGCAGTTTGGTGAAATGGTTTTAGAGATATATTTATTTGCTCTAAAGTGGGCGGCCACGCCCATTTCCGATTTTTTTTAATCCATTGTATTTCTTAGTGAAGGCCCATACCTAACTTTGATGCTAACTTAAATATCGAGTTTTTTCGATTTTTGAAAATTACCGTTACATGTGAGACGGGCGTGGTTTTTGTCCGATTTTAACAGCTTTTGAAATTTTGCTTACTGACTTGAAATACGGTATGTGTACCAAATTTGGTAGAGTTGGGTCAAGTAGTTTCTGAGAAATTAATTCTTTTTTTCAAAAGGGAGCGGGGCTACGCCCCTTTTCCAAAAAAAAGTTTACACGCGTATTCCCTTCCCAAGCCCAATCCTGTGTGTCTAATTTGAGGAAATTGGTTTCAATAAATACTGAAATATCGCGGTCTTTTGATTTTCACAAATTACCGTTTTGTGGGCGTGGTTATTGTCTGATTTCGCCCATTTTCAATGCCAAACTACCAGGGCAATGTACATACATACATACCAAGTTTCGTCGCAATCTTCTTCTTCTTATTTAGCACTACAACCGTTTGTCGATTTGGCCCGAGAGTCAAAAATTTCGCCAATCGTCTCTATCCTCTGCGAGGTTGCGGCAATGAATCACTTAAAATGTAGACTGATCCATCCATTGTGTTCGTGTACGCCCTTGAATTTTTACTATGTTTGACTATGTCCATGTCATTATAGAGCTAGTACAGTTCATCATTCCATCGTCTTCGGTACCCGTCACCGACGCGAACAGGGTCATATATCAACACCTGCGTCATATAAAAGGACGGCATGATGAGGGATTTAGAAAGCGAAATTTTCTTTCGTCGAGAGAGTGCTCTTTTTTTCAATTGCCTATCGAACCCGAAGAGGCACCTGTTGGCAAGAGTTATTCTTCGCTTGATCTAAAGGGTGACATTATTGGTGGTGTTTATGCTGTCTCTTAAGTATACAAAGTCCTTCCCAACAGTAACGTGAGACCCAACACGCGAAGAATATTTGCTTGTTGCCTAAAGGCACTTTATTTTGTCCTCGTTCACCGCTAACCCAACCTCTTTTCCCTCCTTTTCTAAACTGGAAAATCGCCTGCTGTTAAGGCTAACGATGTCAATGCCTACTCCATACACCAGCAGCATCGTACTTTTTGTATATATGGTGCGTTACGATTTAAATTCGCAGCAAGTATTACGCTTTCCAGCATCAGATTAAAGAAATCACATAAAAGGGAGTCTCCTTGCCTAAAACATCGTTTGGTCCTTCCAAATCTGGGCGGAGCTAAAGGTTGTTTTCAACGTCACTCTACATAGCCGTATCAGTTTCGCGGCATCCCAAATTAGGCATAGCGTCAATGGTGGACTTGCCAGGTCTGATAAGGTCCAATCAGTTCGTTCATGTGGGGCTTCAGCGTTTCGCATAGTATCGTCGATAGGACCCTATAGGTGATGTTGAGAAGACTTATCCCGCGATAATTAGCACAAACAGCGGGATCGTATTTTTTAAGGACTGAACAGAGCACACTAAGATCCCAATCTTCGGAACGTGAACATCTTTCCTAAACATTGGACTGGTTTCCTCTTCTTCCCTATAATCTGTGTTGCCATTCAGAAGTGTTGAGAAGTGTTCCCTCCATATCTCAAAGGTACTCTGGATACCCGGTACCAAATTTCCATTTTCGTCTCCGCAGAAACTAGCCCGGTTTTGAAAGCATTAGCGGTATTCAGGCGGCCGCCGAAACCGAGTGTGTTGCGTGTCCGCGCTTCATTCGGTGGGTTGAATCCAGCCCGAGGCAAGTAACATCTAAAAATTATAGAACAACTTTTTTCTAATAGCGGTCGCCCCTCGACAGGCAAAGGAAAACCTCCGAGTGAATTTCTCCCATGAAAAAACTGCTCACAAAAACATTCGCCGTTCGGATTCGGCGTAAAACTGTAGGCCCCTCAATTTGTGTTACAACATCAAGACGCACACCACAAATTGTAGGAGAAGTTCGGCCAAAATCGCTTTTGCGGTTATAGCGCCAATTAAGTAAGTAAGTGAGCGGTATTCCTGCATGCCAGCATCTCAAGTTCTTCGCACTCACGTATTTCTATCTCTTTATTATCTTTCTTAAAAGTTCGTCTCTACTCCCTCTCTTTCTCCCCGTATTGTCCTAAAGTGGCACGAGTTGTTCTTGGCTGCATGGTAGCATTGCATACTGCGTATTTCTCTGCATCAGCGGCATGTCACTCTTCGTTATACCAGCTGTTGATATCCCTTCGATGAAGAGTTGCTCGTTTAAGCAGTATTCAAAGTTTTGTGCTATACTTCTTTGTTGTTCGCTGTGATTGAAGCTTTTCAATATCGAACTTTCGACGTGTTGCCTGTCGTACGTTTTTCATTGCACAGAGGTGCATGCGAACCTTGGCTGTAACAGGGAAGTGATCCGAGTCGATGTTGACTTAGTCGAGTACTCGAGTTAACTGTGGACGGACGGATAGACGGGCATGACTTAACCAATTCCGCTATTAATTCTAAGAATTTTGATATACAAATGTCTACATATCTTTATCTCTGTTACTTTATACTGTTACAAACAATTGCTAGGTAAACAAAGTTATACTACCCTAGGCACCAGTGCGCTAGGGTATAAAGGGTGGAGAGAGTTTAAGTTTTAAAACATTAACTTTCTTCTTCGAATATGCATCGTAGATGGAGTAATTTCAAATTAGATTTTATTTTAAGAGCATTAAAGCTATGTGAATTCTCCGATGCTATCGCTGGAATAAAATGTATTAGCATATATGATTTTTCATATCCGGGTTTGGTTGTACTACAATAAGATTTTGCTTTTTGTGCTGCAAAGATAACAATTTATAAAAGTTTTTAAATTAAATAAGTAAACCAAAACCGACAAAGCCGAGCCCTCTGTTACTTCAAATTAATGTGGCGGTTTGAAACTTAAGGAGTACACCACCATAAACACCTGACCTGCACCAGCAAACTGCAAATAAACAAAACCTGAGGAAGTGTGAAAAGAACAGCGATCTTTTAGGGCAGGCTGTGAACATATAAACTAATTTAATTTCTCTTGGCATTGCTAGTTTACTGGCAAGTAGGTGAAGTAATTCTGCAAGCTACATGCTACAAATACTCGCTCAAATATCTTTACGCACTCACATATGCAAATATGTTTATGAGTTACTTGCATGTGAAAGGGAAGAAGATATTTGTGCTATTGTTGGGGATAAAATTTTGCCTAAGTATTTGCATCCTGAAAACTTTTTCGTGTTAACAACACTTGTCATGCATCCAGCCAGGTGCAAGAAAACACTCGACGGAAGCATGTTCATAAACGACGGGCTTATGTAGAATTTACTAGGGTGGGTTATTTTCTATATTATATATTGAGTTATCTTGAATACTTTTATTATTTACTACTTCTACTTCTTATTTTACTACTTCTTAATTGGCACTATAACCACCTAGGTGATTTTGGACAATTCCTCTTATACCCTAGGCCTCACCAACTGATGTCAACTAGAGACATCACATGAAGCCAACTCCTTTTCGATCTGGTCTCTCCAACGGAGAGGGAATCTTTCTTTTTCTCTTCCACCACCTGGGGGTACCGCGTTGAACAATTCCAGGGTTGAATCATTTTTTTCCATTCGTACAAAATTATCTAGCCAGCGTAGCCGATGAATTTTAATTCGCTGGATGAGGTGGCGGTAAAGTTTGTACAGTTCATCGTTCCATTGTTTCTGGTATTCGCCGTCGAAAAAACGTAAAGTTCCAATAATCTTTCGGATATTTTTTCTCTCGAAGAGTCCAAGTTACTTATAAAGCGTGGTTTTCGTCTTTCGAGAGAGAGCTTTACTACGCAACAGCCTCTCAGCCTAAAGTACCATATGCTGGTAAGAGATATCCACCTTTTTCAGAATTGTAATTGTCAACAGTGATGTAAGACCACGGAGACAAATACGTTGACTGTTTATTTGAAGGCAGGACCTACTTCGTTCCGCCAGAACCATTCGCTTCGCTTTTTTATCCAATTTGGAAAAAACAGAACTAATGCAGCATTTGTGGAGGTCGATTATTTCGAAGTCATCAGTGTACCGCAGCAGTAAACACTCTTATAAAAGATGGTACGAACTATATTTTCCAACATAAAGTTATAAAGGTTCATCATACGTGTCACAATAGAGAGTCACCCTATATTAAGCCTCGTTTGGTATAAAACGCCTCGCATTCGAAAGCTGATTTAAAGTCGACAATTATGGTGAATGTCGATCGTCTCTTCACGGCTCTCTTCCAAACGGCGTATCATGAATATCTGATCGATAGTAGACATGTCATGTCTAAAGCTACACTGAGAATTCCTATAAAAAATTGGTTGCCAAAATTATGTTGAATTGTGCTGATCAAGAACGTTGAGAGGTTAGCTTGAAGCTGGTAAAATAAATTATATTTTTTAGCTTACGAACAATTCCAAACGGAGAATTTCGTCGATCGCGGTATGATTTCCAACATTCCCCGGATAATTTCGGTTACTTCAACACAATCGAAGCGGCAGTGAACGGAAAAGTATGTTAAAAAAGGCATTCATATAAAAGAAGTACAAAGTAATATCAAACAGAGAAGCTAAACAAATTACACGGTGTGACAAAAAAAAAAATTAATGGTACTTTTTTCGAGACATACCTCATTTTGTAGGTCTGATCAGACATATAAAAACTGCATCCTCAGAATTTCCAATGCACCCCCAAAATCTGAAGTTAGGGGCCAAAAACCCCTTTTTTAATAGGTTAAAACACATATTGCTCAATAACTTTTTTATTATTTATCCGATTAATACGAATTTAGTGTCACTTTAAAGGAGACACTTTTCCGTTTCCAACAATGTATAAATTGTTCATATACCGTGATAAATGTCCGAAAAACATTTTTATTTTTAATTTTTTCATCTTTAATAGCAGATTTTTCGAATAATTTGTTAACCAGTGCATACGTAATTTTAATTAAAATTAATCTCCTATCAATTCTGTCTACAATGCTATATACATTTTTTTTTATTCGAGCAGGCGTTCCTCAGCTATTCCACTTTGATTAATTTTTACAGCGAAATATGCGCGCTACATTTTTTGATTATGTTAGCTACGACCCAAACTTCTTCAAAGTGTATGTACTATGTATATGACATTACAGTACTATACAAACGTGATAAAAGCTGTGGATCTTAGTTGTAAAAAATGTGTGAAAATCGGAATAAATTTTGCTACATTTGTGGCTTGTTTGTAGGCGAAAAGACACGCGAAAAACTAGAAAATTCTAATGGTTTGGCTACAAGTTACAACATCTTGTTTGGCAAATCATTTGTAAAAAGCCGATGGTATGAGCCAGAGTATGCTTGTTTTTCTTGTGTGATGAAGCTGCTAAAGTGTCCACGAAAAAGAAATCAAACTTGGATTTCCCTTATTCAGCGCCTATGATATGGCATCCTCAGTTATACCACAATATAAGTGATTGCTACTTCTGTAAAACAAATTTATATGGGTATACAGTAATACCTTGATTTACGTCCGCTTCGTTAACGTTGTCTTGATTTACGTTGTGAAAATATTAGTGACCTCTGCACGCGATTTACGTTGTCGATTTGATTTACGTCGCCTGTATGAAATATGAATTTGGGGAATCCCTTGCTTACATTTATGTATTTTGAATTTTGTCAATATATTTTATGAACTCGTTCAGTTGATTTTTATAAGTGTTGCTGATAACACGCATAAAAGAGTGAAAATGAGTTCAAAACGCGAATTTAAAAGTGTTCGTGCAGTTCAATTAAAAAAGAAACGAAATGTTATTTCTATTAAAAAGAAAATGGAAGTCATTCACCGCCATGATAAGGGCGAAAAGGCTTTTAATATAGCTAGCGTTATGGGTTTGCCTTCAACAACCGTAAGAACAATCATAAAAAGTAAACAAAAGATTATCACAAGTGCATCCACTGCTGCAGATCGTTGTTTGGAATCCACTACTAAAATAAGACCCGTTTTGATGGAAAAGATGGAGAAGGCACTGACTCTTTGGATAAGTGATTTGGGGGAAAAGAATATTCCGGTAACTACTTTAGTTATTAAAAGGAAGGCAATTAGTTTATTCAATGATGTAAAGTTAACAACTACAGATTGTGAAGATTTTTGTTTCAACGCGATGAAAAAAGATCCCAACTTTATAATATAAAATTCCATGGAGAATCTGCAAGCGCAGACAACGAAGCAGCTAAAAATTTTGTGAAAAAGCTAAAGCAAATCATTGATGAAGGAGGATACTCACCTCAGCAAATTTTTAATGTGAACGAGACGGGACTTTTTTGGAAACAAATGCCAAAAAGGACATTTATATCAAAAGAGGAAAGAGCGGCCGCCGGGCCAAAAGTTTCCAAAGACAGACTTACACTTCTTCTTGGAGGAAATGCTGCAGGTGATATGAAGCTTAAGCCCTTGTTGATATATATATAAGTCTGAGACGCCAAGAGCTATGAAAAACATTTAAAAAAAAAAATCTCCCTGTTGTTTGGAAATCCAATAAAAAAGCTTGGATGACTGCTAAACTTTTTTATGATTGGTTTAAGTTGCATTTTTGCCCAACAGTTATCAAATATTGCGAAGTAAATGGATTCGCGTGCAAGGCATTGCTGTTAATTGAAAATGCCCCTAGCCACATTATCCCGCTTGATGATATGAATGACAATATTAAAGTAATCTTCTTACCGCCGAATACAACGGCGCTTATCCAACCGATGGATCAAGGCGTTATCGCGGCATTTAAAAAATACTACTTACGAAGGACATTTAACAACTTGATTGATGCAATTGATAAAGAATCTCACTGCGCATCTGCTGATGTAGTTCGCAATTTTTGGGTTAAATATAATGTCATGCAAGCAGCAAGCAGTGGAAAATATTAAACAAAGCTGGGAAGAAGTATCCGCGACAACGATGAGCCATGCATGGAAAAACATATGGCCGGAATATACTACATCTCGATGTGGATCAGAAGAAAATTCCAACGATTTAAATATAGAACTAATTAACTTAGCGCACACTGTTGGCTTCACAGATGTTGATGAATCCGACCTTATTGATATCTTGGAAACAGGTGATGAACCATTAACTAACGCAGAAGAATTGGTATTGACAGATACTCCTGATAAAGATGATAATCTATTAGAAAATTCGATGGTCGAAAATGAGAGGGAGCGTTCACAATTCCCAATCTCAAAGCTATCAGAGGCTTTTAACCACATACAGAAAGCGATCAATATTTTTGAAAAATTCGACAAAGATGAAGAGCGAGTTATCTCAACACGAAACTCAATTAACAATAGCTTGCAACATTACAAAGATTTGTTTACACAAAAGAAACTATTTTTGTCACAGAAGCGGATTGATTCTTTTTTCAAGCCCATTTTATCATCCGATACTCCTTCGTCAATCCAATACCAAACCTTGCAGCGCAATATTCCAGACGAGGATATCCAAATTATCATGTCTGAAATTTCATCAGAGGACTTTACTTCATCAACCCAAGGACAGACATTTAGCCAGCGAAGTCTTCCAGACGATGATATCAAAATGCTCGTGTCTGAAATTTCATCAGCGGACACTACTTCATCAAGCCAAAGAAGTCTTCCAGACGATGATATCAAAATGCTCGTGTCTGAAATTTCATCAGCGGACACTACTTCATCAAGCCAAAGAAGTCTTCCCAACGATGATCTGCAAAAGCTTTTGTCTGAAGTATTGATACCAAACGAAAACTTCGAGGAGTGAGATATTCTAAAATTTAAGTACTTTTATTTTATTTATTGCTCAAGTTTGGAGTGAATTCATATTTTAACTTATTATTTTTTACATACAAACGAGTATGTAATATGTACATTTATCATAGATATTCCAAAAAGGATCTGAATTTCATATGTCGAATTTTTTTACACTTGAACTACACTTATATAAAGTGAATATAATGTATCTCTTAATTGCTATAGTTTTTAACTCTTTTTATGTGCTTATGGACTTTATATACATACAATACATTTCTTAGTATGTAATTGAATTTATTTGAAACAACCAATAACCTTGCCTTTTTCATAATCATATGGAAAACTACAAATTTGATTAACGTCGTTTCGATTTACGTCGCAATCTTTCGGAACCGACCAAAACGTAAATCGAGATATTACTGTAGTTATAAAACTCGTAAATATATCAAATATGCCAATGTTTCTAGTGTTTCGAAGGCAATACCTTATCAAGGTCAAGTGAAGTGCACAAATACTGTCGAGCAAAAATTCAACAAAGCTGAAGACTTTTCGACAGAGGACGGCGACAAAGAGTTTATACCACACGGGTCGCGTTCATCCGAGCGCCATTTGGTTTCTAACGAGGATTTTGAAGATCTGGTAAAATATCTAGATATAACAATTCGGCAAAGGGAAGTACTTGCTTCTAGATTAAAGCAGTGGAATATAGTGGAAGAAGATTTTAAAAGTACGCTGTTGCGAAGTAATGAGCGCTTAATGTTTAACCAAGTTTTTAAAATTGATAAAGACGAAAAAAACTTGACTTATTTGCGGATGTGTCTGAACTCTTCATCCGATTTGGATACAACTACGAACCAAAAGATTGGCGCCTTTTCATCGATGGATCTTATAGAAGTATAAAAAGTAACTAACAAAAAATTTTTTTTTAATAATATGTATTATGTGAATTCTCTTTAGGCCTTAAAGCTGTATTGCTACATAACCAAAACGAGATGCCTTCGGTCCCATTAGCGTACGCCACTGGTATGAAAGAAACATACGATTCCATTGAAAAAATTCTTCACTTAATAAACTATGCAATGCACAAATGGCAAATTGTTAGTGACCTTAAAGTTTTAACAATACTGATGGGCATGCAGGAAGGTTACACAAAGTATCCCTGCTATTTTTGCGAGTGGGATAGCCGTTCTTCGCTTAAGTACGAAAGAGATAAGTGGCCAGAGCGAAGTACCTTTCAAATTGGAGAGAAAAATATGTTGAGAGCTCCACTTGTGGATCCTGAAAATATAATTTTGCCACCACTGCACTTAAAACTGGGCTACATGAAGCAATTTGTTAAAAGGCTTAATGTAGACAGTGAAGCATTTCTCCATATACAATTTTCATTTCCAAAATTAAGTGAGGCTAAAATAAAAGAAGGTAGTTCTGATATTATTTCTGTATGTTATGATTTATGCTTCATTTATTGGTTTTTATAATTTTAAGGCATTTTTATTGGGCCTCGGATTCGCAAGCTAATGAAAGATACTGAATTTTCATTCAAACTAAGTCCGGTTGAACAAAGAGCCTGGAATAGCTTCCAATCTTTATGTACGAATTTTCTAGGCAACAAAAGGCATGAGGACTACAAAGACGTCCTTCATGAGTTTCTGAATGCGTATTCAGCAATGGGATATAGAATGTCCATCAAAATTCACTTACTCCACTCTCATTTGGACGTTTTTCCAGTGAATTTGGGTCAGCTCAGTGATGAACAAGGGGAGCGCATGCATCAGGAGATGGAAGCTATAGAGAGAAGGTTTTCTGGAAAAAATATTGTGAATATGCTCTCGGAGTATTGCTGGTCTCTTAAACGGGATACAGATGATAGTTTGTATAAAAGAAAAAGAGTTCGTAAACAGTTTTAATTGACCAAAATGCATTTGTATGCCCATAAAAAAGTTTTTTTTTTAGTCTTTCAATAAAGAAACGAATTACATTAGAAAAACCTCAACGGATCTTAAAAAAATATACCTCGTTGGAAACAAAATTGACAGGAGACTCTACACGTAAATCAAGCTATATACACTGGTGAACAAAATAGTGGAAAAAACTGTGACTCAAGATGGAATTTTTTTCCAAAAATTGAATTTTTTTGCGTGTTTCTTATATTTTTTCTCTGAATTTTCTGTCAAAAAAATAAGATAAAAAAATAAATCGATAGAAGCGTCAAAATGTCTTCTTTCCAATAATACCAAAATCTTTTACATGGGACGACCAAAAATAAAGTTATAGGCCAATATATGCCTTCACCTATAGAAAAGGGGGTTTTGGCCCCTAACTTCAGATTTTGGGGGTGTATTGGAAATTCTGAGTGTGCAGTTTTAGTCAGAGTGACTAGACCTACAAAATGAGGTGGCGGACAAAAGTCTACATACACCGCTTGTATTTGTTGTGTAGAAAGTACAATCACTCTTCTGAAAAATGTAGGTATACAGTTTTATTTTAAATCATTTTTTAATGACATATACTAAAAAAAATACATTACCTAACTTAATATAAGAAGGTTATGGTGGAAAACCCCAAAAACGTCCTTGACAAAAGTCTACATACAAGACCGGTTTCTTAGCAGGTAGATCGATATTTTGTGTTGCTATAAGGATAAAGTACCGTTTTTTCACATTTTTTTCCTTTACTATGTAGTCTGATTTGCTAGTATTTAATTTAGTTGTGGTTTAATCACTTAAGCATCAACAATGGTTCCTCGAAAAGAAATTTCTATTGACGTAAGAAACCTTGTTATACAGCACAGAAATGAGAGCAAATCTTATGGCGAAATTTCAAAAATTTTAAATTTAAGTCGTCCAACAGTACAGACCATAGTAAAAAACTATGAAAAAAATGGCTACACCGAAAATAAGCCGCGAGTTGGCCGCCCGAAGAAACTGTCTCGAAGAGACATCCGCTTGATTCTCAAAGAAGTGAACGATAATCCCAAAGTTACTGCTCCAAAATTAGCCGAAAACATAGCAAGCTCATCAAATAAGTCTGTCCATCCAAGAACAATTCGAAGAGCTCTGAACAATAACGGCTTCCACAGTAGAACACCTCGTAAAAAGCCTCTTATTTCTGAAAAGAATCGTAAACTTCGCTTAGAGTTCGCCAAAGCACATTTGGGCAAGGGAATGGATTTTTGGCAAAAAGTTTTGTTTACAGACGAATCGAAGTTTAATATATTCGGCAGCGATGGAAGGGCAAAAGTTTGGAGAAAACAAAACACTGCACTAAATCCGAAAAATATAGCACCAACAGTAAAGCATGGTGGCGGCAACGTAATGGTTTGGGGAGCTGTTGCGGCATCTGGAGTTGGAAAGCTTGCTTTTATTGAGGGTAATATGGATCGGTTTAAATACAAGGCATTATTGGAAGCTAATCTGAAGCCTTCGGTGGATAGTTTGGAGCTTGGTGCAGGCTGGATCTTTCAACAGGATAACGATCCAAAGCACACGGCCCATATTGTCAAGGATTGGTTGCTTTATCACGCTCCAAAGCAACTACACACCACCTCAAAGTCCAGATTTGAATGTTATTGAACATGTCTGGGAAATTTTAGAAAGAAAATTAGAAAAAATCAGATTTCCAGCTCTGCAATACTCAAAGAACGCATTACTGAAGCTTGGAACAGTATTACTTCAGCAGAATTGACAAATTTAGTAGCTTCGATGCCACAACGGCTTCAGGCTGTTATTGATGCAAACGGTGGGCCAACTAAATACTAAAAAATCAGGTTACCTAATGTTAACCACAAAGTTTTCGCTCTAAGATAAGTTATGTATGTACTGTATGTAGACTTTTGTCAATCCTGAATTAACGTTTTTTTGTCATAGCTTTACTATTTTATGTTAAAAAATGGATTTTTTTTGTTTTTCATGATAAGGAAATATATTTGAAATAAACTGTATCATTAAATTTTCCAATAAGCTTTTTTTACATTAAATCCAACGGAAATAGGGGGTGTATGTATGTAGACTATGTCTCGCAAAAAGTACTTTTTGACTGTAACACCGTGTTATTTAACTTTACACAAGACTTCACATATAATGAAATTTTTAGTTTTAAACAACAATAAATGTGATTGCATTTTATTTTATTTAGTAACATTGAAATAATGAAGCAACGCAGTCACTCTGATTTGGTTTCGCTGCAGCCGCTGGCGTTGGCTATAGAACTAAATCTATCGCCGCGTAAGGTCGTCGGAATAAATTTGTTATAAGCTGTGGTTGTGCGCATCCTCATATACATATGTATGTACATATGTCAGTGTGTTCAATTTCCGGCAGTGAACGTTCGCGACGAGTAATTCGCAATTCGCCAGTATTGTGCTTTAACTATTTAATGCAAGCATTTTCATAATATCAAATTTACTTGTATATACCGAAACCCAAACGAAATTAAATACATATGTGTGTATATCAGAAAGAATGAAATATGGTTTTATTATAGTATAGATAGAACCAAGAAAACGAAATCGGCAGTGCGTTCGTTATGTGCCTCATGAAAGGAGAGGAATTAACCCAATGTTACAAAAATGAACTTACATTCCTTACTTACTCACTTAATTGGGTTATAACCGCTTAAGCGATTTTCGCCGAGCTTCTCCTATCATTTGTGGTGTGCGTCTTAAAGCTGTAACACAAATTGAGGGACCTACAGTTTTACGCCAACCCCGAACGGCGAATGTTTTTTTTTTGTGAGAAGTTTTTTCATGGCATAAATACACTCGGAGGGGCGACCGCTATTAGAAAAAAAGTTTTCTATAATTTTTGATGCCCCGGCCAGGATTTGAAGCCGGACCCACCGAGTACACGTTACACACTCGGCTATGGCGGCCGCCATTAAAAAGCTAATAAAACATTTACCAATTAGATTTAGGTGTGTGTAATATAAAACCTAGTGTAAATACAAACAAAATTATCTAATCATTATAAAACAAATGCTTGCAAGTCAGCACAATACATTTGTGTAGATTTATGGGCGCATTCACTTCCTGAATTGGAATAAAGCAACATTTCCCATGTTCGTAATTGACCATTGTAAAGAATAGGGTAATTCACAAATCATTTACCACTGGAGTGATTTGGCAATTGTTTGAATTTCATAAGTATGCTCAATAAATGCATTAGAATGGTACTAGATTGTCTCACTTTGGTTTCGGAATTTTTACACATTAAAAAATGCAGCTTTCTACCAGTTTTACACTTCAAGAATGTATTTGGACTTTCGAAAACATGTACAACTACAGAACGCTAACAAACAGTAGAAAACGTTTCCCAATCGTTTAGTTTCGCTTATGCAAGGTAAAGAAACATTGCCGATTTAAATCAATCAGAAACATTTTGTGAGCTGTAACTTTACTCTGCTTTTATCCGTGATAGCTAACGCAAACAAAGCAATAGAATACGGAGCTATAGGAAAACAAATGAGAAAGGTCACGGGTGTAGCTGTTTTAGTTTTGTGTGTGTTTTCTATAAAATAATAAATTAGCACAATGTCGGAAAATGTTAAATACATTTCGGCATCCATGTTGAGCCGGTAAGCTTTACTATAATTATTTTTATTTTATAAATATATACGTATGTATAGTATGTGTACACATTCTTTTATTTATTTAGTATGTCAGAAGAACAGCGAGTGATTTATTATGAGCGTCTTGTAGAGCCTGTAACAGCTACCGATCCGGAAATAAACAGTGATGCCGATGTATTATCGGAACGTGATGATGACGACGATCATGATTTTGTTTGCGCTGAGTATGCTTCAGATGTAGAGGATGAAAATGTTTTAGAAGTGGAAAGTGATCCTGAGGATTCCGATGACGATGAAGAGCGTGAAGATCTAGTCGCTTTACAAAACCCAACAACTTTTTTTGTGGCTCCTGATGAAACGAAGTGGAGTGACACGCCTTTGCCACCTACTCGTGTGCGCAGCCACAATATTTTGCGCGAAGTTGGTGGAACTGTCAAAAACTCTTTATCTTCTAATCCTATGGGCATCTTCAGATCAATAATAACAAAAGATATGATAGTTATTATTATGAGGGAAACTAACCGCAAAGCACTAAAAATAATTGAAAAATTCAATGTAGAAAAAAAGCCGAAAAAACCAAGACAATGGCAAATGGTAGATGAGGATGAGCTATACGCAAATATTGGGATTTTGCTTGCAGCTGGATTGAACCATGCAAATGTGCAACACTGCACAGAATTGTGGCGATCAGATTCTTTACCTATTTATAGAGCCACTATGTCCATACAACGGTTCAAATCTATAACTTGCTTTATTAGATTTGACGACGAAAGAACGCGTACTGCACGCCAAGAACAAGACAAGGCTGCACCCTGTCGTGATATTTGGATGATGCTAAATACTCAATTGGTGTCACCATATAAGCCAACAGCAAACATAACTGTGGATGAACAGCCTTTTAGAGGACGCACGAAATTTACGCAGTATATACCTTCGAAGCCCGCTAAATACGGCATCGAAATATTCTGGGCTTGTGACGCATCTAATTCATATCCATTGAAAGGGATTTTGTACACCGGCAAGGAATGGAATCAGCCAAGAGATGTCAATGCGTATTTTATTAACTCTCACCAGTAAATATATTTTTTCTGGAAGAACGATCATTGCTGACAATTTTTTCACAACTCTAAGCGCCGTCAATAAACTGAAAGATTCAGGACTAGCATTTGTTGGCACTCTACGTCGTAACAAGAAATATATACCGAAAGAAATGATGGCTAATAGTTCACGTCCGGTATTGTCTACAAAATTTGGGTTTCTCGAAAATGTGAGTCTGGTATCATACGTCCCGAAAAAAAAAATGTGTATATTTGCTATCTTCGCTTCATCAAGACAAAACAACCAGTGGTCAACTACAAAAAACCGATGCGATTCTTTTTTACAACGAGACAAAATGTGGAGCAGATGTTATGGACCAAATGTTAGGTAAACATACATGCAAAAGGAGAACTCAGCGGTGGCCATTGGCTTTTTTTTATAATATGTTGGATGTGGCTGCATTGGCATCTTATGTTATCAAAAATCAAATTGACAAAGCGACAGATGCACGACGAGTTTTCCTGAATGACTTGGTGAAAGGGTTAGTTCGTCGCCAAGTGGAATGTCGAATGAATAATCCACAAGTTATGAAACAGTTTCTATCAAGATCTGGCCAGACCTATGGTGCACGGTATAAGGTGTATGAAACTGGTATACCCATAAGGGTTAAATACTCACAGAAAGCTGCCCACTAAGAGGGTTCCTCATCCGACCCGAATTCGCGAGCATTAAGACCACTTTTCTCGCCCTCTAAAAGAACTACTGGCACGATGTGATTCCACAGAAAAGAAAAACGCTGACTATAGAGCCACACTACGATCAGACGCAAGGCGAGTTGTTTGGGAGCACTCCCGGGAGTTCGAAGAAACAAAAGAGAGCCCAAAATAAGTGAGTGCGATGAGCTTGAGATGTTAGAATACAGGAAAAGCGCCAGAAATTGTGGTAGGAATATGCATCCACCATCCACCAATGGTGACAGACAGCCAAAGCGTTGTCAGTGAAGATTAAAATCCCGAATACCACATCTCTGAAGACGGCATAGCGATGGCATAACACGACCTCGCTGAAGTTCGAATGGCTAAGGAACAACAAAGCTGCTAACGCTGACAGATTACCAGCTAATGCTATTCAAACATAATGGCGAAGACCTGGTAAGGTGCATACACCAGCTCATTTCCATAATATGATTTGTCGAATGCATCCCCACCGATCGAAATTTAGGTGTGCTCTGCCAATCCGCTATCGAACGTATTGTGTGAAAGACTGAAGCCAACTGATTGAACCTTATCAGTGTGGCTTTAGACCTCAGGAATCATTTTTTATAAAAGTGTTCAACTGATGACGTATGTCGATTACATCGCCATCATTGATCTCAACAACCGCGCCATTACTTCTGCCTTGTACAAAGGAACTGACAGCGCATTCTTGTGTCTGCTCCCGCGTCACTGTCTACATCTATTATTTTGATAATGTATTGCAAGACTTTGTTTATTTTGAAATCACCATTAACACCAACAGTAAAAGTGCGTACTGTACAAAACTTCAGTTGTTTAAATACCATTGATGGAATGCGGGAAGAATAAGGATAGACAAGTGCTGAAAAACCTGAAATATGTTTTTTTTTTAAATTATATACCCTTTACCACTAATGGAGGGAAGTATATGAATTAAATAGGCAACAAATAGCTAGTTGAGACTTTTAGATATGTTTTTGTGTGTATAAGTATGTTGTTTAATGCATCTTCTTCTACTTATTTAGGACTAACGCGTTTATCGGTTTAGGCCGAGATCAAAAAACTTCGCGAACACCCTCTCTCTTTTATGAATTGCGCCAATTAATCACTCCAAGTGTAGACAGGTTCTTCTGCACCTGGTTCTTGGTTCGTGGAGGCCCTTGCTTTCGTTGTTCACCCATGGGTACTGCGTCCAAGGATATTTTCACCGGAGCATTCTTATCCATGCGTGCGACATGTCTAAGGAGCCGTTGAATTTTTACACGTTTCACTATGCCCATATTTTGGTTCACCATTCCATTTTCTACGGCTTTTCTCGAAAGTACCTAAAGCATACTCACCACTGTTCAACATCGTACATGTTTCAGGGCCACGGAAGGGACGAGCATGGTGAGAGATTGGTAGAGCGAGATTTTTGTTTGTCGATATAGTACTTTTTTCAGTTGCCTACCGAGCCCAAAGTAGCACCTGTTGGCAAGAGTTATTCTTCGCTGGAACTCAGAGCTGACTTTATTTGTGCTGTTAATGCCGGATCCTCTGTATGCAAAGTCCTTCACTACTTCAAAGTCATAACTGGCAACAGTGACATGTGCCCAATACGCAAAGACTCTTTGTTTACATATATCCAGGAGGAACTTTGTCTTGTCCTCGTTCACCGCTAACACAACCTCTTTTCCTCATTTTATAAACTGGAAAAAGCTGCGCTAACGGCCTGTTTTCTGGCCAAAGCTGAGTCACCTTATCTAAAACTTCATTTGATCTCGAACGGCTCGGAAAGGTCCTTCCAGGATTTGACGCGTGGTGAATATTTGGTCAATGTTGGACTTGTTGGGTCCCACCCCAGACTGAAAAGGTCCAATCGTACTCTTATAGGAGATGTTGAGAATGCTTATCCCAGGATAATTGGCGCAAAAAAGAATTGAATTAAGCGCACTGCGATTCCAATCTTTAAGCATGTATTCATCAGAGCAAATTGTGACTAAAAGCTGGTAAATGCACCATACCAGCTCTTTGCCGCGAGCTTTAAACAGCACAGCCGGAAAACCGTCCGCTCTGGGAGCTTTGTTTTGTTTATGACTCACGATTGCTGTTCCCCAAACATTGGGCCGGTCTCATTTTCTTTAAGTATACCATCTATGTAGTTATTCAGAACTGTTCCCTCTATATCGTAAGTGTACGCTGGACATCCCTTACCAGACTTCCCTCTTCGTCTCTGCAGGAACCAGTCACGGTCTTGAAATCATTAGTTTGCAGCCTTACTTTCTAATAGAATTTGCGGGCAGCCTTTCTGCCTGCCAGTATCTCAAGTTGCACTCAAGTCTTTCTGCCTTTCTTTTCTTCTTCTTAAAAATACGCCTTTTTGAATTTGCTTTGTATGTTGCATATTTCTCTGCAGCAGCGCCACGGCCCTTTTCGTTATACCAGCTGTTTCTACGTTTGTGGCAGTTATAAACCCTTTGTGGATTCAGCTCTTCGATGTCGAACTTTCGATGCGTTGCTTCACGTACGTTTTTTATTGCAAAGGAGCGCATGCGAATCTTAGCTGCACATGCTAGTGATCCGAGTCGATGTCGGCTCCTCGGATTGAGAGAACGTCGAACACGCTCGAAGGGTATATTCCATCTATCACAACATTATCAATGTGGTTCTTCGTTTTTCGAACAGAGGATACAAATGCCGCGGCAAAGTCGATCAGCGTCTTTTCGTTAGCGGAGGTATTGTGAAGGCTGAATTTTCCGACTGTTGGACCAAATATGCCTTCTTTTTCCACCCTAGCGTTACCATCGCTAAACACAATTTCTACATCCTGGCGGTGGCAGCGCTCAAATGATTTTTCCAGGCCTCGTTGAATTGGTTTTTGGTCTCAATGCCTTCTCCTCCGTACGAACGTGCGCATAAATTAAGCTAATGTTGTTGAAGTTAGCTCTGATGCGGGTTGAAGAAGTTGCTCATTGAGGCAAATGAAGCGGAAGATAAGGTGTGGGTCTTCTCATTGTTAGATGTTAGATGTCTTTTCGCAGAGGGTCCCAAACCTAGCGCACAACCCATTGCTGGTAAACTTTTGAAAGAGAATTTTGTACACATTTACATAGCGAGCCGCTTGCTCTAAAACAGACGCCCGCTTGTAGCCGCACCTACTGGTGAACAGACTCTGCTGACTTAAATCGAGTATGTCGGAGTGGTCCCACTAAAACTCTCTCTCTTTCTGTCGTTACCCAATGCTCCACAAGGGTTGGTTACCGTACCTCGCACACGGGTCGCTCACGTTGCCCAGAATGCTCGAACCGGGGCGTAAGAGTTGTAATTGAGTGTAGCCATAGCCGCTCAACTGTATATCCAGAAGACCGACCACACTCCATTGCACTTTTAATATTTACAATAGATAAAAGCCCAACATATTGGTCTTTATTCAGATTTGGTTTGTGTGCATCTACTACATGGGTAAGGCTCTCTCAAGTGAGCCTCGAATTTTCCAAAGGTTCGAATAATCAATCAATTCTGTGCCGAATGAGAGTCTTATAAGAGAGTAGTACATCCTGTGAATTTCGTCCCAAAATTCTTCATGGTTAATTTTTTATTAACAATTGAATTTTTTCGCATCAAATCAGAAGGAAATTTTTTTCTCAGAAACTACCTGATCGATTTTATTAATTTTCATTTTACACGTTTATAAAACAATGCACTACAATGTGGAATTTTTTTTGATACACAAATCAACAATTTGTTGTTGAAAAACAATTTGTTGTTGAAAAACAATAATTGTTAGAAACAAATTATGATATAACTAACTTCTGCCTAACTTCTGCGCCTCTAAAAAAAAATTTAACAACAACAAATTATCTGGTATGTAATAATGTTTTTATTTCAGAAAAAAAAGTGGGTAGATCGCAGTAGTTTATTTATAATAACGATATATGTATGTGCGAGTGCGCCCGCCGCTTCTCAAAATACACGTCGCATGTTCTGAACACTTTTTACTTCCTGATACTATATATCACGTTAATTTTGTCAGTGTCTGAAATATGATGGTTGTTAACGAATTTTTTTTGTTAATTATACATGATAGCACAACAATAATATAATAAATATAGTCAATATTATGTATTATACGTTAAAAAAATGAAATTTTTTCTGGACAGTATCTCAACCGTTAACACGCATAAACCAATAGTATTTACGACTTTTTCCCAGCTTTCTACTTCATGCTTAAAATTACAGATTTTTCGTGAGCCGAGAATATTTTACATTCGATTTCATTTCTATTCCTAGGGACAAAGCAGTGAAATTGACGGGAGTTTTTCAAAGTTTTCGCCACTGAATAACGCCTTTTCAGTTTATGCATTTCATGTTCTATCTTTGTACAATATTCAAAATCGATTGACTTAAAATAAGATTTTGCCCAATCAAATAGAGTTCTTGGTCCAGTGATTTTGTTTGGGTTGGGTACAATATGATTTTGGTTCAAAATTCTGTATTTAAAATTCTGTATTCAATATTCTGTATTCAAAAATCTGTAATTCAAAATTCTGTACTGTTAAAATTCTGTATTGCGGAACACTGTAATTTTAAATTCTGTAAATCAAAATTATGTATTGGCAGTATTTTGTTTTGCAAAACTCTGTATGGAAAAACCGGAAGAGCATATGGATAAATAAAAAAGTGCGCACTTTTTTTATTTATCCATATGCTCTTCCGGTTTTTCAATACAGAGTTTTGCAAAACAAAATACTGCCAATACATGACTTGTCTTGACCCATATGGTTTCCTATATTATCAAAACAGATTTACATAAAGCAAATGTACATATGTTTGTATGTATTTATAGCTTCAGAAATTTCAAAATGGTCACAAAATTAGTCAAACGAAGAAGGCTGTAAAAGCAAACAACAGAATTAAAAGAATAACAAAAAAAAGGCTTACATATATTAAGGCATGTTTCTTTTCTAAAGCGAATTGCTAAAAATTTAATAATATAATAATTGTTTCGCCATTATAATGTAATAACTTTTGTTTTGAATGAATTTTTGAATTTTTCTTTAATTGACGTACATATGTACATATGTATACCATTGATTCTATAAAATCGGAATTCCATTATTCATAAAATAAATGTGCTATTCAGGTAAGCGTGCATCAGGTTATCTGCCTATTTGGTTATATTTTTACAGCATTTTGATCGAAAATAATTTTGATTCTAGAATTTTAAGGGTTGGGTACAATATGATTTTGGTTCAAAATTCTGTATTTAAAATTCTGTATTCAATATTCTGTATTCAAAAATCTGTAATTCAAAATTCTGTACTGTTAAAATTCTGTATTGCGGAACACTGTAATTTTAAATTCTGTAAATCAAAATTATGTATTGGCAGTATTTTGTTTTGCAAAACTCTGTATTGAAAAACCGGAAGAGCATATGGATAAATAAAAAAAGTGCGCACCGGAAGAGCATATGGATAAATAAAAAAGTGCGCACTTTTTTATTTATCCATATGCTCTTCCGGTTTTTCAATACAGAGTTTTGCAAAACAAAATACTGTCAATACATGACTTGTCTTGACCCATATGGTTTCCTATATTATCAAAACAGATTTACATAAAGCAAATGTACATATGTATGTTTGTATGTATTTATAGCTTCAGAAATTTCAAAATGGTCACAAAATTAGTCAAACGAAGAAGGCTGTAAAAGCAAACAACAGAATTAAAAGAATAACAAAAAAAAGGCTTATATTAAGGCATGTTTCTTTTCTAAAGCGATTTGCTAAAAATTTAATAATATAATAATTGTTTCGCCATTATAATGTAATAACTTTTGTTTTGAATGAATTTTTGAATTTTTCTTTAATTGACGTATGTATATATACCATTGATTCTATAAAATCGGAATTCCATTATTCATAAAATAAATGTGCTATTCAGGTAAGCGTGCTTATCAGGTTATCTGCTTATTTGGTTATATTTTTACAGCATTTTGAGCGAAAATAATATTGATTCCAGAATTTTAATATACAGAATTTCAGTTCTCCATCATTTTGATCATACAGAATTTTAAATACAGAATATTGAACCAAAAGAATTTAGGCTGGACAGAATTTTTTTTTTGATTTTTACAGAATTTTCATCCAAAAGAATTTTGAAAAGCAGAATTTAGTACCTCTCCCGAATTTTAATATACAGAATTTCAGTTCTCCATCATTTTGATCATACAGAATTTTAAATACAGAATATTGAACCAAAAGAATTTAGGCTGGACAGAATTTTTTTTTTGATTTTTACAGAATTTTCATCCAAAAGAATTTTGAAAAGCAGAATTTAGTACCTCTCCCATTTTTTTTGTTTTCATTGTTGTTCTGGAGACTTGAGCGATATGCACATCTTTTAACAACGCCGCCGATCCCGTCACAAGCGCCCTTCCCGTGCGCTGTAGCAAAAAAATGCCACTCAGTGTCAAACCCAAAATGTTTTTTGTGATTAAGCAAGTTGATGAAGTTGTACTTGTTCTTATACTGTGAACCTGCTCCGTCCGAAAAGTACAAAATTTTTTTTACATTCTGTTTTCCGAAAAGTTTTATCATAAACGAAATCAGTTTGGAATTGAATAAATTCACCGCAGTGCTGTCGTGATCTACAACGTCCGAAATTATTACGAAACTTTTATGCTGTACATCGCTGTTTTCTTTATAGTAAAAAACATAAGGATGGATAGTAGCTTGAGTTGTGTTCCAGTACTCGGACTGAATGGAATTGTGTACACAACAAGAGTAATTTTCAGAAAAAGCCAAGCATACGACATATTCATTGTCACCCAATTTGTCTTTAAGATCAGTCAAATACTGAGCTTGCGTATTCGCAAGAAAATCGTGTTTCAGAACATCAGCTAATTCAGATGGTAGATTCTTCAGAAAGATCTCTGTTTGTTCTTCTTTTTTCCAATGTGCATCTGTAAACAAATAGTATAATATCCTATCAAAATTAGCTGCCAATTTTGTAAAATATTCTCGGCTATCATAATTTGTTTCTAACAAATATTGTTTTTCAACAAGAAATTGTTGATTTGTGTATCAAAAAAAAAAAAATTCCACATTGTAGTGCATTGTTTTATAAACGTGTAAAATGAAAATTAATAAAATCGATCAGGTAGTTTCTGAGAAAAAAATTTCCTTCTGATTTGATGCGAAAAAATTCAATTGTTAATAAAAAATTAACCATGAAGAATTTTGGGACGAAATTCACAGGATGTACTACTCTCTTATAAGACTCTCATTCGGCACAGAATTGGTTGATTATTCGAACCTTTGGAAAATTCGAGGCTCACTTGAGAAAGAGTTACCCACATACGTACATTCTAAAAATATTGATAACCCTATTCTATTTCTAGCAACATACATACATATGTATATGTGTTAGCAATCTTAGACATATTTATGTGCGTATGTATGTTAAGTGTAAAAATTTTATATTTCTTTTATACACTCTAAACCAAGGCGAATTCATATAAGGTGGTGTTGAAAAAGCCGCTGAGTGAATTCGCTTGCTGGACTGAATGTGAAAACTATGTGTTTGTTGTAACTCTTACCGATCATCACTGTCCTCGTGCGTATGATTTGTTAGTGTACATTTTTGTTGTTGTACACTGTTGTACGTTGTTGTAAACATTACAAAATTATATTCCAAGATATTTGAGCAACCATTAGTATTACGATCGCATTGCATATATCATCTCCTTCCAGCACATCAATTAGATTAAGCACAACAATTATGTGTATCCAACCCAATATAGGAAAGGGAATGAGGTGATTTTCAATTCGCTCTTTTATTGTTATTGCATTTAATATTTGATTTATTATAATTATAACATTTTATTATATGGATGCATTTGACTTACATGCAATGATTATTTGCTAAATTCCCAAACATTGTATGCCTTGAATTGATTTGACAGCTCTTCTTTGACAATTCAGTTTGTTCAAGTTGCAACAAAATTTGTTGAAGGGTGACATTCGCACTAGTATATTACCTGTTTTAACCCTAATCTCCTAATTTTAAAAAGTTACACAGATCCTAAAGTGAGACTCTGAAGCTCATATAGAGAAAAGTGCTTAAAAACATAGTTTTGGTAATTTATTTTATATATACAGATGAAGTCACGAATTCTAAAACGTTTCCAATCATATTTATTTCATTTTTTAAAGAGTTTTAAATACATAACATTAAAAAATTGTGTTTATAAAGTAATTAAGGACAAATTATTCATTACATTTTTCACAAATTTTCGTAGTAGTAGAATGCTGGTTACAGATATTTTTTTTGGATTTGTTACAAATTTGTTTCTGCATTTTGGATATTTTCGTCGGACAAAGATGACAGCGCTTTCGTTTCAAGGTGGCAGAAGAACAGGGTTGCGAATCAGCAGGTGGTGGTATTACAGCTTTTATGGCTGCTTGTGTTTCTGCTCGAAAATATTTGGCCGACTGTCTTTTTTGTATTTGTGACTCCACAAGGCTTTCTCCTTATTCCCGCAAAAACCAATATCTTTTGTTTTTCTTTTTTTCGTGCCACTCTGGATGAGTTTTTATCCAAATAATGTATGAAGCAATACCTGCAGCATCAATTAAATTCATAAAAAAGGCAAGAGGCCATATATTACATTTGCGCTTGATCATGTATTCGTGAATTAGTTTGTCAAATGTGTCTACGCCCCCTTTGGTTTTATTATAAAATTTATTGATCTCTGAAATTCGTTTTCCTTGTTCTTCAAAGACCGTATCATTATGATGCATAGTCGACATGAAAATAACTGCCTTTCTTGCTTTGGGAACATGAGAGGCAATCGTTATATGTTTTTGAAACCCGAAGATTGTTGAGTTAATTTCTCGAGACTTGTTCGGCAAAAATTCTGGAGGAATACATGTTTGGCTTTTCCTTAGCGTTCCCACCAATGTTAAACCTTTACTCAATAGACTTTCAGCTAGTTCTTTACTTGTAAAGTAATTGTCCGTAGTTACATTGCGGTTTGCACCATAGTAAGGTTCGCAAAGCTCCTCAACAACTTATTTGGCAAGACCAACAGCCCTTTGATTTCCATCTTTACCCGTATATGGAATGCCGCGAAGAGGATATGCATTAGCACTGTCGCATAACCACCAAATCTAAATTCCATATTTATCCGGCTTAGATGGCATATACTGAATAAAGGGGCACCTAATACGGCAAGGCAGCAACTGTTCGTCAACAACAATGTTCCCCGTGGGCATATAATACTTTCCAAACAGAACGTATAGGTGATAATTTATCCGTTTGACGGCGGATACTTCGGGTAGACTTATTGTCCCAAAAAAAATTGTTATTCCATACAACTTGTCCCAGAATAACTTATAGCTTTGATTATTTTCCTAATTTCGAGTACACTGCAGATTCTTCTTCATTTATATACCTTATAATTTTATCACAAACTTCATCATTTATAAAGAGTTTGAAGCAATCAAGTACGTCTAATAAAGTTTCACCTGTATGAATAAATTCAGTTTTGTGCTCAGCTCTGCTGTTATAATTTTTACTTACCTGGAGGTAAAACAACTGCATCAACCTTTCCTTTGAGGATATTCGTTGATCTAATTTTAGATGAAGGTGGTGGAGACTTGCTCCAAATATTAGAATATTTACCAACGTAGAAGTTGGCTTCATTGTGTTCCATATCTGCGTTTTCGTTTTCATCCGAAATCTCATCTTCTTCTTCAGATGCTTCAGTCATCTGGTCCACTTCGGAGTCATTATAATAATCATCATTGTTGTCACTGACTTCACCATCAGACTCATCTTCATGCTCCAAAATTTCCTCCAACTCGAAATCATTCAACCCTTTTTAGCCATCGTAAAACAAAATTTTTCCACAGTTATGTAACTACGTATTTATACAAATAAGAAATAACAGACTACAAGTATACACGTGGGCACAATCAACAAAACTGTAAAGAATTTGAATATGTATGTATGTATATTTCTTCATCTGTTCAAAAATACAGTGCCTACTACGACTTTTTGCATTCAATGGATTAAAATTTTGCCTATTATAACTTTCTGCATTTTACGAATTCAAATTTTCATCTAATTTAAATATGATAGGAATACCATGCACAGAGTGAGTCCCTCAGGCTCACTTTAGGACTTACGTTACAATTTTGTACGATTGCAAAAAAATGGTAAAAATATGTACACAATCCAAAAAATAATAAATACGCCATAATAATTACATTCAGTTGGAGGAATACCCAAAATTTCAAATCAAAATATTATTTGGTGCGGGAATAATCAATACTTAAAACTCAAAGTGAGACTCAAAGGCTCACTTTAGGAGATTAGGGTTAATATGCCTTGGCTATTCATTGAAAAACATTGTCAATCAATTGTCAGAAAACCTAATTTTTGGTTGCCCTAGCAATTACTACCAATTCGTAATGAAATAATAAGAATATGTAGGTAAATAAAAGTTCAGTCAGATGCCACATGAAAAGAATTAAAATCTAAATTAAATAAAAATTAAAATTAAAAATACTAACTTCTATTTTTGTTGCTGGATTGATTTAAATGACAATGCTTTTTGGGTGCAGCTGGATTTCCTCTGGTACTAAGGGGCGTCTCTCATAAGGTACATACATTAACCTGAGAGCTCCCATCTTCCCGAGTGAACTAAACGCAATTTGAACGACAAGTTTCATACAACTTCGTAATACTCGTAGCAGTCCAGCAACATTTTTATGTTTTATTCATACCGAGGCAATTTTTCGTGAGTCCTTAAAAGCGTTCTATACATTTTGAATAAATAATGAAAAATTTCACTGCGAAATTTCAGTCGTCGTATATTTGTTTCGGCCGACTATTATGATTAAGAATACAATGTCGCCAATGTGCGGAGAGCCAGAACTAGAAACCACTTTTATTTTACTTTTGGGATAAGATTTTAGCTTACCTTGTGAATAGTGCCATTTATATGAATATTTTTACAAATCAAATCAAATAAATGTACATAAACAAATATCCATATACCGAATTGGAAAATTAGATTTCAAAAACATTTAACTATGGCCCATGAAGACAGTTTTCCGGCATCAGAGGTATCACAGAAGCAAAATTTATCGTTTTTACAAAAGGTAACTAGCATTAATAAACTCTAATGAGTATACTTGATTTTTGACTTGTTTAGCAGTTTACGTTCTTCTCAATCGGGGTCATATGTGCTCTGACCATTTACGTGCTGATCCGTCTATCAAACGGCTGGATATTGGAAAAGGAAGAACGATTCATGGAACACTGCGAAACGCTCACGAACGAAGTCATTTCACAATAATTCCATTCTCGTGTAGTTCAGCGCTTGTTTGCTACTTCGCTTAGTTATGCCAGATTTGGAAAGAAACGATACAAATAGGGATAGACGGGCAGTGATATATGAATTCTTATTGGAAGCAAGTGAATTCGTGAGTTTTTTCTATCACAAAGTGAATTTGACTCAATTAATTATTTTCATAATCGTCTGTAGATTTTCGGATTTGCGTTAACAGGACTAGTAGGAGTTGGGCTTGTTATTATTGCCTTTTGGGTAGTACAATTTGTGGACTCCTTCTTCGTTTTAAAAATTGGAATCAATGAATATGATGAGACTGCTACAACAAACGTTCCTTTGCGACCCAGTATAAAAACATAGCCTTCGATATATGTCTATATTTTTTAACCATACAAATGCGTCGCTTTATCATAACGTCTTAAGTGTAAAAATCTTATTTCGGTGTATTAACCATGATAAATAAAAAAGATAATTGCATTGTAATTTTTTGGGCTAACATGGTGCCTGACAAGTAGATTATGACCGTCGTTGTCGAAAAAAAAATTTAATTTTGTTTCTTGTGCAATTAAAAAATAAAAGAAAAGAAAAATAATATTAGCTGCTTGCAAAGGTTCTTTCAATTCCCAGTTATTTCGCATATTCGGGAGAGGCCGCTACTGGCATGAAGCGGTAAGGAGTGTGACTTGCCCAAAGTATGTATGTTCTGCTCATATAACCCGCACGATTAAGCCAGTGCTGACCATAATGTTTTTAAGAGATTAACGGTGTTTAGTATGCAGATAGTACAACTGCTTGAAGTAGTCCAAAGTTTTTTATTAACCACAAATCTTAATTTACATGAGGGAATTCTAAAACGGTAGGAGTCTTTTCAGATCAGGTACTTTAATAATAAGATAACAAAATTTGAAATGTCAGGAAATCAATTTTTTTAATTGCATCATAATAGATCAAATGAAAGGACGGGAGTTCAGTTTTTGTTTTTATTATCTTTAATAATATGTTAATTGTAAAAAAACTCAGAAAAGCCATCAAAACTTTCTTAAACTTCCGTCTTTAATTAGCTGAAAATGTTCAAAAAGATATCATTATTACGTTTTCGAATTACATTTTGTAAATAATATCCGATTGAAAATTAACTTCTTCTAAAAATATCCGATGGGTCAACGCTTTGCCAAAATTCTACCTCTGAGGAAATGTCTATAATCTGCTTTTTAATAAACGAATTCGAAATGGAACTACCTCCTTTCTTGTAAGGGGTGTTTTTTTTAGAGTGAAAGAACTTTCGATAGGGATACCTGTCATTTGACAGCTGGTAAATGACATTTCTGTTCAGTAAGCATTGACAAATCATCATGGAAAGAATGACGCCGCAACAACGTTTACAAAGTGTGCAAATTTATTTTCAAAATCAGTGTTCTGTTCGCCAAACTCGAAATCGAAAAATTGTGTTTAGTGATGAAGCTCATTTTTGGCTAAACGGATATGTGAACAAACAAAATTGCCGTAGATGGAGTGAGAATAATCCTCATGAAACCCTCGAGACACCATTGCATCCTGAAAAATGCACCGTATGCTGAGGCACCATCGGTCTTTATTTCTTTAAAAATGAGGCTAGAGCGAATGTTATTGCCAATGGTGATCGTTACCGATCAATGATTACCGATTATTTATTTCCAAATTTGCATATCATCGACCTGCAAGAATTTTGGTTCCAACAAGACGGTGCCATACTCATACTTCCACTCGAACTGTCGATTTGTTGAAAGAGCAATTTGGCGATAGCATTATGTCAAAAAATGGTGCAGTGAATTGGCATCCAAGATCATGCCACTTAACCCCATTGGATTATTTTCTTTGGGGATATGTAAATTCTCTGCTTTACGCTGATAAACCAGCAACAATTGAAGCTTTGGAAGCCAACATTACTCGTGTTATTAACGAAATACGACCACAGTTGCTCCAAAAAGTGGTTCAAAATTGGACTGATCGCATCCGATTCACCAAAGCTAGTCGTGGCGGACATATGCCAGAAATCGCTTTTAAATATTAAATATCATGAAAATATCTTTCAAATAAAAAAAAGTTGGCATCATACTTCATTTTTTATGTGTTTTATTTCATGATATTAGCGATTTCGTATAAAATCTATTATTTCAGTTTCAGAAAATGTTTTCATTGCCCGATGTTTTACTATTTGTTAAAACAAAATAGACTGATGAATGTGCTTCATGATTTATTAAAATATGTATCTAATATTTAATTTTTTGTAAAATTGTAAATTGTTTGTAGAGTCCAAATGCAGCCTGTACCAAATTCGGTAGAGTTTGCTGAAGTACTTAGCATATGTGCATTTGTGAGTGACGTCCATTTGCCAAACCTTTTTTAATCCACGTAAGTATTCATCTCTTCAATACAATCCTGCATATCAAATTTGTGAAAATTATCTTTTATAGTTACTGAGCCATATTTGTACCAAATTTAGCTATCTCAAAGTTTTCTCGACCTAGCGGTAGTAGGGGCAGGTGGATTATACATATATCTATATCTATATCTGTATCTGTATCTATATCTGTATCTATATCTATGTATATCGATTGCTTTAGTTATAATTTCCTGGAGACTAGTGCGCTTGGGTATACAAGATAATATCATATATAGCCTTACGATTTTGTCATGAAAACGGGAGCAAAGCCATACAACTTGTAAGTAGGAGGATTCAGTAACGAGGAAGTAGATAGCGAAATACCCACTATCAAATGTCTTCGTGCAGTGATTTTTTGGTAATGTGGGTAATGTGTTTCGCATTAAATTTTTTTTGAATATTTTTTATAAAAATAGAATTAATTATGTAACATAAACCATATTAATCAAATCTTCAAACTTTATACAAGATTAAAGAAATTGAGTCACAGTTTTAATAAACTTTCAGGGTACGAGGTTTCTAGCAAGGTGAGTTCCCATCAGGTACAAAAACAAAATTTTACACTAACAAATTGTACACATAATGACTTTATGACTTGCAACAAACACATCGCTTTAACATTACGTTTACCAAGCGAATTTAATCAGCTGCTGGACCAACTTCATCTTATATGAATTTGCCTTGGTTTTTATCGAATTCAATAACAAGGTGATTTCTGATAATTTTTTATGGTGACGATGTGGTAAATTTTCTTCGATATAACTAACGCATGAACAATTTGGTATGCGCAACATATTATTTAATTCTGCAAATTTTAGATATTCACTGTCTGATATTAATTTGTTTTGTATTCGCATATACATATGCACTTAATTCACCATTTAAGAACTTCCAGCTGAAATGCATTTTACGTTTTATTTTCCGAAGCTACAGTCCCACCGAGAATGAAAAAAAAAGAAATAGAGAAGGGGGAGCAGATTATGGTACTGCTAAACCTTTCTTGAATCTGTCAGATCTATATTGGCTTATTTTACGAGGGTTGCCTTTTATATTTTGCGCCTAATAATGAAAACACAGTCAAATATTAAGGAAAATAGTTTTATTGTTTTTCAAAATATTCTCCATCCAAGTCAATACACTTCTGTATTCGCTTGAACCAATTTTCAAAGCACTTTTGCCACTCAGAAGAGAATACCTCTAAAACGAGCTGTTTGAAGGCTTCTACAGCTCCTTCAGGCGTTGAAAAACGTTGACCTCGCATTTTGTTTTTTGATGTTCGGGAATAAAAAGAAATCATTACATTAGGTGCCAAATCAGGGCTGTAAGGCGGATGACCCATCAAGTCGACCTTTTGAGTCCTCAAAAACTCTCTTGTGTGAATCTATACGTGAGAGCTCGCATTGTCTTGGTGAAGAATGATTTGTCTTCGGCGGTTGGTTTTCCTTAATTCTCCAAAAAATTTTTGCCAAACAAATGGTTGTATACCACTCAGAATTGACCGTTTTAAGTTTATCTAGTGGAACAGTTGCGACATGACCAGATTTTCCGAAATAAAAGCGAACAATTGGCTTTGAGGTGCTTCTTGCGCGAACAACTTTTGTTGGATTAGGCTCGTCTTGGAACACCCATACAGTCGATTACTGCTTTGTTTCCGGCTCATATGCATAGATCCAAGATTCGTCACCTGTTACAAAGTCATAGACGTGCTTTGATCTACCGCGGCTAAATTTCTTCAACATTTCTTTACCCCAATCGACTCGAGTCCTTTTTTGGGCAATTGGGCAAAGATTGAGAACAAATCTCCTTTACGACCAAATATTCATGCAATATTGAATGAATGCTGATCCCACTAATGGCCAAGGATGCCTCTATCTCGCGATATGTCACATGACGATTTTGTATTATCAATTGACGCACAGCATCGACTGTTTCTGGCACAACCACCGTTTTTGGACGACCTTCACGAAATTCGTCCTGCAAAGATTGGCGGCCACGTAGGAACTCGTTGTACCATTTGGTATTCGCTTTTAAAGATAAAGAAAGTAAAACAAAGCCAGCTAGGCGAGCACTTATCCAGACTCGACCGCGACACCGCAAACGAATGTCCGGCATGTGAAGAATACTCGCATGATATCAACCACCTCTTTACATGCCCCAACAAAGCCTCGTCTAATCCCCCTCTCCCTATGGTTCAACCCTATCGATACAGCACGTTTACTAGACCTCCCCTTAGATGAGTTTGAAGATAATGGTCATGGTAAGCTGATCTAGTATGGTGTAGCTAGCCCTATAACAACAACAACCACAACAGTAACGGCAAAGCAGTAGTGCACAGATTTACACTTTTCCACCACGGATACAAAGAACTGATTTCGATGGGCCCTTGAATCGCAGTGCTCGTACAACTCAAAGTCAGAAATGTTTGAAAATATTGTACGAAAAACATATTAAAGTGACTTATAGAACTAAAACATCATAAAAGAAACAATGAAGAACGATTCTTTAAAAAGAGATATGATATTTGATGAAGGTGGGTCTGAGCCAATGCAAAGTCGAGGACCCAAACTAATCTATAAGGTATCTAAATATAATTTAACAAATGCTCTTATTATACTACATATTTTACTTACAGTTCATGTTCTTCGCATTTGGCATATTGTCAGCCCTTACTATTTTCGTACTGATACGATTATCAAATAACTTGACCTTGGAAAAGAAAAAACAGGCTTTGCGACATTTCGAAGAGCTTGCAAGCCATATCATTGGACAATCAAATCATCCAAAGTGAATATACTGCAAACTGTTAAGTATGGAATCTAAAATGTACATCATGAGTACATATATCATAAAAATTAAGCATTGTGGTATATTTTATTTGTTTTCAGACATTGACGTGGGTTTCTATTGTTTTACCACGCAATCTACTAAAACGAACATTAGTCGTATCCACAATGTATTTATACATATGTATGTGTATATTTTATATTTTATAGTTCACAATACGATATAATAACAGTATCAATAAAATAAAATAATCTTAGTTGAACTGGTTTCATGGATCGAAAAATTGTGATCACGAAAGTTCGTTCTCACATTATTCGTCAAGGTTGCCAAGTGCCACGCAAACACAAACAACGAATGCATTTAATGGATAGGTGCATTTCGACGACCTGGGATATTAGTCTAATTGCATGGGTGCCATTCGCTACCGAACTTGAACCCGAGTATGGATGTCATTTGTGGAAACAAATTGCATATACATAAATGTACAAATAAGTCTGTCATCCCTCACATTTCGGTCACGTATTTGAGATGGGTAGAAAAAGGATAATATCACATTTTTGGTACTAAGTACTTTGTTAAGTTTCATTCTAAATACGCGCACTCAGGTACCCACATGTGGAGCGTGAACTCTTACTATCTGCTATAGAACAAAAAATTACAGTGAAGATGTCACAAGGAATGACGGAAAAACAGAAGGACAACAATAAGCTATTGAATTTACCCTTTATTCACAGAAAAGCTCTTTGCAATAATCAATTTATTTAATCAACTTTAGACCAATAATAGCTGGCAAAAAAAAATATATTATTCCCGATAAAAGAATACTACAACTTCGATAATAAAAATGCCGTGTAATGCATTATATATAACTACTTTACATATGTAAATAAGGGTCTTGCAATAGGAACGCACAAAAGTTTTTTTAAATAAAACAAAAACGGTTTGGGATATGAATTAAATTCTTTATTCCTGTGAAAGTACTGGGCCATTTCGTGAGATAACACGTTTACCAAACTTGGTTTTCAATAAATCGATTGTGACATTCGCTGTGTGGCTTGTGGCGCCGTCCTGTTGGAACCACATATTGTCTAAGTCCATAAAACGTGCCGGTTTTGATCATTACGGAAGAATGACGCCGCCGGCCCATAAACCGCACCAAACCGTAATTTTTTCGGGATGCAATATTGACTCATGGAGTACGTGTTGATTGCTGCCTGTCTAGAGATGGGTTTAGACCTGGGTATTTGCCCATTTATACCCACTTTCATATCCGGGTATTTATCTAATTTCGGGTAAATACTCATTTGAATAACAAATACTCGTTGCCACGTAAAGGAACAGAAATGTGAACATTTCCGAATTTATTTTGAACATATTTTGTTTAAGTATATTTTGTATATTGAGATAAGGCAGTTTTGACTGCATCAAACACAACAACAATTCTTAATAAGAACCGCTAATCAGTGTGCTTATGGCAATTCAATGTAATGAGTGGGAGCGATGGCAACAACAATGCTGAAGCAACTAGAAAGATTAAAGTTTCGAAGCGCAAACTTGAGCCTCAGGTGCATAAAAAGAATTTGGTTCATTCATTCTTAAATATTTGTTCCCAGCGATTAGTATGTAAATGAAATAAAGTGCGCGTGTTGATAGTTATATTTTAAATAATGGGAAGACCGAAAAATGAAACTATTTGGAAACATTTTCATGGAAGCAGAAGTAGCAACGAAGTTTCATGCTCACATTGCGAACAGCGGTACAAATTTGCAAATGTAAATAAAATGGCAAAACATTTAATAACGTGCATCAAGTGTCCATTATTATTAACCCTTCGGAGGTGTGGTGGGGTATGTCATACCCCAGCACATGTATTTCCTTAAATATATATATGTTTTTGTTTAAGGAATACGTTATCGCTCCCAATAGCTTTCATTAACATTCAAATACAGGAGATCTGCCACGTTTTACATACCCCAGATATTTCTGTTCCATGGGACAGCCTTTCAAAGTGGGCTGGGGTATCATATTCGATCGCCATAACTTTTTATGTAATTAATGCATTACAGTGAATTTTCTTTCCTTTAAATAAATGTTATTTTTACTTTTGAAATGTAAAAACAGTTTTGAAATTGTTTAAATACAAAAAAATTATGTTTCAGAAAACTGGAACCTCACTTTTTGGAATAATTTATATTGTATTTTTTTTATGGCTATAATATTGAATACGAAGGAAAAATGGTTATGTTTTCAAATTAACACTTTTTAAAAATTAGTTAAAGAATAATAAATCACCACAAAATATTGCTATTATTGGAATTTGGTATTTATTTGAAATTGATAGGCATGGGGTATGTCATACCCCACCACACCACTCAAGGAACTTTTAGTCACCACACCAACGAAGGGTTAAAGCAACGAGTTCAAGACATGCTTGCAACCAATGCGACAATAAGCAAGATACAGACAGCAAATGATTCTCCGCCTTCATTTGATTTGCATATGCATCTTCTTTCAAATTTAGCACAATACAACTTAGCTAGGGCTATATTTGTAACTTTCTCATATCAAAGCCAGAAACTGTATTTGTGAAAAGTCTGTCAACACAGGCCAATCGACATACAGCTAACTATTTATCACAGGAAATTATTAAAATCATAAAGGAATACGGTGAACAAAAGTTTTTTGTGTAAATTGGTGACAATGCAATGCTGCAAATATGCAAAACGGGTTTAAAATAGTAAAAGAAGTCTACCCGAATGTTGTGCCTATGGGTTATGTAGCGTATAGTCTTCATTTAATTCGTCTGGATTTTTTAAAAATGCGATACCTTACAGAAGAATTGCTCATATGTTGTAAATATAATCAAAACAATTAAAAACAACTAAGTTCTAACAGCACCTTTACCTAAAATTGTGAAAGCAAAAGGAATCGGTGAACAATTAAAACTGCCAGCCAAAACAAGGTGGGAAAGTTACTTCTATTCAATGCAGAGTGTAATAAAAACTAAAGCATCCCTTCAGCTCTTAGCAGTTCATGAACAAATTAATCTACAAGCCGATATAAAATCACAGTTACTTAGCGAAATGTTTTGGGAGCAATTAAATTTAAGCTCAAACATATTTGGTTGCATTACAGAATGGATTTGTAAGCTCTAATCAAATGAATTTCATATACACAGGGTATATTTCGTGTTTGATGAAATTAAAACTAAGCTTGAATTAGAGTTTGCCTCAACTATGATACTGAATGATGCCGAAAAAACTGAGCAATCAACCATATTCAATACACGATTAAAAAAAAACTATAAAACCGATACATTTAGCTGCGAATTGGCAAGATCCTAAGGCACAAGGAAGTGATCTTGATACGTCTGAGGAGGTAGATGCATTGGAATTCATTCACACAATGTCACACCCGCTAAACATAAATGTAATGGCAGATTTTGCCAATTACAAGGCCAGAAATAATTTCTGGGCAAAAACTTTGTCTGGAGCTATTTGGATGAAATTTAAGAAAAGAATTTGTGGAAGCACGCAATTAAGCAAACTAGCTGTTCGAACAGCTCCCTGTACTTCAGTTGCTACTGAAGGTTCCTTTAGCACCCACAGCTTCATTCACTCAAAAAAAAGGAACTGTTTAACAACACAAAGAGTAGGAAAAATAACATATATATCGTGCAACTGGAACTTGCTTTTTAAAAATAGTTTACCGCCTTCAGCAGAAAGCACACACTACACTCAATTTGAAAATGCCATGAATTCTTCACTAGAAGGTACTCAAGACGATATCCCTTCAACTTCAACAGAAATCACGCTCTCTACTCGATATGAGTTTTTATCGGATACGGACAGCGACAGCGATTACGATTACATTTAAAAATTATTTCAACTGTTATTAAAAAATGTATACCCACATTTTGGGTAAATACCCAGGTGCTTGGGTAAATACCTAGGTATTTACATTTAAATACCCAATTTACCATTTGGGTATTCACCCTTGTCACATCACCATGCCTGTCCAATAACGCATATTTTGCTTATTGACGAAGCCATTCAGCCAGAAATGACGTCGACCATAAATTGGACGTAGCGCCCTTAAAGTTGAGGTCATTGACTCCGAATTTCGGTACTAAATTTTTATAATTTCGACTCGTTGTTGGATCGTATATCTTTCCATAATGAAATGGCAAACCTTACTGAAGAGAAATGTCGAAAGAGCGGAGAAAAAATATGGCGTCGTTTGCTGTTACTATCGGTCTACTTTTGAAGCGTCCCTATTGAAAAACCCTTTATTATACAGCCATTATTAAACCTTATTATTGTTATGAGTATTAATAATATTTTTCATTTTTAATCTCTGTGGTTTACAAATTTATGAAGATAAAATGGCTTTATAACTTGATTCCGACTTTTTTAGGTATAAGAAGAAAGACATACCCATATCCCAGACTGCTCAGGAGCTAAATTATGTTAAAAAAAATTAAATTAAATTAAATTTATTTTATCATATCATGTGTTTTTTTATAGACTGATAGAACTTTCGATAGGGATAGCTGTAATTTGACAGCTGGTAAATGACATTTCGGTTCAGTTAGCATTGACAAATCGTCATGGAAAGAATGGCGCCGCAACAACGTTTACAAATTGTGGAAATTTATTTTAAAAATCAGTGTTCTGTTCGCCCAACTTATAGAGCACTTCGTGAATTTTATGGTCCACATAATCGAGCATCAAAGCAGCTTATTCGTCGAACTGTTGATAAGTTTCGAACAACATTTACTCTACTCGATGAAAAACCATGAACAAGACAAAGAACTGTACGTACAGAAGGAAATATTCGTGCTGTAAGTGATAGTGTTGGAGAAGATCCGAATTTGTCTATTCGCCGCCGTGCTCAACAAGTCTATCCACAACATGGAAAATTTTGCGCAAACAAAATTGGACTGATCGCATCCGATTCACTAAGGCTAGTCGTGGCGGACATATATATATTTCAAATAAAAAAAATGTGGCATCATACTTCATTTTTTATATGTTTTATTTCAATTTAAAGTTCTATCAATCTAAAAAAACACCCATTACTTTATTTTATTGTATTTCATTTTATATGAGATGAATAAATAGTATTTTAAAATTTAATATTTTTACGTTCACAAGGCGGCAATTTAAATTAATTGTCATTTATATTCATGAGAGAAGGTAAAAAGACTTCGGGAAATAAATTCTCCCTAAGACAGGGTGTTGACGGCGGGTGGTTATAGAACGTGGTAGGGAATTTTCCCCACCGATTCCCGGACAAGTCACCCCTGTCGTTCACACGCATGGGACCAACAATGAACAACATCCATAATAAGTAAACACAACGTGGGCGACAATAGCTACGATAACTGGATAACGATAACTACCCAACCTTGCGCTTTATCTGGACGTGGGAATCATCGTTACCGAGTCCGATGATAATACTCTATTCGCTGATCGGGGAAAACAGCGAAAAAGCGGGCCACAAGCTCTTGTGTACCCTGCAGGATTTAAGTTCTTTCACTTGCTGTTGGCGTTCATCCAGTGCTGGGAGATCCGTCCCTGATGAGGCCCTCTGCGGTATCTGAGATACCTAGGGCGGACGCATTCCGGGCCAGCTCGTCGGAATTTTCGTTACCGTGAGTTTTGCGGAGCCCATATCAGGATGACGCTGTGCCGACGAGCTAAGTTCTAAACGTACTCGCTGCACTGCTTCACCAGGCTAGATGGCACCATTTCGGAACTTAGAGCCTCCGAGCCAGGCTTGACTGTTTGGAAAAATAGAGACACTGGACCTACGTCGCTTGAATGCCAGAAGAGTTCTGCAAGCCTCCCAAATAGCAAAAACCTCTGAATAAAAAAGTCGCTCGTGGAATCCGGGAGACGCAGAGATACCTCTATTTTAGGATCCGCTTAATAGATTCCCGGATCTACTCCACTTACCATTTTCGATTTTTGGATCTGTGATGACAGATACTGCGAAGCGCTCTATGAATAATAAATCCTTCCACTTCCTTTTTGAGGGAGCAGAGTGCTGAAGTTTCTGGATAGAAGAATTTCTGGGCATATGTAGTCCATTTTTTGTGAACTTTCGGATCGCTGACGGACAGCAGTATACGCCCATGGCCATATGCACGCTTTTTGCAGAGCCTCAGTTCCCTTGGACTTAGGGCACTTAGAGAAGCAGATTCTTTAATGTAAATATTTGTTGGAGCTTGGTAACAAATCACGTTCAAGGCCTCCATTGGACTCGATCTGATTGCACCAGTGCTCGCAACACAGGCCGACCGCTGTGATATAGTTCACATCAACAAGTGGCAATAAAAGTGATATACATATGTATGTATATCAAATTCTAGACCAATTTCCCGGTTATCCTCTATCGATAAGCTTAGTCTGCGTTGATAGAGACTTGAGTCTCGATCCACTTGAGCGCTAATGAGGTTTTAACTTGAAATTGAAAATATAAAATTGTACGATTTTCATCGCATGCTTATATCTTAATGAATATTGAAACATGTAGAATAAGTAATTAAACGCAATACTTTGCCTAATGCATTTATCTTCAGAATATATTGCTTGGAATCGTTCAAATGTGTCATAGTAAATAGAAACGTTGGATTTTCTGCAAGATGAAGAGAGTGTGGTTTGCGGCTATCTTCTTCCTGTCCTTATGACAGTAAGCAACAAGCTTACAAACATTAGTAAAAAATGAAAATTATTTAAGTAATGCTTTGCTGAAAAGCTAGATAAGCAATTAGACAAAGGTTCAGCACTTATTGTGGCTTAACTTTTAAACCAAACATTGGGGGCGTTCATGTAAAAATCCGTGGTGAGCTATGCTGTAACAAAATTCCTCCGATTTTTACAGCATTCACTCTTAAAGCAAAAACTATCCAAAAACTTGGAACAACTAGCAAGTTTTACGAACATCTGATCTCATTTACTGGCGCATAAACTAAAAGTGCGAATAACCGTAAAAACAGCCTTTGCTGAAGTAATGGCAAATAGTTGCAAGTAAAATTTTTCCAGCTAGATTTTGCAACTTTTCCTCCAAACGAACTGTCTCGATTCCCCCCTCTTTGTAAGTTTTTGGTTACATGAACAGCAAAACGTGATAGGTTGTAACAATTGTTACAAACCTACTGATAGTTGAACAAACTAATTACTATAAATGCAGCTGTGCTGACTCCAGATGTCAAATTAAATTGGGCCAAGTTTTTGCAAAAAACCTACATTGAACTGACTGATGACAGGATTGCTGTATGGGTAGCTGCAACAATTTTTGTATGCACACAAAATGGAAGACTTTCTCTAAAGATTTTGAATCTAAAAGTAAAGTTTTGTCAAAGCGATCTGAATTTTTTTAATTTTGATAACGATGGTAAATTAATTCATTAAACAATATTGAGGTTTAAATTTCAGATGAGGAAGATGGTTCTAGTATTCTGTTATTAAGGTCTAAAAATCTTTCGGAGTATCTTTCTCTGGACACTCCAAGGGCCATCTGATCCGATGTTGATAGGGTCCATACTTCTGCTCCGTATAGTCGAACGGGCATGAGGAGGGACTTATAGAGCGTGGTTTTCGATGGTCGAGATTTCATTTGCCTAATCAGCCCAAGTAACACTTGTTGGTAAGAGACATTCTTCACTAGATTTCGGGGCTAACATAATTGTTGGTGCTAATTCTGGGAGTGCAATGGGGTAAGGTTGGCATTCTGGGTATGCAGTTACAGTAGAGCGACTATACTCAATCTCGACTCCTACTCTGGGCAATCCGTGTGGAGCCTTGGGTCACGGCAGAAAGAGAGGGAGCTTCAGTTGGGTCACTCCGACATACTCGGCTAAAGGGCTCACTAACGTCAGCAGTGTCTATTCTCCAGTACGCCAGTAGGTGGGACAGAAATCGGACATCTGCCTCAGAGCACGCGGATCTCTATATAAATGCGCATCGAAAACAGAACAAAGTATCTGGTTGTGCGCTGGGTTTGGGAGCCGCCACGTAAAAAACTAAACTCAGTTCTAACACGCAATGTGTTAATAAGGACTATGAGATGAGGACATGCAACTGGAATGTCCGAACCTTAAGGGGAAGGTGCCGCTGACCGGCTGGTTTATATCCTACTAAGAGTAAGGGCTGAGATCACCGCCATCCGAGAAATGAAATGGACGGCACACGGCAGGCAAGCCATTGGGCCTTGCGACGTCTACTACAACTGCCATGTAAAGGAGCGCATGTTCGTTATTGGATTTGTGGTTACTGGATAAATGGACAAAATTAGTTTGTAGACACGTTAAGTCCCATTCAAATTTATGGAAATTTGTCCAGTTTAAACATTTAGCACGTTTGAAAACCAGAACAGCAAAAGTCAGCAAAAAAAACTATCAAAACTCAACACGAATTTTTCCTCCCTCAAAACAGGCACTTTATTATATTTGAATTGAATGGGCTATAAAATTTCATATGAATTCGAATTTAATTCGAATTAAAAAGTTTACAATTTTCATGACTTTTTTTTAGATTTGTGGAAATTGGGACATACATATGTACATTTATGGGTTTGGTTACAGAATGGACCAAATTTTGATAAAAAGAGACATAAAAGTTTTAGCATGGAAAACATTGTGAACATATACAAAAGAGTTACTGTTTCCATACTTTTTTCCGGTACTGTGCATATTTTTGTAAAAATAACAAAAAATAATAAAATTATAATAGGAATTGTTATATCAATGAAGCCAAAAATATATAATGAAATTACTAGCGATATGAATAAATCACCGAATGCAACTGAAAATTTCTGAAGCTAAAAAAGTGCTAGATAATTTGAAAGTGAGCTAAAAAAGAGCTAAGAGCTAAGAGCTAGATCCAAAAACACCAAAATGACAACACTGCTCCAAACAATCCCGATAAAGTCACCACCTTCCAAAATTCAGAAAATCGTCCTAAAATATTGTATATGAGATTAGCTTTTTCTTTTTGATATTTTGACACGAAAACGAACAATATTTACTAAAATGAGTGATCTTATGACAACCGTCTAGTCCAAATTAAGAAAGGATTTTGCTATTTGTTTGGTCGATACTTCGAGAAAATTATACAATAACTTGCTACTGATATCCCTCTAAAGAAAGACTGATATGAAATTTTAGTCAAAGTAAATTGAAAATCTCTTTTTATTTCAAAAAGTTCAGTTCAAATAAAATTGTGTAATTGCAAACAAAAAGTGGGCGTATAAATATTTTATAGAGACATGACTATTGAACAGAAGTCTTCAGGAACAACAACAATAGAAAAACCAGGTTTAACTTTGCTTCAAAAGGTGGCTATTCACCGAATTTTTTAAATATTATGTACGCAATATATTTGTTTTACAGCTCATCTTATTTATGTTGGGCACCCTTACGGTATTTACTCTAATTGCATTGCTACGTTTATTCCACTCATTGGACACGACCAAGGATAGCTTTGCGCCTAAAAGCCGAATGGAAGTCAACTTCGTTAATTGAGAGTAATTTCATTCGTTGGATAATGGCTCTACCATATTATTTTCGAACCACTTTACATTTTTGTGAAGGAGTAAGTGAAGATCTTCAGGGATTCCTTCGATCTACGATATTTTAACGTATATATTCTTTAGCTTTTTGGTTTCGCTGTTACTGGTCTTGGAATGTTCTGCCTTTTATCATTCAGTTTTATGACAGTTCTAACAATGGAATACATAATCATTTGGATTCATTTCGTATTTAGGAGTATTTTCGAATTTCTCGAATTAGATGAGTTACTAATTAAAGAGTTGAGAAGAAAATAGATGTCATAAAAAAATTAAAATTAATTAAGTTCTTTAATTTAATATAAATAATATGATGTGTTGCGAATAGCCACAACATTAAACCCGTTTTTATCGAAGAAACAGATTACATGAGTACAACAAGGTATGACAGATCTGATGAGTATGCAGTTACAGTTGAGCGGCTATATCCAATCCCGACTCTTACATCCACATTCGGGCACTCTGGGCAACGTGAGCAATCTTAGTACGAGACGCGATCAACAGGTCTTGTGGAACCTTGGGTCACCAGCAGGTGTGGCTGCAAGCGGACGTCTGTGTTGGAGCAAGCGGCTCTCTATATAAATGAATATGTTTAAAATAAACGCCCCAATATCTGGTTGGGCGCTGCGCTTGGATCCCTCCACTCAAAGTATTACCGATCCAAACTTTCAACGAGCCCTAGAAGAAGTTTCCTTTTTTTTGATTGTGACCACATGTAGATTATGATTTGAGAGGGCTTGCTTAAAATGTCTGCACACTTAAGCGGAAATATCCGCTGCCCGGCTGGTTGATGTCCTCATGAGAGCAAGGGCTGACATCGCCGCCATCCAGGAAATAAAAAAAAAACGAAGCACAATAAGAGGCCAAACCCATACTAAGGCTATCATGTAAAGGAGCGCAAGTTCGATGTTGGATTCGTTCACTCCATGGACCAGCGTCTCGCCTGGGAACGTAGTAGTAGGAAAGGCCAGGAAAAGCGCCCGAAATTTAAATTTAAAACCGGGGAAAATTTCTGTAAGAAGAAGAACAGCGACTTGCTGACTAATGTCCAAAGCACACTCAAATTGTGAATGGAACATTTCTCGACTTAGTTAGCTGGTGACAGAAAATGCGTTGCCGGGAAGATGAACACTATTTTGCTTAGCAGCGCATTAACCTTCTCTCAACCGACCTCGATGAAGTCCAGGTAGCAATAATGCGGCTATGGAACAACGAAACCGTTGGGTCTGATGTATTACTAGCTGAGCTATTTGAACATGCTGGAAGCTGAGTGTGCCCTACCCACACGAAGGGGGATCAGAAAATATGCTACTGCCGGGTAAGTCTTCTTAGCATAGAATAAAAGGTTCTGTCGAGCATTTTGTATGAACGGCTGAAGCAAACTGGACCAGGTCTTCACTGTATGCCAAATATTAGAAAACACCCATGAACAGAGGATCGAAACACATTGTCTTCTTGTTGACTTTAAATCCGCTTGCGACAGCACGAGAAGGAGTTCCCAACATGCCGTTAGCTCCGTCAGAATTGGGAAGGACCTTTTCAGCCACTTAAAACTAAAGCAAGCTTCGGATAGTGACACTGTTTTTCGTGCAAAGAATTAAACAGGTCAATTCCCATTTTTTGTAAGAGTGTTCAAATGTTGGCGTATGCTGATGACATCGGCCTCAACAACCGCGCTGTCAGTTCTGCCTCTTCCAAGCTTCCTGTCATTTTATAAACAATGACCGCATTCGAGTCTTGGCTCCAACAGCACTTGTGGCAATTATAATTTTAAACCAGTGGAGGACTGCTTATCTTAATAATACGGAGAACCTCTCCAATAAGTGCTACTTTGGGCGGGGTAGGCATATGAGGAATAAAATGTATGAGCGTATTGGCGCTATTAACATCGGATGAGGGAAAGACTATCCGAAAGAGTTTTAAACTTTACGTTTTCGCGAATACCTCAGACGATGGCACGATGAGCTGTATGAGCTATATGACGACATATGTAGGTATACATAATACAGCGAATTAAATGGTCCAGCCTTGAAGGTGTTGAACGTGGTGGGGAAAGGGGGTGGAGGAGGACTTTGCTTCACTTGGGGTCTCCAGCTGGCGCCAATTTGCGAAGCTTAAAATTGACTGGCGTGCTATGTTGAAATCAGATAAAATCGCCCAGGCGGTTATAGCGACAATTGTACAAAGTTAATTAAAGAATTTATATTCTGGAAAATTTCCAGGAAATGAAATGCTCTCTAAATGACTCCGGAATAAATCAGATGTAAGCTCGGATATTCTCCCATGTGAACGAATATAAATAAATCGATAGAACATATTTCATAATAATAAATATCTATCAGAATCGTAGAGAGGAATAAATGGGAAGGTGCCATAGACCTAAACCCAGAGTCGACGGATATCTTTACAAATGGTTCCAAACTAAAGAGATGAAGGAAGCCGGGTTCATTCCAATGAATTGGCGCTGGACCTTAGCGTTCGCTTACCGAATCACCGATCAGTGTCTGATAGTGTCTGCTCCATAGTTGCCGTAAAATTAACAAAATAACTTAAAAGCCGTTTTGTTTTGTACATTCACTAATTTTGGAATTACTATACACAGGTTTTTATTTTTATACTACAAATCTAAAGCTGTCGGAAAATTATGAGGACTTTGTTAAAAAAGAGTATTAGACTTCATTCACAAACAAAATAATTAAAATTCACAGTCAATTAAAGCAATGAATGAAATAAAATATTGAAATATGGGTATCAACCAAAAGAGCGTTAATAAAGCTTAATTTCCCAAATACTTTTAAAGAAAGTTGCCAATAAAAAAATGCGAAAGTTAGATTACAAAAAACCTTTTAGAGAGGGCCGCATCTGCCGATGACAAAAAAGTTTCAGCAATTAACCGTAATCAGCAGTTATGAAGTAGGGTCGATTTTTTTAAGATAGTATAATATTAAAAACCAACACTAAAAATGAATTTAAAGTTATTATCTTCGATGAAGTTATTTATTTCCTATATCTCCAAAATAATATATCCGAACTGTGTTAACAAAATTTACAAAATTTGTGAACCACAAGGTATTTTATGGCAGTGAGCTGAAATTCGAAAATTAAACAAATTTTGTAAATGGTCCTTAAGAGCAAATATGTAGGTATAACAGTAAATTACAAAAAAAAAAAAAAACTTTCATATTTTAATACTTCAGAGCGAATTCTTTTACAATTTTTACAAATAATTTAATTAGGGAGAGAAATACGTAAAAATCAAAATTTTGTAAAATGAATCTGCGTCGAATAGTTTTGTTGAATATAATATTCGATATTGTCACAAGTAAAGTGTCATAAATGTTCTGTAAATCTTTCTCTCAAGCACTAGAGTCGCCTCATTAGATATAATCATCGTCCATGAAACTGCAAAATACAACCGGAATGATGAGGCACTCACAGAATTTGGTTTTCGTGAAAAATATACTGCATATAATGGGCCTGATTCTTTGTAACCTAGTTGAAACAGCGCTGTTGTGAATTAGCCCTAAGATAATACATGGGAAATTCAGATTTAAGACTAATTCGTTTTTATTTGCATATTATTTATAAATATATAGCTACGTAAACCTGAAAATTGCCGGAGAAACTATTTTCTGTTCCTTAAGAGCCCTAAACAAATCGCAACATTCATTAAACAGGCTAACAGGGTTGCTTTTGCAACTAAATGAAATTTTATCCGAGTTGGAGCGTTCCTTTGAAACTCGGTTACATTAAAACAGCCCCAATAATACCTTTCAGATGAAAATAACGAGAGACTTACTCTTCTAAATCATCCATTTTCTTTAAAACTCCGACAAAGATTTATAGAATTTCCAATGCCATCACGGGCACTGTACCCGACAAATATAAACATGAATATTCGTTTCCGAATACACAACTTTATTCGATTGCATTGCAACAGACGGCACCGAATCGAGAATTCATTTTGTTCGGTCAAATACTTACACTTACACACGCTCCAACTTTTTGCTTGGTTGCAAATGAATCAAAAGCAGGCACAGGGTTGCAATCATCATATGAAAAATCAACAGAGCTATCCATCACTCTATTTATGGTATATGTTATGCATCATGCTAGCCAGTATGCAACGGATCGAGAATACTCCCAATGGTTTTGGTATTTATGATGGTAAATTAACTACTCTACTGTTTATTGCGTTCTTTCACTAACACACTCATTATCACTCTCTCTTCCTCTCTGGGATCAGCTATTTTCCTCTTTCTTGTTTTTCTCCGAATCATCTGTTTTTCTTATTTTGAGCCTGATACTGTAGATATCCATGCGTCGGGCCTGGCCCCATTATACTGACGATAACAATTTGAAAAGTTCGTGCAAAAATAGTGAAAATAAAATTTTTTCAGGTAACTCTCATTTTAATTTTCAATGTAGTCTCCTATTAGCTCGATCTACTTTGTCCAACTTTTTGATGCCTTCCAAAAAGTAGGTTGCGTCAACGTCTCGAAAATGGGCCTCAGTTTCCAATTAAACTTCCTCATTAGAAAAAAATTTCTTTACCAGTGGGCCTTTTCTTCAAGCTTGGAAACAGATAATAGTCTCAGAGAGCCGAATCTGGAGGATGAAGAAGCAATTCGTAGCCTAAATCATTCAGTCTTGTCATTGCTTCGAAGTGTTCATTCCTTGAAGTTTTTGGTCCATTACAAACGCGGCACCCTCCACTCTTCGATCGTTCAAAACGATGTCGTGGATATTTTCTATTGTTTCTTCAGTGAGAGCGTCTTTTAGCCTTCCAGAACGTTCAGTATCATCGGTACTCGTACAACCACAACGAAAATCTGCGAACCACTTGTAAATCCTTCTAACTGATGGTGAAGAGTTCGGGAAATATTATTTTCTGCAGGCGTTTTCTTGCGTAAGATATAATATTTGATGATAACACGAAATTCACTTTATTCCATTTTTCAGAAAACACAAAAGTTGTTTGCCTCGAATGGCTGCACAAAAAAAAAGACAGATCTTCTTGAAACTTCGTATTTAATGGATTGAAGTTGTTACTCTAATACGGTAATACCAATTTTGTTTAGTGGAGACGGCCCATAAATTTTGTACAGATTTTTCAAATTTCCCCTTGTATAGACATTCGTATATCGGAGTAAATGAAAGTACTTGGCGACAAAAATATGTGCAGTATACTACTAAGCTACCATCGTATTTCACATCACCACGAACATCGCTTAGAACTTCAGCTGTCCCTCTAATAATTGCCATTCAAATTTGTGTCCTGATTGTCATTAAAAATCTAAGGACATTCTAAATGCTCGCTTGAAAATCATAATCTTTAAAATCGAAAACTTTCTGACTATCCACATGAGGTGGTGTTTTTAAAATTTAAATGCTGGGCTCAAAAACTCAACATCAGCTCTGGGATTCAAGTAAAATGTACCGCATACCCAGAATTTAAATAATACCACCATGTTTACTTTGCAAAACCAACTTGTAATAGCAGGGCATATATTCAAAAGAGTGTGGATTCAAATTCAAGATTTATTTTAAGATATTCTAAGAATCCAGAAAATGAGGAAATAAGATTTCAACAAGATTTCCTAACGGCCTTAAATAATAGAACTTTAATATGCAATCCGGCCCGCTTAAATCTAATTCAATCGTTTATATTAAAAATAGGCAATAATTGAAACGGTAATAGGTATCTCTGGTGAAAATCTCATTTTGTTTATAAATTACCAATCTCCTCTAGCCAGCACCGGCTACCGTCGAAACTAAGACTGCATCTATCCATGAGGGCAGGTATAAACTACCTGGCTGGAGTAGCATGCAACTGGGCTTGATTGGATTTAAAAGTATGCGACAGTAAGGCGGAAAGTGTTCGCAGTCATTGGAAACCAAATTGATGGCTCCCCATTGACAGGAAATCCTGATGCCACACCAATAGTAACCGCATAGAATCAGTTGGTGACACATAGGTTTCCTTTGGCATGTGCATACTTATTTATGTACATATATGTATATGTTTATGTATGTATGCATTTGTGTGAAATTTCCTCATTTTAATACTAATGCACTTATGTGATATTAGTAAAAGGATAGCTGCCCTACGAAACCCTTTCATCTTCTTGAAGCCAATGTTCGTCCGTCTCGTCGACTTTTTCTGTTGCGCTGCAATCACGAAACACAAAATAAACACATTAAAGTTGTAAATTGAATTTTGCAAGACCCGAACGTTCAGCAAAGTTCGACAGTCACTGTCAGCTTTTTACCCTCCGTTGCTGACTCAAACTGAATAAATGGGATCAACAGCTACGTCAGCAACCACACGAAAGAGAATATCTGATTAGTTGACTGGTTGACTTTGACTGTTGGAAATATCCGATGGACGTACATAAATATTGTATATGTATGTATGTATGTACTTAAGCATACATGTGTATGGTATGTGAATGCTACATGCATATCTACATGCGTATGTATGTATTTAAAATTTTGTTGTAGCGGCTATCATTTTAAATTAAATTATTTACTTTTCTGATGCTGATTTGTTTATAATATTTATTGATTTTTAACCAGATGTCTAGGGATAAATATGTAATATTTTCAGTTTTTTTTCATAGAATCGATATTAGTCATAGTCGTAAAATACTAGACCAATTGAACAAAGAAGTTTCCTAGTAATTTTTGTATTCGAAGAGCATTTGTTTTTATGACAAATAAATGATCCTTATTGTTGCATAACAAATATAGTTAAAAAATACACTTCATTTTGAAAACTTAAATGATTTTATTTATGCAATTAAACCCAAGGCGAATTTATAGAAGGTGATGGCATAAGAGCAGCTGATTTGATTTTTTTTATTCACCTACTTGTATTTTGTTTTTGCTTTTGCGTATGAGCTTTCAAAAGCCATAAAAGCAAAAACAACATGTATTTAAATTTTGTAGTTGTATTTATAACACCACCTTGTATGGATTCGCCTTGAATTAAACCAGTTAAAAAAATACTGTTCAATTTGAAAATTAAAACAAATTTTATTTATTTATTCTTTTGTAATATGAGAGTTTGTTTCTACATCGAATTCTATAATTTTCGCAACTACGCGTACTTAGTTGAAATGTAAACTATGTACCAAGGCGAATTATTATAAGGTAGCGTTAATATAAGAACTCCTTTAAGCCTTTTTTTCTTGTCAACAGCGTATGGATTGTCAAATTGAAAATTTTTCCAGCATTCTGATAGAAGCAGGCAATTTTGGCAATCGTTACGAAAAAACAAAAACAAAATATATGTAAACGTCACCTTACATGAATTCTCTTTTGGTGTGTACCAAATGTGATAATTTATAATTTTCGGATATATACCCATTTAGAGCAAATTGATTTTCCCCACGCCTACTTCTAAGGAAATTTTAACTCACGTATGCTTTTCTCCAACACAATTCTGTGTATCAAATTTAAGAAGATTGCCTATTATAGTAGCTAAACTATCAAATTGTTTTTTTTTTTTTGGAAACAATGTTATATAAGAGGTGGGAAAAGTTTTCGTCCGATTTCGAGTTGAAATACCAATTTGGTTGAGTTTGATAAAGTAGTTTCGGAGATATGTCAATTTGCTTTAAATTTTTTTCAACTCTTCTCTTAACCCATTTCAACTTATACGAGTATATCAATGTACCAATTTGCACTAAATTGAGAGTTGCCACGCGCGTTTCCCTAAAAATGCATACTTGTTTTCTCCAAAGCAATCAAATTTCAGAAGAATATCTTTTATAGTCTCTGAAATATCGAATTTTCTTTAATTTCATAAAACACCGTTATGTGCGCGTAATCATTATCCGTATTGGTTAATTTTCAATACCAATGTACCAACGTACCATGGATCGAAGGCAATGCACGTAATAAGCCTCGTTGAGATATTACAATACTTACTCGAGTTATCCGTCAAAAGGGTGGACGGACAGACATAGCATTATCGATTTATTTTTGCATTTTCAATATTTTTATATACATGTGTCTATATCTATTTCGTTTGCCTTAGGCTATAACAAACAACTGTTTGGTTAACGAAGTTATAATACTCTGGTCACCATTGCGCTCGGTTATAAATATTCTCAATAGCATTAAATATTACTTATAGACAAAAACTGTTGTATTAAGCAACTATAAGTTTTCGTACATCAAGTGACTCATGCTGTCGATTTAGACCTTTTGAAGCTAGATCAGCTACGACTTACTTAATTTGGAAAAATAAATTTTATAATTTTTTAGCTCTTTGGAAAATGCATTCATCTTTGGCATGAAAATTTTGTATTATGCGATACTGATATATACATATATATATGATAAATGTATATACATTTTCTGTGATATCCGCGGCTTGCTCTAAGCTTCTTACTAAATACTTTTCCACTTATATACTACAGCGGATTTTTAATGTTTAAAATTAGGGAGAATATTATAGATATAACTTTAGTAACTAACTTAAATATTGCTTGGATAGATGGTTGGCATGTCTCGACTAAGTGCTTCTTTTCGTATCAAAGTCAAATCGTTTTTACGGAAAATCGTGAGAAACTAATACAAAAGACGTTGAGAAATGCTCGTAGAACGAGCTGGAGCGGCTACAATTGGTTGGTAGCCGATACTCTACTTTCGCTCGCGGAGGAACTAGATTCGGCAGCTCAAATTGATACTTACAAACTTACCTGAAAGCAGAGCTTTTAAACAGCTAGCGAATACCTTCACAGGCTCATCAGATTCAAGAAAAAGTTAAGATAGGCCTAGAGGACTTCGTAACCCAGGCTTTGAGAGGATCTCGAATCAACCTCCGAAGACTCGAGGAGGTCATACTGAGAGCAGTCTTTAAACACTAGAACTCTTAAAGGGGGTACATTTTCCTGGATGCGATAACGTAGAGAGAATGGCTGCCTTCATTCAAGATACATGCAGGCGATGCAGTCCATTTGACGACACTATTATTGAAGAGTAGATAGCAGGGACTATCACCTCCTTGAAGCCCTGTATAACACTAGGCTCATAAGAAATCATACCAGCTCCAAGGACTAATAGCCATGGTACTTTATGCGCTAAGTGAAATCTAAAGGGCTGCTTCTCGCTGAGCTATATTCCAAAGATTTGTAGAGAGGAAGAGTGGTCGATCATTTTAAATTAGTCACATCAACGGGTCGCTAGAAGCTGACGAAACGAAGCACTTCTCAAGGCTTTATCACCTCTATTGTGGAACCTAGTATTAAACAAACTCCTTCTTCCCTGCAAACATAAAGCATTCAAAGTCATTGCATGCAGACGATCTAGTTATCCTGGCTATAGGGAAATTCATCTCGACGACCAATGAGGTTTTGCAAACTGATGACATAAACAAGTTGACGGAAGCGAACGATCAACAGCTAACTCTGAACAGGTTTTATTCATATAATAGTATAAAATAGGCAGTTTTAGAACTCCATCAATTGGTGGCAAAAATTGTATACTGCCGATGAGGCTAAATTTCTGGATATCATTCTCGACTTAAAACTGTCTTGGAAAATAAATGATGAAGAGCGAGATGAAAGGCGCCTAACTATTCTTGCAAGAGTACAATTGGGAGAGACTGGGGCCTGCAGCCGCATATTATTCATTGGATATAAACAGTGGTTGTTTGACCTATTCTAATCTAAGGAGCGCTGACTCAAATCCTATCTGTTCAGTTGGAAAAAGGTACAACCGATGACATGCGCAAATATAACGGAGGTCACGCAAGTGGTGTTGGAAACACTCGTGGAGCTCCCATCCATAGACCTTCATATATGATGCTCTGCAGCCAAGAGTGCTCTAAGGCTCAGGGCGTCTAGCAGGCTGCGGTCAACGGATAGAGGTCATGCCTCTATCGTAAATGGGCCGGAGTTGGAACAAGACTATCAGATCGCGGAAGTCGACTTTCGATATAAATTCAAAGTTCACCTCCGAAAGGAATGACCAAGATCTGATACGGCACTAAACTGCGACAAGATTCCAATCTTAACGAATGCCTATAATATGGATATGGAAACAAGGTCCTGACATATATATATACCAGAATTCTTAGAACTAATAACGAAATTGATTAAGCCATGTCTGCCTGTACTTCGGTCCGTCCACCCCTGCAACGGATAAGTCTAGTAAATATTTACCTATTTCCTCGAAACTTGGAACAGAAACTGCCTTGAATCCAGAGAAGTTTGGTATTGAAAATGGATAGTAACCACGCTCACATAATTGTGCTTTGTGAAAATCAAAACAATTGGGGTTAGGAAAGAAATACGTTTGTAATTTTTTTTTAGGTAATGGGCGTGGCGTCACTCAATTTAGTAAAAAAAAGTTAAATTTCCGAAACTATGTTACCAGCCTCAACGAACTTTAGTACATGCATTGCATTGCAATTGAATAAGCAAAATTCCAAAAATCAGTTGGAGAAAACCACTCACACCTTTCATGTAACTGAAATTTTTCAAAATCAAAGAAGAGACGGTATTTAGGTAAGTATTAAAAAAAATGCACTCAAATTTAATTTGCAGGGCGGCGTTGCTCTAACAAAAATACACGGCATCAAACAATTTTGAAAATGGGCATGTCACCGCCCTCTTTAGAACAAATTTGTTTATCTCATTATCTCTATCTTTAAAATTGCAAAAATCTGACGAAAACCACGCCAAACTCTCATATAATGGCAATCTACAAAAATTAAAATCTACAAAAAAAAATTAAAGATAATTTTCATTGAATAAAAAAATTTTGGAAATAAAAACCCACGTAAGAGGTGGGCTCTTACATAATTTACAACAAATCATAAAAATGCTATATTAAGGTAATAGCAAAAGATAATTTAATCGGATTGGATATACACGATTGGGTTACAGAAACAACCGCAACATATATATATATATAACTAGATACGAAACTCTCTCAATTGCTCACAAAAGAGGGGGACTGAACTCGTGTTTGATGATGGAAACATTGCCACTTCAGTGTCCCTATTATCAGCTGACAGGGGAAAAGGCGGGCCAGAGGCAAATGCAGTAAATTTTTTTTAGTTGGATAGAGAAAGGGAGCGAACGTTATTATGTCATGACATATAAAAAGGCATGATATTTGTATTGAAATATTGAAAAAGGATTTCATTTGATTTTTGAACGTTAGCTAAGAATATGGGGTTAAATTTCATACAATTATTGTTTATAATAAAAACAAAATACATTAAAAACGCGGATGATTTTTAAATGCTTCCAAATGTATATATGTATATATGTATGTATATTAATACATCCTGTATTACATATAAATAAATATATATTATTTTATATTGGCATTATAAGTTCTTTAAAACTGGTAGATTTCTTTGATACTTCCGATCTTTTTTACAAACCATTTTCATTCCTTCTACTCAGTTTTACGTTTTATTGCATTTTAAATTATTAAATTTCAGTGGTAGCGCGGTAGCTACAAAATCTCCTTACAATGCTTTTAAAGTTCCCAAATTTTATTTTTCCTTAGTGGCACTATTGGAAAATGTTATAAAAAAATCGCATTTTGACAGCGCTCTCACGAAGCAAAGAGTTTCATATCTCGTTATCTATGACCGCGAATTAAACGAAACTGGTTTAGTACTTACCTGCACGGGACAGTCGTAATTCAGATATTTACATATATGCGGAGCCTTCATAACGCTAAACTTAGTAATGGTTAATAACAATAGCTTATAAATATGGGCCAGTAGGTGCTAACGGAACAGAGCGAAAAATTACACTGAAGATGGAACAACGCCGAAACAGGTCTCGAATCAAATTTTACAAGAAATGACGAGCATTTTTTACTAATATACTTTACCTCTAAATGAATCACCCGACACATATAAAACGCTCAATTTGGCTACTGCCAATAATTCCCACAAGTCAACCAATAGATAAGTATGCACATATGTACTATATCTTACTCATATCATTTATTTTCATTTCATTTCTTTTCATAAAATTAGTTATTTCATTTATCGCTTTCAAAATATTCTTGAAGGGTGGAACTTCATTTACTAATATATTACCCTGTTAGGTTAGGGGAATATGTACAATACAATTTGTTAACAGTATTTTTCGTATATAGTCCAATTTCCTTTTTCCTTTTTGCCCAACTTACCCTTTTAGTTTTTGTCATGAACTTAATATTTTCCTTTTTTCTTTGCCTTCAGATTTGTAGTTCCTAAAGCTCATTTGGACAATATCACTTTATAACAAAGCATATGCGTTAACGGAATTCGCATTTATTTCCTGTTGCCGTTTGACCACTTCCTCTAATTCTGCACACATGTAGATGTACATCTGTACATATGTGCATAGTTATTTGTATAAATGTGTGCTAACTTTTTACGCTATTGCTATTTGGAGTTCCAACGAAATTCTTCTAAAGCCATTCCGACCAAATGACATTTTCTTTATTGACCACTTGAGATTTTGGGCCACTCAAAGATATGCGTGTGAATATAAAAAATCGCGAACATACTCACATACCTACACATATACAGATGTAAGGACACTTCATAAAATTTGTCACTGTCTGCTTAAGCGTATAAACTGAAAATGTGCTATTTAAGTAATTTATTTTATTTTTGTACATTTTTAGAAATTTTCTATGGAAGATCTAGTAGGAAATAAGAGAGAAATTACACAGTGTGCACTCTTAAGTTTCTAATCTAAGCAAGCGAACGTTTGGGGTACTTTATAAATTCATTCACGGATATATTTATGAAAGTCTAAATATAAGCGACTAGTTTAAAAAAGATGAAGAAAAATATTTAACATATGACTAGTTATTTTCTTTTAAGAAGTGGCCCAAATTTATAATGCTTCCCGAAAAATTATTTCTTACTGAAAAAATACAATAGACAAAATTTCGGAAAGTCCGTATTTATTAAATGATATTGAGATTATTAGAAAAGTATGGGTCAGGTGCGATAGGAAATGCTTTTATAATCTGTCTTAGATGACGTTTAGAACTTACTTAAAGATTATAACGACTGACCTGTTGGAAACCAACATCTGGTGCATCAATGGCGAGCCGGCTCAGCTGGAAAAGAAGATGCGAAATTGGACCGTCATGTTGGTATTCTTAACAATATGCACGAAATATTCAAACATTTGGCAACATGTTGGTAATATCATTCATTGTTTTGTGGTTTATTGGAAGTAATGGTTCTATACCTCTAAAAATACCCTTTAGTTAGCATATATTTTTTGATCTTCAAGAATGCAAAGTTTGGCTTTTAGTAAAATAAAATGTCAATTTGACTGCAACCTAAGGTAATGCCTAAGACGCAGGTAACTTTACTATACATATCATTATCCAAAGTCATCTCCCTACCATATCTAATCGATAGCAATATTTTAAATTCCTACTCCAACGACCACGTTTCGCGTTTGAAGATAATATTATGGTCCATACAATCGTTCAAATATGAAAGTAATTGGTAAAATTTAGAAAATAATGGTAGATATTGGGCCACTAATGGTTATCGTGTAGCCTGTTCACCATATCATTTACAGAAATACTGAAAAGCAAATGTCCAAGAATTGATCCGTGCGAGACCCCCGAAATAAGTTCTTTTCGTTGCGATTTCTGAGCAGCCGTTTTAACAAGTTGAGACCTGCCATTCAGATAACATTCACTAAATCCAATATAACACCGGAGCTTAGAACAAAGCAGTTGATGATCAACTAAGTCAAATACTTCCGAGAAGTCAAGTAGACACAACACAAAATTATCATCATTACAGTTGAACAACTACGCCCTGTTCTAAACCCGGATAGAAAAGGTGATAGAAAATTAGTACAGAATACTAATTGGAATATAGTCAGAAGGCGAGCTGACCAACTTATTTTAGGCAACAGGTCTCATTGAAGCAACTTTCCAGAGGTCTGGGAAGCAAGATGTAGTAAAGCAATGGTTTATTAAGTGAGTGACAGCACCTAATATTTAAAGGGAATACCATCCTTACCAAAATAGTAGCAAACCAGAATAATAAGCAGAGGCACAATTAACAAGTACGGGGTGTAAATTAGATGAAGAACTGCCTAGAAATGCATTATTTAAAGTGCCCACATTTATGGTAGATCTAGGATTATCACTACCATAGACTCGCTCATTTTTAAGGTTGCGCTACAGGATATTAGGAGGAAGAGAGGGATTAAGGCAAAAAGTTTGCGTTTTTCTTGCATTATGAAAGATGTCGCTCTATTGCTAGCAGCTTTAAACAGGTTCTAATTATTTTCATTGTGATTTTTCAACCCTCTGCGACTGACGTGGTAGTGTAACAAACACCAATAAAAAAAAAAACGTTTTGCGCCGTTATTTTACAAACATCGACTCTCGCGTTCTCAGTACCTTCTTATTATGTACTCATGCGTATATTATTGTGTCACAAGCGATCGAAGTGAGCGCACGCGTCTGCGTGAGCGGAAAAGTGTCTACAAGTCAACCACGTCAGTATTGAGGTAGGTGTCTGAGAAACAACCACCTCAGTATTTTTGTTGTATTTGTGTAGTGTATCCTAAACAATGCGTCAGTAAAATTGTTTTAATATTTTAAATTTGTTGTTAGTTTTTATGGATGGATCTCTTAAACACAAACCAAGGGCCGCACTGTTCTAAGAGGACATCATCTGGAACTTTTAAAAGCCGCGTAGAGCAGTACAACGGTGGTTGGAGGAAGATAGCGAGCGTGAGTTCCGATGTGGATGATGAAGGTAATGACCCGAATTTCCAGCCAAAAATTGACATTTTAAATGACGACGAAATTTCAAATGATGAAGAGGATCAAGAACTATATGTCACAAGTCAAGTCACGTCCGTTTCTGAGCAACAAGCTACTTCTAAAAAAGTACGTCTGGAACAATCAAGTGATTTTACAAAGGTAAGAAAGGATTTATGTGGAGTAAAAGTGAGCGCCCAAGGACATCCAGAACCGCAGCCCACAACATGGTCAGATTACCTGGCTGTTTACATACCTGTAATTTTGAGGGATCTTTGGAGCTTTGGCTTGAACTATTTGACATATCATTGGTCTAATGTACTACACTTCAGTTTTTAAGTGCAGTGGCGCAGACCTTCGAACAATTTTCGCCACCGACGGTACTGGCCATGAAATATTCCGCTGCGTGACGTCCAATTTGCGTTTTTCTTGTCTGATCAATTGCCTCAGATTTGATGATTCAACTAATAGAGAGCAGCGATTGAAAGAAGATCCACTTGCTCCAATATCAAATTTCTTCAACAAATTCATCTCAAACAGTCAGTCTCAATATACTCCCGGACCATACCTCTTCATCGATGAAATGCTGCTGCCGTTTAAAGGTCGGTGCAAGTTTATCATTTACATGCCTCAGAAACAAGCCAAGTATGGTATTAAAATATTGTTGTTAGTTGATGCACGCACATACTATATTTACAATGCTTATATTTATTACGGAAATAATCCTGACGGTATAGGTTTGACTGAAGAAGAAAGAAAAATGGCAGCTTCAACACAGTCCGTTTTTGAGGCTTGTAAAAGTTGTCGCAAACTCAAACCGAAACATAACGGCTGATAATTGGTTTAGCTCCATCCCACTTATGGAAATTCTGCTAAAAAGGGGGCTAACCTACCTAGGCACAATATAGGAAAATAAAGCTGAGATACAACCCTGTTTCTTACCGTGCAAAAATAGAGAAGTGGAGAGTTCTGTGTATGGTTTCACGAAAGAATATACACTATTATCCTATGTATCAAAAAACAATAAGGCCGTTCTGCTAATTTCTTCTTCTCACCACAATCAAGAAATAGATTCTGACACAAAAAACTCATTATGATAGCAGATCATAACCATACAAAAGGAGGAGTGGACGAAGTTGATAAAAAGTGCTCGATATATTCATGTAGCCGTAAAACTCGTCGTTGGTATTAATAGCTTTGTATTGTATCAAATGTGTACTGATATTGATGATAAAATGAGGAGAAACACTTTCATACTAAATCTAGCAAGGGAATTGATTTTAGATCACATGAAACTCTGGGTATATAATGATAGGTTGCCAAGAGAACTGAGAATGACGATCATCAGGGTTCTCGGTAAAGATCTGCCCCCTCCTCCACCAACTAATCGATCTATTCCACCAAGTGGAAGAAAACTTTGCTCAAATTGCCCTTCAAAAATAAAAAGGGTAACTCGATATTCTTGCTGTGATTGCTTCAAACCAATTTGCCTCCAGTGCTCTAAGCCACTTGGTGAGACCTGCCAAAATAAGTTGTAACCAACTATTTATATGATCTCCTTTTTTCTAAGCTGATTAGTTTAAATGTAATCTAAAATAAGTGTAAAACTTTTGTTTAAAAAAAATAATATGGAATAAGTTTTTGTTGTTTTTGTATAGATATACGCTTTTTTGGAGCCAATGTGTGGCATGTCAATAAATACTGTTTAAAATGAACTGTCGTTTTGAATTCAAAAAATATTATAATAAATAGCAACTTACACCGTTAAACTAAAAACAAAAATAGTAATAAGTATCTTTACAAGACGTAACTTGGTACTTATAAGCCGTCGAAATGGTGTCTGGTGTACTACCACGTCAGTGGAATCGTCAAAATCAAGTCACGTCAGTAGCAGAGGGTTAATAACTGAAAATGCTATATTACGTTGTCTGATTTCCGACATAACTTTACGACGTGGACCTAACATAACCAGAACGAGTAGGAAAATGGGTATTAAATAAATTAAGCAAGTTGTCATTTACGAACCAGAATCCGTGGGGCTAACCTGAAACTAATAGCCATTGCTTATCTGTGAACAATTTTTAAATTACTAATGTATATTTTTAGTTGAAATAAGCGGAATAGAAGAAACACCAGTTAATATAGTAATATGAAGATTTAGACGATTTTAATTTATTTATGTACATATATAATTATTTTTTATGTTTGTAAATTGCCGTTGTATGTGAGATGCCTAATATCATTCTCCAATTTCTGCAATCTTCCATTTAAGCCTATTGACTTGTAAAGCAAATTGTGTACGAAATTCGGGTGAGCTTGATAAAGTGTATTTGGTGTTCAGTGCCACACCTGTTCTTACAAAATATTTGATTCCTCATAGTTCTCTTTTCATCCCGAAATTGAGCTTACTGATTTGAAATGAAAAGATTTTACCAAATTTGGTAGAGTTTGATCAACTAGTTTCGTATTCTTTTCTCGAACCCAATCTTGTATATCAAATTTGAGCAAATTATCCTTAATAAATATTGGAATATAATTTTGTTTTTGATTTAAGAAAAATATCGTTCATTGGAGTTGTCAATTATATGCTCGCGACTTGAATACGACTTATAAGTATATTATGTATATTCGCCTATAACTATACCGGTTGACTTAGGCTACTACAAGCAAACAAGAGTTAATGTGCTCGGGTTGAGAGTTACTCGGTTTAAGCCATCTAGTTATTACGAGTATTCGGAAAAACGCAGTCATGAGTCGTGGATTCACAAAAGTATCACCATTTCGGTACCGGTCAATTTCCCTCGCGGGTATATGCCCACTTACCGTTGTATGTATGTATGTGCTACACACATACACATACAACATATTCACTACGCAACGAGGAGTCAAATAAAACCGTTTGTGTGACTTCTGGTAGTCCAATTGAGTTTTCATATGTGAAATATGGCCGCTCTAAGAAGTGTCCTTCTGCGCTTCGCGCATTTCGTTTACTTATCCTACTCAGTTTTGTTCCCTTTTATTGCATTTATTATAGTTCCCTTTGCTTTTAGTTGGTTGCTCAGTGCCATCAGCAACTCCATAAAATCGTCGTAGAGAAATTTTCAAGTGTTGCCACTTAAAGCTTTTGCCTGCCAAATATTTACAGCAGACACAATGACTGCTTTTACATACATATACTATTACAACATACATATACTATTACAACATACATACTACATTTACTAGTATAGAGTGTACAGATTTGGTCATATTTATTACGGACACACATGAATATAAATAACTTTAGTTCTTATCTTACAGAATTTTTCCATTAACTATCACTTCAAGGTCTAGGCAATTGTGGCTGACATCAAAAAGCACTCATCTTCTGGTTAAAGCTAACGGAATTTTCAAAAAATTTTCCCGTTTTCAATCCTACTATATTTTGATAACATATAGCTTTACAAAAAAAAAAAAAAAAAACGAATGAAAATTAAAAGTAATTTTTTTGTCATATTAAGAAGCCACTGAACTGCCAAGCTTGATTTACATTTTTAAGTTTTATTTATTGGTGGGATTTGTTTAATTGAGAGTTTTAGTGACACCTTAGCGTCTTAAGACAAAAAATAAATGCAATTATTAAATTTAGTCTAGTGATACTACCTGAGTTTAAACTTATGACGTACGCCACCATTTTTTAAATTTTTACGGAGGAGCACCTTTTTTTGTGAAATAGATGTTTTCTCGTTCAAAACAAATATATGTTTTGGGTTTTTCAAAATTTGAACTGTTTTGGGAATTACAGCTTTCAAATTTTTTCAAAATTGTACGAAGTTTACTTACATGCCCCAGATTATAATATCAAATTTTGAAATGATTTTATTTTGTTACCAGTTTAACCAGTTTTTTATAAAAATTGTATTGTAAAAGTTGTGAACATATTTCGAAATATTTTTGGGATCTCAATCGTTTAAAAGTCGCTTTTTCGCTTAATGTTGTAGTATATTATAATATCTCATTTGCATTTCCAGCAGAAAAAGAAAGCATACGAAAATATGTACAATAATGCAAACAATTTCGTAAAAACAGTTGATTTATTTAATATTTACAAAATAGTTGGTTAGGCCTAGTAAAAGTGGTAGATGTTCGTTCTCTTATTCCCGATGCTCAATGTAGAAATATATAAATTTTAGAACGCAAATGTCTCATAAGTGGTTGAAGGAAGCCCACAACTTCAGACCACATACTTTAATTTGATATATCATTTGCCTCTACAATAAGTATTATATACATATGTAGTAATGATATTTATTTAGGAAAGGGTAATTCATGTGTAACCAAAACACGCATTTCGGTTTCTGTTTCATATGCCAGGTGGCAACCTTCTCAAAAAAAAATTTAGGTATGCACTAAGAATGATAGAATACAAGATTGCGCCGATTGAACTGAAATTCAGAGAGTAATTTGGCTGTGACGTTACACCAGACTTACCGTTGGAGAAAAATGAGAGAAAACACGTTAGTATACATGTTAGAAGGAATACACGCTAAAATTGTTAAACAATCAGCGCCTCCTTCTGTATTCTATTCATTATGGATATACAGCTTGTCCAAAGAGTTTGATACCCATTCTTTAATATCTTATATACTTGTGTAAATTTGCTTGAATTTCTTCAAAATATACCTATAAACTTTCTTCTAGCGAAGTGAATAGTTTAACACCCGTTTCATTTTGATCTTCTGTTTTTCCGACAGGATGAAAAGTTTATGTATATTAGAACGTTTTTCCATCATCTGTTGACAAGTTTGGCTTGGAATTTAATATTGATATTTTACTATTTCATATAACTTGACTACCAATTTATTAAGCTCTTCATTTTAAGCAGACAACCCTCTTTATGATTACGGGGTTTTCAATAGGGTCGCTACAAAGTAGTAAGGTTTGCCATTACATCATGGAAAGATATACGATCCAACAACGAGTCGAAATTATTAAAATTTACGTGATGATCAAGACCGGCACGTTACTGTGAATGGGAATCGCTACCGCTCAATGATAACCAAATATTTTTGGCCCGAATTGGATGATATGGACTTGGACAACATGTGGTTCCAACAGGACGGCGCCATAAGCAACACAGTGAATGTCATAATCGATTTATTGAAAACCAAGTTTGGTGAACGTGTTATCTCACGAAATTGGCCGCCTCGGTCGTCCGATTTGACACCGTTAGACTATTTCTTATGGGGCTACGTCAAGTGTATGGTCTATGCCAACAAGCCAGCAACGATTGATGAACTTCGTACGAATATCGATCGTGAAATTGCAGCAGTATCGGGCGATTTATGCTTGAAAACCGTCGAAAATTGGGTTCAGCGTCTGGACTTCTGCAAGCGTGCCCGTGGTGCCCATGCCATGCAAAAGAAATCGAGTTCCATACATAATGTCATCGAATGTACTTTCACAGGAATAAAGAATTTAAGGTTTGCTGATTTCAGGTCGGTTAAACAACAATCCAAAAAGTACTTTTTGATGAATTGGTAGCTCTGGCAAGGGTACGATAGTGGCAAAAGTTAGTGTTCTCCACTTCCTGCTCGTACCTGCAGCTGCAGTACAAAAAGTTGGTTGGCTATTCCGACCACTCGCCATGTGCCTTAATAAGACAGTCTTATCTCAAAGTTTGGAAGAAAGTAAAAAATTCAAATAATTTTTGGTTTTTTTCTGAGGAAAATAATGTAGCTCAAAAAATATTCCTGACCAATAAATAAATGCGATCAACTAAGTTTTATTTCTGGTCAAGTAAAAAACTATTTAACAAAATTATTCTTAAATGTTGTTGTTTTTTTATGTTCCTTTTAAAGATTGACTGTTATGGCAGTTTATTTTCTCGGCAAAATTTATTTTATGAGCTTAACAAGGATTGTATGAGACGTTTCTATTACATTTCTCCGATAATTTTCATTGTGCAGCATTGTACTTGCCAGATATATTTCTTGCACACTCGTAAGATTGAAAAACGAGCTTTTTTACCGTAAGACCTGCAAAATTGAGAGTTATGAACATCTTTTTACCTAATTCTTTTCCAGTTATTTCCGTCAACACGACGACCATCTTCGACAATCGTTCTCCAGAAATAACTTCTTCTTTTTTCTTAACTAAATATTGGATGTTTGTTGCAAGGCGATCTTTATGCGAGTGTCTGGTGTGGTATAGCCCATGATGGAAAGGAAGTATGGATCTTGCATTTCATGTAGAATAACTTTTCACGTTTCCGATCCTAATAACTCAATGAATTCATTTTGGTTTCCAGCGCTGAGGTAAATGGGGTGCCGAGATCTAGCATTTTTCTCATCCAATCACTTTTTGCTCAAATTAAATTCACGACTTGAGTGAAATTTCCATCCTCATTTTCACCGGAGACAACGCAAGCGCAAAACGTTAAACTTTATCTACTGAGTGTTTTTGTGCATCATTTTTCGGTTGTTTGAGAATATTCTCCATTTTTTCGTGATTTTTCGAGTAGAAATCAAAGCGTTCTCTAGAAAATAAAAAGATCTCCAGTACATTCGTATCAGAATTATTTATTAGTATCACGATACCGATGCATCTCGTTTGATCTGATTACTTAAGTTTGTGCTGTTTGCTTAGCTTTACAGTGCGTTTCCTAAATCAGATTTGCGAAATATAGCAGACAGAGTATGATAACTTATCCAACAAAGCAGTAAATTTTAAACTATATTTAAATTCTAATTACGCAGTGTACTTAATTTTGGAGTTGCGTTTTGAAGGCAATGAGTGTTATTTCCAAAAAGCATTTTGAGGCTGTAAGCCATCCCAATGGCCCAAAAATGTCCCCAACTGAATCCGCTAAGTATCTAAAAAAGTCTAAAAAATTCTTACACTTAGCCTAAGCCCAAGAGAAAACGCGGTCGTCGAAACAACACAGACGTAGAATCAGTAAACTTCATAAAGCCCATTTTGACCAAAGCTCATATTCAAAGACGATGATTTTAGACAAGGGAGTCTTTGAACCGTGAAAAGAGCAAGGCAGGCATTCGTTATTTGGAACTACTGGAAGAATGCTTGGGTTTGTAAAGGTCCACCACCAGCATTTTCTTCCATACAACCCAACATAGCCGCTGAATCTTAATTCCCTGTACTATGACAATGTCAAAAGAGAATATCCGTAAAAAGACAGGCAGATGATGTCTATGTCATCATCACACGCCAGTATTATTTACACCTTTTTCAGTTAATTTCAGAAACTTCCAATCCGCATTTCGAGTTTCCATTTCAAATTCAGAAACTTGCAATTGAAGTTCCGAAAATTACAATGTAGGTTCAGAATTTCCACTTTGAATCCAAAAAATGACAATTCAAATTCAGAATTCCCAATTAAGGTTCAGAAATTTAAAATTCACATTCAGAATTTCCATTTTAAGTTCAGAAAGTTCTAATTTAAATTCAGAAACTTAGAACTCAAGTTCAGAATTTCAAATTAAGAATTTTTCTTCAAATTCAGAAATTCTATTTCAAATCCAGAAAGGTGCAATTCAAATGCAGAATTTCCATTATGAATTCAGAAAATTACAAATAAAATTCAGAAAGTTACTATTCAAATTCAGAATTTCCATTTCAAATTCAGAAATTTTCATTTACTACATTTCAAATTCTTAAATTTCTAATTAAAGTTCAGAAAGTTAAAATTCAAATTCAGATATTTAATTTTAAATTCAGAAAACCCCAAGTGAAATTCAGAAAGTTACAACTCGTGTTCAGAATTTCCTTCTCGAATTCAAAAAGTTCGGTTATGTGAAACGAATTAGTATCTAAAAAATTAAAAGTATCAAATAGTGACACTTTGGAAATAAGCGATAAAATTCTCCTCCAAAGGCTGGAATGGCAAATTGGTTGTGGCTTCATTCTGGGCGGCTCCTCTGTAATGCGATACGCGAAGCAATGCGCTTCGAAAATCAAATGTTACCTATTTTATTTTTTATATATTTTTTTCTTTCTTAATTCGGTATTAAATATCAACGAAAGAAAGAACAACACAAAGCAAGTTATAACATTTTAAAGTGCTAAATATTTTATTTGCATTAAAATATGGATTCAGTGGGTACCAAATGTGCGTTTTTCTTGTAGCCTTTAACTCTCCTGAAGCCAAGTTATCTACCAAAGAAGACCTACGACCGCCTGACAACGACGCTTGTAGCCCGCTTCCCCATCCTGATCAGCCATCGATACTGGGGTATCCCTGGATCGTAAACCTATTTTTACCTACTTTTGCCATGCCATTTTTTCAACGAAGCAACTTCGACGGAAATTTCCGTTGCCCATCTCCACCATGTGGAGGTGTCCCAGTTACAAAAGTAGAAATATTGAAATGATTAAACGGTTAGTTTTCACTTTTCACTTCACTTTTTTCCACAGGAACCTTTCTTAAAATAAGTATTATAGGAAATTTTGTAATCCTCGAGGAAAATGTAGCTGTGATTGGTAAATTTAAACCTCAGATTCATCTTTGATACATCGAAAAACGTAGGATAACATTCAGATTTTTTTTCATAAAATCTCAAAATTTCACCCTTTTTGGGGGTTTTGGCGATTAATGGGCCAAATCTATGAGTGATGAGGAAATTTAGACCCCTTATTCGTTTTGAGTATATCAAAAAACGTAGTATACTATATTAATTTAAAAATTTTCTGTAATCTAGGAATTTAACGCTTGGGGAATGTTGGGACTAAGAGCAGATTCGTTTTTGGCATAGGGAAATAGCCTCACTTCATAAAATCTCAAATTTCGGGTTTTTGAACTGGTTTTGGGGAATACTGGGGCAAAATTTTGATCACAGATTCGTTTTCAGCATACCATAAACGTGGGAGCAATAATAATTTTATGTATAATTTATAGAGCTTGTGGCCAGGTTTGTATTAGGAATAATATGAGAAAACAACAATTTTTGAAAGTGGAAGAAGCGATAGCTGCTATTTCGGAGATCACCATTTCTCCTCATCAGACTTCTTTTTTTTAAGACTTTACCTGGCTTTCCGTCAGAGAACTTTTGTTTATATGTACCTAGTAATCAAAGAGCTGTTCCACCTCGTAGGAACGCCATGCTTCACTTTTAATATTTGAAACCCCATTTGCTGCCGAAAGTCTTTCAATTTTTGGGCAGCTTGCGTTTTATGTTTAAAGTGGTCCATAAACAATTTACAGTTTTTTAAGACTTTTTGAAAATCATTGAACATTACGTCATTGATGACAAAGGTGAGAGTGTACGCCACCTAGTGTATGCGTTTCTTCCACAAAAAAAAAAGAATTTTAATGGCATTTTTCACATTAGGTCTGTTGCCCGTAACAAAAACAGAAACAAGTAATGCTACAAAATGTTCCAGTAGTATAAATGAGTTTTTAGTGCTTATATTTTAGCAACATTTTCGACGGAGTGCGAACCTAAACCCCCGTTTGTTCCAAATCTATAATAGCGTAATTTTCTAGAGTAAATGAAATGATCTGAATCTGATGTCCAAATATCGGTGGCCCCGTCGACATATTTTACAGTCCGAAAAAAAAAATTAATATAGTCCGCAAAGTGTTTTTAAGCGCAACACTGATATTTAATACCGGTTAGGTAATATTTGATCTGGCAAGTGCTTATTAGATGGGATGGAATATTCGGCAAAAAATGAACTTGTGTATTCTTTAAACCTGACATTTTCAACGATTGATAATGGTTGAAAGCCTGAAGCAACCAATTTTATTAGTTTCCAATAAATTGATTTGACCTGCCAATTGTGAGCCGTTGAAATCAGTTTACTTGCCATTTCTAATTCACCCATAGCACTGACTTCATCACCTGGTGGCTAAGCCTGAATACTTTCTGTAAATACTTCAAAATTATTATTCATTCTACATACATATTTGCACATCAAAAATTAACTTTACCAAAAATTGGTGTCCATTCGTCGGTTCCTTGGAGGACGCTTGCCTGCGAGACTTCAAAAATTTGAAATCGCTCTAAGTGCTTTCTTAAGTTTGTAGTACCTTCATTATATTTTAAACATTTTTGCAATGGGCTATTCCAAAAAAATTCAAAACCATCTATATCGGTACTTGATTAGATATAGCTCACATACCTCTGATTTTTCAGATATGAGATTTTACTTTAAATCTCCTTAATTTTATAGTAATTTACCTTACTTTGGTAATAGTAAACAGCTGTTGTTGTTTTGACATTAGCAGTGTCAACAGAAACAGTGATTGGTGATTTTTATTTTTGTGAATTTTTGTGGTGATTTTTTTTTAAGTGAATTATAATTACTATGATTTTCTTGCTTGTTTTGCTTCCACTGTGATTTTCATGGCATCTTGGGCTGCGATTATCTATAAAGTATGATTTACGCACTGCAGTATTAATTTGAACCTTAACGTCTATTAAATACACATTTCTTTTTTGCATATTTAGTTATTGTGAAAATTTTAAATTAAAAAAAAATTGTTTTTACTTTTATTTTTGGCCATATTTTTTATGAATCGTCTGTATAATTTATAGAGCTTGTGGCCAGGTTTGTATTCGGAATAATATGAGAAAACAGCAATTTTTCACAGTGGTAGAAGTGATAGCTGCTATTTCGGAGATCACCACATCTCCTCATCAAACTTCTTTCTTTCTAGGTATGGTATGGTTGGAGATAGGGATAATGAGAAAACAAGCAATTTTCACACGGTTAGCGTGGCTGAGTGGTTGCGTGCTCGCCTAGCAATCCCGTGTACCATGGTTCAAAGCCAGGTAAAGTCTAGAAAGAAAGAAGTCTGATGAGGAGATGTGGTGATCTCCGAAATAGCAGCTATCACTTCTACCACTCTGAAAAATTGTTGTTTATTTTTTTAAAATAAATAAAACATTTATAAAAAGTTACTACTGATATAAATAAAATATCTAAAAAACAAACCTTTTCGCCTGTTTATAAAAAGTTAACAATTATGTTTGTTAAAAATTCTTCTAAAATGATGACTTAAGAACAGTGATCGCTATAGCACCAACAAATCACGGTTATTAAAAAATCGCAATCTCTTAATTCACTGATAGCAAAAATCACTTTATGCCCATGACTGTCTTACATGTATAAAAAATAAATAAAAAGTATTTTAAATTTAAATAGTGTTATACTCACCATAGGTATAAAGGCTTTGGCAGGGCCAAAGACAGCACTTTCTCTACTTTTTTACAGTTTTCGACAAGAATTTTTTGTCTGCAGCCACTGTTTACTTTGCAAAAAAATATGAATCACCAAAGTCTATTAGATTAAATTTAAATTTATTACTATCACATAAAATTACAATATTAAAATTAAACGCTTATTTCATGGTTATTTACTAAACCATCCAATAAAAAATGGATTTCGAGGGTTTTTTCTAAAGATCCTATTCTCACCGTAATCCCTCACAGTGTTCCACAATTTTACGATATTTTTCACCAAAATGTTATTCTGGCTTCAATTTAAATATTCAATTGTATCTTCGCGCTAAAGCGCCATCCACTGAAATGTGGCCGATTGAGTTCCTTACCATCTAATCCATTCGCCTCTGAATATTCAAATGTCCTATGAAACAAGAATTTACCTACAAAAATAGTTATTAAAAAAACTATTAACAAATAGTAATTTTAGGAACACATTGAATTTTAAATTCGATGAAAGCCAGAATTAAAAAAAGGCTTTTTTTGCTTGCACGTCATTTTAAAGCAAAAATTTATGTACATACATACTTATGTATGTACCTATTGACACTTTTAGGTGATACTAGTTGCAAAATAAAGTATCTACATGATTATTAAAATTTAACATGTTTAAGGATTTAACCTAGCTTCGACGAATTTTATTTTCAATGGAGGGATGTACCAGTTTACATTTATTCACATTATTCTCACTGTTAGGGCCCGATATATGTATGTATACTCACATACATATGTATGTAGGAATAAATATATTGTCCATACATAAATACCTAACACCACTGTTTTCTTCTTACAAAAAGTTTCTTTTATTGTATTTTTCGTTCGACGTAGTTTGTTGGTGTTACTTGACCATTAACACCTAGAAAATACAGCTGACAGTATCGCACCAGTTTCACGACACACCTGCCACATGTTGGAAATTTATGACAGTTGGGTAAAAACTGTATATGCACTTATACTATAGGTACATACATAAATATATAGCTGGGGTCGTTTAAAGGTGGGGCACACCATAAATGTTCTCTGTCACAGGCAATTGAAATTAACCAGTGTTTGTTTAATAGGTTTTTGCTGTTGCTGACAGCAAACAACGTCGTTGCCACTGCTGTCACTGCCGTTGGTGATACTTTTGTCATCCATAATGAAATTAGCTTGAGTTTTGTAATGTGCCACGCAAAAATCTAGAGAGTGTTAGTGAATGAGGAGCGCGAGCAATAGTCATAGTTTCATGATATTTATTATTTTTGCATGTACATATGTACATATATGTATACATACATATGGCAATTATGTTTAATGTGCTTTTTGTCATTTTTTGTTGTTTGCTCATAGTGTTTTCATTTTCCACTTCTATTTACCAGCTGGCACATCCCCACATATTAATTGCACAAAAGTTATGCAATATGCGGCTACAAAAAATATGGCTATGCCACCATTTGTCCCTCATATGTTAACAATTTGTTTTATTTGCACATTTCTAGTACCGTTGGTTGGTTTTGACATTCTACCACAATCCCTTTTTTTAACATTGTTTTTTGTTTTTTTTTTGTGGTTGCCATTATAATTCCATCACAACTCTGTTCTTGCTAACTACCACAGGTATACCACAGGTAGACGGTAAATAAAATTACTGGCGGCCTATATTGAAATCTTACACTTACGGATTTAGATACTTCTTGTTTAATTATAATCATAATTGTATCAAGGCCGTCCTGATTCCCGCAGATGAGACGGTGAGTAACCGCGTTATTAAAAATAAAAATGTAAATATCGTCAATTGTAAATGTTGGGCATTTAGGCTATATTCTGCAATAATATTTATTTTATTTTTTCGTTTTATTTTGAGATTTTCACATGCGGTAGTGCAACGGAGTTCCAATATTCGCTATCGCGAATTTGGTACCACCCTTAAAAATTCTAAAAAAATCTCCGTTCTTAGTTTTTTTTTTTTTGTTTAGGCATTTTGTTTGCGATAAAGAACGAGATTAAGTAAATTGTTTCCCTTATAGCGCACACTGCTTAAAACCTGAAAAAGACACGAAGAATAACAGTTGCTGCCGAAAAATTAAGCCATACTAAAATTGTTGTTTGTATGCTCGGTTTGCTACTCGGTTTTTATATTATTTAGTCATCATGCACATATGTATGTAAAACCCGTTATAATTAATGGAAGACGTTGAAAAAGCGACAGTAAGGAATATACTTCATACCCCTTACGAGAAATAAGCAAAGCTGCGAGAATCTCATTATTTAGGAAGTCCATTTTTTGGTTTTTTATGGGTTTTCCCAAAGAGTTTGTTACATACTTCTTTTCTGAGCCTAAAGAGCTCCTCAAACTTCTCCTCCGAAATACTTATGATATCGCAGCCTCCCGCAAAACCCAAGAGGTGAATATTATTTTGAAATTGTAACAGCCCACCAACAAAAGATAATGTAATGTAGAAAGTAGTCGAGAGAAATAGCGGTTGATATATTACATTATAAATTATTATTAACAAGGAGATGTTATAGGATAATAACGTATCAGTTTATCAGGCTTTGTAATCCCTTATTGATCAGCAATCTAATTGATATAAGACTAGAAATACCACTTAGTTGACCCTGTGGAGTATGTATGTATATATGTATGTCTTCATAAATACGATATGTAAAAGTTCACGTGAATGTGTTAGGATTAAATTTTCACATTAGTGATACGTGACTTTTGCTAATGAGTTCCACTCACCAATGCAATCTGAAGCGAGAGTAGAATAAAAAAAAATTGGTAGGAAATGGCGTTGCCGTTGGCATTTCTGTTGAAGTTGATGTTTGTTTTATTTCATGTGCGCCAAACTTCAGGTTATGTAGCCATTGTTTCCTCTATACATATTTACGATTTGTTTACCTTCGTACGTTTTTTACGACACCCGTGTGTGCCATTGGCGTTGAAAAAGCAGCTGAGTAATTGGCTCCCAAATGAGTTCTATTAAATTTTATTTATCAAACTGATGAGTTTGGAGGTATAAGCCAACCATCAGTATAATGCTTTAGTATAAGTAAATGTATGTACATATGTATATATAACCATATGGATAGCCATATGAAACTTAACCATATAAGGATGCTCTGCATGATATATATGTATATATGTACATATTTTAGGCATAAGTAGTAAAGCAAATTAAGATCCAGCAAGTTATGCTGCTATTTTGACGTAATACGTGTGCCTACCATTTTTGGCAAATTGTACATCAAAAAGTATAAGTATTATATATCTAGAACGCCTATGCAACTGTATTGAAAAAAACGAAGCAGCTTGGATTATAAACCCCAATTTACATAAAATCTTAGGGCGAATTTCAGATGGCACAAATTAAAAATATGAGATATTTCAATAACTATAAGAGATAATTTATTAAAGTTTAGAATACAGGATTTTAGAAAGAAATAATAATAATAATAATAATTTGACACTCCATTTTTGGCCGAGCTTATCCTTCAATTTGTATGTGTAGTAACTCAAATTGAGGGGCCCACAGTTTTACGCCGATTCAAAATCAAGAAAGAAAGTGTTTCTATGGCTTTTTTAAATTTTCTTACCCCGACCACGCTTTGAAACAAGGACACTCGGCTACTTCTGTAAAAAAAATCGGAAATGGCATAATGGGGGGCACTTTTGAAATTACTAGTTTAACCTCTATCAAATTTGGAACACACTTTCATTTCAACTCCGTAAGCTCAATCTTATACATATATAAAAATGGGATATTTGTGTGCCCTTCGCAGGCGATCAAAGTACTCAAAAAATCTTTATGAAACATTTACGGTAAATTCAGGTGGCCCAGGGACGAAAAAATTTGATTTCGGCATATCCCTTAACTATTCGGTGTAGATTAATGATATTTGGAAAAAAGTCAAATTGATTATATCTCTGAAACTATTCGACGCCTATATATTCTATATTTGGTATGTAGATCCAACATATCAGGCTATATATTATTTTGTGGAAAAAGGCAGAGCCACATAAAAGAAAAATGGTAAATTCGCTCAATACAATGTTTGCTCAATTATACATACAAACTATATCCCATAGATTGGCCATAATATGCCCAGCCGATTTTTACTGAAACAATCCATCACCGACTAATTAGGCTAATAGCTCATGCACGTTTCATTCAGGACGAATCATCTTGAAACGGTACAATCAGTACGTTTTGCCTTTGATATAAATGATCGAGCATTATTGAGAGAAAAGTAATTCAATGTTTAACATTTGCTTACGTTGATCTGATTGGTTGCAAAACTGCCATCGGAATTAGAAACAAATTACAACTGCAGTGAGGTGGAGGCGAATAGTGCGGGTTTTCTTACTGAATTGAAATGCAAATTATGTACCAAATTTAGTAGAGTTTAACAATTTGCATCTAAGTATGGCATGGCCAATTTTCACAACTTTGGTTAACCCTCGTCTTTCTCTCACCAACCAATTTCTGTGTATTTAAGCAAATTACTTTAAGAAACATATGTACCTTTTTGATTTAAAGTGAGCGGCGCCACACCAATTCCCACAACTTTTTTAACCCACGTCTGTGCTCCTCAACCCAATCGGGTATAGCCGATTTGAGTAAGTAAATTACCATTTACAGTTACTGGAATATCGGATTTTTTTGATTTGTTTTAAATTATATCCGAAGTTTTTTATTTCCAAAAATGTTTGATTCCATGTACATATGTATATCGTCTTCCATCCCCATCCGGAATATAACAATTGAGCAAATTATCTTTAATAGCTACCAAAATAGTTTGGTACGTGGGCGTGGTATTTTCTTTAAAAAAACTTTAACTCAATGAATATATGTCGCCCTCCAATCCCATCTTGCATTTAAAATTTGAGAATATCATCTTCGAATTGCTTCTTTTTTTTTTGTAAATTACCGTTTTTGAGATGTAGGAGCGGGGTTTGCTAGATATTTGCAATTTTAAAACTCGTGCATATTGACTTGACACGCAATGTGAGTACCAATTTTCACAAAAATGGGGCCATTTTACAAAAAAAAATAATTACACACGTATTCCTTCCCCCAACACAATCGTTTTTGCCAATTTCTGCAAATTATCTCTGCTTGTTACTGAAATATCGCATTCCTTTGATTTTCACAAAAACCCGTTATGTAGGCTTGGTTATTGCCTGATTTTACTTGAATTATCCATTGCACGGACGTGGATTATAGTGTTTTCTTTTAAATGTCACCTCCTTCTAGGGCAATATTACGAAAGTGTTCCCATTGCCATTGCGAATATTGTGCATTTTACATATGAGGAAGAACAAGAAAAGTTCTACCCTATAAATTTCTCTTGCATCGCCAGGTTAATTCATCGAACGCAATGAAATTAGACAAATAACTTGCATTCAATATCAGAGACTTTCATACAAACGTATTGGACGAACAAACAAACTAAACTGCACAATTAAAATCAGCTGCACAGCGCTAATACTTGAAACATAATACCGACGAATGGCTCAGTATATTAAACATATGGCCACAATGGATTGGACGGACGGTAAGAGAAATAAGTCTATTGCAACGAATGTTCGTCGGACGAAAGTCGTTGTTCGCTTTGGTTGGGTGCATTCTCATCTATATTAGTGTGTTCTATTTTTGACAGCGCACGTTCGCGACGAAAAATTCGCCGTTCGCCGGTATTGTGTTTTAAGCATCACTAGCACGTTTGGTAGCGGGTCGGATTTTGTCGGGCCAGAGTGCAACATTTTAAGAAAAGAACGAACAACCCAGTGAAAATGCCGAGGAAAGAACACAAAATTTTGAAATTTTAAAGGCAACATTATTTCGAAAAAATAAAACGCTATTGATCAATTTCGCTATCAATTTCGTTACAAATAAACGTTAGATGAATCTGTGTTTTCCACGTTCTTTACGCTGTCCATGAAATAACAACAAAAATGGAGACGAAAGCGAACAATACCACAATTGTTAATTTTATTATGGAAATCTTTCTGCTGATGCGCTGCCCATCGAAATGATCGGAGAAATGTTTTGTTGAAATGCATAAATCTTTCAACGCAAATATCTCGTAAGTGGTTTAAGCAATTCTAAATCAGAAAATTTTGTACAAAACGTCAGACCACGCACTTTAAATTAAAATTTGGCATATCACTTGTCTCTGTGCGGCAAGTAGTTTTCCATGAAGTTTTACAAAAATAAATTTGTAGGTATGTGAATGTAAACAAAAGCTTTTTCAATCGCCTTGTATCGTCTCAACTTTCCAACGAAATCAGCTTTTGTGACTTGCCGCCTAAGAAGTTTCATTTCAAAGAAAACTGTTAGGAATTGGTAAAGAAACAGCTGAAATTGATGCAGAAACAAAGTGGATTTCATTTCCGCCCAATTTTTGTATCAATGAGACATCAACTGAAGAATTAATTAAAAAGGATTGCCTGGGCAATCCATGGGGATTGAAGTCGATTCCAAAAATTATCAATGGTTTGCGAAAGTGCTATTTTGACTGCAAAAACAAAGCCAGGCCGACGTAATAAATAATGTGGTTCAAGGGACAGTATATAACTGGTTAGTCAGTGTACATAGTTATAAATCCAGATGAGTTTTTTACTATCTGACTGAGTTCTTAAGCTTAGTTTCCAGTTCTCGAAAAATTGCTTCATACAATTTTTTACTTGTTTCTGTTGTGTGAAATAGTAGGCAAGTAATTTTGACGTTTGAAAATGCAATAGAAGAAGAAGAGTGATAAATAAGAGACAAACGAAAATTGATTTATGTAAACATGTGCCATTTTTTTAGTTTCGATTATTATATTTTACTTATATTTATTTATAAGCGTGTTTTTTAAATTTCTTTTTCAATTTCGGGCCCCCTTTGATAATAATATTTGAACAAATCACGCTGAATTTAACCAAAAAACTTCAACGTTTTTTACTTCTTTCTTGCTTCTTCTGATGCCACTTTTCTTCAATAAGTAAATAAATAATAAATAAATAAAGTCTACGTGTTTCTCTGCAAAAACCTGTGTTGGAGGAGAAGATGGTCGTGATTTCTCAATTACAATAAATAAAACACACGTTTTTCACACGCCCAATTATACGTGGCGGCCGTCGTAGCCGAGTGTGTAGCATCAAAATCGTAGGAGAAGTTCGACCAAACATCGAACTATATTATGTAAATGCCAAAATATTTTGTTGTTATAAGAGTGATTGGCACGTTCTCGAGGGGCATACTCGAAAAATTTATTTATCTTTACACAAGCCAGGAACACAAAATCAAAAAGCACTGTAATAAAATACCTGTTTAATATGTGAACTAAGAGGTCTTTATTGGCGCAGCTAGTTTGAAATAAAAATGCGCCGGAGCTAACTTTTTTTGTTCAAGCAATGGTATAAAGTTTATACTATAAACTAAACGTTTTTGCTTTTCGCATAACTATTAATCCCTTTATGCAATCTTAATAATTTCTTATTTGATAACAAAAGGAAATTACTATAATTGAAATAAAATGTCAGCAATAAAAAATATCTTCCATGTATGGCTGCATATGTATATGTATAGCCTATTGCCGCTGCTTCTTGCTAAAACGAAAAATTACTTTTTACAAAAACGAAGAGATTTTCCTTAGTGTAATATTTCTCTTTCAAACAATATAATTAAATTTTTGAAATGTAATGACCGAAAAATTGCTTTTTGCCACCGGAATACCTTTGTGTGACGTGCCCATTACAACAGTCGCAGGAAAAATTTCATATATTTAATGCTTTTTAGAAAATATGATTTAAAATTTATTATTTGCGGAATCTCTGCTAAGTAAATACATATGCATATTACACACAATATATGCACGTACATAAATATGTTTAGATTGAATTTAATAGAACATCCTACTGGAAAAACACGGGCATACTCGTATGCTGTTGTTTTCGTTGTTGGCTATAATCATTTTGACTTTTGTAAATATTTAGTTACTCTTAATTCCGTCACTCTTCTATACAGATTTGTAAATGCCAACATTCATTTAAGATGCAACTGATGCAATTTTAATGAGAGTAGATTCACAGAAGCCAAGTACTTAGTGTTTAAATCATAATTTATCTGTGCCACTCTTCACATGCCCGCAGAGTTAATTTAATTTGTGGTTTGTCTGAAATGCTGACAACTAAAAAACCAAAAAACATCAAGATCCCCACATTTTTGCGTGTGTAGTTCCTATGTTTGCTATACATACTATACCGATTGTGGCAAAAATGTATGCAACACTCATTGTATGTAAATATACTACATATGTATCTGATTTCTTCTTACTGATACAGAATATACTCGTACATATGTATATGTACTAAATTTGTAGCTGTAATAAATGAGAAAAGCTCTCAGAGGCTGGGTTAGAGCAGAAACCAAAGAAATTGTGGTTGAAAAAATTAAAACATTTACATGCGCTCCATGTTGAACATTTCAAGGGAAGAGAAGGAGGGGAATGAAACTGCAGTTGCCTCTTTTGGAGTGTAGTGTAGTGATGACATAGGAGGATATTTTTAGTGTAAAAACTGACGAGAATGGTAAAAGAAAGTGTGGAAAGCCATTATTTTAGAACATGAGAGCGCATAGTGCACAAGTTGACAAGAATTGTGATTTCATGTCTTATGCGGATGCGAATGGAATCCAAAAATACATACGTACATACATACATACAACCATATGTTGCACAAACATAACTCGTAGAAGGATGATGCGTGTGTTTGAATTTAAAAGGCTATATATGTAAGTATGTATGGATGTACATATGTAGGTATGTAAGAGCATACGGCGCCTTATTCGTACGCGATCCCCACAAAATCTTAATAAAGAGCAGTGGTAGTGTTTGTACAGCTGTTGCTGTTGGCCATGATGTTACTGGTGTTGGTAAAGATGTCGCCATAGTTGGAGCCATTATGCATTTCTGTTGTCAACTGTAAGAGCTTTAGTTTTATGCTAATTCACAGGATTGTAACTTGTACTCTTATTTGTGTGCATATCTACATATAAATATATGTATTATACGCATGAGTAAATGGCTTGTGTGTTTAAAAATTATCATATCATGTGCCTACATTAGAGTAGTCCAAAAATGTATGGGGAAAAAGTAAATTAGGAATTTTAATGGACTCACCCAACCCCTTGGATTTTTCTAGATCGAAAAAAAGACTTACTTTTTCTTACATTTTTACGTAGAAATCGTATAGAATCCTTGCAAGCAAATATTTTCCAATCAGTATTTGCGAAGCGTTAATTTACCTTGCCTAGTGTGTGCGTGATTTGTCGGGATTTACACCAGCTTGCTTGTTGGCAGAAAATTTCGTGTTAGCCAGAAAAAAGTTGGTGCTCCTCAAGGTACAGTTCAAAGGTGAATCTTATATTTAATTTATATCAGTGATCTACCTATAAATTATTTCTAGCCACATGAACATTTGCGGATGATACAGCAATATTTATTGTGCACTCGAACACAATCGTAGGCGCTCATAGATCGCAGCAACATTTGAAAGTAGCGAAGAATGGCTAAACATTTGGAGAATTAAAGTCAATGAGTCTAAGAGTATAAGGTAACGTCTAGACTAAAAAAAGACACTTGTTCTCCGTGTCAATCAACAGCAGAATTATTTCGGTGAAAGATATCGTTGCATAAAAGACTCATCTGGAATTAAAAATCGAAAATAATTATAGGACGCAAATCCAAATTAAGCTTGTCACTATTTTTTTAAATGGACATATGGGATAAAACTTTGGGGCTCAGCGTCTAAGTCTAACTTAGATATAATTCAAAGACTGGCGTCTAAAACCTTGAGGCCAATATGCGGAGGCCTATGGTATGATTAACATGTGAGGAATGAGTAAGAAATAAGGCAAAAAAAATTCACCATAAGATTATTTATTCATCCGAAAAAGCCTGCCAAAAATTTACTCAAGCGGAAGTACCCTAGGCGATTAAAGCGAAATGATATACGATTAAATTGTGATTAAAGGCTTTTTCCTACTTATATATATATTACTTTTAAGTTTTTTTCGATACTCGGTATCATATACATATATGTATATATCTCTTCTAATATCTTTCAACATATTGACTGTAATCAATCAGAACCTCCGTCGCTTCGACCACTTCCTTACGCAAAATAGCGCTGAACAAACGAAAATTAGAAAAGTTCGAATTAACGTCTCTGAAAGTCAGCGGCTCGAAAGCTTGATCGCCTTGGAAACGCGGCCATTGGTTAAATGGTCATTCCGTCAATCAAACGCCACAGAACAAACGCAATCGTGTACAAGATAAATTTAAGAGTCCGAGCTTACTCCACCTTAGGCAGCGTCTCGTACAAAAACGTGGCTTGAATACTAGGCCTTTCTAACTACTAAGTAAGGTGCGTAATTCTAATATCATACGCAGCCGAAATATCGCCCTTTCAGACCGCCTCTGCAATACCAGAAAATTCGATTTAAACTGAGTTATTCGACGTCACAGCGCACATACCGAGACTAAAATTTATGTTTTAAACCTTATCTATTTTAATACTGCAAGAGTCAATGTTTGTAATATATTGTAAATATAATTTATCTCCTATAATGCCCTTTAATGAACTACTTTTGTATGATATCCCTCATGGCATCGCTATAAATAAGTTCCCTAATAAAGTAAAGTGGATTTTAAATTCACTTAGCTCACTTTACTGTTTAGAGAGATATAAAAGAATAATATCCAATTGCATATTTGATAATTTTTTAACATTATGTTGGAAAATATAATTCAAGCTGCATAATTAAAGCCGAAATGCATCATCTTTTATAAAAGTGTGTAATTGCTGGTATGCCGATGACATTGAGTTAATTGGCCTCATTAACGCCGCTGTTAGTTCTGCCTTTTCCAAGCTTTAAAACTCCGACTTTAGTTTTTTGACCACCTTAATCTATATGCATATATGTATATCTGTTATGCCATGATTCAGCGACCTTAGGCCGATGGCAAATCACTTGCGGATTATTACATTATGTTCCTCACTATATTTATATGAAAGTGAGTAGATATACATATATGAACATTAACATGACGAGCTCAGCGCGAAAAAGACGAATATCAATGGTAAACTCCCATACGCCTATGTTAATTTTATTCTGTGCTCGTGTTATCTATGTAAATGTAATACACTGAAAAACCAAACGAACTTAAAATAAAATTTTCATATATTCATGTGATATAAATTGCGATATTTTCTCTCTATTGATTAGATAGTTTCTTCAAAAAGAGTAAAAACCTACATAAAATGAAATCTCTTTTCTCTAACAGTAGAAAGTATTTCTTTAGCGTCATTTTATATCCATCTTAATTTGTTTTGATAGCTGTTTGTTTTAATCCTGACATTGGTTTTTAAGTATCACGTTCTGCGTTAAAATTTGCACATACTTGCAATACGCCAAGCGACAGAATTCATTGAAAGAGAAAGGTAAGCGAAGTTCTTCTTTATTTGGTATAACATATTCCATAATAAATCCATACATTTTCAAAAGCGCCACGAAGAAGCCATAATAGTAAAGAGGCAACCTTTAGAAATATGGATGAAAAAAACAGACTGAGAGAGAACTGGTCTAATGAGTTTATAGTTTTATAATTTCAAATTACTTTTTAATAAAAGCGAATATTAATTAATTTTTTGATACATAAATTACCTGTTTAGTTAGTTTCTTCTGAAATGTTGATTATAGTCATTAATATTTTCAATATTTTCAACATTTTTACATTCAGTCTTATTATTTGGCTGTATGTACAACGATGCACTCAAAAGTATCTACAACTTAAGTTACCACAATACTTTATTATGAAATTGTGCAGTATACTAATGCAACTTCCGAAGTGCTCTTTCAGCTTGTAAACCCCCAAAGGCCTGTTCTAATAGAACACGTGTATAATTGAGAATGCAATTGAATTTTCTTTCATCGAAGGTGGATATCCTGAGTCTGCTATTACGGCTCTACTTTAGGAAGAGTTGTTACTGATCGATTACCAGAAAGCCTCCAGAGAAATTTTCAGTTCCTTAATAGATTATTAAATTGCACCTTGATTTATTAAGAACTACTAAATAGCTACATAAATTTATACCAGATTGGCAAAGTAATTGGCTATATAATTTCGCAAATCGAGTGCCTCACAACCCAATCTCATGCTTGTTGGCACTTTTCTATCTATTCTTTCGACATATCATGAACCGACAAGATCATTTATTGGGAAGAGAAATAATGGTGAAAATTTCTATCCATTTAACATCACGCCTGTATGCTGCCAAATTAAGTGAAGTGTTACAAAGAAATAAAGCAAAAAATGTGCTATGACTAAGTGTGATTATTAATGGTACTTATTAGAAAATATATGTAATTAGTCAAATTGGTGGAAAGTTAACAAGGGTTTTTTTGAGATATGCTTTTATGATAGACAGTGATTTTCAATCGTTAGCACGAAATGCACGCTATATGAAAAACCTTACAAGTGCTACGTCACCATTTTTTCTCAAATTAGATTCCAACTAAAGTACGCGGTTGGCTGGTTATGCTAAACGGCGTGCGTAAAAAGCTAATATAATTTCCAATTTTCGTTTTGCATGTCATTTTGCTTTGACGTTTGGCTTCAATTAACAATGGATTCCAATTGATTTGTGCGAACTAACTAATTAAGATATGTACTTGTAATTATTACTAAAAATAATTGCCTTTTCTTATGTATGACAAATAAATATTTTATACAAAGTTAACCCTTACGGAACTCCTTTTTTGTTTTTGACTTTAAAAATCATGAGTTTCCGTTTTCTCACCATTAAGGCTTCCGTAATGAATATTTTTATGCAAAAGAAGTTTTTGGGCATCCAGCTAAATGGCATAGAATTTATTTAGTTTAGTTTAGGGAAAATTGTCAAAATATACATTTTCATTTTTAGTGCATTTTTTTTTATAGAATTTACGTTTAAAAGCATAGAAATTAAAGTATTCTTGATAACAAAACAATACAGGTGCATTAATTTTATACTGTGCCTTAAGTTCGAAGATCAAACCTTTACTCGTACAGCTATCCTCTGCTATAAAAAACTATAAGTTAATTATTAGGTCTGCCCATATCTGTCCCCGAAAAAAGAGAAAAAATTCAAATATAAATATCTTGCTTTCATGATGTACTCTGAAAGTATTTTTTGTGTTATTTGGAACATATATGAACCTTGCATTTTGAACAAGTATAACTGGGAAATCCTGTGCATCTTTGTACCTTGCATATAACGTCATTTTACGAATGTATACATATTCCTGCCATTGTTCTATGCAATCGAAAATGCAAAAGTTCTTTCACATGCTATCCTCGACTTCGAAGTTGATGTGGATTCGGGAATGTATGCCCTTTCCGTTAGCCTGGGAAATTTTGAATTGTTCACAACGATAGAAATCCATCAGCTTTGATATTCTTTTTTTATATTAATACACTCGCAATCAATGCGATACCCCAACCCAGAGATGCATACCTCTAAAACATTGAAGTGGTCGAAAATGCGATGGGAATTGGAAATTGAGTATAACGAAAGCAAAAAATCCAAATATTCGACCACTTCCATATATTTACTGTATAGACCTACAACGTTAGATTGTGGTCCAACAATTTTGTTCTTTGGTTCAGAAAAAAATTTGGTGATCTTTTCGGTATCTTTATGGTCATAAATGGTCGAAGCGAAAGCATTCTGGTTTCTTTTAATACAATAGTGATTACTACCGCTCCCTAATATTTTCGAATCATTTTCCGTTGCAAGTGGAACTTTTCCGGTTCTGTTTCCTCATACTCGTATAGTGTCTGGCGCTCATATTCCTTTTTTCTCGGAAATATATTAATGTAATTCATTGTAATAAAATAGTGGACGAATTAAGCAGCTGAGCGGTACTGACAAAATTTGATTTTGCTTAGATATAAATTTTGAACTTACTCATCAAGTACTATGATACAGAGTTTGACCAGTTCCTAAAGTGGTATGCTGCAAAGTGAAAAGAAGACAAGAAAGTGGTAGTAAGCTGATTCATAACTTAGAGTTTTAACTGAAAAACATGTACGAGTATGTGTACATATCTATGTATGTATATTAGAGTATGTTTTTTTTGTCTGAATACGAAATGAGGCTGCATTTCTCATCCGACATTTCATGTTATTCACTTTTTAATCTTGATGCGTTTTTGTTGTCAACAGTAACCATCACTGCGCAATTAAACACTTACTTATGTTTATGAAATGTTTGTGTAAGGACTAACACCAACTTCACTCGCCCCTTTAATCTGTACGGAAGAGTGTGAAAGTGCTAGGAGTACCAGAGCTGAAAGCGGAAGTGGAAACGTCAGCACCAATTCACATAAATGTACATACATACATACTACGTACATAAATAAATATGCATTTGTAGGTGCTCATACATATTTATATTTACAATAGCCATGTGACCGCGCTTCACTGTAAATGGGCAACTCCATTGCGACGCATGTTCTTCTTTAGTGAGAAGAAACACACACAAAAAATTAAATTGTTGTTCTAGTGCGTAGTTTTGAAAGTTTTTTATAATAATAATAGAAAAAGACAGCAGGAATTGTCCTGCCTATATTTATTTATTAATTACATAGAACAAGTGGCAACCCTCCCAAAAATATAGATATGCACATTGACCTCGCAGAGATGAGCGATTTGATTTGTGGCAAATCTTTTCAAAACAGGTACAAACTTTTTCCCAGCAAAATGAATGGCTTGGCACCCATACTTTACTATTTCATAACTTGTGCGTGATCCAAATTAAATCGACCTTCCAAGCAGGTGTCAACCTTCTTTAAAATATAGTTAGGCGTAAACCTTCTAATCAGCAAAACGAATCATAACATATTTGACTATTTCATATAACTGGTATATAATTTAATTAAATTCAACTTTTCAAAAAGGTGGCAACCAACATAAAAGTTAGCTATGAACTTTCTTCTCGATACGAACAGTTTGATAAACATATTTTAATAATTCATATAACTTGTGTATATTGTAATTAAATTTAAAGTTTTAAACAGATGCCAACGTTCTCCCAAACATAAAATACATTTTACGACCTATTCTCATACCTATAAAGTTTCATAAAAATCGGTCGAGCCGATTCGGAGAAGTTCGATCACTAACACCGTGACACGAAATTTTTATTTATAAGATAATTTGGCACTTACATCATAACGGGTGATATTTTTTAGACTGATAGAACTTTCGATAGGGATAGCTGTCACTTGACAGCTGGTAAATGACATTTCGTTTTGGCATTTCTGTTCAGTAAGCATTGACAAATCATCATGGAAAGAATGACGCCGCAACAACGTTTACAAATTGTGGAAATTTACTTTAAAAATCAGTGTTCGGTTCGCCAAACTTATAGAGCACATCGTGAATTTTATGGCCCACATAATAAGCTGCTCTGACAGCTTATTCGTCGAACTATCGAACTGTTGATAAATTTCGAACAACATTTACTCCACTCGATGAAAAACCAACAACAAGACAAAGAACTGTACGTACAGAAGAAAATATTGGTGCTGTAAGTGATAGTGTTGGAGAGGATCCGAATTTGTCTATTCGCCGCCGTGCTCAACAAGTTGGACTTTGCCCATCCACAACATGAAAATTCAAAATTGGACTAAGCGCGTCAGATTCACCAAAGCTAGTCGTGGCAGACATATGCCAGAAATCGTTTTTATATAATATTATATGTCATGAAAATATCTTTCAAATAAAATGAAAAATTGTCATCATGCTTCATTTTTTATGTGTTTTATTTCAATTTAAATTTCTATCAATCTAAAAAAAACACCCTTTATATGTACATATGTATGTATTTTGTGCCAAGGGCTCAATCGCAACACCTCTTATAAAATGGCAAATATTCAAGGAAAGATGCTATATCGATTTTCGATTAGGCTAAGCTAAGGTAATTTTTTTTTATATACTATTTTTTTCTTTTTACACGGTAGAAGATGATATTTTTGGAACGAGTATCTTTTCACCTTTGCAAAATGTGTTTTACAGGCGAACCGGTTTCGGCGTGTTAGCATTTTCTGTGCAATTTGTAGTTATATCAATTCTTCTAAATAAGAGAATTAAAATAGCCATTGTTTTTACAGAACTGCCCATTTGTACATAATTGAAGAGTCATGTACATTTAAATACGTTAATAATAAAAGAAAAACAATAAAGGTTGTCACTGGCTTCGGTCAGCAGCACAACATCATATTCAATCTCATACAGCTGAACCAAACAAATGTTCCTGATAGTACTCTATATAGAAATATTCGATACGATACCCACTGGAAAAAGAAGAGCTCCTCTGTATTGGAGGTACCAAGCCAAGTTTGTCGAAAATTGAATTGTGAAAGTTTGAAGCAAAAAAAGTTTAATTTTTCACAATTAATTACCGGAGTGATTAAAACGAAACATGTATTTCTTTGTCATGTAGGGTATATACATACATAGATGGATGCGAATATACAAGTACTGCTACAAGAACGACGTTTAAGGCAGAAGATGCGTTGCCACAAAAAGTAAACATGCAGTAAGTGCAAAGTGTAACTAGAAGCAAATAAAATTTGCATTTGCATTAGCAACTGGACGCAGAACACTGGCAGCTGTTGTAAGCGAGGAACACAAATTTAAATGCGCAAAGTGCTCGTATAAATTGCTTTATTATGCAACATGTATTTTAATGCTACCGCAAAAACCATAAGAGGGTCTTAACGTGTTTTTGCGGCTATTTCTAAAATTGTGTGCCATTAAAAGAATTTTTAGATATGCACAGTACTTATACGCATATGTATGTACATCTATATAAATGTATTGTGATACTTTTTAGGTGTAATACAATCTTCTAAATCTGTTATTTCGCTATAAATGTGTGAAACACAATAATATTAGTTGCTTTTTAAGCTACCTCTCTGTCTGCAACACTTACATAAGTACATAGATGGTACTAAGGTCGAGGGATTAAAATAATTTCATTTCATTAAGTAAAGAATGGACTCATAAGCGTTAATTTTAAAGTGCGGTGGCAATAGCCTAACAAACGACAGTTATTAGAAAAACAAAATAGTGATGGATTTTGGGATGGATGGGAACTACTTAAATATCTATCCATCCATGCAACAAGATCCAGCTCACGTAACCACTGATTCTTAATAAATGAACTATGTCCAGGTTGTAAAGCTCATAAAGCTCATCGTCTACGAAAACGAAAAGGTCCAAAGATATTTTGAATTATCCTTTTCTCCAACACTCTGAGTGCAATATCCACCCGATGTTGTCAAGTACCACTTATTGGCGGGTAGTACTGCAGTTTTGATATTTTGGTAAGGGTTTGAACCCCAAAACCTCGACTCCCCTTGGGTGCACCAACACATATACATATATCATATCGGACGAGATCGGACTGAAAAAGTACCCTCCACGAAACAAGCACAATATTTTTAAAGTCATATAATCGTGACACAATTTGGAACAGTGGATTTTCCAAGAGTACAGTTGTTATTTAAAGTTGCTAAAATAATGACAGTTCGAACTTCTTATAAAGAACTTCCACGTCGCATTGCTGTTCAATATAAAAAAAGTTAGCACTAAAAATGAAACGCCAACCTTTAGGATGAAAGCCAAAGGGCCAGGGTTGCCTTCCGATTATAAATTATCTTCTCTTTTCTAATTAGAGTGCCCGCTTAGTATGAATTTTTAAAGCATGTATTTAAAGTTGAACTTTTGGCAACAAAAGGTGCTTATTAAAGCCATAGTACTGCGACGCTGTTCTTGAAGCCGATGACCTCAATGCCATCGGAATACACATACAGGAGCTATACAGTCTTATAAAAGTTTAATTATGCTGCTCGATTTATGTGTAAAGCTAATGAAGTTGCACGAACTGGAGTGACCCTGTCTGAAACCTTGTTTGGTATCAAACGGATCGGAGAGATTCTTCCCATCTATGCTGGAGCTGATTTAAAGTCGGAAAAGAGTGTGTGTGTATAAGAAAAACTTCTTTTCATATTTTTCTAGATTTTACTTCTATAAAGTCCCACTGATAAGGTCTAATCATTACGTTGACGGTTGACTTTAGTCTTTCGCTCAATACGTCCGATAGAACCTTTCATGAAATGTTAAGGAGCCTGATCCTACAATAATTGCCGCATATTTCGTCAGACGGTATTCTAGAAATGAGCTAGGAACCAGCTCTTCTCCTCCATGATTGAATAGCTCAGCTGGCAATCCATCAGCGCCGACGACTTTGTTGTTCCAACATTCTTCACTTGGTGCGATGTCATTCTCCTGACTGCTCGTGGTGCTCTTGTATTTTCTCAGCGTTTGTGGGAAGTAATTTCAAATCTTCTCACGATGAAATCTCCAAGCATTATTATCTATCTTCCATTATCATCCTCCTCAGGTATGTAAATAGTCACAATTTCAAATTGAAATTGAGCTCCGAAATTATTAGCCTTCAAATGTAACGTGTTGTCCTTTCTTATAACTCTATGCTCGTGCTCAAAAGCTTTTTTTTCTTCAAATAATTGGAAGTTTTCCTTTTAAAACTTATGTATTTTCAATATCAATGTTGAACTTTTTGATTAAAAAACATAAATGAAGTAAAAAAGGGGTTAGTGACTACCTTTGTACATGTCAAACAAGCTTATAGAAAAATTAAACGTCGTCGACTTATTCCTCTTTTTTAAAATATGTATTGGCTAAAAAATAGACCCAAATGCTATTACTGTGGAAAGTTGTAAAGACGTAGGCGCTTTGCATATTTGTCGTCTTGATCGCTCGTCACATGGAATTCTATGTTCAGTTTTCACTCCAAATTAAATAAAAGTTTTAATTGCGATGCCATCCTAGCGCCTTTCGTTTAGACTGTCAAATTGTTTAACAAATTTATCGCAAGCCAATGAGAACAATCAGAATAGAAACAAATATCTTAATTGGACATTTCAATCAACTCAGCTGTTCTAGAACACCACCTTTTATGGATTCGCCTTGAAAACAACACTGCTTGACGTGCTGCGTTTTTACGGGCGAATTCATATAAGGTGTAGTTACTATAGCAGCCGATTTGATTTTTCTTATTCACCTACATGTATCATGATTCAATAATGAAAGGTTTGATACATAAACAGCTTTGCTCCTCACTCTTCACATGACGTCTCCCTTAGCTAAAACAGTGTTACTTCTTTGAAAATTTATGTATAAGCGATATCAAATACTTTTAAATAATAGTAAAATTAAAAAAAAACAAATTTTTAATTCGCTGATATTTTTCCTGAAAACTGCGACAATTCGAAAAAGTATTTAATAAAAATGTAGATTTTTTATATAATGCAAATATGTGGTTTTATTTACAATTCATTAGGTAATTTGTGCATCTAAATCGCGATTGGTATACTGAATGACCGTTTCCCTGCATCATAGCCCGTTAAGCTCCGTGTCCTAGTTCATTTTTATCTCCATCCGTGTGCGAGCGTGAGTTAGCAAGACCTTTGCTGTTCCCTATCTTTTTTATAGGATTTCTTTCCAAAGCCCATTGCTCTTTGTGATCGTATCCCTTCTCTTTTTCACCTCCACCCCTGTGCCATGGCTTCCTTGCCAAAGTGAGTGGGCATTCCGAATTTCGAGAATTTAAATTAGTATTTAAAAGAGAATCAAATATTCTAAATAAAAGTTAATATATATCTTTAATTAGGCCCTTAGAGTGTGTATGCCATTAGAATAGATGATAAGCATTTCTGCCCAAGTGAAATATTAGTGTAAATATTAGTTGTTTATTAGTAGGTTGCTAATAACTTGTGTTCCCGAACTTCACTGTCGCCGTTTTGGAATGGTTTTCTGCCCAATTCTATGTAAATTGTTGAAAAGTAATCCTGTGATTAGATAGTAATTAATGGTTATGTACTTTTTGTATCATACATTTTTCTGTACGTAATATAATAAAAAAAAGTCCTTATATTGTTTGAAACCATTAATAACCTTGTTTTTTAGAAAGCTAAAAGCTCGATTTACGCCGTTTTGATTTACGTCGCCATTTTTCGGAGCCGACCAAAACGTAAATCAAACGTTTAAGAGAAGTCTCAACAATTGGGACGTGGGGAGTTTGTCTGAGTTTTGGTGAATGAATTAATATGGCACACCTCACAATATCTAATATTGGAGTTCAAAGGAATTTATGTTGCTTGGTTTTTATAACATGTGTTTTTAATTGTGAGGTACAAAAATTTGATTGTACCAACCATTTCATACATTTACCACTAAATGTAGAAAACTCACTTTTATTTACTTATAATAATGATATTTGTTAATTAAAATCAATGTTTGCATAACGAAAGGTTTTCGAATCAGAAGAATGCATCAAATATTTCGTAGACTACGAAACATATTCGGATTTTATGCAACTTAAATTCTACAACTAGTTACATATCTTGCTTACTTGTTAAACATTTTTTTGCAAAAAGGGATTACATTCTTCCCCTTTTCTACTTCATTCGCAAATGCAACTTTTTGTACGGGAGAGCTAGAAATTAGCTACCATTATGTATCAAACCTTTAATAATTGAATAATGCCTTATACATACATATGTAAATATTTTTATTACGGCTCTAGCCAATCACGCAATATACAATATTAAGAACAAAATATAAGAAGTGCTTTTGCCTATTATGATCGCATTCTTTCCGTTACTGCCATGTTAATTAAAGTAATGAATGTCAACACCACTTTTAATTTCCCAAATAGGCTTTACTGTCATATTTTAGAAAGCCAAAATAGAGGTTTGGAAAATAGAGCTGTGTTTGGTGAGAAATATACATACATGCAATAGATATTAGCATTTTCAGTCTGTTTCTATTTTGGTTTAATTTGTTGGCATTCTGTCGTTAATATTTAATTTTCTAGAGTCATTGTAACCTTCCATTTACATTATGAATTATACGTACATATGGAGGCGAATAACGGTGTCAACTAACAGCTGAACATTACAATAATAATTGCAATTATGTCTAATAGAACCGTCTAGAATTGACGTTGCTATGATGAAATGATATCCCTACCATCGCAAATATGTATAACGTTGGCATAGTTGCATGTACGAAGGTATGTATATTACAAGGGCTTCCATAGAAGTCAGTATGTTATGTATTTACATAATCTTGTACGAACGTTAATCCCCATTGCACACCATTTAATTAGCATATAGTATGTATATGTTTATAGCCCTCTGCAGTTGGGAGACCAGGATCATAGTGTTCAGTCGCATACGAGATGTGCCAACGGCCTATTCGGAGAGAACAATACTAACGTACGTACCGGTTTTCTACAGTGCCTGCTTCGGCGTACGTTTATTGGTTCATTTACGAGTTAGACGCAATGCAAACAATGAACGTAACATACATATAGGCGGTGCGAAGGGGCTTAGGTGGAGTCGCACTGCGGTAAATTAATGTCATTTCTAATTTCTCGCTTGTCACTCGCTGCTCTCGGGCTGGAATTTTTGTATGTTGTTGCTTTGATTTCATTCACAAATTTGCCGCTTTAGCTTCTTCATTACGCAAACACAATGGAGTTCAGAGAATGTGGCAAAAATGCAATTTGCTCAGGTGAGGAAAGAGAGGAAAATGTGTGAAACATATGGAATCGTTTAGCCGGCTGAAACTGCCTCTAAACTTAACTGTGAAACGCATGGCCTACTGCCTACGTACTATGTACATAGATACACACATTAAGTACATGTAAATATAAGTGTGTGCATTCAGATACATATCTACGGATGATGGCTTTAGCTCTTGTTATTGCCCCACATGCACACACAGTTCAGTTGTACATATAGTGAATGTGATTTTTCTGTGATGAAAATTAAAGGCGAAAAACGCAATAAATAAAGACACATGCGCATACATTTGTCGCCGCAGGACAACGTGCACGTGCGTCTTCTGCTACTATTACATACTCGTATTGTACCATAATCAAACATATGTGGGTTGTAGTACTCACAGGATGTAATCTCATATCCGCACATGCGAGCAATAAATCGCAATTAAGCTTCAGATGCAACAGCGGTGACTAAAATAAAAAAAAGAGAGGCACACAACCATTGGATGGAATATAAAAAGAAAATTATGCCAGCGAACTGATGGGCAACAAAAATGTCAAAAGGTGGGTGGGTAAAAGAGATAGCTGCATACAAAGTTAAGCCATTACGTGGTGCCTGTCAAGCAACCTTATACCTCAAATCCAATTAAAGTCACTCAAGGCGTTGCAGGAATTAATTAATTTATGGTGGCAGCGGTTGTTAATTCTGTGCGAATGAAACAAGATAAACTCAGGAACATAAAATAATTTTTGTTTTCGAAACAGCAATATAGAAGTTAAAAACAAAAAAAAAAGCAATACCTACTCAAATCAACATATCTCCTCTCTCTTGCAGCAGAAGATAAAATTTCAGTTGAGAGTAAATAAATTAATTAAGTTCTGGCTTATTGCTGTTTTAAGGGCCTTTGGTAGTAAACAATCGACTTTTTTATACAATTCGTTAAATCATAAAAAAGAACTTTAGTGTTCAATAATCCTTCTCTTGTTTGTTAATTTAGACAAAAAAAGGTGTCTGATTACGGCGTCTTAGTATGTCAAAAAATATGAAAGACGAGGAAGAAAAACCTACCATCGGGCCCATTCATGTCTACTACGGGTAGAACTGCCACGTAAAGTAGCGTAAATTTGGTGATCGAACTTCTCATCGCAATCCACGATGTGACGGATCGGACGTGGTCGGGTTGAACGCTGCCATCGTTACGAGAAAAAAAATAAGCAGAGAGATTTTAGTGTCAGGCAGCACATGGAAGTGATCTGACACTTGACAATTTAGTATCCAAGACGAAATATATGGTAGCAACCTAATGCTGATCTACTTCGCCGGAATCCGATATATGATCCCATTTTATTTTTGTGAGCGCAATACAATTTATCATTTCAACTTACACATTTTTGTTTTCACTACAGCTTTTACGAGTATGCGTTCGAGTTTTCTGAAAATGAAAAATGCTGCAGATAAATTTGACATGAGGAACAATTTAAGTGCTAGCAAGTAAAGATATGGGAACTAAATAGGTCCAAAAATTTTCGTATTACGATGCTAACTATCGGCTCTTTTACGTTGAAATTATACTGATAATATCACACTAAATACAAATGTGGCAAAACTTGGAAAATTACAAATGCTCAGACGAGGCATAAAACAGTTTCTGTAATACTGATTGTAATACTATAGTCAAATTGAGTTCCATAAAGATTAAGACAATCTTGGAATAAAGTCTTGCTGAAAATTTATTGATTTAATATTTTGACTGAGGGAATAAAGGATAATTTTGAATTAAGATCTTTTTTACTGAAATTCTTTCATTTGACTAGTGGTATTAACTCAAATTCTACCCTCTTTATTTAAAAATTGTAATCACTTGTTTCAGGTAAAGAGACACAACTTTAAATAATACCATGTTAACCATGTAATCTCTAATGTTAAAACCATGAAAATTCTTGGCCTAACCTTTGACGAGAAATTTAGTTTTAAGCAACACTGTAATAACCTAAGAAATGAACTAGCTACCAGATTAAATATTATAAAATAAATATCATTTAAGAAAAGTTATGTACATACTAACACCTTACTAAGTATAACCAACCTAATAATACAGAGCAAAATTGATTACGGACTTCAAATATATGGCAAATGCAGTAAAACTAGGTGGTCTTCAATCCATAGAGGATCGGTCAAAATACCTAACGAGTCGAATTATTTACAAACTTCACTGCAATTCTACTCATATCCTCCACAGGGCGATTCAGCTATTGAAACATAGGAAAAGGCAGCCCTCTTACAAATTAGCACTTTGCACGATAATGGATCTCGCCGATGACCTTAATAGCTAATATCTTCGACGCTGAACTGCAGGGTGTAATTTCGGCTTTAATTCGGGCAAAAAACGCAAATAAAAAAACAATTATATGTACTGACAGTCTATCGGTATTTCATGTTACAAGAAGTATTCAATATAAAACAGGTCCCCTATCTTACCTAAAACAAATATTAATTGGACCGACATCAAACACGAAGTTAATGTGGATTCCTGGACACTCAGGTATAGTTGGTAACGAGCAAGCCGACAGAGCGACAAAATCTGCTCTAAACTCTTGCCTACATACATAACACCCCTTTGGAATTGCTGCAATTAAAAACATATATTCTACCTGCCTTAAAGCCCATCTTTTGTTGAAATGGCAGCATTACCAACATGAATATAAAGAAGTTAACCCTTTGGCACTGCAATATGACTACCAACTACAACCACAGTGTGGATGAACAGATGTTTTATTCGATTAAGACTAGGGCATACTCTACTTACACATGGACACTATCTCACGAAGACTCCACATCCAACCTACATGTTTTGTAACACCGCTCACTTCAGCGTACGTCACATACTACTAGATTGCCCAGCTATTGCCGCCGCACGCACAAAATCATTCGATAACGCACACCCTATAAATATTCTATCCACCCCATCAGATTCAAACATCACGTTAATAGCAAACTTCTTAAAAACTTTAAGCATCTTTCATCTAATATAATTTGACCTAATCCTCTATTTATTATATGTATCTTGACTAAGCCGATAGCCCTGGTAGCTAGTGGGATTATACTAATTTTGTACTTTTAATTATACAAATTAATAAAATAATAATAATAATAAATAATACCCCACACAATTTTATATTTATTGCAATAAAAGCTACGCAAATCAAAATGGTACTTTTTTGCGTTACAAAACTAATTCGTCGTCCTTAAGCTCATTGATATCTAAAAATAATTAATAATGGGGAAGCAAAACAAGCGAAGCAATAAACAAAAAAATATGCATAACGGTACTTTTCCAATTAAATGAGACTGCTATAGCGATTTTAATATGACAGGTTTAATTACATTGATAAGTAAACAGTTGTTTTATTGAACCCCTGTCTTAAGCTCGAAAACTAAAAAACAGTATGTACATATATGTGAATAAAATCACATGCACAAAATTTAAAAGTATTAAATAATAATAAAATACTGAAAAATATAAAATATTTCTTTCGTAATAAACATCCTGAAAATGTGTGATTTGGAATTTGAAATAGCTACACAAATTCTTGTATAATTTAAATTGTAAAACGTGGGTGCGTTCAACAAATAATTCGTATCTCATTCCTACGCTCTTGCGCCCTCCTTCAACGATTGAAATCAAACAAGAAACTTTCGAAGCTATTTCCAATTGAAAATCACAAATTTTCGTTACAAATTCGAATGTAACCTACATATGTATAAATTATTTATTTTTTCATTGAAATTTTTTATTAACAAATAAATAAATAAATACATCCTCCGTTTTTGTATTTGCCGATTACGACTGGTTGTTGAAATTTGATTGTCATTGGCAACGTAATCAAACGATGGCGTAATTCCGAAGTCTTATTATCACCACATAAATGTAAGTGTGTAGTATTGAGAACCTGCACCTTAGTCTTATACACAAAATGTTCCAGGTATATGTTGATCATCATAGTGCGGTTATTTAGTTGGTTATATAAATCAGTGACACGGAAGTCTCCAAAATTTTATATTTAAACCTTTATCTTTTGACACCAGTTTCAGTGCGAAAAAGGTGGCAACCCTCTCCAAAAACGTTTTCTTGTAAATGGTTTCCTTTTTTACTAACACGGTTACATATATTACAATTAGCTTAAAATATTTATTTCAATCAAACGTTAAGCCTATTTCATTTGAATCCCATACTGTTCTTCGTTAGAGACTCATATCATAATATCTGCTTTAACTTGTTATAATTTTAATTAAGCCCCACTTGAGAGAAATCCAGAGTTAAATTTATAAAAAAATCAGAGTAATTGTTTTATATATGTACCAAGGTGGATCCATAGAAGGTGATAGCAAGATAAACAAGGCAATTCCACCTCATTGGATGCTATCACAATGTACGAACTCGCCTTGACATATATGTAAGTACATGGTTTTGCAACAAATGAATACAGTAACCCAGGCTTCAAGGCGAATTCATATAGGGTGAAGTTACTATAGCAGCCGATTTCATTTTTTTTATTCACATACATAGCTTCCAAAAGGCATAAAGCAAGGCGAATTTATAGAAGGTGATGGCATAAGAGCAGCTGATTTGATTTTTTTATTCACCTACATGTATTTTGTTTTTGCTTTTGCGTATGAGCGCTCAAAAGTCGTAAAAGCAAAAACAAAATGTATTTAAATTTTGACAACTCTTACGCAGAAACAAAAACAAAACACGTAGGAATTTTATGGTTGTATTTATAATACCACCTTGAATGGATTCGCCTTGCCATAAAGCAAAAAAACATGTACATACATACATATGTACATTCACTTCGCCAAAACTAGTATGTTTAATGTTTTCGATGGCTTCCTCATCATTGCCGTAAAAAGCGATTCGTTGCAAATTTTTTCATTTATTTAAAAACAAAATTGTTTGACAAATTTATTTTTCTTTATTTATGGCAAATTTTCACAAACTTAATAATTTAACCCTGAATAATTGCTAGGCTAAATATTTTTGTTTTTAACTTTGAGTTGTTGCCTAACCCACTGCTTTGCAAGCAAATTTATCAATTTAACCGGTAAACTTTGAGTTAAATAGATACCATGTTTTCTTGCACTAAACAGGTGGCAACCCCTTACAAAGATTTTTTTGAAATTAAGCTTTTTTAGCGCGTTTAGGTTGACACTCATATTGTTTCGTTTGACAAAATTTAGTTTTAAGCTGGTGGCAATATTCTTTCAAAATATTTTGACAATGAAGCTTTCGTTTGATACCCATATTGCAATTTCTTATTTTAATGATTGTGGCAACTCCCTTTAACAACTGCTTATATTTGAACCCAAACAACGGACTATATAAATACGTGCCAAATCGTATCCAAATCTGTCCAGCCGTCATTTGGAAATACGAGCCATAACCGCGATTTTGGGTCATATTTTTTTTCGAAAATCGGTAGTTTTTGATCATTCCAATAGGCTCAAAAAATACCATAACCAAAAGAAGTACGATTACAGATTAAAATCGAGAATAATTTGAGAGTAAGTGAAGTTTTGCAGTTTGTTAACATTTTTCGTGACTGCGAACTGTTAGTCACACCGAAAGTGATTTTTTGCGTTACTTGTGTGTAGTGTAAATATATCCTAGGACCAGATAGCTTTAGAGTGTGCTTTGTTAACTAATCTGAATTTTGCTTAGAATGAAATAAGTGGTTATTTCACAATCGCATAAAACAGTATTATAAAACCTTGTTTTTTGTTCCTTTGGCTCTTCAAGAATAATTCGTTCGCTCCATATAGCGAAACCGAGTAAATCAGACATCGATCCGATCGAAAATCTTTCATTGAACACTTACCAGCAATTCTTTCTCATTATTGTAGGAATAAAAGCACTAAATTATACATTCCAAAGGAATTTAGTAACGTTCCTAATTTGCATATAACAAGTAAGTACTTGAGGGCAAACATAAGGATTCAGCTAAATTATATCCAAGAGTTTTTCGTGACATATTTAAAAATGATTTTCATATCGGTCAAAAAAGACAAATGTATGTAAATGTATAAGAGGCAACTAAAGGGTATACAAAAAAATAGTAGAGATAAAGGTCAATCAAATAATTTTTTTTTTTTTTGAAGAAACGAAAAAAAAAAGAAATTAGACTTATCCATGTGATAGCTTTGACCATCAGTGAGGAAAAAGCTTTAATTTACTTTATTCGCGACCACCAGGAATGGTTATTGCTTTTTATGGGGTGAAAACGATGACAACCGTGGTTGCAGAGGAATTTGTAGTGTCATTTTTCAATATTAAAATAATTGAAATTTTGCTTCCGACTTCATTCAAAATATCGCATCTTTGCCTTGTGCTATTTTTGAAAAAATTGTTCCTTAGCTGAGCATACTTATAGTTAAGTATTTTGATCTAAATTCAAAAGCGCCTCCAACCTTCATACAAATTTCGTCTTACAAATACTTATAAAACGACTTAAGAGCTCTTTGTGAAAAGAATATATATATACGATATAATCTTTAAATATAATATTTAAAACCGAAACGAAAGAAGAAGACTGAATTATATTTATATTTGATGTTACTTTAGATATCTCGCAACTTTATGAACTTAACAGATGTATGTACATACCTCTGTTTAAACACTTTCATAATACTTCCTATGTTTTGAAAAATAAAAAAATATGACCGACACAATTGCGGCGGACGGACTCACCCATAACATCAAAAAAGGGGTAACTACCAAGCACAGTGAGTTCAAAAAACGCAATGAGAATGTTGGGATGAATAAAAATTGCAGCATATATGTATAAACTTTCATCATTATAGCTGTTTGTTTTGAAAATAATCAAAAAAAAAACATTCTTCTGTAAAATCCTTCTGTTGGTTATACTAAAATTGCGGTTAGGGCACGATACATTTAGATATGTAAATATATGTACTATGTATATATTTAGAATATTCACAATTAAGTAATTTCGGAGTACTCATCATTTTTCTAGTCTTATCAGTAAATATGTATTTAGTTTTGCGTTTATTTTACCAAAATGGAAATATTTCAATCAATTTTATCTACATGTATAGAAAAACCACACCGTTTCCCAACTAACTGTGTGAACTTTTTTTTGTGTGAAAATACTTTCATGAGATTTTGTTTAATAACACTCGTAGAAATACCTCTTTAGAAGTTCTAAGCGCTTTAGTCTTTTTGATGGGAGTTATGAGGGGATCTTGCCCCGAAATATTGTCGAGATTGACTGTTTCAATTTCATTATCTGCCATAAAATCCTTACTGAAAAAAGTTAATTTAATTTCTTACATATTTCCATTAGTAAATTTTAATTTATTGCATATTCAAAGTAACTTCCACTTAATAAATATTTTCCATGCTCTTTCACTTCCGATTTTCTATTAACAATTTTCTCATGCTCGTGTTCGTAGTAATTTGTATTTTCTCAAAAGTTGCAGTAAAAAAGAATTTGGAATACTTACTTGAAAATTTTTCAAGTGCTCTACACATGATGAGCGTGCAAACACTTACTCAACTAACTGAAATAGGGAAATAAAATGGCAATGCATATTCTCTATGTAACCTCTACTCGTACCAGATTATACATATGTACTTCTGTACACACATATACATACATATGTGTGTTTAAATAAGTGCTATTATCTTTACATCTTTGGGTTTTATTGAGTTTTGCTAAAATTAAAAGTAAACTTTCACCACAAAAAGTTCCAAAGCCAATATTTGCACTATTTATCAAAGCAGTCCCAAGCACAAGGGCAAATGTTTTTACTTTTTCGTTTTTATTAGAGAAAATTAAAGAAAAGTTTTTTTGTCGTAAGTGCATTGGAATATGCCTGTACATAGGTGTATGATAGCAAACGATGAGGCAAATTATTTGACACGAAAGTGCTATGGCAAACCAAGGCGAGATTACGTTTTCATTTACACACACATATATGTACTACTCGTACTATAATTATAAATGTGAAAGTTTGTGTGTATGTGTGTGTCCGAGACTGTGAGTATGTATGCCCAAACGGTTTGAAGGAATTGTACAAAATTTAGACACAAATAGGCTATAACCGAAGTTAAAACATAAGCTATTTTTGAATGGTCGCCCAAAATAATAAAGTTGTACGCTGCAAAAATAGAAATTTTCAGTAGAATTATTTGAAGTCGCCAAATGCATATAGATTTTTTTTATATTTTTAACTTACCTTAAATTCCAGCTTTCACATATGATCACAATGATCGAATATTATCACACTTCAAAATAGACGCTTAATTTACAAATGAATTTTATAAACTATTTTATGTTTGCATATGTTACATTTGTTCTATTAGATTTGAGTTGCTTAATTCTCGGCGTACATGCTCTATTGATGAGCAGTTTTGTATGAAATGTTGAATTGTGCGACTCTCTATGTTGCAATATGGGCAGACGGGCGCTTGGGTGTTTTCGAAAAGATGTTTGTGGGTTAGTCTGGTATGATCAAGCCGAATGTGAGTGTATATTATGGCACGTCTCCTAGATGTCGTTGTGGGAAGGATTGCCAGCCAGCGATTAGGGTTTATCTTTTTGAAGTAATGTACGTACCCGGTCCAGCACCTGTTTTCAGATTCTCGATAGCACTTATACGCTAGATTTTTGATGTCGTTTTTGCTAATGCTGTTTAAGAGTTTCAAGGGAGATTTGATTGCCAGTTTGGCTTCGGATACGGCTCTAGTGTTCCCTGTATACCGATGTGGCTAGGTATCCATAAAAGTTTTTCTTATCCAACATTAGTGTCTCTAATTTGGCATATAGTTGGATCAGCAAAGTTGGGATTTAAGGTGGCTCCGAGCGACGACAGGGAATCGGTACAGATTAAGTGGTTGTGCCTACTTTCCTTTGCTATATGACAAGCGTGTAGAATTCTGCAGTGAATACTGATGCAACTGATGGTAGTACCGCTGGCATGAGTGTTGCGTTGTTATCCACAACGCTGCAAGCGACGATGTTTTTGTTCTTAGATCCATCTGTGTAGAGGGTTTTCCAAATTTTTTTCAAGGAAATTTTGTGTAAAAGAAATATTTAAAAAAAAACAAATCATACAGAAAACTAATAAAAACAAAAATCTACATTCGAGCTCTTCAAATGGAAAATTCAAGTATGTAACAGCTTTAAACACAATTTAAACTAAAAAAATATCAGGCGTACACCTTACTATTGACAAATTTCTATATTAAACTGCGCATGATAGGAGACAAGGCGAATTCATACAAGGAAATGGTATAACTAAACCCATGTATTTTGGTTTTGAATTTTAGTTGGATAAATGTCAATGTTATCTGTATTCTGTTTTTGATTTCACGGTTTTGAAACTATCGCTCTGAAAGCAACAACAAAATACACTCGCGTCGAAAGAAAAAAGAACAACGCAGCTGACTATTGCTATCGCTTTATATGAATTCGCCTTGATAGTAGATCGATTTTCTTTTTAGGCCATATAGTTAGAGATTAATTTCGGAATATTTTCAATTGGCAGAAGGATGCTATTTGGTATTTTGACTTCTGGTTGAAATTGAGAATACACCAAGCTTTGAAAGTGTAATGAGTTTTTTTCAATTTTAAAGTCTGGACAACCGGCCATCTAGCTCGTAATCTTATGATTCATTTATTTTTTGGAAAAAGTAAGTAAGTTAAAACTTTTAAAATCTAGTTGACACATTATATGTATCATAACGGAATTCGCAGGTATTGTATTTTTAATTAAATTTGCTATATCCTCAGGAAGATAAGGTTTTGATGAATACTTTTGAGAATTTTTTTATTTTGATATAGGCCAAACATTCTCCTTTCATTCTTCTTCTTTTTCTTTCGTTGAACCACGGACGTAATGCATTTTTTAGGATAATAATAAATTTTTTCTCTTCATCCACTACTTTATGTGGTCAATTTTTTGCTTTCCCCGCTGGGGGACCTACAGTTTTACGTCGACTCCGAACGGCGAGTGTGTTTTGTGAGAAGTTTTTTTTTTCATGGCAGAAATACATTCGGAGGTTTGGCATTGCCTGACGAGGGGCGACCGCTATTTGAAAAACCTGTTTCTATAATTGCTTGATGTTACCTGTCCCGGCCTGGATTTGAACCCGGGACCTACCGAATGAAGTGCGCACCATTAAAATTTCCACCCGACGCGGTTCCGTCTGGAATACATGCCAACCATTTTTGACATACATACATACATATTGTTTCTTTCCATTTATATGAGACACTAAATAGTGTACAGTTACGTAACGGCGGAATGTTCCTATTGTTATTTTTTTTCTACTCGGTTCGACTAATGAAATAAAATAGTTGCGATTGTTCGTTGTACGTTTTCTTATAAAACTCAGTAAATAAATTTTCCATTTCATCTGTGGTGAAACTTCTGCAATTGCTGATCTACATATGTATGTAAAATTATAAGCATTATTATTGTGTGTGCATACACAACGTTCTTCCAGATTACCATTCCAAGAGGATTTTTCTATGAAACGACTCTTCCTTTTGCAGAAATATAGGCCCTTTATTGAGCTCACGCAACACTGACATCGCACTAGAAAGTAAATTTTGTTTCAGAGCCAGATCAGAAATCACTGTTAGAATAGAATTCTACTAAAAAAACACGCATTTTGTAAAAACTGTCGGGTACAACGTTATTTGAGGCGACCAAAGTTGTAATTTACTTTAAAAAGTAAGTGCAATGAAATAATTAAGTTAAAGGAGGTATCACGGCATGGTATTTGGAGTAGGTTTAAATAAACTTAATCATGACAAGAGTGTTGCCACGTGTTTAAAAATATTTATTTAATGTAATTTCTAAGCATAGTGAAATATAACAGTATTACTCTGAGACGAAAGCGCTTATACGAAAACATTTTTGAAGAGGGTTTCGACATTTTAAAAACCGCTCCATATAATTAGTAAGGTACAGGAAATACTTCTATTATGGTATCAAACGAAAAAGAAGTTTGTCACCTTTCCAAGAATATTGATTCAGTTTAGTTCATAAGATTATTGAATATCTACTATACCGGTGTCAAACGAAAAAGATTTAATGAAAATTATTCCAGAAATGTATTTGAAGAGAGTTCCCACCTCTTAAAATTTGTAAATTCAATTAAATTTATAAGATAAATGATAATACTGGTTAGAACTGACAAAGGTTTAGGAGAACTAAATAACAATACAATATAATAATAATTTGGCACTTACATCATACGCTCGATATTCGAGGGGTTCCAAACTGTTTGAAAATTAAAAAAAAAATATACTAGACGAAGAGTTTTGCAAAAAAGTAAGCTATGTGGCAAAACCGCATGGAAAAGTTGTATCTAGTTTTATACCAATGGTTATTTTTAATTTTATTCTATGCTAGTATTTTAAAAACAATGTGGCTATGGCTGAACTAATGTCAGTTCATAGTATTTCTTAGTCAAGTACACAAATATGTACATAGTACATAGAAATCAGTTTATAACAAGAAGTACCTAACCCCTATGCCAACTTCAGTCTAAAAAAATGAAATTGGAAAGGTCCTTGGCCTGGCCAAGTAAGTTGATAGAATTTTGTTTGTTTTCCCATCTCAGCATATGTATATGTAGATGCGAGCCAGGGAATTCCGCTCAAGTTTATACAAATATTTGTTTTTATTTTTTTTTTGGTGCAACCTTGCCTATAGTTGTTTGTTTTTAAATGTTTTCAAAATATTGAATATATTTTCATTATTATCGAAAAAAGTTAGGTACGCGCTGCATTTCATCTCAGTAAGAAAAAATTTCATATATATCGGGTGTTTTTTTTAGGGGTATAGAACTTCGAATTGAAATAAAACACAAGAAAATCGTTTTAAGGTCCATCAATTTGGCTTTATTGGAAGGATAATTTTATGCCATTAATGTTTAAATATGATTTCGGGCATGTGGCCGCCGCGGCTGGCTCGAATAAAGCCAATTCTACAGGTCCAATTTTCAACCACTTTTTCGAGCATATGGGGCCGTATGTCGGCAATAACGCCACGAATGTTGGCTTCCAATTCCCCCAACGTTTCTGGTTTGTTGGCGTAGACGAGCGACTTCACATATCCCCAAAGAAAATAATCCAATGGTGTCAAATCACACGATCTTGGTGGCCAATTTACAGGTCCATTCCGCGAAATTATGCGCTCATCGAATGTTTCCTTCAATAAATCGATTGTGACGTGCGCTGTGTGGCATGTAGCGCCGTCTTGTTGGAACCACAACTCATCCACATTCATGCCATCCAATTCGGGAACAAAATAGTCGGTTATCATGGCTCTATACCGGTCTCCATTAACGGTAACTGCCTCTCCAGCATTATTGCGGAAGAAGTATGGCCCAATGACTCCACCAGCCCATAGAGCACACCAAACAGTCAGTTTTTGTGGATGTAATGGCGTTTCAAGGGTCTCATGTGGATTCTCTTCACTCCAAATGCGGCAATTTTGCTTGTTGACGTAGCCATGAGCCTCATCACTGAACAAAATTTTGCGATGAAAATCAGCATCGAGATCAATCTCATTTTCGGCCCATACACCAAAATCACGACGCATTGCATGGTCTCGCGGCTTTAATTCTTGCACAAGCTGGATCTTGTAAGGTCGCAAGCCAAGATCTTTGCGCAAAATCTTCCATAAAGTTGATGGACAAAGCTCCAATTGCTGTGCACGGTGGCGAATCGATTCATTCGGGTCCTCTTCAACACTTTGCTCTACAGCGGCAATTGTTTCTTCGGTGCGCACTGTTCGACGTCTCTGCGGATGCGTATTATCACATAGAGTAAACGTAGTGCGACAACGATCCATGGTTAACCGAATTAATTGCTCTGATGGACGATTATGTCGACCATAAAATTGACGGAGCTCGCGGTAAACTTCGCGAACTGAACCATTATTTTCGAAATAAATTTGCACGATTTGCAAGCTTTGTTCTTTTATCAACCTGTTCATGATGAAATGGCAAACCAAACTGAACATAAATGACATTAGAGTTGCCAGATTTGACCACAAAATGCCAGTTTTATCTCTATTCGAAAAACAAACCTGTAAAAAAAACACCCGATATAAGTCGGACAAAACCCACACCAACTTTCATAAAAAGGCAAATCAAATTTAAAAGATTAAATTGGGCTTGGAAGAAAACCAGCCTACCTCTCATATAACGGTACTTCACAACATATCAAAGCATTTAATATTTTAAAAAATCAATTTAAAAAAAAAATAAATAAAAAAAAAACACAGCCTTTGTAAAATGGGAGTGATACGTGAGAATGATAACAATTTTTTCTTGCTTTTATTTAAACTAATAAACGCCGTTTATTGTTTCAAAATGATGTTATACTAGCAAACCCAGCTTGTATTTTATCACAGTACGTTTGGGTTTACTCTATCCTGTATACTTTAATCTGAAAGAAATATATCGACCTCATATATGATATATGCATATACGCATGTGAAAAATAGTGTACTTTTATATGACATTTAGGATCCATATACGATCATATGCACTTATACTCGTATATCTGCGTCAAACAATTGCAAAGTTTTAAGGAATTTGGCGTTTTTCTTTTATATATCTCAGAATCGCCTCCCACTTTTCCAATACTATACAGTTTGATATATAGGACATATTTACCCAAATATTTATTTGCACTGAATAGATTGATGCGATAAAAAACATTAAACAATTTATCTTCAATGGCACCACCTACTTTTCCAAAATTAAATATATCCTATGTTGGGTCCGAAGGTCGCACGGACATACTTTAAAAATTTCAAAAAGACCGGTGAGGTGATTTAGACGCCATAAAAGCTCACAATAATTCTTATATATTAGATTAAGTTTTTTGATTGCATACAATAAGTAAGGTTTATTTGAAATGAAAACTGACACCGTGTATTTATAGTTCTGTTGTACCCAAATGTAGAGCCTTCCTTTTTACTTTGATTTTGTCGTTTTGCATTATAACCGCTAGAAAATTAGCACTCGTTTTTCCATCAACTGATTGTTCATATATGAAACTTTACTTTAAAGTTCCTATATTTAGACAGTTAAAGCCGTGAAATTGTGTTTTTACTTGTAAATCATTCAAGATCTACTGAGACAGTCATCAAGAGGTTTATGTTGGATTCTCCCATTTATAGCATTCCTTGGAATGCTATTGAGCCAACTGGGGTGCATTCATTGCTGCAAAGTTTTCTTTCCACAAAAAAAACAAACTGTGATTGTTGTTTGCAAAGTGCTTGGCCGATAACATATGAAACCCCCCACAATGATCATGACGCGATATTTGTTGTTGTTGTGGTTTACAGTAAACAGGGCGTCTAATTGAAATTTATTTAAGTAGCAATTCATCCATACTGAAATTCGGGATGCGCGAGATGTCATTAAAAAAAATATATACATATATATAAACGTTTTTACCACCGTCAAAAAAAACAAAGTTGGTATACCTTAATCGTTTAAATTTACAGTAGCGTTTCGAGCGTTTCGTTTATAGTACACGGGTGCTAAGGACAGCCACAATAATTAACTTAATTTTTACTTTCCCAAAACCTTGAATCTCAATAAATCTAAACGTTTTAGTAAGTAGTGCATTTCTTCTTCATTGTCTCCGGTATTCGCCGTCGCAAAGACGTTAAAACCCAAAAATCTTTAGGAAAATCTTTCTGTCGAACACTCCAAGGGTCATCTCATCTGATGTTGACATCGTCCATGCTTTTGCGCCATACAGTATCACGGGCATGATGATTCATATAGAGTGGTTTTGGCTCGTACAGAGAGGCCTTTACTACGAAGTTTCCTATTCCGCCCTAAGTAGCACTTTTTGGCAAGAAAATCCATCGTAGGATTTCGTTGACATTAGTGATGGTGGTAATGCTGATTCCAAGCTAATCAAAGTTCTCTACTTTATCGAAATTGTAACTTCCAACAGTGACGTGGGGCCATGACGCGAATGCCCTGACTGTTTATTTGATGACCGGAGGTACTTCATTTTGATCTCGTTCACCTACAGACCCATTCGCTTCGATTCTTGATCTAGGTTGGAAAAGGCAGAAGTAACCGCGCGATTTTTGAGCCCAATGATGTCATCGGCATATGCCAGCAACTATTCTTATAATTATCTTTTCGCAAATAATGTTAAAGAAGTCGCATGATAGCAAGTCGCCATCCCTAAAACCTACTTTGGTATCAAACTGCTTGGAGAGGCCACTTTGTAGTTTTGCAGGGATATCAAATCCAGACATCGCGACATATGGGCATGGACACGTTCTTTTCGCGTTGTCGAAAGCCGATAGAAAGTCGCCAATGAGGTAAGCTCCAATTAGTTCGATAGTTGACGCATATCGCAAGAACCTCCTTCTAGTGGATTGGGCAGAGCACACTCAAATCCCAATCGGCGGGCATGCATTCGTTCGCACAAATTCCGCAAATGAGCTGGGGCATACTTCTTACCAACTCTTCGCCACCTTGAATAGCTCAGTTGTTACCTATCAGTACTAACGGATTTGTTAAAAGTGGTGACGGGATTTTAAGGACGTCTGAAACTGCTTGGTTTTATGTCAATGGTTTCAGAGCCTTGTAAGTAAATAATCTCTCACTTAACTAATTTTCGTTTTAATTATTATTTTATTATTATTTTATTATTTATGATAGAATTTTGAGAAAAGTAAATGCAATAATTCTATTGATATTGCAAGAAAAAAAACTATTATCACCGAATCAATGGTTTTCATCTAAATATTTGGACTAGCACCGTAAGAATTTGAAAGCTTTTTGAAAGTACATACGTCGAGAAAATTAAAACGATTTACCAACTTAACAATAGCTATTTTTCTGTTTCCAATAACCAACAAACTAAAATTAACAATAGAAGAGAAAGCGCAAAAAACACTCCAACTCGGATAAAATTTCCTTTTAGATACTTCACAACACTGGCAAAATCTGTCATTAAACATATGATTTGTTTATTGAAATTTTAAAGAAGCAAAACAAAATAAGCAATTCTGAAGATTCTGTGATAAGTTATTAAATTTATTTAAAAACATTAAATAAATGCGTAAAATAACCTTTTACTTTTGTAGGTGATGTCTTTGTACACGCGTGAGCATTGCGCATCACGTCGCAATAGAGAGATGCAAGAAGTACTTGAAGTATTGGAAACGATATATGCCAGTTCCAGCTCTTCTGAAGACTCGGAGAGTAAAAACGAGGCACATGAGAAGTGCCCCAATTTTAAAGGTACGCTCGATGCAATGAGTGAGGCAGATTTCAAAATGCGCATGAGGCTAAGTCGCCAAACGGTGGAATATCTAACAAGTTATAACGAAATGTGTGTAAAAGAAATGCATAAACTTAATGCTATTTTACTTTCAGTGAAGTATTCGGAGTCTTAACTGCGTACCTAACACATCTGGTGGTGGTAGAACGGCAAATTTGTGCGATATCAACGATGTGAGTGATGAAAATATGCTTGCACTTGATCAGAGAACGTACATATATTATAGAGAAGGCTCTGCTGAACACACCACACTCTTTTTTCCCACCACTTATACACAGCAGACCCACTTAATTTAACAGTAGAGACCCATATTACCAGTGCTAGAGTGTGAATTTATAGTAAGAGAGAAAAATAATGTAATAATATAAAAATTGTCTATAATCATGCAAATAAACAAATATTTTATTGAAATTTCATTTTTTTTTAAGTAAAATTAACGAATTTAATATAATGGATCTTTTTATTAAAATTTATGTCAAAATTTTCGTTTTCTAATAACTGATGATGTGAAACAATTCAAATTTAATTTTAATTAAGATAATTTTTTTAAACCCTTTTTTTAATACTAATTAATAACAAACATAATAGTTTAATAAAGTAATTTAATACAATTTCTTTATATTGCACATCTTAAATTATTTAAATAAATGAAAACTTTTCAATAATTTTGTATATTCATTCGTAACGAAATGAAATCAAAATAGAAATGTGAATGAAAAAAGATTTCCAAAAATTTATGAAAGTTAATAAATATATCGTATTGAATTTAAAAAAATGCATAAATGCATTAGACATGGCACGAAAAAAAGGCTAGGATGCGAACTATGGGGCAAAATGTTACCGATGTTTTTTGAAAAATTGTTCAGTTGATGCTCTTCCGCATGTACAAGGGTTTTATAAAAACGAGCACGAAGAATTTACATCAAAAACATTGGAAAAAATTCACTAAAAGGTTTTCACTGAAACTCACTGTAACGTTTTAAAAACTGTTGCTAGACAGAATAATTTTTGTTTTTCCAGACAACACATTTACCGAAAGTGTTTCAAGCGCTCTGTAACCCACATGCACCGTGTGGTCGTTTAAAATAATCTGACTTCTTCCAAATATTTCGTCCATTTGCTCCATATTGGGAGCAAAGTACGGGCTGGCGCCAGTTCTGCTGTTGTTGTCCAGTGCTGCTTTATAGGTCTGGAGAAGACTGCGCATTTTCGACTCCAAACACAGCGGCGTCCTTTCTAAGTCCTGAAAGTGGATTATGTATATTCATATATATGTTCAAACATTTATTTCTTGAACCTACCGTGATCGCCATTAGCACAATGTCTTCCAACACGTTCGCGTAGGTCAACCTCATTCTTTTTGGGTGCTCCAACTCCACTTTCCGGGCGAGGTAGAATCTCAAAAATCCAATTGTCTACTCACGGGACAATCTCTTTTGCATTTTTTTTGCATTCTGAAATAATAAACATGTTTTAATTCATAATTTTATGTGAAATGCACGAAAAGCAATGTTACTTACCCTTGTCACATTTTTATTTGTTTTGTTTATGTATCCATAAAACAAACAAGATTTGACAATTAATTAAAGTTTCCTAAGTATTTTTCCAGAGCTCATTCACAATAGAGCGGTTTTTTTTTGCTTCACAACACTACATCTCAGGTCGAATATCATATAACCGAGTTGGCTCAACTCGTATATTTTTCCGAGCTAGTGTTGTTGCTTTGCATGCTATTCCTTATCCTACCTAGTCTTCTTTTGCAACTAAGCTACATTAAAACGGGCCCAATATATAAGCAACGCCTGCAGGCAGTGAAAGGATATTTTCAACTGCTAAGAACCTACTTTCAGAAAAACTGCCTCTAATCCAACCAGAGTAGACTCTGAATCGCTTGTGTAGTTGATTTAAGCAATTACTGGTAAACTACATTTTAGTAGAAAAATACCCCTATTTTGTGAGTTAATATTAATTTATTATAAGAAAAATATCAAGACAAAAAATTAAACTGAATTAAAACATTTTACGTCGCCAAAATACTTCTCTTTTTCCTTTACTTTAGTTGGAGAATGCTGCTTGAGAACCGAATTTATGGCCACTGGCTATGTGTAATTCATACATGCTTAAAATTTTTGAGAGTTATTCATGGTGATTTTTTATACCCAAGGGCACTCTGGTGGCGACCAGACTATTGTAAAAAACAGCTAACAGTTGTTTGTAACAGCAAAAGCAACCGATATAGATATACACAATCATATATAAGTATATAAATACTAAAATAACCCATGCCTATCCGTGGGTCGGATAACTCGATTAAATATTGATCTATCTCAACGAAACTTGGATAAAAACCTCGTATTTGTAAGGGTGTTTTGTTAAAATCAGAAGAATACGATATCTTGGTAACCAGTGTAGGTAATTTGCTCAAATTTGACACATAGGATTGGGTTGGAAAGGGAATACGGATGTTACTTTTTTTTGGAAAATGGGTGTGGCCCGGAACACTTTAAGAGAAAAACTTATATTTCGGCAACCACTTGATCAAACTATACCAACTTTGGAACACGTATTGAATTTCAAGGCAGTAAGCAAAATTACGAATAATTTAGAAATCGGGAAAAAGCCATGCTCATTTATTACACTGTGCGACAAAAAAAAAATTAATACACTTTTTAAATGGCACATCTAAAAAGCTGTTTGAAGAGATTCTTACGCCTAAAAATTGATAACTATATAATTGTTAAAATTAAGGAAGGTTTTTCGACCAGATTAAAAAATGTATGTTAATTTTTTTCACTTTTTCAAATTCAACGAAATTTCTTGGCCACTATCCACAAATGATACATCCCAAGGTATGAATTTGGATTGCGAAGAAAAAGAGTGCTCATTCATCTAACTCTGTTCGAAATTGACGAAGCTTGGAATTTTTTTATAAAAAAAGAAAATTAAAAAATACCATCACTCTTGACTCTGAGTGTATAACTCTTTTGTATATCGAAGAGATAGATAGGAACACGTATTGAATTTCAAGGCAGTAAGCAAAATTACGAATAATTTAGAAATCGGGAAAAAGCCATGCTCATTTATTACACTGTGCGAAAAAAAAAAAATTAATACACTTTTTAAATGGCACATCTAAAACGCTGTTTGAAGAAATTCTTACGCCTAAAAATCGATAACTATATAAATTGTTATACATGTGTACCAAAAATTAAGGAAGGTTTTTCGACCAGATTAAAAAATGTATGTTAATTTTTTTCACTTTTTCAAATTCAACGAAATTTCTTGGCCACTATCCACAAATGATACATCCCAAGGTATGAATTTGGATTGCGAAGAAAAAGAGTGCCCATTCATCTAACTCTGTTCGAAATTGACGAAGCTTGGAATTTTTTTATAAAAAAAGAAAATTAAAAAATACCATCACTCTTGACTCTGAGTGTATAACTCTTTTGTATATCGAAGAGATAGTTAACCATTGAGGAAACATAGATAACTTTTCTGACTAAAACGTAATTGTTCTGGCGCTTTCTCTTCGTGGAAGTTATGCATAAGAAATCAGCCCAGTGCAGGAAGTAAGGGTTGATTCGAAGTACGAATGAATGCATTAATCGGGCGAATATTTTTATTATATTCATCTTTATGGATTTCAACAATTGAAACAATAATAATTAAAAATACTAGCTTGATCGTCTATGTTTGTGCGACGAACCATCCGATTTTTGCATAAGCGCCCAGCTGTAATTAAACAACATTCTGATGTGGGTTTTTCCTTCAAAACGCTTTTCCGTTGTCAATATTTCTTGGTGAAACTGCTGAGCTGGCCGGTACGGTTGCACCCGAACTTAAACTCATGCGAACCTCTAGTACGTACGTCTAACATACCGGAAACATGGCCTATCGATCTGGTTTCGCGTTTATCGAACTGCAGATAGCCACTTAGCTTGGCGACTTTTTCCATAATAAAACCTACTGTTTACGGAATTAAAAAAAAAAACAAATTGTAAAATTCGATTAATTTTTCTCTAAGTTATGGCCATTGAAAAAAGGAACTTTTTATTTTAATTAGAAGCAATTTTTAAAAGGAATTGCTACCTCTTGCAAAGTCAATTAAGTTAAATTAAAATAATATATTTAATTATTGGTGTCAAACATAAAAAATCTAGAAATTTTGAAATATGGGGTATCACACAAAGGAGTTCTACTTTGAAAATACCTACTTAAAAATGTAAATTAAATAAAATTATTAAGGTGAAGGCTAGAAAATATAACGGCATGGGTTTCAAAGAAAACTTTTAAACATCACTATCGTTTGATTACGTTTGGCTTCCACTGCTTGGATAATAACATTAATTTCAAAAGGTACACACAAAATTGAACTTCAAATTTCGGTCAGTCAAACATATCTGTTCAAATCTATCATTTTCTCTCTGATTCGCCTGCAGTTTTAAATATTTTTTTATCAATTATTGAATAGCAGAGCAGCTTTGAAATACATTTTTGTTTAACTCCTCTTTTTCAGCTACCAATGCAATGGATGATTTTCACATTTCAATACAATGCAATTTTGCTCTTATAAGTAAATATGTCAAACAATAGCGTAGGAATATGGTGTATCATACAAGCACTACATACCTTTATATTTATGTAGATACTATGGTAATAACATAAAAAAAACGATTTGTAAGAAAATAACTGAAAATCTAAAATGTGGATATAGCATGCCTCTCATCGTTGCATTAAATCGTTTGCAGTTTAATGCGGCACTTCATTGCTTACCAAAGTTTAGTTCACAAATTATATTGTTGTTTCGCTCTCAGAATTGTGTGCACTTTGTGCAAATTTTAAATTAGTATAATTTGTTATGCGCCCACATAGATAAAATATAATTAGTGGTTAGTTTGAGTGCAACTGAAAATTGAACAAAACAACAAATTTTTGGTAATGAGTTTTCCAATTTGCAAATAATTTTATAATATACATACATATTTAGATATTCACCATACGCACTTAAATCGCCATTAGTTGCATTCGCCGGTCATTGAAAAAAGTTACGTAAATAATTAATTAAATTCATAATTCGGCACATTATAAAAAAATTTAGTAAGCGATCACCGAGGTAAAATTTGGCCTTTAATTTCAGTTGAATCCTTCTCGAATTTAGATACAGACAGAGACTTTCTGACTGGACCCCTCTAAAAAAGGGTTCTAGGACCCTATTGTTTTATGAATTGTCTTTGAAATGTAAGAAAGCCGTTATATATTTCATTTGTATCGTACATCCACTGTCTGGGTCATCAGATGAATTTAGTTTTAATCCATGAAGCAGAGAATAATGCAAGTCCATCAAGGTATTTTATGCAGCCATTGAAAATATTTCTCGCAATCATATAGATGGTGGCACGGAATTTTAGAAGAAAGTCAAAGTGCATTACGAAGTGCAATTTTGGCATTCAAATTTTTCAAGAATCGATACAAGAAATTGAAAACGGCGAACTTCATGAACAGGATTTTGAAGGAAGTGAGTTAGTACTGCACTTTAAAGGTGTCAGTTCAATAGTTGTAGAAGCGATAATCTAAAATTTCGAGTGTACCTTCAATTACATATAGAATAAAATCTCAAAGATGATCGGCCGCGGTCGACGAATTGGTTTTTTTTTTTGTCAACTTATTATGGTGGCATTCAGTGCTCATCGTTGTGAATACTGTACAAGTTTAGTTGCAAAAAAACAAAAAAAAAGAACTGGGTTTGATAATTTCGCAAAAGTTCATTTCAACTGCTTTGAAGAACCTGAAAGACTTGGAAAACGAAAACACGTACGATAATTTTGTTCTTATGGCAGAACACAAATAGGAAGAAAGGGAAAATTCTGATTTTCCTTTCGTCAAAAAACGTAAAATTAAAAATGTTCGATGAAAAAGCTATGTAGTGCTGAATGTGACATGAGCTCTTTGGAAATAGTTAAAGAATATCGCCGAGCCTCCTTAGCTGAGAATACCCTAAAAAATGGTGTAACCTTTACATTGAAAGTACAGTAGCGAGATCACTGAATGTAGATTCTGCTATGGAAATTCTTGCTCAACAAAAGACAAGACGAGGATGCAACTTTACTTAATGCAATGTTTCTGTATTGAATAAACCAAAGACAAAACTAAAGTATTATTTTTCTTATTTAACTCTGGAATTTTGGGGAAATTTAAACTTTTACGCTTCGAACCGTCACCAAGTTTTAGTTAATTTCAGAATGTAGACAAGAATTAAGCGAGAACAGACATTGAGTAGCATTAGGTTAGGTTAGGTTGGAGTGGCAGCCGCCTACAGCGGCTCACTTAGGCCAATATTTGGCCCATTGTGTTACCACAAGAAAAGTTTTGTACCATCCCAAAAAGAAAAATTACCCCTTACTAAACCAGTTTGCCTCATTGATAAACTTCAACAGACAATTTACCTCGGTGCTAGAAACCTTACTAAGGTCATCCAGAAACGGTGATCCCAGATGTCGCATCCTGCTTTTACACAGTGCAGGGCACTTACACAGTAGATGCAAGATCGTTTCCTCCTCCTCGTCATTCTTGCAGCTCCTACAGCATCTTCGGAAGGGCACTCCCAACCTTTCAGCATGTATACCTATCAGACAGTGCCCTGTTAGAGCCCCAATCACATTCGAAATGTTTTCCCTTCTTAGAGAGAGAACGCTGCGCGACCGTTTCCGATCCCATTTAGGCCACGTCTGCCTTGAGGTTCGACAGGCCGTATTTTGCCTCCATCTATTGTCAGCTTATTTATATGTAAGATCTCTGAGTAGCATTTTGCAAGTGGCAAACGGCATACCAATGCGTTCTTTATCCTGAAGAATCTGCTTGGTCGTACCTTGTCTTGCAAGTTCATCTGCCATGCAGTTTCCCTCTATGTCCCGGTGACCAGGGACCCAAATGAGGTACAGTCTGTTCTGCTTAGCCATCTCCTGTAGAGATCGGCGGCAGTCCAGCGCGATATTCGAGTTAAACGTGAGAGAGCTCAGAGCTTTGATTGCAGCCTGGCTGTCACTAAAAATGAAGATGTCTCTTCCTATAATCCCGGTCCCTATCTTCTTCACCGCTTCCATGATAGCTGAGACCTCAGCCTGGAAGACGCTGCAGTGATCTGGTAACCTAAAGGAAATTTGCAGGAGAGGGTTTCGTGAGAAAACGCCCCCTCCTACCTGATTATCGAGTTTCGAGCCATCTGTATAGATGACAATGCTCTCAGGTGGAGTGTGAAACTCAGGTTTCCACTCCTCCCTGCTTGGAATTCGTGTAGTAAAGTTACTTTCATTTACCGATGTCCAAGCACACCGGTCCGTGCTGCTCGGAATAGAGCAGAACTTGTTCAAAATACTAGAGTGCCCTTGGCATTCAGGGTGCCACTGGGATGTCTCTCTTAGTCTCAAAGCAGTCATCGCTGCCGTCTGTTGTCCGACCAAATCTAAAGGAAGGAGGTCTAAAATGGCGTTCAAAGCCTCATTTGGCGTGGTTCTGAGCGCCCCGCTTATGCAGATCATACTAGATCTTTGCACCTTGGTGAGTAATCTGAGGTTAACCTCTTTGTCTAAAGCAGGCCACCATACGATCACCCCATATAGGAGAATTGGTCTGACGAGCGCTGTGAAAATCCACCGACAGATCTGGGGGTTAAGACCCCATTTCCTGCCTATGGCTCTCTTACAAGTGTAGAGGGCTATGGAAGCCTTTTCATGACGTTGAACCAGGTTCTCTTTCCAGTTCAGCTTCCTATCTAAAACAACGCCTAAAAATTTGGCACTTGTAGAAATACTTAACCGGGTACCATTTAATACCGGTGGGGTCACCGAAGGCACTTTATACCTTCTCGTGAAGAGTACGAGTTCCACTTTACTTGAGCTGACCCTGAGCCCGCATTGGGTGGACCACTTGGATACCTCCCGAAGCGCTCGTTGCATCAGCTCGCATAGTGTCTGCGGAAACTTTCCCCTGACTGCGATCGCGACGTCATCAGCGTACGCGACAACTTTTGCGCCACCCCATACCGTATCTCGCAGTAGCGTATTAACGGTGAGGTTCCACAGAAGTGGGGATAGGACACCTCCTTGTGGCGTCCCCCTCGACACGTGCCGCGACAATTCGCTCGCACCCAGCTTAGCCCTTACTACTCTGCAACTGAGTAGCTGGCCTATAAACTCAACCAGTGAGCATTCGGCTCCTAGATCCCTAACGGCGCCAGTTATGGCTTCTGGAAGCACATTATTGAAGGCGCCTTCAATGTCCAGGAAGGCTACAAGACAGAATTCCTTGGCACTGAGAGACTTCTCAATATAGCCGACCAAGCTATGGAGTGCAGTCTCAGTAGATTTGCCTTTGCGGTAGGCATGCTGGTCATTAGACAGTAGTCGACTGTCGATGGTATCGGACAGGTGGCAACTAAAAATCCTTTCAAGTACCTTAAGAGCAAATGATGATAGACTGATAGGCCTAAGATCCTTTGGATTAGTATATGAGGCCTTACCAGCTTTAAGAATAAAAACAGCCGTGACATTTCTCCATGCCAACGGTATATGATTAAGTTTGAAACAGGCTCTGAAAATTGTAGAGAGCCATTTTGCAGACACCTCCAGTGTCTTAATTAGCTGAGCAGGTATTATCCCATCCGGCCCTGCAGATTTGTATGGCTTAAAGCTTTGGATAGCCCATTTAACCTTTTCTTCCGAAACCGGTATGCTGACGGGGTTGGAAGAAATAAACGGAGGAGTTCTTTCCTCCGCAGTTGTGTTCCCAGGGAAGTGAGTATCTAGTAGCAGTTCAAGGGTTTCCTTTCCCGTAGAGGTCCAGGAACCGTCTTGCCTCTGCAAGAAACCTATCGGGTTAGAGGATCCTGAGAGAATCTTCCTTAGCCTGGCTGTCTCGGAAACACCCTCGATGCCGTCGCAGAAGTTTCTCCACGAAGATCTCTTTGCCGCCCTTAAAGCTTTTTTATAGGTCTGGAGAGACTTTTTGTACTCCTGCCATACCAGTTCGAGATTAAGTCTTTTGGCTTTGTTGAAATTTTTCCTACAAGATTTGCGTAGCGAGTCCAACTCACGTGACCACCAATGGGGTTTACGTTTGCCCCATTGTTTAGATTCAGGGCAAGCCTGCTCTAGGGCATTTGAGCAGGTCATCGTAAAAACGTTCACCATGTTCTCTAGATCCCCGATGCAGTTAGGTTCAATAAGAGGTTCGCTGGTCAGCCTATCCTCAAATAACCTTTTATAAGAGCGCCAATCCGTGTTTTTTAGATTTTTGCGCACTTTTGGGCTGGTAAAAGAAAAGTTCAATACGATTTCAATATAACGATGATCAGAGAAGGAGTGTTCGTCTAGAACCCACCAACTCTCGATCAGTTCAGATAGATTAACACTACATAGAGTTATATCCAAAACTTCTTTACGATTCCTAGTAATGAAGGTGGGCTCCCTACCTTTGTTGCATATAAGTAGGTTAGTAGTTAGAAGGTAGTTGAAAAGTAACTCACCTCGATCATTAATGTCCGTGCTCCCCCAGTTGACATGGTGAGCATTAGCGTCGCTGCCGACCAACATGTGTCCGCTCTCATACCTGGATATCAAGTTCCGAACCATAGAGGGAGGAGGGTATTCGGCTTCGTACGCCATGTAGGCCGATGCAAGCACAATCGACATACCCCCTAACTCCGCGAGAATTGCCGTGACGTCGCCATCACTGTAATTAGGTAGAAGAAAGATATTTAAATCTGCTTTAGCCAGAATACAGGCTCTAATTTTACCTTTACCACGCTCCACGAAGAGCTTAAAACCGGTGGCACTCAACCCACATACCCTTGAGTTGCAAACCCAAGGTTCCTGAATGAGTACCACCGTAATGTCGCCTTTGCTTAGGCGACCCAGGAGAGCAGCTGAAGCTGCTTTAGAATGATGGAGGTTTATTTGCAGCACCCTCATGCGAGACAGCCGCATCCTCCCCTCCAGCTACAACGGTGACGTCAGCTTCACCCTCCCCGTCACTGAGAAGCAACTCCTCCTCCGCAAACAACCTATGCATTGTTGGTGCAAGGTTCGTCTGGGAGGAGACGCTGCCTTCAGCGTCGGAGAGTTCCGGTTCCGGCTCCGGTTCGGGTGCCTCAATGTCAACGTCCATTGCTTCACCCGACCCGGAGGCACGCTGAGCGTCACCTCGGTACACTTTGATAATGACCTCATCGAGGCCATACGAAACGCGGCCTTGCCTCTTCTCCAGAAGCCCAATAGACTCCTTATTAAGGGACAATACCACTTGTCTGGAAGGGCCTTCCGCGTCCTCGACACGGACGACCCTCCAATCACTTGTCGGGAGGGATGGGTTCATCACCTGGAGCATCTTAAGAATGCTTTCCGGTGCCGATGGTGTCACCGGAACCCATACCCTCGCCCGTGGTCTGACTGGAATGTCCTTCCAGTCCACCACCTCCAACTTAGCCCCTGGGTAGACAGGGCCCACCTTTGCAACGGCGGCCTTATACAGCGCCACCGATCTCTGGTCCTCACAGGCTACCACTTTAATATGGCCCTGGTACCAGCCAGCGTCCTTACAGGCCGGGGGGGTTCCGGGGTTTTCCAGCAGAACGTCAAAAATGACGTTCGCCAGAGCTGCCTTCACCCACCTCCACTGGTCTTTTGGTAAGGACCCGAGCTCGTTGCCTCGGTTCAGGACCCCAATAAGGATCCTGTCCTTCGCAACCTCGGCAAAGCTAGGCCTGCCCACCCAGGAGTGCGGCCGGATTCTTTTCGTCGCCGGAGTTTGGTCCTCCGCCGATCTTTGTCGTTTAGACGAAGGCACCCGGTTTTCCACTGAAGCCCCAGTGACCCGGAAGTTAGGCAGCAGGGCTTTCGCCCTTTCCACCGCTTCCTTCGCGCTCTGGGGCAGCGTTTCCAACGGGACCCCGTCGTATCTCCTAAGCGTCTTCGCGGCCTTTCGCTTGTCAGCGAATTTGAGCCGCTCCGACTCAGACTTCAGAGGGGCGTGGCTCGTAGTTTCCATCGCTGCCACCCCCTCCATAATTTCATGTGTAGCTGCTTGCCGCCTTAATCCGCTCGGGCCAGGCCGTGAGACCTCTGCCTTCGCAAGATTAGGCTTCGCAGCCACGCCAGTGTTTGGCGGGCCCCTAGTGCCTACCGCCACGGAACGATCTGCCGTCTCCAGCACAATCCCCGCAGCTTTGCTGGTGCTAGGCTCCGCCATAACACCCATAATCACGGGCCGGCGTGCAACCTCCAGCCCGGAAGAGCCCCTGTCGGAGCGAAGCGGCGCTTTAGGCGCTTGCGCCTGCGCATTCTTACCCCGAGATGGGGAAGAAGAAATTTTTATGCTAGGCGCTCGCGCCTGCATAGTCTTACCCCGAGATGGGGAAGACAAGTTTTTTTGAGTTTTAGGTTTGTTTGTGCTCATCTTGTTCGTACGACCACCTGCTCGACGAGGCAAGCGTAGTGGTCTGAGAAATATAAGGGGGAAAAGGGGGGTACACCACGACAGCGCCCCTTGCCGCGGTAAGGCCAAACATACTCCCTGAGGTGGCCCGGTGTCAGGGAGGCGCCGTTAGAATACAGCCGGAGTTTAGACCCCCTGGCTGCAAACCGACCAATGGGCACGGTGACGTTTAACACCCTGGCTTAGGGGGAGGATTGACTAGGAAGGAAGGAGAACTGGGAGATATTAGGAGGGATGCAGGGTATGCGGAAATTGAGAGATGTTGGTGCGGTACTCTCCACATAAGAAGCAGTGCAAGTTCGAGTCCTACATTGATTCATATATGGAGCTTCCCTCTTAGTACGTGGTGTCATGGAAAACCGCGAGGAGTAACCATGACAACACTTAAGCCTCATCCCCACGTCAAGGAGACCAACGATGATGAGGTTGAGTAGCATTAAAATAAACTATGTTTCTCCGAAACATAAAACATAGGAAGCTTTCGCGTGAGCAATGTATAACCATAGCCAGAATGAGAGTAGGTGTGACAAAATTTTCATCCGAGCATTACTACACTCGCGTAGCTCAACGGGAATGCAGTCAATGCAATACACCACTCAGTGTAGGACACATCCTGAGGGACTGTCCCATATCCCGCTATAGCCACAACTTAACCGCAACTCTAGACTGCAGCGATGAACACACAATAAAACTGCTAAACAACGCCCTCAAAAAACACAACCTGCTGAACGAAATATAAATCCGCTTGCGAGGCTAAATGGCCCTGTAGCCGATTTATTAAATAAATAAATAAATAATAAAATAAGGCCCCTCTTAAGAATTGTTGGCTGGACCTCTTTCATTAAGCAGCGATTTTCAGACAAAATCTGAACTAAGTTTTCACGCTTGAAAATATTAAAACCGATTTGCGTAACACAACACGTCAAGAGTGGCTCAAAAAAGATTGCTAATTGCCTAGCTCAGTGCTTTGGCTCAACGAACTGGCATCTATAAATATTTCGAAAAACATAAATTTGTCAATTAATGAAGTTGTAAAAGATTAAAAAAAGAGAATAATTAGAACAACACTCTGTTCAATATAATAATAATAGTCGGCATAATGGAGCGCTTACGTACATAGCTCGATGTTCGGTCGAACTGCTCCCACAATTTGTCATGTGTGTCTTATTGTTGTACCAGATATGAGGCCTACTGTTTTACGTTATATCCGAATGGCAGATGATTTCTGTGAAAAGTTTTTTCCGTGCAGAAATACACTTGGAGATACATATGTACATAGGTATGCTGAGGTTTGTAGGTATACTGAGGTGTGACTGCTGTTAGACAAAATATTTTTAGTTACTTACCTCGGCCGAGATTTAACCCGTGGCACTGTTCGGTGAAATACGCAAACCAAAGAACGTAGATTGCTGCGAAGTTGCATACATCCCCCTGATATGCCAACCTTATCTTTTAGCTCCTTTTACCATACTAGAACAAAGTTGGCGTTCACTGATTGATATTGGAATCTGATTGAATCCAATTGGTTTATGGTGTGGTGGAGTAAGCTAACATTTCTTACAACAGGATAACTTCACTGCAATTTCTTTGTAATCTACGTTCTTGGCGCATACGCTACACACTAATCCACGGCGGCCGCCATTATTATAGTTATTATATTATCATACTATATATGACTATACAAAATTTATTGAGTTAAAATGTATACTAAAAATAGAACGAATTTAAACCGAGTATGCGAAATTACTTAAAGTCTTAAAGACAATAAGCTGAATTAGGGATACAACGGTAAAATGAAGAATTAAATACTTTACTTGGAAGTTGCATTTAAAGAAGGTATCGATGACTACCTAATAAGTAATGACAGCGATGTAACGATACCTACTTGTGCCTGCACCTAGCTACCTAGCTTACAAGATTCCAGATCCAGAATTGGTCCATTGTGCAGGTTTTCGAGATATCATAAGCTAAAAGTGTGAAAATCGTGGTTTTTGCTTATATTTGAGGCCATTTTATAACGGTTTTTAACTTTTATTGTAAAATTACTGCCAGCATCTTAAAGTACAGGCCCTTGCCCTTTTACGTCGGTATGAACAAATTATTATATAAAACACTTTCCATTTTAGAGAAACCTTCGATGTTTTACAGCTCTAATATTGGATATCTAAAAAAACATGATTTTTACGCGCACGGAAGCGCGAACGTAGATTACTGAAGAAGTTGCATGGACTTTCGTTTCCTGTGGCAATCTGCAAAAGTCGAATTGGTTCTGGTATGGTGAAATAAGACGCGGTGGGAGTGATGCAACTTCTTTGTAATCTACGTTCTTTGCTTGTACTTTATGATGCAAAATTACAAATATAGTTAAAACCGTTATGCCAAATAACATCAAATATAGGCAAACAAAATTTTCGGTCTCTGTTATTGTAAGATTTACAAGGCTGAAGTAAGTAGTTTTGAAGAAACGCCAACCCTCTCTTAAAAACTTTGGCAAAATTTCCTCGTAGCAACAGATTTTGTTTGTAAAAATCGTGTATGTATGAATACTCGCCATCGTGTGTATTCTTTCCAACATGTTTAACAATATTAGTGTGAAGTCACAACCAAGTTACTCTCCTGAATTTCAGATCAATCAGCGTAATGTTGTATTCCGCAATTCTTGCTTATTACCGATAAATAGTTCTCCATGAAGTTGGTACTTACAACAAAAAATAAATTTGTTTTGTTGCAGAAAAGATGCTTTTATTCTACCGCTTTGTATCATTATGTGCAAGTTGATTTTTTTTCTCGTAATCTACATTAAATCATTCGTCTACACTATGTAATGAAATCAGTTTTAAAAATGGTATTCTCCATTTGCAATCCGCCACTCAAAGAGGACTAGCACCTATATAACAGTAAATGCCTTGTAAATGCTTTCCATGCATAACAGTTAGATCATGATGATCTATGTACATAAACATATGTTTACTTGATTTATAGAAATTGCAAATACTGCTGGCGTTTTATATATATGTTATGTACACTGTACATTTAATTTTCTCAACATATTATTCTATTCCAATGTACTTATTTCCAGCAATCTATTTTCTGGCTTTCGCATATATTTTGCCCAGGTGTAAAACGATCCTCACCACTGCAACGATGCTCAAAGTACGTAGTTTGCAAAGAAGTTGCATGCCGTTTCGATTCTTGTGGAAAGAAATGTTTGCTTATTTTACACCCCAAGACTTAATTGGAAGAAATTAGAATCTAATATCTATCACTAATCTAATCGTTGGAAACTAAAAAATTTGTTTGCTCTTTCCTGCCGTTGAGAAATGTGAGTCAAAACATTTATCGCTAAGCTAATCACAGGATCGATTGCAAGTACATTTCTTATTGCCAAAGTTAAATTTAAATTAATTTTTAATTAAATTAACCTTTCCGATGTTTGTGCCAAAGCCGACCGATACCAATAAAGAATGCCAGTCGTTCCTTTGTTTTTTGTAACTGGCGTTAGTTTTAAGGACTGGAGCATTGTCTTCCATGCGTAGTAGAGCGTGTGTTTGGTTCGCGGAAAGAGAGAGTTATTACTCATTTGCCCACTCAACCCAAAGTAGCACTTGTTGGCAAAAGAGATTCTTCGTTAGATTTCGAACCTGACATTATTGTGAGTATCAAAGCTGGCTTCAAAATAATCTTTGTCGAAATTGTAATTGGCAACAGTGGCGCGGGAGCCAATACGCGAATGCGCTAACTGCTTATTTGATGACTGTTGTTGAGGACAATGATGTCTATGTCATCGGCATACGCCATACTGGAATTTTATTTTTCAACCTTATGTTAAAGAAGTCGCACGATAGGGAGTCATCCTATATGAAACCTCACCCTTTATGAAGCGGCTCGGAGTGGTCCTTCCCATTTCGGATAGAGCCTGTGGGGTTGTCCAACATCATTTTATGTAGCCGTTTTGCAGGGATACCAAATTCAGACATTGCGGCATATAGATTGCTTCTTGTCGTGCTATCGAAAGCGGATTTGAAGTCGACAAATAGATGGTGTGTATCGATCGTTTTATCACGGGTATTTTCCTATACTAGGCGTACAGTGAATATCTGGTCGATGGTAGATTTACCAGGTCTAAAACCACACTAATAAATTGAGACCACGTGGAACTGTACTTGTGCAGGTAACTTTTCGTATTTTAGGAAATGTGATTGGTATATATTTCTTGGAATTCCAGCCCAGACTTCGTTAGGCTTTATATTGCGGGCATGATGGGAGATTAAATCGTAAGTAAGATCTGCGGAAATCTTTCCGCTGTTTATACTTGCAGAAGAAAAGCACACATGTGAATATTAACTGTCGCAATTTTCCCATTTTGCATATTATGTGTGTGAGTGCTAGCCATGCAAAAAGTCAGCTTAATGCATGTGAATAGAAAATATTGTGACATTTCCAATTAGACAGAAAATATATGATTCATCGCGATATCCTTTCAACACACAATTCCACTGTTCTTCGCATGTTCAAATTTATTATTATTACTCGCTACTTTTTTGCGGTGCCTTAACATTTTTTCTTCATTATACCCTTAGCGTACTTGTGTCGCCCTCAACAAAAGAATCGAAACGCTCTGACATATATACCAAGCTTGTAAATCATATGGCACCGAGATGTCTATCAGCAACAGACTCAGCAATATCAACAAAAACAATTGCAAAATGCTACTAGATACAAATTGCTATTCTTGCTTATGTATGTGGATGTCATGTTAGTACATTAGACCAGTCCAAAAAAAAATTAGCTCAAAGATTTTATTTTCACCCGCCTTATAATATGTAATGATTTAAAACTCATTTCATAACATTCATTTCAAGACCGGTGTTAGATCATATAGACTGGTATCAATACGTGATTTCTCCCTGCAGCGGTGAAGTGCCCCGTGAAGTAAAGTTACAAGTTCAAATACAGCATCTAACGCAACACTACTTGGAATGATTGCTTAAATACTAAAATAATAGATCAATTTCTTTATAACCATGTCGCAAAAGAACACTAGGAAGGATAACGAATTGCATGTAAAGCAACAACACTATCTTGGAAATATATGCGAGTTGAGCCAACTCGGTAAAATGATATCCGAACAGAGATGTTGTGTTGGGAAGTGAAAAAACTGCGCTATTGTGAATGAGCCGGAAGAAAGTACATGGGAAATTTCAGTTTAAGACCTAGTTCATTTTTATTTGTATAGTATTTTTAAATATATAGCTAAATCAACAAAAATTTTGTCATCACAGTTATTTCGCGTTCTTAAATAACACTAAACAAATCTTATGTTTCATGAAAGATGCTAACAGGATTGCTTTTGCAAGTAATGGAAATTTTATCCGAGCTAGAGCGTTCTTTTGCAAGTCGGTTACAAGAAAACGGGCTCAATGCCAATTTCCGCTTGCAGACTAACTGTACAAATTTTCTCGGAACCATGTCTGGAATTTATACATTGGAATGGATAAGCGGTAACTAACCATCGCCAATGACACCTCCCTGGTAAAGTAGGTCGTTGGGGCCGTTCTTGCGAGATTGAGCGGAAACTGGTATTAAGGAAACGGAAACATTTTTGAGCTAGACAAATTTTCTGCAGGACTCTTTATGAATAAGCAAATATATACATATTTCATTTCCTTGCCAATTGTGTATTTTTAAGATACTAAATTTACATCCGCAACCATTGTGAAAGAATAAGAAGTACTACATCCTAGGATCATTGTAATTTTTCCTGGACTAATATATGTATGTAATTGTTCATCCTTATGCGTTACATTTTATCATCTAACCATGCAATGGAACATCTTATATTCATATTCGCAACTGTCAAATGTAAGATATCACACATGCTGTCAATTTACAATACATGTAACCTCTATTCAACATGCTTTCAAACAAATGGATTCTATTACCTCTTTAATTTCATTGGAGATTCAAATGAAAATCAGAGAGGCTTCAACTTATCCTGTTTATATGTATGTAAATTATTTTAGTATCTCATTTTTAATCTAATAACATATTGAGAAAGTAAGGGCCTAAAGAAAAAGAAGTAGTTATTAATTTTACAATAAACACAAAGTTGCTTCAGTCTAATGTGGACATGTTGAATTTTTGCAAATACAAAAGACATACAAACATACATATGTTAAAAGCAATGAAGGTGGAAGTTTGTAATAGTTGTCGAGTAGGAAATGATGCTAATTGATAGCAATGCAGGCGAACACATACGAATACACACATACTACATACACACATAGCTGTATGTGGCATTCAGCAACAAAGATATTATGATAAGAAAGACAAACTATGGTAGAATGAAATGAGCTGAAAGTTCATGTTACCAAGGATATAAAAAAAATCCTGTTAAATGAGATAAAAACCAAATGCAGAAATAATTGCCAAAAATAAGAAAAATTTCGAATTACACCCATAACTTACATATGCACATACAATTCACACGTTCACTAGTACGTTTTTGCTGGTAGTTGTTGGAAAGCGAGTAATCCAAAGAAAAACAGAGACAGTTTTTATGAGGCATTGCATTACAAGCATGCCATAAATTAAGGCGTATAGTTGGAGCAACGAAATTCTCATTTATACAAGAGTAGTTAGTTAGTTGACATCAGGAAGACTTACGTTCAGAAAGGATATGGTGTGAATGCGTGAATGTATGTAGTGATATGTGTATTTCCATATGTTCGCGCATTAAAATGATAGTTAAGTATATGGAAGCTTTGCAATTAGCAGATAATTACTACCTTAAGGATGGTATACTTATAAAACGGGAATTACGAGTGGAGCTTCTGGCAGGCAGACAATTTTCTGGCACCCTTCGTAATTCCGACCGACAAATTAAAGTTAATGAAACAATGCATTCCTATCACACAGTTATCAGATTCCTATTATGACCGTTAAAATTATAATCCAATAAAATTACCCAAACTTATGCACAGGATATTTATTAACCTCCACAATTTTTAATCAAGCACATAAGAAACGAAGAAGATGCATCCCTGTTCTTCTAACAAAATATAAAAGCTTACTTGCCTGATTGTTATCAAAATATAATTCTATCCAATTTATTGTGACGTAGAATACGCCTTTAGTTTCGGTATGAATGCCATGCTCAGATCGTTGTGGTTGTAATTTTAGACCTTCAGCAATACGCTTAGTAGTTTGGTAGAAATTTGCCAAATATCTAATGTTTTAAGGTGAGACAGTATAGCCTCAGCAAAGCCACTTTCCATGGGAACGACAAGCCCCATCTGTGTGTTAAATATGGACTCATAGATGTCGCTCCATATGCGAAATATTTATCAGCTGATGTACATATAACTGATAGTTGTTTAGTGTTTATTTCTGTTTTTTGTATTTCTTTTGATTTTTAATTTTTATATTTATACAATTATTTATATTTTAAAGCAAATATTTAAGTAATATAAACAAAACGAATATTTCATGCATGCGATTCATTTAGTTTTTAATTTAAATGTGCTCTTCACTATCCTTATTCCGCGTTTAAGTTTAGCGGCTCTGGCTCCGCTAAACGCTAAGACGCTGGGGTTAACCTTTTTGGTATAATGAAATTGGCTTTCATTTGTTACCACAGGTGGCGAAATTATAAGGAACGCTTTTATTTTCTGCGTTGTTTGTGATCTTGATATATTCACACCAATAATTTTGCTATGAAATCATTTCGGAAGAAAGACTGAGCAAACAAGGACAAATCTTTCTTTTAATACCTAGTATTTGTTAAGCACTGTGTCGAGAGACAACCTGCACTCAGGAATCTAAAAACTTGAGTTCTCATGTTTTTACTGGAACCTCAAGTGGTATATTGACAAACTTGTCGAATGCTCACGGGGCAAGTAGTCATGCTGGAAAACAGAAATCAACATCACTTCAATCGCAATTTCAAATGAGAATGTTCCTGATGTCAAGCAAAGATATGATACGCAAAGGATTCTTATATTCCCAGGTTTTCCTTCGAATTATAGTAACTAAGCCTTGGTATTTAATTCATATCTATTTAAGAGTGTGCATTCAGTTTCAGCTTTTATTATTAAATAGGACGTATAACCACTTGCTTCGTTGAAATGCAAGGCACGTTTCAAAAACACAACTGATATATACCCAAATTTTTAGAATTAATAGCGGATCTGAATAAGCCAAGTATGTCTGTCCATCCGCCCGCCCGTCAGACGGATAACTCGGGTAAATATTGAGCTATCTTAACGAAACTTTATATACAAATTGCCCTAGACCCAAGGTACTATGGTTAGATAAATGGGCAAAATGGGAAAATAACCATGCCAACATAACTGTGTTTTCTGGGAGTGGCCCCGCCCACTTTATACACACACTTGACCAAACTCTACCAAATTTGGTGCACATACTGCATTTCAAGTCAATAAGTAAAATTTCCAAAATTATTAAAATCGGAAAAAACCACGCCCACCTCCCATTTAATGGAAATTTTCAAAAACAAAAAAAACGCGATTTTTAAGTCAGTTAAAGGCAATTCGCTCAAATTTACTAGGAAGGATGGGCTAACACTAATAAATACACCGAACCAAAAAAAAAAAATTGCAAATCGGCTTTGCCCACTTTAGGGAAAATAAGTGCATACATCTCTGAAACCATGCTACCAAACACTACTATTTGTAAAATGCGTACAAAACGGTTAAAAACAATAATCAAAAAATCCGATATTTCTTTAACTATACAACGCAATTTGCTCAAAGTTGATAGACAAGATTGAATATAACGGTAAAATTTAATAGATCAGTTTGAGTTTGAGAATAAAATGTATGGAATTATAAATGTAGGGAATGATCATGGTGTCGTCCACTTTAGAGCAAATAGTTTTACCTCTAAAACTTGAAATCCTACCACATTACGTAAATTTTGCATTCCTAGTCAGAAAGCACAACTTCGAAAATTACAGAAGTCAGACTAAAGCCACGCTCATCCTCACATAACGTTAATTTACAACAAATCAATATGTTCAATATTTTACTAAATCATGTCGCGAATTCTTTCAAATTCGGTAGAAAGAATTTTATTGGAGAGGGAAATAACTAAAGTATCATAATTTTGGAAAATGAATGTGGTACGTTAAAATCATACTAACTTATTTTTGTTTTTATTTAAATCAATAAACGTCCTTTAAGGTTTCAAAATGATGTACTACTAGCATACCCGGCTTGCTTCGATGCGCCAATTAAGAAATTTCTTTTTGGGATTATATATTATACCTTGATCTAAAGAAAATATGTATGTATCGAATATCATATACATATCTACGTCAAATAGCTGGGAACAAATGGTGAATAGAAGTTTCGGCTTATATTGGGGTGTATGTTTTCCCAAGAAATAAAAGAAGTAATATATAGCCTGATATTTCACATCTGCGTCAAAGAGTTTTGGAGTTACAAGGCCTATGGCGTCTTTGGCATTGCACCTTTTTTTCAAAATAATTTGGACGCCTAGGAAGGACTCACATTCATTCGGTATTTTGTAACAGCATAAAGAAACCCAGATAGATTTAGACATAGGCCCGCTTTGCATTTTAACTCAGAAAGAAACCCTTTGAAAGTTATATAAGCCACGATATTCTTAGTAATGAATTACAAAGATATCATTAGTAAATTTTATATATGCTTATACTCTAGAAGAAAAATATAATTATAGGTCCTATATTTTAAATGTATATTATGGAAATTGTTTAGTATTATAAAGAATAAATAATACAATAATAGTATAAATAATAAATTATAATATTAATATAATAAATAGTAATAAACAAAATTAATCATAGTTTAAAATTTATTGTTATAGCCTAACGGAGGAATCGCGTCTTTTAATAGGTACATTCGATTCGCCACTTTTTTGCTCGCGACACCTGAGCTCTGCTCGCGTTCAAACAAATTTGCTTGTACAAGCATCAACAACCATAGCTAGCTAGATTCGGCGATTGCGAGTACGGTGAGACCTCATTAAACTGGTCGAACTCATTACATTCAATTCTGCTGACATTATACCAGTTTTACGCGGCACATAAACGAAGTTCATGTGAGCGGACGTACTTGCACTTTTGGTGGATATTCGTCACTTGCGAAGTGCGCACATTACATTGGAAACAAAAACAAAATCTGTGTTAATGCTAATTTATGCCAGAAGCTTCATCGATTCGCCACTCGCTAACAGATGGCGAAACGAATACGGCTAATGAGTCTTGTGGGCCAACATGATCCTTAAGTGTGTACTGACATTTACCACCTAATCCCGAAACTTTAATTGCCTAACCTGATCAACTCTGGATGAGCCCACATACCCAAATACCTCCTCTTGAAATATACATAAATTTTACCTTGTCGATGTTGACCAATGGGCAAATTTTCCAACGCGCCGGCGGCTGTTCTATCATGGTATATTACCAAGAAATCAACTGCAAATTGAAAGAGTTTTGTATGCACATTAAAAATGATTTGCTTCCATGGGGTAAGCCGTTGTTATTATTAATTAAAAAAAACAGTTCTGGAGTTGAAAAATCAGTACCACGATGATCACAAAATGATGACCACCCCTTTATGTGGTATCGTCTATTTAATCAAGTTTTTAAGTATAAGGGATATCATTAGGGATATCATTAGGTATATCATATTTAAATCATACGAGATAACACGAAACTGTGATCATCACAAATGTACTTATGTTATGAATTCATACACTTAAAAATCCTTGTGAATATTTTTATTGCGGTGATACGCCTGTTTTGGCAAACTAGAGAAAACCACTATACTATATCCACAATATTTTGCTTTATCTGTGAGTGTTTAGTGTTTGTGATAATTGCAGTCAATTATCCCCATTATGCGTTTTTAAATCCCTTAATAGCTTTATCGACATATAATATTCTTGCTTAAATATTTCCTTTCTTCTACAAAATAGATGTCGCATATATTTTAGAATTGCAAATTTAAGGTAAACAATCGAAAATTTCAATGGATACTCGAAATAACTGAACTAAATTTTTTTTTTTAAGTTTTATATAAAAATCTTCTTGCCGATCAGAATTTGAGTTAGAAGCTTGTGTTTAGGACTCATACTCTTAAAAGTAATATCGAAAAAGCCTTTTTTGACATACTTTAGATGTAATTACATCTAAACTTATATTACTTTAATATATGTATGTATGTAAATTTATAAATGCACATACTGCACATTGCACGCTTCACATTGTTGAAAACTGTTTGCGATAAAAATTTAATTAGACTCGTAAAATTTGTTACACACGCATGAGTTTGCAGTAGTGATGTACTTATACATATGATTAATAAACTTAAATATGTTCTTTTCTCTAAAAAAAAAATATTTGACTTCCAGCAAAAAGTTTGGTATTCATAGGTGAACAATTTTAGCTACTCGAAGCTTTTATCTATCTGCATGCGTAAAATTGTTCGAGAGCTCGCAGTCATTTTTGCAAATTTAATGAGCAAACAAAGGGTAGTAAAACAGTGAGATTTTTATGTGATACTTACTTAGTTGTAAATATACATATGTAAAATCAGTCGTGTCATAAGGTGTTAAGAGGATCAGAAATAAAAAAAAGTTAAGGTGACCATGAAAAAAAATATTCCAAAACTAAACTAATTATCCCTAGCGGGAAGATTGTTATTTAGGCCCAATGTACTCCGATACTTTTCGTCAATACTCTGACGTTCCTCCTGGTCTATTTTGTTGCATTTTTCTCTAATTTTATCCAATAATCGACGTAGTTAGTTGATCATTTCTCCTCCTTCACTTAACTGTACGGGATATCGAAGCGCTCTCACCTTCTGCATCAGCAGAATTATTCAACGCTAAATCGAGTATATGTTTTATTTCCGATTATCTCAGGTCTTTTGGGTGCTTTTCTAAAAATATACATATATACATATATATTGCTTAATTGTCAAATGTTGCCTATGAGCAACATTGTATTCATATAATTTCTGGCATAACAATAACAACTTTTTTTAAGTTTTGCAAACTTTATTTCATTTTCTTACCTGTAATTTATAATAAGATTCACTTTTTATGCAAAAATTCGTGTATGTTATTTTTTTCAAAATTCATAGGTCATCAAGTTCATAGCCTGTAAATTAATACTTTTAGAGTTTTTAAAAATGTAACTCCTTGAGCAGATGCTAACATATAATAATTTCAATTGAAAAAAGTATAGTTAGCAAAAATAACAAAACCTATAGGAACAATGACTGAAAATATACATGGTTGCCTATAAGCAACATTTCACACTAAAGGGTTAATGGAGCTGATTAATACGGTTCAAATGATCGCAACACATAAGAAAGTTAGCATATGAAGTAATGTTAAGTACTTAAATATTTTTCGATCAGTGTCGATTCCAAACGCGATGAATCGAATGATGATACGTCAAAAATTACTCCTAATCCAGTCACACAAGTCTCATTTCGTACAGATGATACAGGCGTTGTGACACAGCTACCAATGGTCATTGGACATATCGGCTCATCTCAGCTACTAACTGGGCATGAGTGCTTTAGATAATACTTGCAGACCTTCAACACAGCCATTGCGAAACTTATGGTTCAAAAGGCGTTGGAGAAGCAGAGCGTGTACTCTCTAGCTGCCCATGTCTCAATGCAGAGAGAGAGAGAAGTTTTACGCGAAGTTTTCGGCTAATGACCAAGGTGCAGAACTTAGTATCAAAAGAAAAAAAGTAACCACAGCTTACTGTGAAGCCGTAAGCACCGCCGAAGCTGAAATAATTGCTAACTGAGAAAAGGGAGAGGTTGAGAGCAGTTGGACCGCTTTTAGCTGAAGAGCCAGCGTTGAGATGTACTAAGATCCCGTACAACAATACGTACCTTGGCTCTCAACTTCAGTTTGGGATTGTGGGACAGTGCAGTTAATGGCCTACTGGGGTGGTGCCAGACAGGTGCATATTACGACGAACTTTGGTGAAACAGAAACGAAGGATAGAACTTAATCCTCATAACCGCGATCCGACGAAATACCTGACAGTGGTACGAGGGGTTGGAGGGCTATTCTATAAGCAAAAAAAAAAGGTCTAAAAAGAAGAGTCTAAGTGCGGGTTCAACCGTATTTTATATACCCGCACAAGTTTTGTTTAAAATAAACAGTACTTGTATTCAATGCAAACAGTATATAATTAAATTTGGGAAAGTGGGCGGTACCACGTCCCCATGGTAGAGACAATTTAAAATTTGTGTATAATTTGGAAAAGTGGGCGGTATCACGCCATGTACTAGATAAAAGCCATATTCCTTATAACTCCGTAACTATTTGACACAGATACACAATATTTGGTGTATTTGTCCTTTATATCAGGCTTTATGTTATGTTTGGAGGGAAAATGGGTGATTCACGCCCCCATTTAAGAGACATTTGTCTGGCTTTTTGATGTGGATATGTGATATTTAATGTACACATATTTCCTTTAGATCAAGGTGTAAACCCAATAGCACTGTAATAAAATACCTCTTCAATATCTAAAAAAAGTAAAGACAACCCGGACACGCTAGCATTATAATAAAGGGTCTTGCAATGGGGACGCTACAAAAGTAGACCGAAAGTGACAGCAAACGACGCCATATTTTTTTGCGAATGTACTTTCACAGGAATAAAGAATTAGTTCATATCCCAAACCGTTTTTGTTTTATTTAAAAAAACTTTTGTAGTGTTCCTATTGCAAGAGCCGATATTTTGAAAACTTAAACGAACTTTACTTATTTAATATATAGTTGAATGTTATGGCCAAGAATGTAGTGTTTTTATAAAGATAAATGTCGGGCAAGGGACCGCCGCGGCTGGCTCGAAAAAATTTCAGCCGAGGGGCCCAAATAACGACCACTGCGCAGGCAAGCGACTTCACGTAACCGCACAAAAAATAGTCTAGCGGTGTTAAATCAAATAACCGTTCTCAAAAGGACCAATTCCGAAGAAATTATTGCCGAAATTGAAAACCACATGCCTAAAAAAACACCCGCTGTATATGTTTTTACGTATTACCTGATTTAATAAAATATCAAATATTTTTTTTGCTTGTAAATTACTGTTGTATGAGGTATGATTTCTAAAATTGTCGAAATTGCAGGCTAGAAATGGAAAGTGTGTACGAATGTTCGATGTTTCGAAGATATAACTGTTAACTGTCAAGTGGGCAATGCGACGCCTACTCTCAACATTTTGGATTCCATATATTTCATTCTCAAGGCGAATCTTGTACAGTAAATATTGGCAAATTACCTTGTATAGCTACTATTTTTTGAGTTTTGTAATTTACCCTTATACCGTCGTAATTTTGTTTTGATTTTTGCAATATTGAAAAGTGTTCTTACTGAGTTGAACCATATCTGGGCTAGTTATTTTTAATGCGCCGACATTTTAGTAAACTGCTTTTAATACGTTCTTAAATATTGCGATGTTTTTCTTTGTTTTTGTAAATTGCCGTTATATGAAAGGTGGGTGTGGTTTTCGTCCGATTTTTACGTTTTTTGAAATTTTGCTTATTGATAGACTGTAGTAGCGTAGTTCGGTGCCACGTCCATTTTTCTTTAAAAAATACCCTATCCTGTATATCCGATTTGACGAAATTATCTTTAATGGTTACTTAAATATGGCATTCTTTTGTTTTACACAAAACACTCGAATGTGGGCGTGGTTATTTTCCAATTTTGCCCCACCAGTGATTAATAAATAAGAACTTAATTATTTATTTATTTTGGAAAATTATAATATTTTTTTCGTCCCAACTTAACTAATACACTCACCACACTGCATCATACGCAAAATAAAGTAATGTGCGTGTTCCTGCATCGCTGGTATAGGCAGAGGAAGTTCAAAGAGAATAGAAATAAAATAGTTTTTGCCAATTTTTTCAAGTTTTTTTATCGTTTAGGATGAAGTAGTTCTGAATGTGGTAGGCTAAATTTAATTTTAATAAATTAGCTGGTTTTTCCTATGCCTTCTTTTTTTACCTATAATATTACTGTATCACAGCAATCTTGCATCACAGTAACCAATGTAGTTTTATGAAAAAATAAATTGTATAAATAATTTTTATTGAACAAATTTATAGTTCAGAACAACTGAGTTTTGTATTTGCACTTAGAAATTGACCTTGGTGCCTAAGGACTCGTTCCCTTATTTTGTCACAATTTTAGTCCAACTATTTATAGTTTAACTTATAAAAACTAATAACAACCTTTCAATGATTAACAAAAACTAAAAATGTTTTGATTCATCCTGTTATATCGTAATGTCTTAAATTTTTGCTGGCATAACTTATTACTCTGATACTGTTTAGAATTGTCCTATTTAAATTAATGTTAATAAGTTAATTATAAATACAATTTGGATCTGTGATTAATATATCCCCATAAATTTTGACAAAAGTTCCAAAAAACTTAAGAACTCAAAATTTTGTTTTTATTCGACTTGTTGAGTAGGAACTGTTTTGATGGTTCATAAGCATAGGCATTCGAACACTTATAAAAACAAATATTTATTCTAAGAAAACTACTAGTCGAAAAATAAAGAATGAACACTTAGTCGACTAGTTGCTTATAAGCGGCCAGTCGAAAATGTCGAAGGGAAGCGGTTAGTCGATGATGACAAGTTGTCTATTTTTGAATTTTGTTTTTTTTAAGTTATTTTTTAAACAACTTTCGTTAATCGATGAACCGGTTATTCGATTAACAAGAGCTCTAATATACCCTTACGAATGTAAATTTGCGTAGAAAAGTAAAGTTTAAAAATTTATTCAAGCATCATTTGCCGGCTGCATATTGGCTTCGGAGCAGAAAATGTTTTCGTTGCGAACTGGACCTTCATTACTGAACATTTTCAATGTTACAGTTTTTTCTCATTTTGTTAACTTCTCACATTTAGGTTTTCACTATAATCGTGCATTTTTCTTGGTTAATTGCAACAATTTGCAGTTATAGTTTTATGAAGACTCCGAAAGGCGAATAATTTTTGTGAGAATATAGGATTCAATATAAATGGGGTTTATGCATTTAACGAAAACTCAGATCTATATAAAGTTTTCAACCTACACTGACGTAGTGAGAGATATTTCTAGACGAGACATCGACTTACATATAGATTAAATTTTTGTTCAGATGCTCATTTCCTCTCTCTATACATTATGACGTAAGCAAACGTATTTATCTATAACTTAATTAAAACAAATGTTTAATAAAGGGTGTTTTTTTAGACTGATAGAACTTTAAATTGAAATAAAACACATAAAAAATGAAGTATGATGCCAAATTTTTTTTTTATTTGGAAGATATTTTCGTGACATTTAAAATTTAAAACGATTTCTGGCATATGTCCGCCACGACTAGCTTTGGTGAACCACTGCAATATTTCCATGATGTGGATGGCCAAAGTCCAACTTGTTGAGCACGGCGGCGAATAGACAAATTCGGATCTTCTCCAACACTATCACTTACAGCACCAAAATTTTCTTCTGTACGTACAGTTATTTGTCTTGTTGTTGGTTTTTCAGCGAGGTGAGTAAATGTTGGTCTGATGCTCGATTATGTGGACCATAAAATTCACGAAGTGCATAAGTTTGGCGAACAGAACACTGATTTTTAAAGTAAATTTCCACAATTTGTAAGCGTCATTCTTTCCATGATGATTTGTCAATGCTTACTGAGCAGAAATGTCAAAACGAAATGTCATTTCCCAGCTGTCAAATGACAGCTATCCCTATCGAAAGTCCTATCAGTCCGCTATAAATTAAAAGGGATATATAAAATAAAAGTCAAGCAAAGGATAAATTCACGTAAAACCGAAACTGGCCAAATAAACTGTGCCTCTTGCATGCAATGAATTCAGTTCATTTTGAAAATTTAAACACCAAAATTTTTAACGAACAAAATTTGAGCAAACTTCACATGATTTAATAAAGTATCGAATAAATATTTTGAATCTTTGTAATACATATGAGAGTTACGAGTGATTTTTTCCCTGAAGTCTGTAAATATTTAGTTGATTTTCTTTTATAGTAGCAAAAATATTGAATTTTTTAGTTTTTCTAAGTTACCCTTATGTAGAGACGGACAAGAAATTGAGCTTCTTGATTCGAATATGCAAAATGTTTACCAAATTTCGAGGCGTTTTATGTGCTTACCTACTACATTTACGGTGGGTTCCCTTTCTTTCACAATGATTTTTGTAAGTTACCGTTATATGAGAGGGAGCATGGTTTTTGTCCGATTTCTATAATTTTCTAAATTGTATGTACTGAGCTGATATGCAAAGTGTGTACAAAATTTAGTAGAATTGGGTCTGGTAGTTTCGGAGCTATACCTTTTTGATCCAAAAAGGTGGGTGAAACTCCCATTTTCTTCCAAAAAAAAGTTGTGATGGTTTTGTTTCTTCAAACCAACCCTATTAGTCAAATTTGAACCGCTCAGTCGGCAGTCGGTTCTACTATACCAGAACGACTAGGATTTATATACCGCCGGCCGCGTGTTTATACGGGAATTCCTTGGAATTTTTTTGCTATTAAACAAAAAAACGACGGTCAAAATACTTACAACAACTAATACTCGAAATAGTAGTATGTTTGTTTTAAAAGCAGACAGGTTTGAAACAAACGGAATTTCAAATACAGCGTACGCTCGAAAACGTGAACTAATTAAAACCAAGGCAGTTCACGTTTTCGAATATCCAAAAATAATAAGTTAATATATGAATGTTTACATATTTAAATTCATATTTTATTGTTGTTTCGTATAAATACTAATTTTTACTTAAAGGACATGATAGGAAATGTAGGTTTGAGAAAACTGTTATTTAAAAAAATCAGTCATCTTTTTTGTACTTTCTGTTTTTCTAATAATTGAAATACCGCTTTCGCCCTTAGGCGTCTCAGTATGTATATTCACATCGTTTTGAACGACGCCTTCATGACTAGCCCACTGTAGCGCTTTATTGAAAATTTCAACTGCTTTATTTGGTTTGATTTTCTCCGGTGTCTCTGCGACGCAGTCTTCGTCTGATTCGTCCTCTAGTTCAATATCGTCGTCCGCATTATCTACCTCAATATCTTCGTTCCATTCACGAACGATTGGTAACGTACATTCGCTCTAAAATTTTTAATAAGGAACATATTTGCAATAACTTACATATCTTTGAGTATTTCTACGGGTAAAAACAAACCACAGGATTTAAACCGTGAAGGAGATCGACTGTTGTGTTGCTCACCAAGGAGTAAAATTCGGGTTCCAATTTTTCTTTTAAAACCGCCAACGGCATACAATCTTCGGTATCATCATCGCTTTCGGCAAAATTTAAAATATTCTTCCAGCAATTAGCTAGGGTTTATTCACTGACACGACTCCAAGCAGCTTCCGAAGATTTATTGCTGTTTTTAATGTTAGCTCCTTCATTGACTGGGGCAAATCAGATTTCGTCGTTGCTATTGAAGCTGGAAGGCTGTTTCTGTAGCGCAGCTTCGTGATTTTTATTGCATTCTAATCCATCGGTTGAATGAGGGGAGTAACTTTTGGTGGCATAAACATTGCTAAAATTTTTCCATCTTCTGCTATCAGTTCAGCTTCATCTGGATGAGAATTAGCGTTGTCGATTAGGAGAAGACCTTTAATTGGTAAGGTTTTCTCCTTTAAAAATGATTTTGCCTTAAAAACACTAAATTTAAAATAAAAATTTAACAAAATTCAAAATGAACCTGTACATGTGGAACGAATGATTCATGAAACCGTTCTTCTCCGACTATACGCCTGGAGCTCTTTTTTCCAAACTGGAGACATACATTTTTTCTGGCGGAGGTTTCCAGAATAAAACGGACTCATCAGCATTATATATCTGATCCCTGCACAAGTCCAATTCGGCTAATTTAGCTCTAAGTTTTTATATAAAAGGGTCAACTAGCTGAGGCTGTGAGGACCATTTTTCGCCCGATATTTGAAGAAGTCGAATGCCGCATCTTTTTTTTTTTGAAATTTTGAAGCCATCCATCGCTAGCGTAAAAATCAGCTTCGTTTTCCCTTAATTTTGGATGCAGGTTTTTGGCTTTTTCTTTCAGCATTAAAGCACTTACAGACCAGTTCTTATTTCGCATACGGATAAATCAACGATAAAGAGCTTTCTCTATTTTGGACACCTATGAAGTATTCAGTGTTTTTCTTTTTCCTGGCCCAGAAAATGTGTTGTTTGCGCATTTTAAAATCACTTGTCTTTTTGCTTTAATGCCACAAACTGTGGATTTAGCAACATTATATTTCTTCGCTAAGAACGTCACACTCGACTCTTTTTGTAAATGTCCGAGAATTTCAGCTTTTTCTTTTAACGTCAAGCACATAGATTTCGTAGAACTCATTTTTTGAAATTTGTTGCCCTTTACATGCAACCACAAAAAAAAAAAATAACCGTAATTTACTATTAGGGTAATCCCTAAATTTAAGGTAGATGCAAAATACTTTCAAACATTGAAACGTTATTTGTTCATGCTTTAGAGCTTTCTTGCCTTGTTCACGTTCTAGGATAGCCAATGCACAAAAAAGCGTATTCACGTTTCTCGGGGTTCACGTTTTAGAGTGTTCATGTTTTTGAGCGTACGCTGTAGTTGAAAATAAAAGCATTTTTTTCAGCTGGAAAAAATATAATTTTAATGCTCTTTATGCCAAACGTATTTATATGAAGTGGGAATCAAATGCAGAGTCAGATAATTGGCTCGCTCCTAGGACATCTGCATGTTAATAAAGTTAGTTGCTGACAAGAAAAAATAAAGAATTTTAATCACTTGCAGCTGGTAAACAAGTAAAAAAAATTAAATCGCTTTTAAAGTAGTTCTTTTTCCGACAAGGTAGTGTTTGTCATGCGTTTCTATAAGTACATAGATCTGAGTATATTAGTACACCATGTGTGAAAAAAAAAAACAATTTATAGGGCAAACATACATTTGTACGTTCTTTGACTTTTTTGCCGTCATTTATTCAGTTGTGTAGCAACACAACGCCCGCATGTGCAACACAACTGAGAAAACTTTTATCATTTGCACAACTTTTATCATTATCAGTCATTTAAAGTTTACATCCCCTCCCTGTGAATTAGCACAACCAAAAACACCTCTCAGGGAAACTCGTACACAATTTTGTGAGCATCGGGACATTAGCAGTTGCGTGTTTTGTATTTTTGCTTTTAATTAAACCAGTCACGCACCTCGTAAGCACTCCATGGATGTGTTCCTTTTTATTTCGTTCGCAACACTAGACATATTGCTCTTGGCGTTGGCAACTTTAGACGAGCTGCTGATCGCGTTTAATTAATTATACAGCTGCCGCTATATTCTAATTTGACGTCGTCGAATATTATGGTACATGATGAATATTAGATGTTTATTTGAACGGTTTTTGGTGAAGTTGTCTCTTATACTACTTAAAAAGTTGACTCCTTTCATTACAATGTTTTGTAGCCCTATCTATCTTCTCTTTTTTCTTTTTTTGCTTGCAAAAATTATCTGGTCTTGCCAAAATAGTTTAATATTTCCAAATCTAGTATATCTTGCTTTTTCTAATACTTAATTTCAGCACATGAATTAATCGTAATTTTTAATTGATTTCCAAAAAATAATCGTCTGCTATTTTTGGCGCTTGTCACAAAGTTGCGGAAGTTATCAGAATATTTATATACGTAATTTTATGTCAAAATAAACAAAAAACTTCATGTGCAGGTTAAGTTTTTTTTCAATCATTACAAATTAAAAATAAAATAAAAGACCGTATAAAATTATTTGACCAACTTTAAAATAATGTACAATATATTGTACATTGTCGTGCAAAAGTAATGTGCAATATATTGTACAAAAATCATTGGATCAATATATTGCACAAATTGCTTGAAAGGTTTTTTCCTTTAGAGAAATTCTATTAGGGAAATATAAAAAGGTTTTGCTCATATCGGTAATATGTTTTTGGGCAACGAAAAGGGAAGCGTTGTAGATAAAGTTCCAATTGAATTATGTAAGCATACTCAATTCAAAACTATCTAAAAAACAGATATTAGATGGCACCGATCTGAATATAAAGCTGTACCTTTCCCTTTGAAAGTCAACGATAAAATTGCAAATCAAAATCCGTTTTATTATTTTAATCAATTTATGATAGATGACATTTTTGGAAAAGCCTTGTTTGATGCCAACTTATATGCTACACAAACAGCGTCACATAAGTTGGGCAAGCCACTAAAGAAGAGATTAAAATATTGATTTGAAAAATTATTATCGGATAAATGCAATCACGCCGGATCTCATTACTTTCGGGCCCAAATTGGGGCTTTCTCTTTTTAAAAATACTATGACATTACGGAGATTTAAGGGACAGTGCTCTGCCTTACATTTCGTTTAAAATTTAAGTGTACCAAATAATTGTAGCGATAAATTAAAACATGGGCTCCCATAATTAATTCGATGAAAAATCGGTGCTTTAAAAAACCAATAAAAGAAAATATATGCATTAATGAACAAATAATACCTTTGAAGACAAACTCTAATGTAAAGTTTGCCACAGAGGAAAGCGAATCCTCGGGGTATAAAAATGTATACTATTGTAGGAAATCTGGAATTCTATTCGATTTCAAGTTTTATCAAGGAAATGCAACTCAGATTAGTCAACAAAATATATTAGCTTTTGGGGTTTCAATAACAATTGTCGAAATTTAAATTTATTTATAATTTTTTAGCTTGATTTTTATGCCCATTACAACTTTTTTTTCATTCCCTCCTGCAAATTTTATTTTTGGTTTCCTAGTAAAAACTTGCAAGCACTGGTAACCATTTGATAACACTCTAGCTGGCGTTGATAACAAATCCATATGGAAATAAGACTTGGTAACAAGGCAGCTTCGCGTGACTGTTTCAATCACACTACGTGTTTTGACATCTAAGCACTTTGAGCCGTTTCGACCTTTATTACGATATCACATACATATAGGTGATTCAAATGATTTTCCGTTCTAGTTTACATGTCGGTCAATACCAACCAAACTGATAAGCTTTTTAATAAAACTTTTGAGACCTTTCAGCATTAAAAATGTCCGGCTGGTAGTTCTGAAGCTTTTCCAAGGCAAAATTATCCTTCCCCATTTTGAAACTGAGAATAAATAAAATTTTCTTAAACATTCTTATGAGATTGTTTTCTCACATTGCATTTTCGAGTCGTTAAATGAGACAAGAGAGAAACTTAGTGATTTGTTAGGCCCGAGCCGAGATTATTCTACCAGCTTAGTCGGAAAGATCTTGCCGCCGTGTAGCCCGCTTCTATACTTTTTTCTGTATCTGGAATTAATGTGGAGGGGTTGAACTTTTTGCTATCCTACTTAGCAATTTGTTTCCTAAGGGCAACTGAGGCCATATTATTGGCTCGGCATACTGCACCAAGTTTGCGGTATAATAGAAAGGCATATCGTAAGCCGACGCTCTGACCTCTTGGACATTGGACTGAATGCGGAATAATAATGCGTGTTGGTTCCCGGTGCATGGTTACTGAATAAAAATGATTAGGGAGTTTGTATAAAATTATGGATATCTACTAAATATTAGACCAGTGGGCAATTTGCTACCCTCGCTTATTCTGGAAATTTCGCTGTCAAAAATGCAGCCCCTCTGCCTGCTGATGGAGCTAGACACGTTTATCGAGACACTGAGCATCAAGTACATGACGGTTAAGAAACAATGAAAAAACAAACTTCAGGCTGACAGATTTGCATTCGCCAAACAAAAAATGTATGAACTGGATTATCATTAGTAACAAAATGATGAGTATGAATTGGAAAGGGATTGTATATTGCGAGCTGCTAAAACGAGATGGAAGTTTCGATATACTCACTACATATATATAGCTTAGATTTTGCGACGTCTGACTACAATTTGTTCCGACCTCTAAGTTGTATTAATAAGAATAAAAATAAAACGTCAGTTCAACGACTTTATTCAAGAATGATAGAATACAAGATTGCGCCTTGCCGCGGTGAAATGACAGATCTCGCCTTTAGTAAACAAGAATACGGGAGAGAGAAAATTGAACAACTACCAATATTTCATTGAAAAACGTGTTCTAATTGTTCTAAAGTGTAAAAGTATGAATTTATAGGCAGACATTTAAAAAATAAATTCGCAAAATACTAAAAAAAGTGTCTCTTTTTCTTAATTTGTGAAAAAAGCTTTGTCTAGTTGAAGTTAAGAATTGTCAAACCCGGCAAAACCAAAGTAGCGGTACTTCTAAAGGCGTCACCTTCAGTATTCAGTACACCGTGGACTTTATTTACATTTTTATTATACTTTCGAAACCTAGGTATTATTGCCACCTGTAAATGATACTTTCAAATACTTATTCACTTAAGGAAACATTTCAAATCAGCAATTTACACGACATTTATACGAGTAAGCTCTTGGTAGGTATTTTTTAATTTTCGTCGGTCTTTCCATTGCTTCTAAAGAAGTTCGTTAAACAGGTGGCATTAGTGTGTCCATTTCTTGAATTTTGTTGCTTTTGGCATATGGGTTTTGGGCAAATCGTTAAGTCTACATGATTTACTAATAAATCGAAACAGATTATTAGGTGTCAAAGAGTTCGAGTCTTCATCCCTTCACCGCTGGCGGAAGGAGCAATTTGCATAACTGGTTGTCGTCAAAATAATATCTGATCAAAAACGTTTCGAAATTAATTCCAGACCACTTCCAAGTCATCAATAAAGATGAGACAATCAGCCCCAGGAAAGCCAATACTGACAGGTTTTTCAGGAAACAGTGATAACCGCAATCTACACTCAGTAAAATTAAATGGAGATAATTTCGTCATGAACAAAAAAGTATCATAGAGTGCGAAAGAATGGACAATATAAGCTAGAAACAAAAAGATAAAACGTGGGTTCAATTCAACGGATCTTCAAATAGACAACAAAAATTTAGGTGTTGGTCGAACATAAACTAAAATAGTTGCATTTGTTGTATTTTATACAACAGGGAGATAAGAGTTATCTGTTGTTTGCGGAGAAGTTGCTAAATAACAGTTATTTTGGGTATATATTTATAACATATATTTGTTACGTGCTCTCGAAATTCTTAAAACGAGGAAGTTCACAAGAAGAATAGCTCTTACACGTGAAACTTTCTACTTAAATAACATATAATAAATCAGCATTTAGTTAAGAAAAAAAAGTGGCAACTTAAAGGTGCCAATTACGATAATGCTTTCTACTGCGTTAAAGCTTCGGTAAAGTTTTATCTAGTGCCGTTTCCTTATACGTTTTTCGTTCTCTAATTTGAGCGAATTTGATACATCTATATTTATTCTATATAATTAAATTGCATGAACGGAATAATAGTAAAGAACTTTTTGAAGCTGCCTTTGAACTTTCTTTAAATCGGTTTTGCTATGACTTAGCAAAAAACTAGACCAAATTTGATTAGTAATATATCATTTTAAGGTATTATCTTATCCTTCTTTTTTGCCAAAATTTTATCACAAATCTCATTGTTATGATTTCGTCGAACAATTTTATTTTTTCTAAGCATACCCTTTTAAGCTTCCACTATTTTATCATCTCAAGTGTGTGTTTTTTAAATGTTGAAAGTAATTATTTTTATTTATAAAATGCCCTCATGAGAAATTTTCAAAGCTCATGTAAATCTTAATACTTTTTTTTTGTTATTTTGATTTATAAATAAATTGGGTAGCGCCACGCCGACTTTCAAAATGTGTTAACCCAGGTATTCCTTTCACCAAGAAAATAATTTCAGCAATATCTTTTATATTCATAATAATTTGGCTTCTACACCATAGCTTGATGTTTCGCCGAACTTCTCCTATAATTTGTGGAGTGCGTTTTGATGTTTTAACACAAATTGAGATACCTACAGTTTTACGCAGACTCCGAATGGCAAATGAATTTTGTGAGAAGTTTTTTCATGGCAGAAACGCACTCGCCGGTGTACGATTGAGGAGCGACCGCTATAAGGAAAAACTTCTCTATAACTTTCGATATTACTCGCTACATAATCAGCTACGGCGGCCGCCAAATTATTATCTGTTGATTTTTGCCCCATTTCTATAGTTTCGAAGTTGAGAGTATTGAGCTGATATGTAAAGTGTGTACCAATTTTTGTAGAGTTTGGTTAAGAAATTTTGGAGACAAAAAAATAAATAAATAATAAATCATAAAAAATAAAATCCTGTATATCAAATTTGACCAAATTATCCTTCATAGGTACTGAAATTTATCGGACTCTTGATATTTTTGCAAAACATAACCGATTTTGCTCATTTTCGATACCTTGGATTGAGGGCGAGTTTCGTTAAAGTATGTCAATATTTAATCGTGTTATCCAATGCATGTTTAATCGATTTCACTTTTCCTTCGGAACATTTTTGTTTATATATATATATATATATATATATCTGTAGATATCTCGGACTCTTTATCACGCCACAAACAATCATTTGATGAAATAAAGTTATAATACCATGGGCCCGAGTACACTTGGGCATAAAAAGTGATTCACATTATGCAAAATGAATCTGTAAATAAGCTGGATGATTAAATCGAACCCGAAATCTAAATAACCATCTTGGAAGTAGTACAAAAAAAAATACTTGCGAAGAAAGTATTGTGATGTGCGAAATAAGAAAACGAAAACCATGCAAGAGACATCAATAGAGGTAACGCAAATTAAAAAGGAAGCTCGGGAGGATAGAGGTATTTATCCTAACTGAATTGATTATCAAAAGACTGAATTGTTTTAACATCTTTACTTTATTCTAAAGAAGTAAAGTGGAACAGAAACATGAAAAGTTTAAAAGGGAACTAATTTTGAGTATCCTCAAACTTCCACTTTATCATAATGAATGCAATAAAACGGAATAAAAAAGCTCTTAAGTGATATTATAAAAATAACGCTGTCCCATTTTCTATTTGAGTTACTATACCTTTTAAAATTTTCTCTCATTCGCTTCTTTCTCGTTCTCTTCTTTTAGAAATTGCATTCCCTCTGGCGTCACATCGTCTACATTTTTCACAAAGAAGCACAACACTTTATTGAAAGTTTAGTAAATATTCGACAACATCAAGCCTTAAAGGTTTGATATTTACTTCTAAAAGCGGTAAAATCATTGAAAGTTTTGTGACACGTTTGATATTACGATATATAAGTAATTCTAGCATTAGTTAGCCCTCGAGGCATTTTCCGCTTCCGCGCTTAATGCGGAAGTTTTTCTTGAACAGGAAAATAAATGAAATCGATGACCAAATTGTAAACAACATTTTCCACAAAGTTTGCCCACCTGGATGAGAGACTTATTTCTTTTTCCGACGATGCAGGCTAATCCCCCTGTTCGTTTGGTAACTGACTTATTGTTTTATTGCCTCCAATTTTGTACCATTTTCCTTCAAAAATGATCACCTTCGTTTACCTTCGTGCAGGAATTGGTAAATTTCTGTTCTACCTGAGTAAAAAATTTCCACAAAAGAACGGACTTGCCTATTCTTTAGAAAAGAACACAAAATATAGCTCTCGCGTAGTGTAGAAAGGGTGTAGAATTTTTGTGGGCAAGATCAATAGAAACGCTGTAATGTGTTATAGTCATCTCATGCTAGTCCCTAATTATTCGTAGCAGTTAAGTTGGCCAATTTATTTTTATAGGACAGATGCGTGGTGGCCTTTAATTTATACCAGTAAAATATGTACTGTTGAAAATGTAACAAGATTTCAATTAAGATACATTGTTGCGTGACCATTATACTTTTCATGAAATATATACGAAAGGATTACAAGCAAGAATAATATGAGCTATTTAAGGAGTGTTGGAATATAATAGTTTAGGGCGTTAAATATTCTTAGTCCAAATATTTGAACAAATATTTGCTGCTTCAACGAAACTACCCACTTATCAAGTTTATTAGTATATCACGACAACAATGTGCCTTATGTATATGTGTAGGTATGTATTCGTGTCGTTATTCCTTTGTTGCGGGAGACTTCAAAAAGTCACGTCAACATATTTGACAACACTTCATTAACGTGTCCAAGGAAACACTCACCGGATAACGCTTAAGTGATTGCGTGACTCATCACAAAAGCACAGGGAAATAAATGCGAGCATGACCGTTTAAGCTTTCTGCGTACTTCATGACTTCTTCCAAATACATTTGCAGCAACAATGATGGTATTAAGTGTTGTTGGTCAAATGTAAGAAACAGGAAATCTAACAACAAATCTAGAATAGAAACAAAAAAACTGCCCGAGCTAACTTACCTACATACATAAACAAATGATTGACACAGTGAAAAAGGTGTTAATGGACGAAAGAAACAGGTGGGAGTAATTTTGAGATGCGGAGGTCTTAAGCGAAAAGGAGTGGTTAGTTTGTTGTGTGCTGCTTAACGTGTGAAAAAATAACAAAGCAATTAGCACGAAATTAAGTCAACAAGTATGGTTGTTGAGGCGGTCAATGCCACAAAGTAAAAATGCGGCATTTCTTTTTTGCACATGCATAAAATATATGTACATATGTATTGTAACTATAAGGTTTATCAAATAAAACATCTTTATTTATTTAAAATTGGCTAGTGATGAAAGCCAATTACAAAATACAAAACTTTAGAGATCAATTTGTTATTGACATTTTTCAGTTTTATTCCATTGCGTTTGAAACATTTTTGTTTCTTATGTTTGAAATTAATTAAAATAAAAAAAAATCGTACATATGTATATCTAGTGTATTTATCAAAGTGGAATAACTATTTAACATAAGCTTATTTCGAAACAGAAAACTTAATAATTTGTTTATTTCTTTACGTTAGCCGTTTGTGTTTCTTTGTATTTGAACTATCATTTACAAAGTTTACATACGTAAAGTAGTATTACAAAACAGAGACCAGTAATTGATACTTATAAGAAAAAGCTTTATCTCCGAAACCACTTGACCAAACTGTACTACGCATACCGCATTTTGAGTCACTAACCAAACTTTCGTTAATTATAAAAATCGGACAAACCCAAGCCCAACTTTCATATAATAGTAATTTTCAAAATGTAAAAAAACGCCATATTTAAGAAACTATCGAAGCCAATTTGCTCAAATTTAATAGGCGAAAAGAAAAAAATTCGAAATAGGAGTGGCACTGCCCTCTTTGAGGTAAATAGGTATGTATATCTAAAAATCTATGCTATACATGCATTGCATTCAAATCGATAAAAAATCTGACAAAAACCATGCCCATGTCATGCATTTCAAATCTGCTCGGAATTGTTGCGGATATAAGACGAACTCAAAATTTTTCTTCCATGGGGAAGAAACCTTATAGTCTTCCTTGCTTGTTTCAATAACATATACATAGAGTGAAAATACCACCTAAAATTCCCTATAAACCGAAACAAAATTTAGCGGATTTCTCTATGATTCTTTTCCAATAAGAAACCATTCTTATTACAACTGGATATGTCTTTTCAATAAAATCAAGAAGATAATCTGTAAAACTATGATGAAAGATTTTCAATGTAATGAAGAAGGAAATCTTGGTTTTCATTACAATCTCCTTTTAATTTCAATAAGCCGAAGATCTTATCAAATTAAAATTATTGGCCTTAATTTTTTACATAGATTATTTTCTGAAAACTAAATATCACACTGTTTTTATAAACTGTTTATTATTTAATTATACACGATTATAGACTTATAGTTATGTAAAGTTATAGTATTTATATATTATTATTACAGGTTTTACATACTTACATACTTACTTAATTGGCTCCATAACCAGTTAAGCGATTTTGGCAGAACTTCTCCTACAATTTGTGGTTTGGAGATTTCTTCTTACAGTTGCATATTTTCGAAGAAAATTCTATAAAATTTAATAAGCATTCCAGCCATTTTCCTTTTCAACAAATTTGAGAAGAAATTCAAACCAATATTAAGACGATTTTCTAGACGATTTTCATATTATTCCCTAAAACGAACCTGGCCTCAAGCTCTATAAATTATACAGACGTTTCATAAATATAAGGCCAAAATCTATTTGGGACATCGGTCTTTTTAATTATAAGTGAAGTTTTTTGCTCTGTGTACGGACTCGAAAACTTCTAAGCTGGTTGAGCTCAAATTCATTGGACGTGCTTGCAATGGTTTGTACTGCTTACAGGGCAACCCAAATTCCGATAAGTAGCGCAAAAGTCGAGATACATATATCGAAAACACGAATTTACAGTCCAGTTTGATTCAAATTAAAACACGTACTACTGTTCCGCTATTCGGCTTTAAGTGATTTTTTATTTTTTGTTTTATTTTGCCCCGAAGTTAAGGAACACTTGGTTGGATAGTGAATTGTGTTCATAGCAAAAAAAAAATCTGAAACATTTGCGAGTCAAAACGATAACACTCAGTGCAACCATCACGACAGTCTGTTATACGATACCGGAAGGATCCGGTCGAGGATTCTCCTTTCCCTGTTAGAACAACAACTACAATATGACGCTAATGATTATTGCTGAGCTTTTTTCTTTCAAGAATTAAATATACAAGACCTATAATGAATTGACTTTAAAATACTATTTCCAACTATAACACCAAAGCGTTATGGCTTTCAGGAAAATGATTTCTGACCTGAGATGAAGTGTTGGGAAGTAAAAACACTGCGCTATTGTGAATGAGCCGGAAGAAAATAGATGGGAAATTTCAGTTTAAGACCTAATTCGATTTTACTGGCGTAGCATTTTTAAATAAATAACTACGTCAACCTAAAAATTGCACTAAACAAATCGCAACTTTCATGAAAGAGGCTAACAGGGTTGCTTTTGCAGCTAAAGGAAATTTTATCCGAATTGGGGCGTTCTTTTGCAAGTCACGCATTCGTTACATTGGAACGTTTTCGCCATATTGTAATTTCTCATTCGCAGTTGTGGTTGGTCGCACAAAAATCTCACAAATTCTCTCTCATGGGCGTAATCTACATAGTTTACGTTGTTCTTATCCAAACACAACACAAAGTGATGTTTTTTAATGTTTTCGATCTCAATCTGTGAAGTTCCTTTATATTGTGTTTTGGAAAAAATTTGGTTTTGTTAAGAACGCGACTGCGGAAGTACATTTCATGTTTATGAAAAATACAATACATAAAGGGTGGTAAAATTTTAAGGGCCGATGCTGATTTTGAATAAAACACAAATTATTTTGGAAATTATTGTAAGTTCTTTTTATTATTATAATATGATCTGGTTCAATTATATATGTATGGAACAAAATATCGGCCAAATGTCCGCCGCGACCTCGGCGGCACACCTCCATCCGATGGCCAAAATTTTCGATGACGCTGAGGCATAATTGAGGTTCTATGCCGTTAATGTGCCGAATTATCTCATCCTTTAGCTCTGGAATTGTTGCTGGCTTATCGACGTACACCTTTTCTTTCAAATAACCCCAAAGTAAGTAGTCCAACGGTGTCAAATCACATGATATTGGTGGCCAATTGACATCGCCACCACGTGAGATAACACGGCCATTGAATTTGTCGCGCAAAAGAGCCATTGTTTCGTTGGCTGTGTGGCAAGTGGCACCATCCTGTTGGAACCACATATCGTCCACATCCATATGTTCCAATTCGGGCCATAAAAAGTTCGTTATCATCTCACGATAGCGAACACCATTCACAGTAACGGCCTGACCGGCCTCATTTTGGAAAAAATACGGCCCGATGATGCCGCCAGCCCATAAACCGCACCAAACAGTCACTCTTTGTGGGTGCATTGGTTTTTCGACAATCTCTCTTGGATTATCATTCGCCCAAATGCGGCAATTCTGCTTATTGACGAATCCACGGAGGTGAAAAAGTGCCTCATTACTGAAGATGATTTTCTTCGAAATTTGAACGCCCATTTCCATAATAAGCCTGAATAACTTTAACACGTTGGTCGATTGTGTATCTTTTCATATTTAAATTGAGTTAGCCTGAAATTGAGAAATGTCAAATGAAATGCAGAAAAAAACTTGACGTTTAGGTGTGGTTCACATTCAGCATCGGCCCTTAAAATTTAACCACCCTTAATGTATTTGTTTTTCTTCAAGACTTTTCTACCAGAAATAAATAGTATAATTTTTATAAAATACTATACTACCTTTATTTTGAAATGTTCTTAATATAAGTATTTATAAACGTGTAAATAACTGGTTATTTGTTTGTTAAAAAAATGACTTGGAAAAATAATAACCAAAATTTATTTGCGAAAAGAGTTCTCAAAGTAAAAGTTAAAATAATCATTCATAAAAGATTTATGTTTACCGATTGTGTTACTGTGTCATGCGGATCAGTAAAATTTGTCATGTTTGCGGTAAGTGTGCGATAATGCATAGTCGAAAGAATTATTGTAATCTATACGAATATATTTTCAGGATTTTAATCAAGAAGTGTTTCACGTTGTCCAGTGTGAGATGTTTGTACGGCTTGCTTCTAATCGTTAAAAATTTAGATGAGTCTTACGCATATTTAAATTATATTTTTGAGACAAACACGAGAAACGTGGTATCCGCTGGTAGTGACAGAGGAAGAGGAAGGTCTCCTCTATGTCGGGAAGACCAGGTGGAGAAAGATTTGTCTTTACTTGCGGCCAATAGCTGGCGATAGTTAGAAAACCAGAGGATCGATTGGCGTCCTATGTTAGAATAGGCCAAAATCAACTAGGCGTAACAACGCCAATATGTTGTGGAAAAAATTGTATGCGATTGCCAGTAGCTCGCTAAACCAAAATTATTTTGTTCATGCAGGAAATAGTTTGTAACAATTGTCACATTTTAATGTTCATGTATCAAAAAAACTTGCGAAATTGAGAGAGCAAAATTACAGCTCTATTGTAGGCAAGTTGCAAACTCGCTCTGGACAAATTTTTACTTGCAACAACTTGCCAATAAGAAATTTGTTTCTTAAACTAATTTAATAAAACGATAGACAGAATAACAAATTTGGAATGGAACAGGTGACTAAAAAAATGTAAGCATATAACGTTAACAAGTCACTTAATGGAAGTGTTATGACCAAATCTACCGCTTGCGTTCTTACATCTCAACTTTCTTTAGCCGTAGATGAACCTCCGTATAACATCAAAATGACAAATGTGTCAAAAAGCATGAGTGCTTAACAGAAAAAAAGAAAGTTGCCGCAAGTGAAGATTTAACCCTTTCGTCCCGAGTGGTACACATATATACCAGCTCCAATTTAAATACCCGAAAAGCTTTAAATCACTCTAAAAATGGTATATTATTGTACCGCATGGCAACCTTGAATGTTGCTGAAAGCGTGGCTAGTGAATGTCTAACAGCTGATCTCGTATGCACGTGTTTTCGTTGATGAATTTGCATTAGTAAGTGTTTATTAGCAAAATAACAGGCGATTTAGAAGTGTAATTGTAAGCTTTTGCTATATTTTCGAGCACAAACCTTGTAAGAACATAGGTAAGCAAATATTATGTTTTATTTGATTCATGCAAAGATTTTATTTGCAACTTTAGTTTATGGTACATATATGTACCAGCCGTATTTTCTACTGGTACATATATGTACCAACAGATGTGCTGACAAGGTTGCTTTTATTCCAGGACTAAAATGAAAAAAGGATCGTTGAGCCAAAAGGAGCTAGAGCGAATGGTTGAAAGTATGTCGGATTTTTCAGCGGGGTCATCTGACAATTACGAACCTAGTGAAGATGAAACAGATTCATCATTTCAACGTAGTGACGATGAGACGGAATCAGAAAGTGAGTCTGAAACTAACCAAAATGATTTTGAGAAACCTTCAACATCTAAGGTAGCCCAGCAAGGAATGGAAGAGTCTGAAAGTTCATCTAGCGAATGTGAACCTGAACGTATTAACGCCTCCGTCAATCGTATTCTTGATTGGATAATGCCAAGTGATTCATTCAGTTCTGCCCAAACCATTCCACTAGAAAGGTCCTGTGAAATATTAACAGATATATCAAAGCAATCCACTGCAATGAAAATTTTCCATAAAATTTTCCCACATTCCTTATATTTACATATAGTCAATTGTACTAATCAGCGTTTGGAGTTATTGAAGGGCACCAAAAAATCGGTAAAGCTAACTGATAAGGGAGAAATCCAAAAATTGTTAGGATGTATGCTCATTATGTCCTACAATAAACTTCCTGGGCTAAAGCAATATTGGAGTCAAAAAGAATCCATGGGAAATCGGACAATTGAAAACTGCATTTCTCGTGATAGGTATATGATCCTTGCTTCGAAACTTTACTTTGCCCCACCAAGTAAACCCCCATTGACTTGATTTCTTGTTTGAAGTACAGTTTTAGCAAATGTCGCCAAGATAGTCCATATCAAAGTATAGATGAAAGCATGACTAAGTTCAAGGGTCGTTCTTCTCTGAAGCAATATATGCCCATGAAGCCTATCAAACGGGGCATCAAACTATGGCTTCGTTGTGATGCCGATTCTGGATATACATATGACCTAAATGTGTATGTTGGTAAAGATTCAGAAGTAACTGGTGATGCACTTACTCTCGGAGAAAGAGTTGTTAAGACTCTAGCAGGTACAATAAAAGTTCCGGATGTAGCTCTATGCTTTGATCGCTTCTTCACAAGCGTAAACTTATTGGAAACTATAAACTTTGCTGCGGTCGGTACCTGCATGGCTAACCGCAAAAACGTTCCAGCAATGCCAGGAAAACTCAAACGGGGAGAATCAAGATACAAGTGTACCGATACGGGACTTCTCTGCATAAAATGGCAAGACACCAAGGAAGTCATATTAATGAGTAACTGTCATAAACCTAATGTGACCAAAATTTCAAAAAAAGATATGTTGGGCCAGCAAGTGGAAATCGACTGTCCGGAAGCAATTGCATTCTATCGACAAAAAATGGGCGGAGTTGATCGCGCTGATCAATTCATAAGTCTCTACAATCATGAGAGGAAGTCTACAAAATGGTGGAAAAAGGTATTTTATACTTCCCTTGGTATGAGTACAACTAACGCATGGATCCTTTACAACGACTTGAGGCGTCAAAATGAGAAAGTCCCTTACCTAACATATGTGGTGAATCTTGCTGAGGAATTGATTGCCGAAGGAAAGAATACTACCGCATTACCACTACCGAGAAGAGGTCCTATTTCGAAGAAAAGAAAACTTTTTGGTTCAGCATTACATCTTCCCGTAGAAGGTGCCACAAGAAGACGTTGTTCTGGTTGTGCGCTAATGAAAATTCAAAAAAGAATAAAAACCATTTGCGAAGAATGTAACGTGCCTTTGTGTAAAGATTGTTTCAAGTTATACCATACAAAATAAATAATATTTGTTCAAAACATATATATAACACAAAAAATATTTTAATCAGCTTTTAGCTTTCCCTGCCTGTTGGTACATATATGTACCATATGAAAACCCTACTGGTACACATCTGTACCACAACTCTCCCTCCCCCCACAGACCCCCTAAAACGATTACCTAATTTTTTTCACTGAAAATGCTATATATTAATTGAAAGTAACCAGTCTAAGTCACTACTTTCATTATGGGCACGAAATTCGTATTCAGGGACGAAAGGGTTAAATAGCTTACTTAGCGGAACCAATGAATTAATGCCATCGCGCAACGAATTGCTACGACGATTCCTGAAAATGCACAGCACTGGACAATTAGCCGTACTCTTATAACAAGCATTACATCTTTTCTCGAATCTCGGATTTGTTTGTAAAAGGGAAGAATCAGCAACAAAACATCGCACAAATCAACGATAGTTATTAGCTTCTTACATATGTATGTATGTACACGCAATCATCAACATCGACACCGTTTTATTGTACCCGACTAGAAAAAGAACGCTCCAACTCGGATACAACTTCATTTAGTTGCAAAAGCAACCCTGTTCCTGTTCTTTCATGAAAGATGCAAATTGTTTAGTAATATTTAGGAACGGAAAATAGTTGTGCTTGCAAATTTTGTGTTGATGTATTTATATATTTAAAAATACTATGCAAATAAAAGCGGATTAAGTGCTCAAATGAAACTTCCCATGTATTTCCTTAGGGTTCATTCACAATAGTTTTTACACTTCCCAACACTACATCGGATGGTCGGATATCATTTTACCGAGTTGGCTCAACTCGCATATTTTTCCGAGTTAGTGTTGTTGCATTACATGCAATTCGTGATCCTACCTAGTGTTCTTTTGCAACATTGTTATATAAAAATGGGAATACTATTATTTAACACGTTGGCTGCCAGTGTATCACTGGTGATCACAGCAAAAAACTACTCCTAGGTGCCAAGCAAAAAAATACATGTTGCGCTTTGAATTATAACGGGCTTCTTTTATCATGAATAAAAGTCATGCTCCCGACGCGTTTGAGGACGCTTTTATGCTGTGATCACCGGTGAACACTTGCTGTTTATTTTAAACCGTTATCTTTTGTTTTGCAATGTGTATCACCGGTGTTCAGTGAAACAGTAGTGAAGTGAAGTTGAGAAGTTATGAATTCCGGGAAAATACGCCACTTGCTGGAATCCACAGAAAATTCCAGTGTTAGTGGGGAAGATTTTAGTTCAGATGAAGATTCGTACATCCCAGATTCCAACAGTGAAAGATCGAGTGATGACAGTATTCAGGAAGGCCAGGATGTCAGCGCAGATGAACATCAGACGGGAACTACGACAGAATGGAATTCGCCTGCCACTGGAGGGACTTTGATAAATTTTGAAGAATGTTTCAATTCACACCAACATGATGCTGGTTCGCCATTTGAATATTATAGAAAGTTTTTGACCGATGGGATTTTGGATATTATTGTTGAAGAGACAAATAGAAATGCAAACAGTCAAGTACGTGGGATCAATACTCGCAGCAGCAGTAGGATGAATCAGTGGAAAGATACTGATCGTAAGGAGAATATGGAGTTTCTTGCCATAGTAATGTATATGGGTATGGTAAAATACCCTTCAATCGAATTCAAACTATTGGAAAGCAACGACCTTGTTCAAAAATCCATTCGTCCCACACGTTATGTCTCGCAACCGGTTCCAGATCTTAATGAAATTTATTCACTTTGCAGATAACGCCCAGTCATCTGAAACAGTGTCTAAAACTTTGAAAGTTGACAAACTTTTCCAGGAATCAATTGTAACCTTTAAAAGAAATAGGATTAGGATTTCGGCAATATCTTCCTGGTAAAACACATAAGTATGGCATCAAGGTGTTCAAATTAGCAGATACGAACGGTTACATTTATAATTTGAAACTGTATACTTGGATACTGGAAAATCAGATACAACCACAGGACTTTCTCTTGCAAAAAATGTCTTCAACTGGAAGGTTATATTGAAGAAAACCGAACACTCACGGTAGACAATTATTATACTTCTATTGAATTGGGCAATGCTCTCTTAAATAGAAAAACGCAGGGAACTCTTAGAAAAAATCGGAGAGGCTTACCTAAATTGACTAGGTCGCTGAGAAGAGAGGAATGCGTAACTTTCGAAAAATCTGGAATGGTAGTCCTGTCCAGTGTAAACAACGGATCACTTGTACCCTCAGGGAAAAAGAATAGACTTGGTCAAGATGTCTTAAAACTGGATATTATAATAGAGTATAACAAATGCAAAAAAAGGTTTATTGAGATCTTTTAAAAATTTGTGTATTTAAATACGTAAATAATTATAAATTTATATTCTGTTCTCACTTTAGAAATAGATTTGGCTGATCAAATGGCAAGTTACTTCAGTCCTCTCCGTAAAATTATTCGCTGGTTTCATAAAGTTGCTTTTGATGTTTTTTTTTAAATACGGCGGTTATAAACGCGTATATTTTGTGCAACCAAAATAATTCTAACATGCAAATTTCTGACTTTCGGCAAAATATTATTTTGAATTTAAGTGGAAGAGATAGCGCTTCAATTGCGCGAATACCTCCTAAAGGCAAGCACATTTTGACGACATCAGTGGAGGTAACAAAAGACGGAAGGCGAAAAAGACACCGTTGCGGAGGGTGTTATTCCGAAATGAAAACTACAAACTTGACGTCGGCTGCAAGGAAGAAGGCCAAACTTGTAGCAACATAAATTTTAGGGGCCTAGGCGTGTATCACCGGTGATACATTGGCACTGGAGGGCGGTTTTTCGTTGTGATCACCGATGATACCCTGGCACCTAGGGGTAGTTTTTTGCCGTGATCACCGGTGATACACTGGCAGCCAACGTGTTAAACAAAAGGTGCCCGCGTATCTTAAAACTCTCTGTTTGAGAAAAAACCCCGCGCTTTATGTTTTTGTTCTTAAAACCTCACAGTATCGCCGTTTTGTCGATGGTTCTTCCTACTTGGGAGTACCCTTCTTGCCCACTCTTTTCCTGCTGGTTTCACACCCTTCGATCTACACCGCTTAACGGCCTCAGGTTGCGAGACTGGCCTCGAACAAAGGTTCCTCCCGTACTCTCCACCACCTCTTTACACCTGCGGCTTCTTCTTAGATTTTTCGAAGTGCTTGGAGCTTCTTCGGTAATGGAAGCCTAAGCATTCACCGCCTCAACACTATTGGTTTAAAGTGCATTGAATAAGGGGAAGGAATATAAGGGGAGAATGCTAAAGGTGGGAAGAGGAAAAGGACTGGGGCGGCCCTCACAAGATCTTAAGATGAGCATTTGCAGGTTGCAGATCTTTCTTAAACCCCTACATTAAGCAGTCATATTGCATTACTTAACTTATTCAACTATTTAAGCATGCTTAAACTCTCTTTAAAAAATATCTTATACTCGTATGTTAATGTAGGTTAAAAGCTATTTTGTGCTAATTTTTTGAAAATCCGTTCAGAAGTATAGGATTTCCCAGACGGATAACTATAAACCATGTATTCTCAGGAACATTTTTTAGAAGCAGTTGATTTAGCCAAATTATCTTTTGAAGTTAAGAAATTTTCCCTAGAGCAGTTTTTTTAGGCGTTGTGGTTTTCGAAGTTGTTTAGGTTATACAGGGGTTAACGAGTTAGAATTTGGCAGCACCATACGAAAATTTTCAGGCATAATATTTTTTCGCAAAGTTTACACTTTACAAAAGGTCTGTTCGATGAATGCTAGTTGGATTAACGAGAATATACAAGAAAAGCTAAACAAAGGGGTGGAAATTTAATTACCAGATAATAGATTCGTTATATAGATAACTGCACAATTTTTCGTTTGTTGGGTTTCTTGCACTACACTGCTTTGAGCTTTGCGCGATGTTGTTATGCCCTGCTTTACACTTTCAGTGCATTTATCGAACAAAAATGTAGAGAAGAAATTTCAGCAAAGTTATTTATCGATTAAAAAAATGAAAATCCGATAAGAAGAACTCTTTTTATTTCAAATATTTATAATTAGTTTATTGTACTGTAGACCTATTTCAAGGGCACATACATAGATACTTACGTTGTAAAAAGTTCCCAGCCATTTTATTTATTTATTTATTTTTGGCAGCACTAGAACTAAGTTCGAACTATAGTCTGGTACTAGAGTCTGGTACGCCTCGTAAAAGTTAAAAATTTAGTATCAATTCACCAAGTTTCAGATTAATCTGAAGGCGAAATGGCAAATTTTTAGCCAAGCATATAAAAAACCGTAAAACCCTAAATTAATGGTGCCACTAATTTGTAAATTATTAAATTTTTATTTATTTATTTATTTACTTCAATTCAGTCAAAAGAATACAATTCTTACTAACTATTAAAAAAATTGCTTAATACTATTTAAAGTAATTATAAAACTACGCCCCTTGGAAAATCCAATATAAAACACAGAGAGCTGCCTCAAATTGCGAAGAGGGATATTAAAAGTTAACCTTTCCAAGAGGTCAGAACAGTCTATTGACCCGTTTAAGTTATTTGCAACGAAGGTGCAAGCGAGAAGGACACTTTGCCTATTTAAATTCATTACGTTCAAGAGTAAGCAGCGAGATTCGTAAGCAGACCAAGGATCCCTAAATTTTAACAAGCGAAGAGCGAATTTCATAAAAACTTTTTAAAGGCGTTCTATACGATTGATATGCGAGACTTGATTAGGCCTCCAGGTAAAAGAGGCCTAGACCTCCCAAAAGTTGTATACCGAAGGTTTAGTGTATATGGATCAGAAAAGACTATGCTATTACCGCGGATAAAAGCTAACATGGCATTTGATTTTGGCACAATATAATTAATATGCGAAGAGAAACTCAATTTTGTATCAAAGTAAATACCTAAGTCCTTAGCTTCGGACACGCATTTTAATCGTGAGCCAGATATAAAATCACTCGTAGAAATTGGGTAATGTTTTCAATAAAAGTGCAGTGAGAATATTTATTAATGTTCAAAGATAGATGATTTTGTGAACACCAGACAGAAAATTTATGCAAGTCCGATTGAAGAGCATGAGAGTCATCATTACTAAGGTATTTCAAGCGTGAAAACTTAAAGATTAAATTTTCGCTTAAGGAGAGTAAATTTTACAACAATTAAACGCAAAACATATTTAGGTAGATTTATGAAGTCTTTTGGAGTTATTTAACTGACAGACGCAATTAATTGATCGCGATGATTAAAACAAAATCTGGATTGCTGAGATATAATTGTGGGATCTATTCTTCATAGAAAGCTCAAAATAAATCTAGTAAAGGGATTCACCATTTGCTTTCTAAGCTTCACTGCGTGAAAATATGTACGGGATGTGTTAGTGTCATTGCATTATGGAAGTCGCTGCTAACTATTAAAAATAGAGTTTAAGGAAATTATTATACCAAACGCCACAGTGCATGCAAAAACTGAATTATTTCACAATTTCAAAGCTTTACTAAATACGATTTCACCATTGTTAAAACTTGGCGCATTAGCAAATATGTATATACCCAAAAACTATTGTGTCCTTGTGCGAACTAAAATATGAATATGATTTAATAAATGGAAGTACATATGTTTGCCGAGGTCGTATTTCAAATGTCAAACAGCGCTCAGAATTCATATTCATTATCAAATAAACAAAAATGAGACACAGAACTTCCTTTGAATTCGCTGACGTTTATGAACGATTATTTATTTCTTTCTCCATCCACATTTGAAGTTTAAAATATGTACTTCGCACACAAGCGAAGTCAATAACATAGAGCCAGTGAGGTGGGTGAAAGTGAGTGGCAGATAAACAAATTTTCAATTCAACTAAAAAGGTTTCTCGAGTTGGCGTAAGACTAACAATGTAAGGCAACGAGTGAAGTGACTGGCACTTGCAGTGGGAAAACCGTCAGACTGATTTGCGTGCATGTATGTATGCCGCTATATTGATGTCATTCGATTCGAAAACAATTTTCCATTCCTTTGAGTTTTCGCATTTACGAAAAAAAACTTTTTCTGCCGCACCCTTAATTCTTCAACCTTTCACCCGTGAAGAACGGTTAAATTTCAATTTGCTGGGTATAAGCCGCAATCGTATGGATGGATAAATGGTTGCTGGGATAAAAAAAAGAAAAAAAATTGGTTGGCTTACGATAACACGCAAAGTGTTGCACAAAAGCGGTAAGGTGAGTGAATCTATAGAAAAGAATACTTTATTTTATTTACATAACGATTTAAGACTATTTTCTTAGAAATCTGTCTTTTTGTTTGAGTTACGAAAAATGTGCTTCGATCAGAGAAAGAGGAATCACAACCTCACTTATTCAAATATACTGTGTATGTATGTATGTATGTATGTACGTACGTATATTTTCTAGTTGTTTTAAAAGGCTTTTTATTGTTGTTCATTTTTGTTTGTTTGTTTGTTTATTTGTTGTTGTTGTTATCGTTGTGGGCTTAAAGACACCCAATCGCACTTCTTTTCACATTAACCCCCCAACCCTTAGGATCTTTTAAAATATTCATGAAATTGCATTGATAGCGTAAATGATGAGCCATCAACGTCGATGAAGACGACGATGTCCATGATGATGATGATAATGATAATGATGATAATGATGTAGGCGGTGGGTTTACTGATGAAGATCTTAATGGCATTCTATTGACATCATTATTGGTTAGTGTGATTGTATACTCCTGACTGACTTTGAACTTATCAATGCGGCCGGTAATGGTGTGTCAATGACGGCGTGGGTCGTATTTTTTATGTTGTTGTTCCTGTCGGTGATGAGCTAAATGCTTCCATTAACTGCGTACAAACGGTGGGAAATGTCGGCAACGTAGACGCTGGTGATGTTGTTGCTGCTATCAATTTTGCACACCTTATCCTCTATAATGTATGCATGAATGCGCGCCTACGTTGCTAAAGAGGTTATGCAAACTATTTGGAAAGCAGTTCATTACACGTCACAATAAACAAATGGGTACTTAAAAGTGTCAACAATTTAAGTGTTTTTATTTTAAATGACTTATATACTTATATATATATTTCTCCAATTTGAGCACTTAAATAAATTATTACCACTGTAGTCGTGCGAATTCAACCATGTGACTGCAAATTATAGAAAAAGTAATTTCTAAAGATTTTTGCCACGGAGAGTAAAGGCCGTTTTCCCCAACTAATTTTAAACTGAACTTGGCTTCTAGTTGAAAAAAATCTTAGCTAAGATCAGTTTAATCCGATTATATTACGATGTATACTTAAGTATGGAAAAGAATTTATTCAAAAGTATGGTAGCACCGCGAAATGTGCACGAGATTCTTAGTCATCATGTTATGAAGATATTGTCCAGTCGTCATCTTGTAGTGCAAAAAATTAGTCCGCAATTAATTAAGTCTTTTTCGGTCTCATGTTATATGTCATATGGTTTACGTGCCATTGTATTAACTTCTAAGACATTGCATATGCACGAATTTATTCCTTACCATTTTTTGTTAATTTTAAATTCGCAAATATTTTTGCTCGTACCAGAGTTAACAAAGATAAGAACAGTTAAAATCAACAATATTCGCGCAAGCCATATATGTATAATATACTTGTAAAAAGAAATGTTAAAAAATTCTTTGGGAATGTACACGAAATATTTCAATTTGATTAGGCACTAGCCTTTTTCACACAATCATAGTTAATAAAGAAGCCAAAATATTCACAACAAGCTAAAATCTAGATTAAAGCTAAGTCAGAAAAACTCAAAGTTAAGTTCTGCCAGCTACGATAACACAAGCATTTTATGTGCACCTGTTATATTCCAAAATTAAATAAAATGTGTTTTTTAGACGTGTGGTTTTCAATGAGGAATTACTTTTTTAGGAGTTGGTCTTTTTGACAGCTGTTACTTAATTTATACTCAGTTTAGTTTGCCAATTCGGTGAATGAATCCAAAACGAGATGGCCACGGATCCCGATTTACACAAGAAAACTTTGTTCAGCGATGAAGTTCACTTTGGTTGAATGGGTAGGTTAATAAACAAAATTGTCGCATTTGGAGTGCTAATAATCCACAAGCCATTGTTGAGACGCCGTTGCATCCTCAAAAAGTCACTGTTTGGTGTGCTCTATGGGCAGTTGGAATCATTGGTCCCTATTTCTTCAAAAATCAAGCCCACCTTATTGTTACAGTCAATGGACGACCGTTGATTCCAACAAGACGACGCTACATGCCATACAGCCAACGAAACAATAAATTTATTGAAGGAAACTTTTGATGACCGCATTATCTCGCATGGGGGGCCTTTGGCGTGGCCTCCAAGATCGTGGGATTTAACACCGCTGCACTATTTTTGTGGGGTTATGTGAAGTTGCTTGTCTACGCAGATAAGCCCGAAACGTTTGACGCCTTGGAGGAGAATATTCGGCGCGTTATTGCTGATATACGGCCCCAATTGCTGCAAAAAGTGGTCCAAAATTGGGCCTCTCGGCTGGAATTTATACGAGCCAGCCGCGGCGGTCACTTGCTCGAAGTCATAAATTAAGTTAAATAAAAATATAAATTATTATAATTTTTCTCTAAGGAAAGGATTGCCAAATTTCATGTTCTTAGCTGCTTTAGTATATGAGTTATAATGCAAAAATACCGTTTTGGTTAATCAGTTGTGTTAGAGGTGCATATATACTTGGTCCGATTTGGTTGGTTCCGCCAAATGTTTGATATATTGTACAAATAAATATGCCTACCAAATTTAATTTAGATATCTCTAAAACTGTGGGACTGGTTTGCGTTCAAGCGGACAGACAGGAGACATGGTTAAATCAACTTATCTGATCATTTTAGCATACTTGTCTGTGGACCTATGTCTATGTCCTTGAAAATATCGGACAAAAGTTATAAAACTACTTCAGGAAAGAAAAAATTGTTCGTAGTTAATGTTGTCTGACTTAATTTAAGCAATATTTACCCGAAAGTATTTTTTGGTTTGAAGTTCACAAACTTTTTTTTGATATCTTCCTCTTTCTTTCAGTTTTATATTATGTCAGCCTTAACTCTCGCGAGGACAGGCAGGGACACGTTCCCTATTAAGGGCTCGGACATCTAAAAGGGGGATCTCATCCGAAGCCTATTAGAATCTTTCATTGGAAGCTTGTTTTTACGTGTCGGATCCCAACCAGATACTAGGGGATGTAGGTTAATTACCAAAATCTAATTAGTCATAATTTTTTAGTTAAATATAATTTTTTGGACTTTTCCTCTCATTTGTGGTGTACAATAGTTTTACATTGATTCAGAATGGCAGATAGTCCACTCCGAGGTTTGTCATTGCCTGCCGAGGTATGTACAAACCAATTTGGAATCACCAGGTGCAATATGAACGGCAGTTTGCTTACATTTGAATAATCACCATATATGTATGTATGCACTTATATTTGATTATGTTTGCATGCCGTAGGCCAAAATTTGCAGATGCTTGTAAATAAGATATTATGACATAGCAGAGTTAATATTCAAAAAAAAAGGATGTATAATAAAATTACCGCTAAACCTAGGCTATGCAAATGTTCAATAAAGTTTCATGAATGTTTTTTTTAAGGAAAATGTGTTAAAAGCGCCCTCAACAAAAGACATAAATAAAAAAATTCATCATTTGATTTCGCAAGCCCAAAGTGCACATCGAACATTGGATTACCGGAATGGTATTGACGCCCAGTCCACCTAGGCTAAAATGAATCATGATAATCGTCTAACGATATAATGTGAAGGATTGTCTTGCTTCTCAGAAAAGAAAAAATATTCATTGCTTGTGCGATTCAGGAAACAGTTTAAAATGTTAAGTAATTCCGTTTTGAAATTTGTTATTGCACGATTCAAGATCGTTTGTGAAAAAATAATAAATTAAAAAGGTTCCGAAAAGATATTAGTATATTTATTAAAGGAAAATGAACATTTAAAAAAGGCTCGATGCCGACGACTGTTGTGTAATCCTCCAATCCTTTGCCTCTGCTCGAAAAAAATACTCTTGGAAACGGAAATTTGGCAGGCTTGTTTTTTCTATCGTACTCAGAAAGTTCGAAATCAAATAAAACACCGTAACAGTGGGATACGAATATTTGTATGTTAAATGCAGCAAATATCAGACAACAGCGAAACGGGGAAATCGGCGGTCTATAAAAAATGAGGCCTATATAGAAGACAGTGTTGTGAGTAGTAGATTAAGTAATAGCTTAATATATGACAAAAGAAAGATGGCACTTGTGAATCAGCCACTCAGCGATGTCCATCTAAGCCACACGTACGGTGTGTACACGAAACTATTGAATAAATATTATTAGATATTAGGCATAACAGGCAGTATTATGATTTTTTTGTAATTTTTAACTTTAGAAACTTATAATGTGACAAATACAGAAATTTGAATATTTGATGATAGTCGTCACGATAAGCGATACGATAGTAAACGGCATACACGGATCAGCATTTTGACGATATCGTTTTTGTAGTGTCGCTTAACCCTCTAACCGGCCAATTTTTTTTTGAGCTGAAAAAATTACCATAGACTAATTTTTATACAAGGAACAAGAATCCAAAGTCAGATTTAAAAAAAAAATCAATAGGTCAGCTTCCAGGTCGGAAAACGTGAGGTCTGCCTTAAGGCATACTTGCCTGTTGGCATGTAAAAAAATACGGATTAATTTATTTAAAGTTATTAAAAAAAAAAAAGATGTTTCTTTTAATAATTTCAAGTAAAACGTTACAAATTCAAGTTTATTTATATTGTTTCATATGTGATATAAAATAAAAAGAAAGAAAAAGTAAAAATATATATTATATAACAGGAAAAATTCAAGTTCAGTTATAATATATAATATAAAAGTGTTTACGATTTTGTGTGAAACAACTGAAAACATTTTTTTGACGATGATAAACACAAATTCAGCTGACATTTTGTGCAATACATTTGCGTTAAAGATTTGCAGCCTGGCATCTTACACATATGTTTACCGTCTCGCCCTAAAAGATCTGGTATATGACCAACCCCATCATGTCGAATATCAGCTGGTGGTGCATAGGTGCGTCGATAGCCAGTTCTCATTTTTGGACTTGCACTTGATGGTCTACCCACTTTATTTTTATATCTTTCGTTTGATAGGTGACACAACACATCAGCAATTTCCACTCGAAAATCTGGCAACTTAATATGATGCCTGTGCGCAGGGTCCACATCATGAATCCGGTGGTAGATAATATATGCGTTGACAACTGCCATATCAAGCATATGATAAAATAAACGTAACGTCCATTTTTTGGTTTTAAGGCGGATATGATAGCGCCCTAGTAGGCCACCCATTAAATCGACGCCACCCATATGCCGATTGTACTCTTTGACTATGGTTGGGCAATCGATATCCACATACTCCTTTTTCTTTCTATCAAAGCGTGTCACTTTTAGGGGTTGACTGGTATCAGTGGAAGTGCAGAAAGGCTTAACGCCAGCATACGTGGAAACAAGTCGTACACATTTTGTGTCTTTCCACAGTACAGACGTTATGTCAACTCCAAAAGCAGTACCCACAAATTCCTCGGCGTAGCCCCGTTCTTTATGTTTTACATCGATGTCCTTTGAAAGCTTACAATTTGGGAGTCTATTGACCCGAACCGTACCAAGTGCATAGATTCCTCCGCTTCGTAAATAAACAAGTAATGCCAAGGACGTATAAAAGTTATCAAAATATATGATGTGATTTTTAAAGTTGGGCACGGTTTGTGTTAAGCGAACGACGACATTTCCGGTTGCTCCCAAGTCAGGTGCATCTGCTACAACATCATTATCACCAGCATCTCTGTAGACTTCAAAATTATACGAAAACCCGTATGAGTCACATAACACAAATAGCTTAACACCATATTTGTGAGGTTTATCTGGCATATATTGACGTAAGTTTGTTATCATCTTTGTGGGACACATTTGCTCGTCAATACATAGCCTTGGTGATTTGGGTACAGAATTAAAGCGTTCATTTAATGTATTTATGACTGGACGAGCTTTGTAGAGCTGATCGTACCCTTCCTCACCCTTTTTCTTCATAGACGAACTATCATTGAAGTGCAGATATTTCCTTATTTCATAAAATCGTTTTGATGGCATCGCAACTCTAACACATTCAAGTGAGTGTTTCGACCAATAACTTTCAATATTTGGGTAGCGAAACACAGACATATATAGTATTATACCAATGTAAATTTTCAAATCTTGTCTGGTTAAATTGAAATCAGAGTTTATGTTTTGCTGACGATATCGTCCAGCAATTTATTTGTAAAAAAATATGTAAAGCATTTAAACGGAGTATCCAATTCATTAAATTCTTCTGGTAATTTCTGTTCACCGTTGAATACAATTTCTTTTCGATGTAGCTGCAAGTTTTTTTTTTTTCCATACTATATTTTTGAACTGCGAAGATTGTGGTGTACAATGCTTCACAGAACCAAAAAATCCACCAGAGTTAGATGGAATAGAAACTTCACCGTCTTCAATTTGTGGTAACGGTGATCGAGCTCTTTTCCTCCGTGGTGGCTTTTTTGTTGTTTTAGTCATTGCATTACTGCTGGTACTTGGTTGCTCGGAAGAAGGGGGAGTAGACTCATTGGCTTCATCTATACTTACATTTATTGCCGATGACAAAAGATCTATTGCACTTGCATTATATAAATGTTCAATAAATGTATCGATTTCTTCAAAATCTTCATTTGCTAATTGCATGTTAACTTCTTGAGCGCAATCATCGCTGTCAAAGTCTTCTTCATTCACGCTTTTATCATCTTCTGAATCATCATCATCAACAACAGAATTCATTAATTGCTGGATAGCTTCTTCGCTCATAAGCGACAAATTGTAACGCTTCCGATTATTTGACATGCTTACGACTAAGAAACACAATATAAATTATTAAAAAAAAATTATAATGTTTAAAATATGTTATTATAGTTACATGTTTTGCTTACAACTACAAAACATTCAATTCAAATAATTTTATAAATTATTATCTACTTTAAAACATGCAAACATAATTACGAATAGAATTTAGATACTTACAACGAAATAAATTTTTTTGAGCGGGCGCCGGCAAGTGTGCCTTTAGGAGTAGTGCACTTTTAGCTTGCTAGAAGCTTGTCTGTAAAATTTTTTTCACAAAAAACTTTATAATAGTAAACCAAAATATTGTATCTATACAGTAATTTTTTTTTTTTTAAGAACAATTGTAGCACAATTACTATTTTTTTGCAATTTCTGAAAATGCGCTTTGCATTAAAATAATTTTTTGCTGATCTTCACACCAACTTTTGACATTCACTGACCACTGGCGCCTAAACTCATAAGCAAAGAACATGCGAATGATATTTTTTATGCAGCTGTGATATTTTACAACAAAAATTTACAAAGGTAACGGTAAAAAATTTTCGGGCCGTTGCGCTATTGCTATTGTGCTTAACTATACCTTTTGGTAGCATTGCCGGTTAGAGGGTTAAACGACTATCATTTTGAACTTAGGCGCTGTAGTCGGAAAACGTGAAAATTTTGACGATATGTATTAATTGTTTCATATGGTCTACAGAGGGAGTCGTTTCGTATTTCTTGTAAAATTGTAGAAAAAAGAGCTACCAAAATTGAAAATTAAAAACAAAAATTGTGCAAATCTCAGGTTCATTGCAAATTTTTTCACAGATTCAAGTTATGTATTTTTACAAAAGTCATTATTGATCCAAGAAGTACCAACAGCTTTCTTTTGCAACATATCTCAAAAGCTAAACAAGCTAAAAAATTAAAAGAAAGAAAGTCTTTTTTGTAGACGAGGTCATTCATGCCAAATTGGGTTTTTATGAATTACTTGAGAATTTGAGGGTGTTTTTTTTCTTGTGTGAACCACTCAACCAGATCTACGACCTCTACTAGGTCACTTGTAAAGTATATTTTCACTGTGGCACAGTGTAATGATGAACAAGGTTGCGCTTTCCGTGCTGAGAGCAACTGATAATGACGAAATAATAGCTCGAGAATGAGAAAGCAAAGAGCAAAATCTAAAACAGGAAAGGAAAAGCGCAAAATTAGCGGGCAAACGACAAAACAATTGAACGTTTTTATTAGCTGTTGTTTGTGTAAAATAAAAGCAACTTGCAAATAGGTGGATGTTTTCAATCGACAAAGAAAGAACTAGCGTCCCGCAGAAGACGCAATTTTATATTCTATCAGTCTTGATTCACAACAATACAATTATTCTGTTTATTCGTTCCTTAAAGTCACTGGTTAGTATTTCAATTGATATAAATGGTATTTAATGGCTAGTGGAAACTAATTTATTATGTGTAAGACTAATTTTTCACAAAGAAAGTTAGTTAGTGATAAATAATCATCTAAAACAAAATTTACATTAAAATCGCCTTCAAGAATCAAAAGGATTTTATATTCACGCATATAAGTATTTATTTTCAAAATTAAGTGCCTACTTAAAGTTAGTTGCGTCTTTTTTACATAATTTTCAATAAGCTATCTGTCAAAAATGTTACAACTAACTTTATGGACCAACTTAAAAGCTTTTGAGCGTTTTATAAACCATGTATATACTTATATATATATATATCGCTCATTTGCTGCAACGTCGCCATAATTCAAAAAATCCAAATTTTGAGTTAACATCACTAATATATCGGAAATAATATGTTTGATCAACTGACAAAGTGTTATATCCGAGGTCTTAACATTTTACGCAGCATCGCGATAGAAGCCCTTTTGCTCTAACTACATATCCTATTGCGTCTTATTTGTAACAACGTATGATCTCAGTTGTGCGTCGGCTTTTGTGTGGTGAACATCGTTAAGTTCTCAAGAAAAGTGCCATATTTCGTTTTGTGACAATATTAATAAAAGGTAAGATCACTTTTCTACATCCATTCAAAAACTAAAATGCGGCTTCTGTAATATCACTATTTTTGAGTTATGACGACGTTGCAGCAAATGAGCGATATATGTATTATTATATTACACTGCACTTATTTCCAGTCTCGTAAACCCTACAATAATTGAGAATTTGTGACGCATGACAAATACATAAACTAATTAAAGAAAATCATTTATGTATCTAAAATGAAGTGGAATGGTGTACAAAACATTCTAGCTCTGCAGAAAACACGTCGATTACAAGGAATTTTCATGTTGTTTCCTTTTTGTGACAAGAAATATTAACATATTTTAGCACACCAAATTTCAACTGGATTAAATATGTCATCAACACAAATATCTCTTAAAGAGTTTAATGAATCCTATTTTAATCAGACCACACACTTTGATTTAATATATCACTTGTCTATGCGATAAAAGTAGTTTTCCATGACGTACTAGGTGCGTACAAATTAAAATTGTACAGTTGTGTATACGTTACTTTCTTTCTCATTCTCCCATTTTCTACGATATACATATCTTTCGTCTCAGCTGTGTAATGAAATCAGCCTCAAAAATTTTATTCTACATTTGCAACCCGCTGCCTTAGAAGTTTCACTTTAGGTTCATCTCAAAAAAGTATAAACCCTCGAAATCACTTCTACTTTAAAAGGTTACAAAACAAATAGCCTGGGGTTTTTTAAAATTAAGAATGAGGAACATTTTGTTTTTGTTTTCAAATTATCAGTAGTGAGACATACAGATACACACACACATATGAATGCATGTATGTAGAAGCAACAAAAGTTTTAAACTATTATTTTTTACAAGGCCTACGCATCCCGGTATACATTAAATGTATAGTCAACTATGTGTACATAGATGTAGATATGCACCCTTCTATATAAGCACATCCATACATACATATGTACAAACTATAAAAAAACTATCAGTTTCCTTTATTCGGGCGCGTTAGACAAAGTGTCGTTAATTTATTAATTTAGCACATTTTATTCCAGCAATAGAATATTTATAATATTTGCGTAGACACATACATACATTTGCATGTATGTATATATATTTCATTGATTGCATATGATTTGTTTACAAAAAGTAATCAATTGTGGTTGAAAATGTTTAATTATGCAAATAAATAAGGACATTATTCGATAGCAAATGCAACTGAGTTTTGTTAAAACGTCAAACGCTTTAAATTGCGATTGCAGTTAATTATTCAAATGCAACTGAATTTTGAAAAAACCTGAAACGCTTTACAAACATAAATGCACTTAATTATTCTGGCAAATACCGTATGAATTATAAATTAGCCAAATTTCAAAGCTCAAATGTTAATTTTGCCGTCGTTTATCATTTCACATCCAGTTTTGCTCCTAACGGTTGGTTTTTAGCTACTTGCTGCCCAAAATGGGCCGGCAAAATGTCAACGTCCGTAATGTCCGACCAAATGAGAATTCATGTACACAAACATAGATGGAGTCACATTTCTTTTTCGCTTGACTGCCCAGTTTTCCGGCGGTAAAAAAATATCCTTGTTTGTTTAATGACCCTCAAAATAACAATTTTTCAATTAGTTGGCTTTGTGTCGCACTTCAACTCTTCAAATCGTAAATTATTTTTGATGGTTTTTAGCACATTTTCATTTCATACTTCTGCTTTCAGACAATTTGTTTTTTTTGTGGGTATCCAATTTATTTTTGATTTCAAACATTTTGCAGACTTTTATTTATCATTTTATTTCCATTCCTTAATGGCATATTTTGTTTAAAAAATTCGTTGGCAAGCATTATAATCTTTGTTTTTTTGCATGTAAGTATAAATATGTAGTTTACTTCCATATGCATTTACATAAGTACTTTTATTTTAAAAACCTGTGAAAAACAAAATAGACAAAGAAAATTACGAAAGTAATAAAACAAGTAAAGAAAGTAAGACCCTCGTTTGGAATTACGCAGAACATTTACAAGAGTTAATGCAATAGAATTGATATAGGCCTGAAATCAGGAAACGTGTTATCAAGCACTAAAAAATTTCCACCGAGTTTCCTAAGGGATTATTTACATAATTATCTCCATTGTTCTCATGCAGAAATGCTTACGGTATAATTTCTACCAAAAGATACTTTCGGTATCAGTTTATTGTGTCCCGCAATTTTTCTATCAAGGCTGGACAGAAAGCCAATAAAATGGGGTCAGTAGTTATCGAGATTTTTAAATTTGAACTAAATGCTACTCAAAACTGTACTTTGTTAATAAAAAGTTAAAACAAATAATTAAAAAAACAGCAGCCGACAGTTTTTGTTCTGTTCTGTTCACGCATAAAAATTTAATTTTAAACGCCCAGCAGGGCGTCTGAATTCCTGAGTAGAGGTCTTGGGTTAATTTATTATTATTTTACAAATTTTTATTATTGAAATACTATTTAATTTTTTCATATAAAAAAACATCATAAAACAAGAGAACTCTTTGAAGCAATCAGCTGTATGGCAATTAAAGTATAACAGGGCGATCGGTTCCAACCAACGATTAATATATTATAAAATCATCATCAAAAATTGGTTAGACATCTCTAAAATTCATACACTAGCTTGCGTTCTAAGACTCTTATAATCCGATGTTTATAGTTATGATAACAATCAATGTTTATCAAAAATATTTACATGAATGCGTCGTTTTGGGTTGGAGGCTTTAAGATATATATCCTGTGATTGTTTCGAAATTCATTAGCCCAGACTTTCTGTGTCTTCACATCACTAACGAGCCCAAGAAAGGAACTATCCACACGCGATGATACAAATACTAATTCTGCGACAGTTGGCATAGATTGTATGATACGCTTTGTTATATATTGGGTTGAGAAAACATAAGTTATGATTTTTAAATAATAACACTCTTTAAATTTACTAAATACTAAGAAATCCGTTCCTTTTTTGAACGTAGTGTAATGCAATATCCTGGGAATTTTTGTAGAGGAATATTTAATGATCTTGGTTCGCTCTCCACTCATAATGTTGAGAATGTGAAGTAAAAATCTAAAGTCATACCAAATAACACTCGATTCAATGGTCAAAATATTTGAATTGCCGCTGTAGCTACTAATGCGCCGCATGAGATACTTATCAAGTGCAGTTTTCGTTCATCGACAGAAGTCTTTACTACTTGATTGCCTACTCAGCCCAACATAGAATTTCTTCTCGTTCCAATTCCCAATCCTTCCGGAGATGGTGGGCTGCTCAACGGCATTTCATAAAACCGCATTATTTATTATTGCAGAAATACCAAATAGAGTTATCATTTGTATACCAGGGAATTATAGTTTTGTTAACCTAAGGTTGTTTGTAACAGCATAAAGCAACCGACATACATATATGTACATACAAAAATTCTTAGAATTAGAAGCGGAATTGATTAAGCCACGCAAGTCATCTGACCGCCCGTCCCTTCAACCCCCTGTCGGATAACTCAAGTAAATATTGAGCTATCCTAACGAAACTCGGTATATATGTACATTTCCCAAGACACAAGGTACTTTGGTATTGTAAATGGGCGCAATCGAATGATAACCACGCCCACATAACGGTGTTTTGTGAAAATCAAAATACCGCTATATTTCAGAAAGTGTTGCAGATAATTTGCTCAAATTTAATACATGGTATTCGGTTTGGGAAAGGAAACACGATATAAGTATATCTCAGAAACCATGCTACCAAAGTCTACCAAATTTGATACACATATTGCATTTCTAGTCAGTAAGCAAAATTTGTTAAAATCGGACAACAAAAATCAAAAAACGCGATATTTATTAACTCTACAATACGTGGGATCATAAATGTTGGGAAAGGCCACGGTATCGCCCACCTTAGAGAAAATAGGTACATCTCCGAAAGTTCTTTCTCAAGTTCTACCACATTACCTACACTTTTTATTTCTAGTCAGAAAGCAAAATTTCGAAAAATGTAGAAATCGGATTAAGAGGTTCGGTCTCCTGGTGTGATTCGAAAAAAAAATCGATTTTTTTCCTTTTAGCTTAATCCGTTCTATAACTATCTTTTAGCATCCCCTTAAAATTACAGGTCTGAATGCCACGTATTTTTTGAGATATTGCCAGTAATGTGTGCACGTGTCGAACAAAATTTTCAATGTTTCAAAACTTTAAAACGTTTTTTCTCGAAATCAAATGTTTGCAATTTGTGTACACGATTACGGAAAAACTATTTGACCTATCGACCTGATTCAACTTGCTATAAACTCTTCCTTACTTGCTATATGTAGTTGTAAATTGTACTTAAGAAACATATTTTTCTTTTACGTACTTTTTTATTAAACTTTTTATATACTCACAAGGTGTAAATATTTACGTTATATTTAATGTGTGCATTACGGTATTTTTTTTTTTCAATAAAATAGCCATGAATTAACCTCAATGGACAAGCTAGCGTATCAATGCTCTATTATCAACCAATTGTTTGAATTGCCCGTTCATAAATTTCCAATTCATAAACTGAGTTGGAAATGTTCACATCAAAATCAAATTGGCTTAACTTAATAATTTATTATTCAGTTCCTAGTATTTTTTGTTGCTTATATAAGTAGATAAATTTAGATATACATATATGTAGATATATATTTATGTACAGATATTTATAGATAGCTTATTCGGCACGTGTACATTCATCTGAAATCTGCATCTGCGATTCCCGATGCGAGAAGAAGAGTTAATATTTGTTTACTGCGCTTTTAAATGCGGAATACAGTTATTCAAACCCGGCGGAGAGATTCGCAGGCCATCAGTGCGTATACGTAACGTAAGCAAATTGACTCGCGAGCATCACTGCCGCCGTTTCATTGCGGCTTATTATGTATTCAGCGCCAGTCATATTGCCGCATTTTATTATGCCGTCGAGAGTTGTACTTTATGTACTCGTACTTTATGCTGCGTTGCGTTGTGGTGTACAAAAGTGGCTGCGGTTGGTCGCTCATAATTTATGCAGACACATTGACGTTGCAAATTGCTTTTTTGGTTGTTTTGTATTGCTGCCGTATCGGCAACGAATCGATTGAAGTTTAAAGCAATCAACGAGGTTTCGTTGGACATTCGCCTTTGCGCATTTTTATTTGCTTAATGCAGTAAACACAAGCACTGAGCGTAATAAATGGATGTTTGGAATCGCTTGTGAAAATACAAAAATAAAAAATATAAAATAAAAAACACAAAACACTTGAAGGATGAATGGACAGACACACAAGCTTTTGCAAGTATTGTTAAACAAACATGTATATATAAGTAGATCTGCATCTGCATTAATATATGTATACACTGAGCGTAGTAAAAGCTTAAAAGAAATTATATTGCCTTATTATGTTACTGCTTCATTTTCCATTCCAATCAACGATAATTCAAATCTATAATTTTGGGCTTAATTCCAAATACTCCAATTGGCCATAAAGTGAATCGGTTTACCAAGCAAGCATCATTTTGACTGTCCTAAATTGACGCTACGTGTTGTGCACCCTGAGGGATATGGCTTGCGCATTCTTTTTATACGGTTGAATACGGAAAACCACAAAATAATGAACGGAAAATTATGTGGCAGGAAATTTGGCCGCAGTCCAACTGATACGGTACTCAATTTGAAGAAAATTCTTAAAAACCAAATGTAGCCAACTGCGGCCAATAAATGGTTATCCGCGCAGTTCAGCATAAAAACGATGAGATAAATGTAAATGTATGTACATATTTCCGTGGTTGTGGCACGTTGCAGTAGCAGCGCACATAAATAATTGCGAAAACGGAAGAAACTTTGCAGATAAGCGGAAGCCACAACCAATGAGCAAGCAATCAACGATGAACTTTCGGCTAAAAAGGTTGTTCTATTACTTGAAAAAAACAATTTGTGATTTTTTTTGTTATATCATGTTGCCCTAAATATTCGAATTTGTACAAAAGATGAGATATGATCTTGGAGTTTCTCATGAAGCGAAGAAATATTCGTTTTATTAAGATGGTTAAAAATTATAAGTTTTAAAGATCTTTGTTAAAAAGTTCAACACAAAAATGTATGATGAAAATCTGGTGCACTCAATAAACTTATAAACGAGGACGGCATCGTAATAAATTCGAGATGAAGTCGAGTCTAGGATACCAGAGACTTTCTACTTCTAATTGCGCTATCTATGCTATTAGTAGTCGCTGATTGCGGATGGAAATTCAAATTTCAAAAATTCGAAATGGCGGATCCCATATGGCGGATATCAAATATAAGAAGTTATACCATGAAAGAGTTCTCGAATTGCTGATTCCGAATCTAAAACCGAATTTTGAAAATTCAAAATGACAGATGCATTATGACGGCCCAAAAAAAATATATAAGAAGTTAACAAATTTTCGTAAAACTTGGTACTAAACGGGTTTTGGGGTCGCTGATTACGAATCTAGAATTAAATTAAAAAATTCAAAGTGAAGGAAATAATACTGATTTAAAGAGTCAGTCCAAAATCACTCGTTTTTTTATTTCATATTCAAAACACAAAGAAAAACTGAAGCAATCCACTTATTAAAATTCCTCATATTATATACGAAACGATATAAACATACTGTTTGAGCGATTATAACATATATGTGGAAGAAAAAAATTTTAAATTTAGATGTGCAGCTTTAATAGCGGTAAACCATCAATGAAGAACAAGTACAGAAAGTACTGTCTTTGACCATTGCCTAAATGCGCACTTCATTCATTCATGGTGAAATGATCTAACTAACACCAACAGTTAACGAGAAAGTATTACGTAATCAGTAAGATTACCAGTATTGGGAACGTCTTTGTAGTTTTAAAAAATTATGATAATAGTGTTTAACTCATGCTACTCAAATACAACTACAAAGTTGCAGCTAAGTAGGTTTCCGTAACGTTTTCGAGTCCTTCATTGCCGGTTCAAAGCCATAGCCCTTTCAGACCTCTGCTTTTGATTACTTCTAATTCCACCGAAATCACTTATCTGAAAGAATGTTTTGCATTTTTTGATCACAAATCACATTATAAACATGACTGTAACGGTTTTTTTTGGAAAAAGGATATCGCAGAATTGTGATATCTAGGTATTAGGCTGAAAAATTGCTTCAAGAAATAAGAAACACTATTAATATTTGGTTTTCGCTTTTATTGAAAAAAAGTAACAAAATTCATTGCATTAATAGAAAAAAAAATTTTAGGTACTTCATTGCCTTAGGAATAAAATAGCTAATTAATAAGGAACATATTTAGTCTTTTGTGTGGTATTGTTCAACATAATCTTTGTTTTTTGCTAGACAAAGGCTGACGCGACATTTTTGGCATCGTCGTCTTGTCCGACTACCGCAATTATTGCGGCAAACTCTAAGTGCCTCATCTGCAAATAAAGGCCAATGATCGTAGCGATCAAATCTTACGTCATCAGGGGCGTCATGTGGTCGATACTTCGTTCCGTACATATTTTCATCGACTTGAAATGGTTCAACATAGTCAGGAGCTTGATAATATCCCGCAAGTACTGTCCTCAGCTCCACTTTGAACGTTATGAAGGACTTAACTTTGGACTTATGCAGGCCGGCTAATTTGGCATCTCTTTTATATTCCATCCATGAGTTGAATACCGCCAGATCAAGAAAATGAAAAAATGCTTTTGCAGTTCATTTTCTGGTTTTCATTTTTATCCTGTAGTATTCAAGCATCTGGTCAGCTATATCGACACCCCCCATAAATGCATTATAATTTTCTATAACTTTTGGGATTTGAACAGGGCAACGGCGTTTCATGTTTTTGTTCCACCTATCTGTCTCACCGATGGGGCCTTTGCCGCACTGGCTGAAAACGACTACGACACCTTTGCTATCTTTCCATTTGACAACGGCTACATTGTCACCGTTCGTGAACTGGATGATATCGCCCCTATTCATTTCCTTGTACTGGGGAAATTTCAAATTTTTGTCTAATCGATTTGCCATTATAGTTCCTGTTCCATGGAAACCGATTTGATGCAACGACTGAATGAGAGGCATTGTTGTGAAAAAACGATCAAAATATATATGGCTGCCTTTTGGAAGGTGTTTTGTTAGTCTCATTATAATAGACGGGCCATGCCCTAAACCCCAATCTTGAAAAGTGCCAGCGCCTTGAAAAACTTCAAAGTCCACTATCATGCCACTTGCAGTTGCACATACCAAATTTTTTAGACCAGTAGGTCTTGGTTTTGATCGAATTGTTTGACGTGCCAGGCATCTTCCAGTAAATGGAATAACTTGTTCATCCATTGAATACTGTGTTATTTCAGTTGCTAAATTATTGCAACGGTTTCTTATTAAATCGATCACTGGTTGTACACGCCATAGTTTGTTACAAGGATCTGGCACAGAAACATCTGCAAAGTGAATGTCCGATCGCATTTGCAAAAATTTGTCACGAGATATTGAATTGTAAATTGAAAGAATTTTGCATTCATATAACCAGTACATTCTTATTTTTGGAAATCCAAGACACCCCATTATCATTGCGCATCCATAAAATCGTTTAAAATAGGCTGGTTGATATCGGACTTCCTGCCCACGTGTGCTCACAGCGTACATTTTTGTAAATTTTATAGCATCGTCATAATGCGATTCTGGGAGTATTCCAATGGTGTTTTCACTAATGCTATGTTTTGACAACCAGATGTAAGTGGCAGATCGTTGCAATCAAAAGGAGCACTTTCCCATAGCTGTAGTCTTTTCGCTGTATTACTTGAGGAAGTGCTCGACGGAGTCGTATTTAGTAAAGCATTTCTGATAGATGATGGCTGTGCTGCATTTAATAAAATATTTTAAATAATGATTGGCCGTGTTGTTTGCGGAACTGCGACACTTGAATGGTCGTGAGAAATTGCTGATGCAGTTGCATTCTCATTCTCATCTTCTTCACCTGCTGGAGATTCTGGACAAATGTTGAATGGCACCCAAGTTTCATCATCAGTATCATTATCATCACTGAAATCTGCATCAGAATCGTCTAATAGGTCTAATACAGCTTCTACGTCATTATCATCATTCAAATCAAAGTATTTTCCTGCAAAAAAATGTAAGATCACACAAACGTGAGTTTACATCAAAAATACATGTTGCGTCTAAATAGCACAATTGTGATATGTCAACTTTACTTCTAACGCCTAGCTGCCTGAAAATGTTAAACAATTCAATATAATCTTGTGAGAAGATCGAACACACTTACTATCAACAAAATTCACTACTTATGATTTAAATTCATGTAAAACAAATAAGTAAATACTCACCATGTGGCCGCATGTTCTCAAACACCTGACTCTTTTAAATCTTTTGTGCGTTTTTTAGTTTTCTTTTGGTTAGAGTGAGACCACAAGAGAACGCACAATCATTACATATCGGTAACAAAGCAAATAAATTATATTTGTTATAAGTAAAATATTTCTTATGTTACACACCAGCTAGATGTTTTATTAAAGGTAAATTCGCAATGTTTTATGATCTCTGAGTAAGCTAATTTACGTTATTCAATACTTATGAATATTTTAAGTACAGTTGTATTTAACGCAGCTCATGGTTGTATAATATGTACAGTCATTGGTGAATTTCATAAAAAACGAGCTTTCCGAGAATGGACTGCCCTCTCAGGACCGATGCAAGTTTTCCTAATAAAATTAATCTAGATTCACCCTTGCTGAAACTATTACTTGATATCGTAGAAGATGCTAGAATTTTTGATTCCTTATATCTCTTTGATTTAGGTAAGTGAATCATGCTTTCACTGTTGTTTAGCATATCTAAAAACAATATTTTTAAATAATATAGCAATAACGCGAAAGTGTTTATGTAGATGGGTGAACGGGAGATCCAATTTTCGAACAAACTGATAAGCAGTAGGAATTACTATCCGATATGTTAGACAAATGCAACATTAGAAGGCTTGCAGCTGTTTATCGTGCTATAAGAAGACTCAAATATTTAAAGTTTTGGAAGGGCACTGAAGTTTATCAAAGGCGTGTGGTATCTAAGGATTTTTTATGCGCTGAAGCCAACTACAGGTAGGTAGGTTGGAGTGGCAGCCGCCTACAGCGGCTTACTTAGGCCAACATTAGGAGGCCCATTGTGTTACCAGAAGGAAAAATTTGTACCATCCAAAAGGAAAAATTACCCCTCACCAAACCATTTTGCCTCGGTGATGAACTTCAACAGACAATTTACCTCGGTGCTTGAAACCTCACTAAGGTCATCCAAAAACGGTGATTCCAGATATCGCATTCTGCTTTTACACAGTGCAGGACACTTACACAGTAAATGCAAGATCGTTTCCTCCTCCTCGTCGTTCTTGCAGCTCCTACAGCATCTTCGGAAGGGTACTCCCAACCTTTCAGCATGTTTCCCTATCAGACAGTGCCCTGTTAGAGCCCCGATGACGTTGGAAATGTTTTCCCTTCTTAGAGAGAGAACGCTGCGCGACCGTTTCCGGCCCCATTTAGGCCACATCTGCCTTGAGGTTCGACAGGTCGTGTTTTACCTCCATCTATTGTCAGCTTGCTTATATGTACAATCTCTGAGTAGCAGTTTGCAAGTGGCAAACGACATACCAATGAGTTCTTTATCTTGAAGAATCTGCTTGGTCGTACCTTGTCTTGCAAGTTCGTCTGCCATGCAGTTTCCCTCTATGTCCCGGTGACCAGGGACCCAAATGAGGTACAGTCTGTTCTGCTTGACCATCTCCTGCAGAGATCGGCGGCAATCCAGCGCGATGTTGAAAGAGCTCAGAGCTTTGATTGCAGCCTGGCTGTCACTAAAAATGAAGATGTCTCTTCCTATAATCCCGGTCCCATTCTTCTCTAACGCCTCCCTGATAGCTGAGACCTCAGCCTGAAAGACGCTGCAGTGATCTGGTAACCTAAAGGAAATTTGCAGGAGAGGGTTTCGTGAGAAAACGCCTCCTCCTACCTTATTATCGAGTTTTGAGCCATCTGTATAGATGACAATGCTATCAGGTGGAGTATGAAAGTCAAGTTTCCACTCCTCCCTGCTTGGAATACGTGTAATAAAATTACTTTCAGAAACCGATGTCAAGGCGCACCGATCCGTGCTGCTCGGAATAGAGCAAAACTTATTGAAAATACAAGAGTGCCCTTGGCTTTCAGGGTGCCACTATGATGTCTCTCTTAGTCGCAAAGCAGTCATCGCTGCCATTTGTTGTCCAACCAAATCTAAAGGAATAAGGTCTAAAATGACGTTCAAGGCCTCATTTCGAGTGGTTCTGAGCGCCCCACTTATGCAGATCATACTAGATTTTTGGTCTGACGACCGCTGTGAAAATCCATCGACAGATCCGGGGATTAAGACCCCATTTCTTGCCTATGGCTCTCTTACATGTGTAGAGGGCTACGGAAGCCTTCTCATGACGTTGAACTAGATTCTCCTTCCAGTCCAACTTCCTATCTAAAATAACGCCTAGAAATTTGGCACTTGTAGAAAGACTTAACCGGGTACCGTTTCGTACCGGTGGAGTCACCGAAGGTACTTTATACCTTCTCGTGAAAAGTACAAGTTCCACCTTACTTGAGCTGACCCTGAGCCCGCAGTGGGTGGACCACTTGGATACCTCAGCTCGCATAATGTCTGCGGAAACTTTCCCCTGATTGCAATCGCGACGTCATCAGCCTACGCGACGACTTTTGCGCCACCCCATGGCGTATCTCGCAGTAGCGTATTTACGGTGAGGTTCCATAGGAGTGGGGATAGGACGCCTCCTTGTGGCGTCCCCCTCGACACGTGCCGTGGCAATTCGCTCGCACCCAGCTTAGCCCTTACTACTCTGCAACAGAGTAGCTGACCGATAAAGTCAACCAGTGAATGTTCAACCCCTAGATCCCTAACGGCGCCAGTTATAGCTTCTGGGAATGCGTTATTAAAGGCGCCTTCAATGTCCAGGAAGGCTACAAGACAGAATTCCTTGACGTTGAGAGACTTCTCAATATAGCCGACCAAGCTATGGAGTGCAGTCTCAGTAGATTTGCCTTTGCGGTAGGCATGTTGGTCATTAGACAGTAGTCGACTGTCGATGGTATCGGGCAGGTAGCTACTAATAATCCTCTCAATTGCCGTAAGAGCAAAGGATGATAGACTGATAGGCCTAAGATCCTTTGGATTAGTGTGTGAGGCCTTACCGGCTTTAGGAATAAAGACAGCCGTGACATTTCTCCATGCCAACGGTATGTGATTTAGTTTGAAACAGGCCCTGAAAATAGTAGAGAGCTATTTTGCAGACAGCTCCAGCGTCTTAATTAGCTGGGCAGGTATTATCCCATCCGGCCCAGCAGATTTGTATGGTTTAAAGCTTTGGATAGCCCATTTAACCTTTTCTTCCGAAACCGGTATGTTAACGGGGTTGGAGGAGATGAGCGGAGGAGTTCCTTCCTCCGCAGTTGTACTACCAGGGAAATGGGTATCTAATAGCAATTCAAGGGTTTCCTTTCCCGTTGAGGTCAAGGAACCGTCTTGCTTTTGCAAGAAACCTATCGGGCTAGGGGATCCTGAGAGAATCTTCCTTAGCCTGGCTGTCTCGGAAACACCCTCGATGCCGCCGCAGAAGTTTCTCCACGAGGATCTCTTTGCCACCCTTAAAGCTTTTTTATAGGTCTGGAGAGACTTTTTGTACTCTAGCCATACCAGCTCGAGACTAAGTCTCCTGGCTTTGTTGAAGTTTTTCCTACAAGATTTTCGAAGTGAGTCCAACTCGCGTGACCACCAATGGGGTTTACGTTTGCCCCACTGTTTTGGTTCAGGGAAAGCCTGATTTAGGGCATTTGAGCAGGTCAGCGTAAAAACGTCCACCATGTTCTCTAGATCCCCGATACAATTAGGTTCAATAAGAGGTTCGCTGTTTAGCCTATCCTCAAATAACATTTTGTAAGAGCACCAATCTGTGTTTTTTAGGTTTTTTCGAACCTTTGGGCTGGTAATAGAAAAGTTCAATACGGTTTCAATATAACGATGATCAGAGAAGGAGTGTTCATCTAGAACCCTTCAACTCTCGATCAATTCAGATAGACTATCACTGCATAGAGTTATATCTAAAACTTCTTTACGATTGCTAGTAATGAAGGTGGGATCCCTACCTTTGTTGCATATAAGTAGGTTAGTAGTTAGAAGGTAGTTGAAGAGTAACTCACCTCGATCATTGATGTCCGTGCTCCCCCAGTTGACATGGTGAGCATTTGCGTCGCTGCCGACCAACATGCGTCCGCTCTCGAATTTGGACACTAAGTTCCGCACCATAGAGGGAGGGGGGTACTCGGCTTCGTACGGCATGTAAGCCGATGCCAGCACCAGTGACATACCCCCTATCTCCGCGAGAATTGCCGTGACGTCGCCATCACTGTAATTAGGTAAAAGAAAGATATTTAAATCTGCTTTAGCCAGAATGCAGGCTCTAATTTTACCTTTACCGCGCTCCACGAAAAGCTTAAAGCCGGTGGCACTCAGCCCACATACCCTTGAGTTACAAACCCAGGGATCCTGAATGAGTACCACCGTAACGTCGCCTTTGCTCAGGCGACCTAGGAGAGCAGCTGAGGCTGCTTTAGAGCGATGGAGGTTTATCTGCAGAATTCTCATGCGAGAAAGCCGCTAATTAGGTAAAAGAAAGATATTTAAATCTGCTTTAGCCAGAATGCAGGCTCTAATTTTACCTTTACCGCGCTCCACGAAAAGCTTAAAGCCGGTGGCACTCAGCCCACATACCCTTGAGTTACAAACCCAGGGTTCCTGAATGAGTACCAAGTCCGATGGACTCCTTGTTTAGGGACAAGACCACCTGTCTCGAAGGGCCTTCCGCGTCCTCGACCCGGACGACCCTCCAATCACTTGTTGGGAGCGCCGGGTTCATCACCTGAAGCATCTTTAGGATGCTTTCCGGTGCCGATGGTGTCACCGGAACCCATGCCCTCGCCCGGGGTCTGACTGGAATGTCCTTCCAGTCTACCACCTCCAACTTAGCCCCTGGGTAGACAGGGCCCACGTTTGCAACGGCGGCCTTATACAGCGCCACTGATCTCAGGTCCTCACAGGCGACCACCTTAATGTGGCCCTGGTACCAACCAGTGTCCTTACAGGCAGGGGGGGTTCCAGGGTTCTCCAGCAGAACGTCAAAGATGACGTTCGCCAGAGCTGCCTTCACCCACCTCCACTGGTCCTTTATTATGGACCCGAGCTCGTTGCCTCGGTCCAGGACCCCAATAAGGATCCTATAATTCGCAACCTCGGCAAAGCTAGGCCTGCCCACCCACGAGTGCGGCCGGATTCTCTTAGAGGCCGGAGTTTGTTCCTCCGCCGATCTCTGTCGTTTTGACGGAGCCACCCGGTTTTCCACCGGAGCCCCAGTGACCCGGAAGTTAGGCAGCAGGGCTTTCGCCCTTTCCACTGCTTCCTTCGCGCTCTGGGACAACATTTCCAACGGGACCCCGTCGTATCTTTTTAACATCTTCGCGGCCTTACGCTTGTCAGCGAATTTGGACCGCTCCGACTCCAACATCAGAGGGGCGTGGCTCGTAGTTTCCTTCGCTGCCACGCCCTCTATACCATCTTGTGCGGCTGCTTGTCGCCTTAGTCCACTCGGGCCAGGCCGTGAGACCGTTGCCTTCGCGAGACTAGGCTTCGCAGTCGCGCCGGTGTTTGGCGGGCCCCTAGTGCCTACCGCCACGGAGGGATCAGCCGTTTCCAGCACAATCCCCGCAGCTAGGCCCCGCCATAATACCCGAAGTCACGGGCCGGCGTGCAACACTCACCTCCAGCCCGGAAGAGCTCCTATCGGAGCGAAGCGGCGCGTTAGGCGCTTGCGCCGCCGCATTCTTACCCCGAGATGGGGAAGAAGAAATTTTCATGCTTGTCTTTCCCCGAGATGGGGAAGACATTTTTTTTGTGTTTTTTGTTGTTGTTGTTGTTGTTGCTTTGGTTGTATTCATCTTGGTCGTACGACCACCTGCTCGACGAGGCAAGCGCAGCGGTCTAGAAATATTGAGGGGGAAAAATGGGTGGTACACCACGACAGCGCCCCTTGCCGCGGCAAGGCCATACTTACTCCCTGAGGTGGCCCGGTGTCAGGGAGGCCAACTACAACTTTTTAACATTGTTTGTGCAGTTAAAATTATTTCATGTAAGAGCTGTTCCAAGCTGGACGTAATTTCTAAAGAACACCAGACGTATACAAACAAAAAAAATTAAATTCAGTTCATTCGCAGCATCAGGGGCATATCGTTGTATTTCAGCAAACAAGAATAATGTTTTCAAATGTTAACCTAAACAATCGGAGACAAATGGTTTGTTTGTTGATTAACTTATAATGATCCTACCTACAGAAAGGTAACTTCTTAAGTATTTTCTTGTTTAAATTCCAAAAAAATGGATGAATCTTATTACTAAAACTTAAAACTATTTATTAAATAGAGTTGAAGAGTTCTCAAGTATGCAAGTTTATTTTCAACTTTCAACATCATTAGAATGATTAAAATCAGGCACGTGCCCTTCACAACATTTTACAATCAAAGAAAAAATTGCTCCTGAGTTCGAGCCGCCCAAAGTTCGCTTCCGAAACTAAACAAGCTTTTCCAAACTAGTTATTTTAAAAAGGATGTAACGGAAAGTTTAAAGTAAAAGACAAAAATAAAAACACCTAAAAGGAATTTTTTTTTTTTTAATTGAAATGTTGAAGTTCACCACACTGTGAGTGTGACGATGTTGGTTGGATGACGTCACCGGTTGTCGTAACCACATCGTTATATAAGCGTAGGATGCAACAGATATTTTCAAGCAATATTCTTCAATATAAATTATGGACTTCATGACTAATCCATAGTTTATTTCTGTATTATTACTGCAAATCATATCGTATTGCAAGTAATACTTATGCAAATTTATATTAATAAAAATGTACAATTAGGGGAAAGGGAAATAGTTTCATATGTGTGTATCGAGGGCTACTGTAATAGTAATATATTTATTTCAAAACAAAGAGGATAAAAGGTAATAATAGTTCGGTAAATTCAGACTCTTACTATGTTGGAAGTTATATTTCGATGGGTAAAAGTTGGGTCATTTTCAAAATTAAAGTTATCAAAATTGAAGGAAAAGTTACTTCATACAACTTTAATAGAAATTTGTCCAAAATCGAAAGTTTTAAGACAAGATAGTTATTGCTAAAAATGTGCATATTTTTCGTTTGCGAAAATTGCTTAATTACTTTCATTTAATTGAGGAATAGAGGAAGTATTGGTTTATATTTTTTAATTATGTTTATTTGATTAATTTAGGTTTCACATACATAGAGATAATATATATATTTGTGCATACATTTCATAGTAAGCCGCGCAAAAGCAATAGGGCTATTAATTGTCCTTAGAAGGCAAAAAGTCATGAATTAATTACTCCGAGCATGCGCTATATTTTGGTAAGTAACAGATGCCCCTGGGTCAGTATAAACGCAGCGAGGAGACTAACCATGTGTGTTCATACTCTCACTTTTCCGTGAAATTAACAACACTGTTTTGGCCACGATGCAGAGAAGAGAAGGTGACGACAAAAGCTCTTCTGTTACTTCGTACTTGCCTCGTTTGAAGGATTGGCGTCACAACTAGCTCGTAAAAAGTTGATTTTTCAGAGTTTTGAGTGATTTTTACAAAAATTTAAAAACATAATAAATGTAAAGTACCGAGCTTTGTGTTGTAGCAGTTGCTGCGCAAATAAAAGCCCAAGTGCAGTTATCATCTTCTCTTTCTTCACTCATTTGAATTAAATAAAGGTTTTAAACTTGATAAGGGAGCATCCGATTATTGACATATGTTACACAAGAATATGCGAAACGTTATATGCTGGTTGAAAATTGCCCTCCTTAGAAGAATTTGGCATCATCTATTTAAACAGATATTTATTTTTTTCGTATTTTCTATGATTTTTTAAAATCAATTGAATAAAAAGAAATCGAATACTGAAGTTCTCTTCAACATTACACAAATGATTATAAACTATTTCCCTTTTTTCAATATTTTTTTAAATTTCGTACGCATCTAATTTCTATGAAGAAACTTAGTGCACCAATTTGTTTGAGAAATTAATGACAATTAAAAGTTCATCTTTGTAAGGGCTTCATATATTGAATCTTCTTTTATTAACTCAATTCTTGTAAATTGATCTTGTCTAATTGAAGTTACAGAAATCCACAGCTTATGGCTCTTTCATTAACATATTATGAATAGTTGCCACCAAATTGTCGAGAAGATACGGTATTTCAAAATGCATGCCTGTATTTGAAATCTTAAATGTATTTGCAAACGGTTCCTCCATTCGCGATGAAGTTTTAGTATTCGTAAGTGATTGGAAATTAAGATTTATTTTGCAACAGAGTAACTATGGTTTCTTTTTTGAAAGGGAAGATCGCAAAGATCACTTTTACTGAATAAAGTTATAGTCCAGCAGTTATGAGGTCTGTTTTATTTCGCCATATAGTTTTCATAATTGGTATTTGTGCCGCAGGTTCAAATACTTCACCTGCAATTACGTCAAGAATAACCTTATTTGGTAATTTTAATTGCTTTTGCTTTAAAAAAATATCTGAGTTTTGGACTGATATTAGTGAACAAAATTAACTAAATCAGTAGTATTTTCACATATATTTCGCGGTGTACAGGGTTTGCTTTTATATCGCACTCATATGTTTGTACGAGTATTGGGAGCATTTTCTCAATTCAAAGCAAGGTGTAGAAATCAATTCGCGCAATGTTAATTTACATATGTTCCATTATAGATGCATGAGTGATTTTATATGTATCAAATATTTGACAAAAACAATCTAACATTTAAAATTAAATATACATACGTAAATATTTGGCAGCCACCTTGGTTGAGTGCGCAGACTGTGCGCTCTTCATTCGGAGTGCCTCGGTTTCGAATCTCAGTCGAGATAAGTTACATCCAATTAGAGAAAAAGGTATTTTTAAAAGCAGTAGCGCTACGGAAGGTCACGACAACCCTCTTAGTGTATTTCTACCATGAAAACAACTTGTTCCGGGTTGGCGGAATACTATAGGCCCCTCAAAACATAAACCCATAGTTGTAAGCGCTAAATTGTTCACACTTCATATGTCTTATCCCCTATAAAGCTTTGTTAACGATTTATTTACCTCTAAACATCTAGTATTTACAAGTTCGTTGCTTCGTAGTATAAAGAAACTTGAGCATGCACGATTACTTTGCATGACTTTAGATACATTAAATAAAGCTCACACCAAAGTAGCAAAGCAGAGTTTCGTATAAGCAACTCTAAAGGTATATTAGTGCTCGAAAGTATGTTAATAAGGCCATTATCTTATACGAAGTCACCGTTTGGTAGCCTTGCTACGCAAGACTCTGTCTATCTCGAAGATAGAATGGGTAGAGCGGACGGCTCTTATACTTGTAACGGGAGCATTACCCTCCACCGGAAGCACTATCCTCCACACCCTAATTCCCTGAAACTAATCTTATACTTTCTGTGGCGAATTTCTGGCTGGCTGAATGCGAACGAACTCGTATTCGGGTACGCAAGGGTCTTGGTAACTCTGCCGAATAATCAAAGAAAACTAGATTACACTACTCCTTTAATTTGCTTGGCCAAAATACTATCCATAAAAATCGCGGAGATTAATTAATGCGAACGTGCCACAGAAGTAGAACCAGAGTCCATAGCTATCTATACAGCCGGTTCCAAGCTAGGCGGAATAGTACGAGTTGTTAGCGGGATATACTCTAGCAAGCTGGCTTACTGGAAAACTGTAGTGTTTTTCAGGCAGAGCTTAATGTGATAATGGGGGCTGCTCTGTGGCTGACAACGTCCGTCACTCCAAACATCCTATCAATATATAATCGGACATCCAAGCTATATATGTTTAGTTAGCTATATAATACAGAAATATACTCGTTAAAATGCTGCTCCATTACAGCAGTATAGGCGTATGGACACAGAGACATTCCCAGAAAATGCAAGACCGCCGAGTTGGCAGAGAAAGGGGCAGGGGGTCCAGCTCTAAGTTCCTTCACACATAGCCTAATGATAGAAGTCACCAGGAGGTATATGCTAGTTGGGCTATAGATCTTACCTGTCAATCTACCGGAGAGGTTTGGTCATAATGCCATCCATAGTACTTATTTGTTTTTACCGTTTCTCTTCCAGTCTACTAGTCGGAGTAATAACTGGGTACTGTTTTATGGGACTTTTGTCGCAGCTGCAGGACGAATAAGAAGTAGAATCTATCACCGCCACTGTCCCGCTCTGCCAACGAATACTTTTTGAATCGTTTTGCAAACCTGAACTCAGTGAACATCCTCTAGCACATGCTCAGGTTTTATTTATACGTCCCAACATAGTATAATTTTTTAATACTATTTGCTCAAAGGCTTCAATAAAATTTGACTTTGTCTCTACATATTTGTTTTTAGGCCGCTGAATATGAATCTGAAGTCAAATTTCAAAAATTCAAAACGGTTTGCAAAGTTTTGTGAATCAGAAATCAGGTTTCAAAAATTCAAAATGGTGGATCCAATATGGCGAATCCAAAAAACCACACGAGATATAAATAAACAAGAAAAAAGAAAAAAAAATAATTTTAAATGTTAGATTTTAAAACTTTTGTTAACCTAGATTTGAAATTCAAACTACTGTAAACCATAAACTATAATTTGATATAAGTATAAATGGAGTATTAATATTTCACCCCAATAAACACAGATGGGCAGTCAATTTTCATTTTGGCACGCCTCAATATGTAAAGTATTTTGTGAATATGTGTATTAAATTTCGGAGATTCAAGTAAACTTCTTGGCCGTCAGTTAAAACCACACGAAATAGTCTAGAATACGAGTAACCGAAATCAAACAAGGCGGGGGGAAATAGTCATGGTAGAATAAAAACCAGATGGACTACTTCACGTTGAATAAAAGGCCAAAGTATTTTTTGTTTAAACTGAACAAATACCTTTCACAGTCAGCTAAGAGTAAAAGTGCACTTTGTGCCTTGGCATATGCTACAGCTTTAAAGCAAATATTGCCAGTAACCCCGCATTGCATTCCGCTAAAAATCTTTCATTCTCCTTTCCCTATACGATGGAATGTGAAAATAAAATGCTCCACGCGGCATTCTGCTGATCTGAGAAGCTGCACCTGCACCTGCATTTTCATCGCATGGCATAAAAATGCAAATCCGCTGAAAATCGTGCGGAAAAAATTGAAAACGAACTTGAAGTGGGATTTGCAATGATGCCCATGAGGATAAGGCACTGCACCATTGCCCCAAAAAATTTGCAAGAGGCGGCAGTGGACAGCACCTCCGGCGATGCCGTACGAGTGCGAATGGAAATTGTTGCAGCTGTGCTAAAGAAATTTACATTTGATTTGTGTGCAATGCTGGTAAATCGCGAATGGATTTAATTTTAAACTTTTTTGCTTAAAAAAGTTTAATGGCATAATTTCAACACATTTGTTTTTATGCAAAAATTAATCGGGATTTATTGTTACACTCAGCAAATTTATCCTTCACATTTTTCCGTTTGTAATTAGAAGAATAAAGGACATGCGTTGAAAGGATTTGTATATACACACACACACATGCAACAGAAGAACTGCCTATAATTTCGTAGCCTAAAGTACTTAGTACTGGCTTATTAACTGGCTGCTATGGATGTAGATGCTGAAGGGTAAGAGAACTCCGGAGACTACTCGCTTTCTGTATATTCAATTCTTGACTTCCAGTGACTTTCTCTTATATTCAAGTAAATGTTTTTACGAAAATTGTCTACTCTGAAGAACTACGTATGGAATATTTTGAAATGTTTTAATAATCTAATCCAAAACTTGAATGAGATGAGCTGAATAAACATATGATTATTATTTTATTCATTAATCACCTTAAGCCCCGAATTTATCAGCTATCCCTCGTACATGTTTGTTGATTTCGCTGGGCACATTTTAAGCATTCAGTAGTTGCAGCTCGAAGAGGCGTGAAAATATCATAATGCGATTACGCATGCGTGTGCGACAGAAATTTAATTAAAAACTTACAAATGAATGAGTCAAAAACAAACAAGATGCCTTCACACAAACCTTAAGATACATAGAAGTCAAAAAAGTAGAAGTGTGGAAAAGTTTTATACGGATCTTCTTTAACGATTATTATTGCGAATTGCACGCTCATCTGTGTGGGTTGGAGCGATTGTTGCAACTTTCTAGAATAGTCGAATGAGAAAAGAAGTGCTTCTACAAACCAACATACACACATACATCCGAAGTGCTGTCACAATGCATTTCTTGGAGTGAAACAACAGCGAAACTTGAGCAAAAGTAAATTTAATTAGGAAATTGTCAAAAGTTTTTCCCACCCTAAATTACATATATGTATGTATTTATGTATGTATATTTATGTATGTATGCATGTATGTGCTTGTGCGAATTGTTATATAAAAGAATAGTACATCTATGCATACAACCACTATAGGAAAAATGTTCCGTACATAAACTAGTTAACATGACAGTAGTAATTAAATCTGCTAGTTTATAAGCTAAAATGAAACGAAACTGAGCAACAAAATATTATTAAGGTGCTCGTAGGTATGTTCTTGCAATTACGGTTACAATAAATGGATTAAGGCGATTGGCGTCTTTGGAGATATGTTCCCTAATATGCTTAGTCACATATTTTTTTTGTAAATACAGTTTTGTTTTCAACTTCTTGTTCCAATTGGATCTAATCAATCTTACACTTGCGGTCAATAAAAACGCACCACCAAATATAATTGAAATAAGCTCACATGAGCAATTTGTATATAAAGTTAGAATATTGGGGTCATTTTTATTTGTTTGACAACATAGTGTAAATTAGTTATTCACAAAAATTTTCTCGAAAATGGTTTTTATAAGGAATAGACAATTATTTAAAGAAATTAACAAAAATCTACATTCGATGATATTCATGATTAATTAAAAGAAAACAATGTGAGGTAAACTTAAAGCGACTAAATCATTTTCCGAGTCGTTCCTCCTTTAGCCTTAATTCTGGAAGACATGGAATTCACTAGGACCTCAATTGATTTCCTTACACCGGGATCATATCAAACCAGTTCTAAAATCTTTATCAATAGACTTTTATTTGTTGGCTTCTGTTTAGCAACTTCATACTTCCTTGTGTGCCATAAGTGCTCAATAGGGTTTAAATCTGGGGAGTTTCTGCATTGGCTAGCTAAAAATAAAAATTCGAGCTGAATAGGATCATATACACCAATATTGTATAGATGTTTTATACAAGATTTGCTTCCTATAACAGCTTACCCATTTTGCACGATGGAATGATGCTGAGTCATCCTGTAAGATTAGGCGATCCGTATAAGAATAATGCTCTTCAAATGGTACTGGGGGCGAACTTGCACAACCCTTGTCATTGTATTTGACTATTTCACTCACTGAAGCCATTCTCGAGTTATTTGCGATCCTTCAGGATGGCTTTTGTGGTCTCTTGTTGTAATTGTAATTTGATTATAATATTTTGATTATAATAATCTCGAAAACAAATTTCATTTGTATGTATGCATGTGTATGTATGTGTATGCAAAAATAAAATCCTAAAAGTCAATAATACATTTTGAGCGAATAAAACGGAATAACTGCTTTATTCGCTCGAATCAGAGAGATTTGGTATTCTCCGGAATATATATTCTGACCATGATACAAGGACGAAGATAGTCCTATTTTAATTTTTTTTTTTGGTTTTTGATTAAAAAGCAGATCGGATATTTCTAGTAGAGGGTAATTTTCAATCGTTTATTAGGCATTATTTACAAAATGGAGGTTTTCATATAATTCGAAAGCTTTGTTTTAAAAATTAATTAAAATATATTTCATAAAACTTTTTAAATAAAAGTTTAAGATTGTTTTGCGGGATTTTTTGCGTTTTTTATATTTTAAGTTTAGTTTCAAAATTTCCTTAGTTACAATTAACCCATTTTTTACAATTAAGTTTTTTTTTTTTGGTTTTGTATACAATATTGACAAAAAAACAGTTTTAAGATTTTCCGATCTGAATTAAGGTTCGTGTTTTATAACAAACTTTGTAAATATATAATTAGGATCCGCGCTTTATGGATCCCAATTATTACGTTTTATTATCTGCTTCAAAAAACTTAAAAGCTTAGATTTTGATTTATACATATAGTTCGTAAATTTGCGACGTAAAATTTGGATTATTTCTAGCAAATCTTCTGATTACAAAATAACATTTATCTCTTAAAAGCAATAAAGTAATTTTGTCACTACACTTCGGTGTGCGCCTAAAATGAGCTGAACATACTTTGGGAAAGTAACGCTCCTTAACTCTTTAGGCCAACAGCGACTACACCCGAATTGAAAGAAGCTTTGCATAAATGTTTTGTATTTGATAGAATTTACATTTTTTATATTTTCCTTTTATTTTTTAGTTGTAAAGAAGAATTTTTCGACTATGGATAGTAGCATAAAATGTCATAATCTTCTTAATTGTCAGATAGTTAATATGGCATCCAAAACGTGACAATATTTATTGTGGCATGATTCAGACTACCCCTATCCCATTTTAGGCTCTGAGTCAATAATATTTTTATTATTACACATTATTCTGTCATAATCTGTAAATATTGTTATTCCGCCTTATTCCGACATACTCGGAGTGTCAATAATGTGGCCGAACGCAGATGGAAGTGAACGAATGTAAGACAAAGTACACACAGTCGTCAAATAAGCAGTCAGTAAAAATCTAGCTTTACTAATGTGAACTTGGAAATCCAATTAAAAATCCTATTACGTTGGTCTGAGCATGAAATGGAACCCTCTCGTAACGACCGAACGGCCTAGAAGAATTGATGTTAATAACAGTGAACGAGAGACCCTTTTTAGAGTGTAAGAGAAAAATGTTGGTAATTTAAGCCTTCTCGCGGAAGAATACCATGGGCTATGGAGTTATGAGCTATATGAACTTATTAATTACAGAGAATTAAGATGCAGCGACTACACTGACTAGGCCTTATACTGCGGATGAATGAATGTTGTAAGATAAAGACAGACCAAGTGACTTCTGTTTATTTGGTGTTCGTAATTGGTGACAGTTAGCAAACCAGATCGACTTGTAAGTGTACATTGTGTTATAAATTGTCGTATTTAGTGAAATTTGCATTAATTTAGAAGAAATGGCTCACGGAAAGCACTGCATGGCAAAGGAACGAAAACTCATACAAAATTCGCAACAAAAATGGTTTTACGCATAGGGAAATTGCAAAACTTATTTACTGCTCTTTCGCCTCAAAAAAAATGCGAAAAACGACGCCAGAGTACAACAATTTCATTGAGAGGCTATCAAAGCGCGACCCTTTTAAGTCCGTTGCAGTCATACAGGGAAATAACCGTGGAAATTTTTTCAAGAACTGTTACCCGGCGTCTTGCAGAAAAGAACCTCTTCGGCGGATTGTCACGAAAGGTTCCAATGTTAACAAAAATACAGCCACTAAATCGTCAAACGTTTGCGAGAAGTCACATTACTTAGTTCGAACCAGAAAACTCAAAAAAGTAGCGAAATATTTTATGGTCTGACGAATCTAAAATAAACATGGTGGGTAATGATGTAAAGGTGTGGGTCCGATAACTGAAAAATGCAGAAATGAATCCTAGGTACACAACAAAAACATTCAAGCATGCGGGAGGAAATATAATGATATGGGAATGTTTTTCGTGGTATGGAGTATAATCGCTATTTTGGTTTCGGGAAAATATTGGCCGGTACTGATACCTATAATATAATATTAGAAGACGTTATGCTACACTATGCCGAAAGGAACATGCCTTTGATTTATCAGTTTCAACAGGATAATAACCCGAAACATACTCCGGTCTTGTAAAAACGTGGTTACAGATTCGTGGAATCGATGTGATACAGTGGCGTTCGCAATCTCCGGATTTAAACCTGATAGAGAACTTATGGAAGATTATAAAGGAAAAGCATGGGCCCGCTAATTCAAAGAATAAGGAAGAACTTTGGCAAGCTTGGTATTCCATACCAGAGACGGTCTGTGAGACCCTGGTAGAATCTATGCCGAAAAGATGAACTGAAGTGCAAATCAATGTTTTGCTACAAAGTTTTAAAACTGTCAAGCTTTTTAAGGGAGTTTTACTATTATTTTCGAGTTTTAGTTCTCTGATTTGGTTAAGAAATATTTTTAATAACTGTTTTTGGCAAATATACATATATGGAGGGAATGCTTGATTCTATTATATTGTTAGTAACTACAAGTAAGTCCAGAGAAGATTTAGACCGCTACAAATCGCGAAGTCGAATTAGAAAAATTTAACATGGTGTAGGAAAACTACGTTGCCAGGATACACTATTGTGAGTCCAGCGAGGCTATCACAAGAAAGTAAAACTTTGTTTCGATTTTTTAATAGACACTGCATATCATACTTTTACAGTAACTTAATGTCTGTGTCGATGAGTCAATGTTTTGGCCCGCATGAAACAAAAATCACTCTGATAGATATGAAGGATTGTAAATTTCTGTTCTTGCTTTAATAGGTGAATTTATCCTTAGTTCTGGAAGCGATAGTAAGTTCGCAACCATCTTTCTCTTTCTAAATTTCCCTTGCAGTTATCGATCATAATGCTTGCTATTTAGTAGCAGCGGATAGAATATAGTGGCATCGCGTGACTTAAGTCTGTGGAAGGCATTTAAATAAGTCTGAAATAAAAAGTTGGTACTTATGTATTCGCGTTTTAAGTCGCAATCAGTAATTTAGCACTTTGTTGATGTTAACTGAAATTGTTTTAAAATTTCACTTAAACACTCTTCAAAGATAATCACAACATAAACAACTATACATACATACATACACACATACAATGCCACGAAGCAAATAACAAGACAAGTGTAGAACTAGTTTTCGCTTGAGCAACATTAGTTTGAATGAATGTGTATGCATTAAGTTATAAGTATACATGTACAAACGTACATACATATATATGTATGTAAACGGTAGAGGGCGCTCTGATATAAGATAGGCGAATAAGTGGGAATGCGGCTTCTTCACCTCTAGGCAATTTCAAATGCAGTTTTCGTGTTGAAAAACACTTAAAAGTACTTTTCACCTCATAAAACAACAACAACAACGCAACGAAATATAAACAAATTTAATGAAATACTTTGGCCAATGCACAACAACAATTTTCCATTTTGTACTAATAAAACAGCAACAGAGCTGCCAAAGTGGCAGCAACCACTCAGCCAATCAACAACACTGCCACGTTCAAAAACACCAATAACGAGCAGAGAAGAAAAACAAACACGCAATAATGTAGCATAACGCTATTTTTATTATTGTTGCTTTTAAAGTTTTCCATGCGATGAGAGTGGAAGCGGAAGTGTGGGGGGGGGGGGGGGGGGGAGCGATGCGAACGGTACTCGGTAAGTACAGAGCCGCACTTTTGTTCTACTCTTTTATGGGCTCTTTTGTATTGACTCTTGTAGGTGTTGTTGAAGTGGGCGTATCTTTTTTTTACCTTTTTATTGTTTACTTGACTTTCTATCTAATTAGGCTTTCGCACGAAATGAGGGATTACTACTTTTCAAGTGGGCGTTGGAGAAGAAATAGATAGAAATATCGTTATTGCCTTGAAGCCTTTTTTGCAAAGTGACGGTTTTGAAAATGTTTGTTTAATTCACTGTCTTTGACTTGGTCATGTCTCAAAAGATAGGTTGCAGTGCCTGACAAACCGTCGGAAGGACTTTTCAAATAAAATTAATAAGTAGATCTTCCTACATATGTGACGACTTTATAAGGCTCCCCGTTTGAGCAGTGCTTCTAGTAGCCCTCTTCTATACTTTGGTATTTCCTAGGTTGTCGTTTATTTGTTTTTTATATTCAACCAGTATCGGTTTTAAAAGCTGACGAATTTGAAAGGGCTTAATCTCGAAAAAACAACACTGAACAATTTTTCTTACACCTTTCTTTTCACTCTTGAAATTGTGCCATCAATTATGCTAAGCACTTTGTTTATATGCTAAGACTCAGCCAACAATGAATACGAATACAAGGTGGTGGCAGAATGAAAATGGCATCAAAATGTACACAAAAGTTAAAGCATTTACGTAAAAATTTTGAACAGTTTTATTCGAATTTATCATTCTTTAGATTTAATTATATTTTAAGGAACAAAATGATTCTTCGCTTGTATGGGGTGTTTTTAAAATATCAAATTTCCTTAAAGTAACGACATAAATTCTATTGTAAAAGATTGCTGAACCCGTGGCTGCTTACAAAATATAGCAGAAAAAAAATTCACGCCTGCACATGTCTCTACCAAAAAGGCAAATCGTTGTTTAGAAGATGTAACCTGCGTCACACAGTGTTGCGAGCCCATATAAGTTGCGGCAAAAAATATAAGTAATCGTTGCAGTGTCACCAAAGTCAGCATAGGAGCGTCTCATGATAAGATGTATGTATAAATTTTGAAAAAATTAGCAACATTCGCCAACTTGCACGCCCACCTCCCATATACATAAGTTAAACATAAAAAGTGAAGCACTTCTTGTTTTATTACAATAAAGAGAAATAATTACATAAATCTTAATCCAAATCACTTTCTATTTCTGAATCACTTTCTAAAGTACATTCTTCTTCAGTTTCTCTACCACTTAATAAAATATATTGACTAATGTTTTCAGAAATGGGCTGCTTTTTGCTGCAAACTTTTCTATGTGAAGTAATGAGTGGCTCTGAAGTTAGTAATAAATTTACCATAAGGCCTTTATTGTCTAGAAGTTTTGTGAGTGTTGTTTCTACGGGTATTTCGAAATTCGTTGTGCCTTGCTTCTAATGCATCTTCTGAGAGCATTCCAATAGAAATATTGAAGTTTTTAATAATTTGCACTCCGTGCACCAAAACTTTGTGAACTGTTGCAGGCATTTTACACCACGAATAATTTTATATATATATATTTCGTATGTATTTTTCAAAAGATTTTCAAATGTATTTACATTAACTTGTTTTCCACTAGCAAGCATTCTTAATATTAATGAAAAGTTTCTTAACATATTAATATCAAGGTTTGTTATCTCCGCAGAAACTTCTATGCTATTAAAAAATCGTCTTGCAGTATTACCGTCATTGGATGTACCATATCCTGTTTTGACCCTATCGATAATCAATCCAATTTTTGGTTTGAACTCTTTACAAATCCGATCCTTGTTTTCATTGAATATGCATTTGTTTTCTTCACTCGCCAATACATTAAAGGAAGTCTGTTAGATATATGCATTGCACATTCAAATAACTTGATCCATACATGCAATGTTGATAAGCCATATCTAGCAAAATCTTCATTAATTGGCCTTTGAAAAGAAAGATAGCAAGTGCCACGTGGCTTATTATCACATATCATAGTACATTAGCCACTGCTCCATCAATCATCGTAAGATACATTTCATATTTCACAATTATTTCAAAGTTTTTTATTTTTACAGTATGGCTTAAAAGTCCTTGAATTTGTAATGTCAATGCACGTTCAAACCCGTGTATTAAATGAGGGTTTTCTTTCATAAAAATGAACTTAATTGGGCGACACAGAAGTGTTGATGAAGCAGAGTTGTTGGTCCAAATTTCGCGACAGCTTTCTATATTGCAGATTTTTAAAGGAACTAATGCAGCTACAAAGACAAATTCATCGGTGTCTGTTTCACTTGAACATTTTTGTTTATACATACTATGACCTGAGCTACCATCAAAATCCCATTTGCACTGTAAAAGAACATTCATATCTGAAGAAATATCTGCGGTTTGTAGTAAACTATCTGCAGTCTTATTTAATAAACTTTGCGGTTGTTTCAGATAGAATTAAAGTATTTGGCAGCAACTCGTCCATAGCTTTTTTTAATTCATAATAGCTTGGAAATAAGTTAGGGTGAATTACATTAACTACAGATCGCAATAAATTATATTTCCGCACTGATAACTTGAAATCATAAAATAAAGCAAGCGCTTGACAGATTGATAACGTCTTACCAGTTTCCAAACCATCGTGATTTCTTAAAAAATTTGCAGCCGCTTTTATTTCTGTAGCGCGATTCTGGGCCTGCCTCTTCTAGTACTTGGCTCCTATGAAATATAAAGAAATATTATTTATTTTAAATAAAGAGACCAAAAAATAAACTTACATGGTCAATTGGTGGACTCGCATGAGGAATTAACTCGCTTAAACCTTTTATTTCTATGCACTGATCGAGCCATGATGCGTGCCGCTCTTCAAAAGACGGTTTTTTACGAAAGCTAGCATTCCATAAGTTTTGGAATTTAAGTGCTAACAAATCTAATTGTTTTGCTAAAATTTTGTTATCTATAGGCTTTGTTGCATTTTCTTCAACGCATTTTACCATAGCGCTTATTAAATCACTGCGCTTTAATTGTTTATTTGACAGCCATACTTCAAAAAGCGAACGTATTTGCACATTAAGAGGCACTGAAAAAAATAATTAAAAATCTATCTGCAGCTAGAATTTGTTTTAAATTAAAGTGCATACTTTTAACAAATTCCACGCAAAATTTTAAAAATGTGTTATTAAATGTATTTTTTAAATTGCCCACTGAACTTTTGTAACTTTTGATATTTTCACTCCACAAAACAACTTTTTTTCGAGTAACGGTACCGCGAACAAAGTAATCAAAACAAATAAGAAAACAGTGTTCAAGTAAGAAAAAACTACATTTTATAATAAAATAAGCAGTTTGATACACATATGTATGTTTATAATAATAATAAGCCCAACGGTTACCCTCTTTCCCGCCCAACCGACACGAGGGGCACAGTCCGCATGACGTACAGATCTTTTTTTTTTTTTATAATTTTTTTTTTTGTGCCGAGTTGTTAAAAGGAAAAAGTTTGTTAAGCGTCGAGATCCAAAACTGCTTAGCTACAGAAAAAACTTCATCAGCTGAATCAAATATATATTATACCGCCGTTAATCATTTATTGAGAAATGGCAGTACAGCTCTTTTTGTGGTGAAAAGTGAGTCCGAAATATCAAAAGTGCTGGAAAGACAGTTGAAATCTTGACATAAACATCGGAAAGGTTCATTTAATTCATAATTGGTATTACACTGTTTTAAATAAAGAGGTTTAAAGTCTCTTGAAATCCGAGAAGGAACATTTAGTATAACTTCGGCAATAAGAAATGTGCTTGCGATAGACCCTGTGAGTAGTTTAGTAATGAATATTATGCCTAGCATTTCTCTACGGCTGGAAAGAGTAGGACGATTTATTAGCTTCAAACGATCAGTATAATGAGGACGATTAAGCCGAGAATCCCATCTATAGTCTCTTAGGGCAAAAAGTAAGAACTGTTTTTGAATTGATTCCAGCCGATCAATGTGAACTTGATAACGTAGGTTCCAAACTATCGAACCGTATTCTAGCATAGGTCTTACTAAAGTTGTAATAAATACTTACATTTGGCATACAAAAAAGTCTTTATCTCACTAAAGTATATAATTATTTTATAGTGCGACTTTGATGTACTGTTGCGACCAGCTTGTAATATTTTTTGTAAAATTTGTTTTTGGTATTTCTTAATAGATATGGTTTCTTCCAAACTCTACAAAAAAATACCAACAATTTGGACTTCATTTTTGTGATTTTTTGCCACACTCGCAACACTGTGCGTCACTGCAACTCCAGTGCTATAAACGTAACGTCGCACAGTTTTGTTTAAAAAATCACAATATGTACCTCAAAACATGGATTTCTATCATTTATTTCTCTTTGCTCTATGCTAAGTAAGCTTTAAATCAATATAAGTAAATTAGGCTTTCTCAATTTAAATTGTTATTTAAAATGTTAACCGATAGGCATTATTTGTTAATTACTTTTACTTATCGAATATGAATATTTGTGTGATAGTTGAGCGAGATAATATAACGTTCTTCATTTCAATAATTCGATACATTTTACATTGCACTTACTAGTAATATTCTTTAATTTTTGAATAGGCACATTTTCTAATTTTCTCTGGAAGTTCTATTTAATTATTTCAATTTACAGTTAAAACTTTCCTACCGAAAATAAATCGCCATAACGGACGAAATGTGGAATTTATAACATTAGCCCCGTTTCTTTTTAACCGAGTCGCAAAAGAACATTAGGTAGGATAACGAATTGCATGTAAAGCAACAATAAAAAGCTGAGGCAACTCGGTAAAAAGTTATGCCACCTGAGATGTAGCGTTGTGAAGTGAAAAAACTGCGCTATTGTAAATGAGCCGGAAGAAAATACGTAGGAAATATCAGTTTAACACCTAATAAGTTATTATTTATGTACTTTATAAAATACAACCACATCAACTAAAAAGTTGCCGGCACACCTATTTTCCGTTCTTAAATCTTATGTTTCAGGAAAGATGTTAATAAGGTTTCTTTTACAACTAAAATAAACTTTATCCGAGCTGGAGCGTTCTTTTGCAAGTCGGTTGCAATAAAACGGGCCCATTGTACTTATTTCAAGGATCTGCGGCATTATATTGCGTTAGTTTTTGTGTGTACGATGTTTTAAGCGATTCCATTACCGAAATTGTTTAGAAACCACTTTGGGGAACAAAGGGTTAAAAGAAATAATTAAGTTTACATTTTTGATACTTAACTAGCCAATTTAGATACAAAATAACTGAAATTTTTTTCCCCCCCTTAGTTTGACTGTACATTCCTAACACTGTGCGAATGAACGGATCAAGGATTAATCCTGTTAAAACTTCGTACACAGCTATCAAGAAAAATTCGGCATTAATTGAGCGTAAAATAGTAAATAAGCAGTAATTTTGGCAATTGATAATTCATGGTGAACAATAGACAATATAAGATGAAGAGAAGGAAAAATGTAAATAAAAGAAATTCATTTGTTTCAGATCAGTACAAAATATTAATACATAATGTGAGGTTTTGTAAGTAGTCAATAGAATTAGCTTGGATTTCATTAATACAAATATATAATACAATTTTTTTGCAGAAACGTGTTTATTGCTTGTCAAAAGCAGAGTTTCTTTATTACTATTCTCTACAAAAGCTTTGGAAAAAGTAGTAGCGAAAAAATTTTCTTCTTGAGGATGGATACCGATCGAGATATGATGGAACCTGCCCTTTCAAAGCTTGGCTTTGCTGTAGACAGTCAATCAGCTATCAAGACTCTAAAGCCAATACCAACTAATTCCATTTTTATTCGAAACTGAGAGGAATCCCTTCAATATCTTCGGCAACACCTTATCATCCTAAAGTTGGTCTCAAGACATATAGCGGCATCTTTGAAAACAAGAAATTGGACGTGTGCGCAAGAATAGAAGCTGAGGCAAGGGTAATCCCCTCGAGCATATAGCCTCCTAATCTCGAAGCTCAGGAAAGAGGCCGTAACATCTACTAACAGAAGGCGGACCAATCTGAACACACGCGAGGTAGCGCGTTTTCTATACTATTTTCTCATTCAATGAACAACAGGAAGTCTGATGAAATTTTTGAAACCGAACGACACCCAAAAATGATAGAAGAAGAACTTTTTAATTGCTGTTGACCCTCCGAATTTATTAATAATAATATAAACTATTTTTGTCGCATACATCACATAGCTTGATGTTTAGCCGAGCTTCTCTCCCAATTTCTGGTGTTTTCCTTGATGTTTTGTTCCACAAAGTGAAGGACTGCAGTTTTGCGTTGATTCTGAGTGGCAGATGATTTTTGTGAAGTGTCTTTCATGGTCCCGATCTTATCAACCGCCCTTTTTTAAACACATATATACATTATGTTCCAAAGGGTTATGTAGGAAATTTGGCAAATTAGTTTTTAGACTTTTAAAATCATTTACAACGACAAAGTGGTTTTATTTATATACTTTTATTCCACACTTCAGGAGTGGTTGCATATAGAGGAAATAATTTCAAGTTCTAAATAGTAATATAATATTATTATTATTATTATTTATTAGAGTAATATGAAATATTAAACTAACTTAATATAATAATTTGGCATTTACAATATATAGTTTGATATTCTCCTACAATTTGTGGTGAGTGTCTTGATATTGAACAATAAATTGAGGGACCTACATTTTACGCTGACTCAGAATGGCAAATGGTTTTTGTGAGAAGTTTTTTCATGACACATGCTACACAAGTTCTTAGTGTAGGTCTGCAATAGCATTTTCTTTAATTTTACTTCGTATTTTTGTTGTACATTTACTAAATTGCACATTAAGGAATAAGTATTATTATTTTTATGTGCAGAGGTGTTCCTTGCTCCCGTGTTTAGAAAGCTTTCTATTTTAAAGATTTTTCAAAAAAATAAATCTTAATTTAATATTTTCTTCAGGTTCAATGCTGCAAACTCCGTGTATTGGGTAGTGATGATTATTTTCCGCCTGCTCTGAAGCTAAAGTAATGCAATCCTTGGATACCATCTGCAAACTCGCTCGGTATTTCATTCACTTCATTTCATTCCCTTCATTTCATCCCCTTATTTTCATTCCCTTCATTTCATTCCCTACAAAGCAGGTATGTTTTCCACGTGCAAAGGCATAAAAACGCCATGACGCCACTTGATTGTAGTCATATTTCTGATGAGAAATATTAGCGAAAGATTTGAAGGCTTTATGAATATCAAATTCAGTTGGTCCAACATTTGAGAAGACCTTCAGGCAAGTCCTTCCAAAGTTAAAAATAAAAAAATTTATTTATATTGCTAAAAAATCCATGTTTTATTATAAACAGTTAACTGTGCCGACTTCTCGTATTCCTCATTCAAAGGTTGAAAAGAAATTATATACATATTTCTATATGTTGTGTTGACTAGTTTTTAGGACTCGTTGCTAAAAAATAAAATATTGAATCGAGCTGAAAAAATGTACATAAGTACTAATTTTGAATGGATTGTATGTCCACATTGCTTACTGTTTAGATCTCTAGATCTGAGAGTTGTCAAAAAGAGATGTCGCTGTAAGCTTAATCGCTCTGGCTTTGTTCGAGTCCTGTTAGTAGAGACCGTTGCTATATGTGGTGGTATAAGTACGGCTGTTGGCGAACTAAATGTGTTTACTTCTTTTACAGCTATGTACGTCTCAGCTGAATTCAACTACGCATGTTTGCAAACTGTATATCAATTGAGTTATTATTTTATCGGTGTAACTACCAACCAAAGCGAAAAAGAAGGTAATTATTGTCAAAAACGATGGGCATCAATCTGATCTGCGTTTCCAAAATACACGAAGAATTCTGGTCCCTATTTTATCCCGGCCATAACATACATACATATACGTACATATTGTTACAACACTGCAGTAATCAAATTTAATGTTTAAATTATTCTTTATACTTTCTTTATGCTACAGTGGTTTTTTATCAGTTTATGTTGCACTTCGTCTCTGTATGATTTTCTTTTTAAAATTTTCATTCTATATCTGCGAACCATCTTTGTTTTCGATTTGCATCCAATAACTGTATGAGTATGCATTAAACCCATAAAACAAACATCATTGCACTCATGAGAATTAACACTACATTATTCACCACTAGCCACCAATTCGAGTACAACACCCACTACTAGCCAGTCGTGGATTGTTCGCAAAAAAGCGAGTATATCGGCTGAATGCAATGCAATGCCTTTACGCTTTCATGATTTCAACTTCCTCTGCATTCGCTGGTTCAAAACTTTGTACATATGTATGTATGTATGTATATAAGCATTTACATACGAATGTAGTTAGTACCTCTGCTTTTTGTATAGCTCGTACTGGGAATGATATGTTTGTAAAATAAAACAATAGCGGCAGTACTTACATGCACATAAATATGTATGTATATATATACATATATATATATATATATATATATATATATATATAAACGCTAGCACAGTAAATTATTTTATATAACAAAAAAACTCATTAAGAAGAGGCGTAACATAAAATCGATGTCATCCTCCACGATTTTAGTATTTTGCATTCTTAAAAATCAAGGATTCGGAAAATTCTCACTAAAATGTAAGATGGCAGACCTCCAAAGATGATATGAAAGCTTCATTCCTAGAAATTAGTTAAAATCAAAAACCGAAAATAGCCAAGGCATTTATCAAAGTGTCGCAAATTGCGATTTATTTTGTGTTGTGAGAAATATTTCAATGCCCTTAGCTGTTCGGTTATCTGCTTCGATTAGACTTTTAATTCATTTTGCTTCCCCTTTGCGTTTCTAACTGAATTTTTTGTTTTAAATATAATGGTATTGAGTTAAAGAAGTATTTCCATTTCATAATACTAATAACCTCGGTTGATATTTACTATTGTAGCTTCTCTTTTTTCTACAATCATTAACCGTAAAAACATTTCCTCAGCGATATGGCACATAAGTGCAATAATAGATAGTAAATTTTTTTATTTCATTTATTGATTAACGCATTAGTACAGTAAGATCAAATATGTCTTTTGTAGTACAACAATATAAAATAGTAGTAGTGAACACTTAAAATAAACAAATAAATAAGTACATATGGAAATTAAGTTACAAATTATATTAAAAACAATACTGATATATAAATAATGATTTTAAAAAACTAGAACTTGGAAGCAATGAAGCATAGGTATAACTAGATATACATGTATGCAGGCAGGTATAAATAGGGAGCACATCTTAGGTCTATACATAAGAAATTATTTAAAAAACTAAAGAAAATGTGAGTACAATACAGTCTTAAAGTTGCTTTTATTTAAACTCTTGCGAGTAGTGGCAGGGATAGAGTTCCACAAACGTATAGCGCTGACGAAAAATAACCTTGCAGAGGAAAGGAAGTTATAATTAGGAACTATTAGGTCATTTACACGTGTTGATTTTGGAACTAGCAATTTCTCACAGAGATAGCCAGGTGTCTTATCAATCATAAGCCGAAGACATAACGTGTTAATTGGTTAAAGGCTACCTCAATTTTATGCGCAGATTGAGAATCAAACTTGCAATGGACTAATTCCGGTTAGCAAATTATCGGCATTATTAGTTGGATTGCAAGTTTTCGTCCTACATTGATCGGCGTAAATGAGGCAGCCATTCTTAAATTTCTTAAGGCGTAATACACCTTGCTAACTATGGAGTTCACATGGTCAATACACGTTAAATTGGAATTAATAACAAAGCCAAGGCTTGTTACTTTGTAAACGAATTTGATTGGGTTATTCCCTATATACAAAGATGGAATAGTTATGAGGTCAAAACGTTTTTTACAAATAGGTAATACATAACACTTATTACAATTAAGACAAAGACCATTTTGAGTTTCCCAAGATTTAATCAATGCAAGGCCTTTATTAAAATCTGAGCACAAGCTGGCTGACTGGTCAAGAGGTTAAGACACATACAACTGAATATCATCCGCGTATGCGTGAATGCTCGCTTGCTGACATACATAGAAAACATCATTCACAAAAAAACTGAATAATAGAAGCCCCAAGATTGAGCCTTGAGGAACGCCTGACGACAATGGACGTAGGTTAGACATATTCAAATCAACTTTCACACGCTGCGACCTGCATGTGAGGTATGTAGCTCTCCATCAATTGCACAGCAGATTGGCCAAAACCAAAATAATTTTTTAGTTTAGAGCAAAGATGTTTATGGTCAACGGTATCAAATGCTTTAGAAAAATCCAGCAAACAGAGAAGTGTTAAATGCTTTTTGTCAAAGTTAAGCCTGATATCGTCAAGTATCTTTATCATAGCTGTGGAACAACTGTGCTTAGACCTAAATCCAGACTGAAAAGGAGACAAGATGTTGTATTTATCAACATGGTTGTAGATTTGCTGAAACATCAGAGATTCAGCGACTTTTGACATAGCAGGCAGTATACTAATGGGACGGAAGTCACTGGGGCTACAAGCAGTTCTGTTTTTGGCTACAGGAAGCACAGTAGCAATTTTCCATGCATTAGGGAAACAAGACATTGTAAAACTATGGTTTATTATGTGAGTTAGGGTGGGCAAAACTAAAGGCAAAATTATTTTTATAAACTTAATTGGGATGCCGTCGTTCCCAATGGCATTGGACCGTATTTTATAAATACTTTTTTCTACCTCAAATTCAGACACTGCACAAAACTCAAATGTGTGACCGGAAAAAACAACATCACCAGGTAATGTTGGGTAAGAGGTAAGAGTACAAGACGGAGAGGCAACATTTACGCTGAACTATCGCTCACATGAATTCGTAACTTTTTTAAGTTCCCCCAAAGGACACTGTTAGGAAGTGAGGGACTGAGTTGTTTTGCAAAAAACTTGCGTTTTTCTCTTCTTATTGTCAGCGTCGTTTCGTTTCTAATCGCCTTAAAAGCACACCAATTTGTGTCCGTGCTTATATTAAACTTTTTAAATACATTATAACTTTAGTTATTTATCTTTAACTTAAGTTCTCTTCGAATTGTGCATTTATCCAAATCCGTCGAATAAATGTGGTATACTATTTTCTCCAATACCCTGTGCATGTTTTTATTGCAAATAAAAGTAATTTAATTGATTTGTACGTAATTCTTTATCTAATTAAATTCTTCCCATAAAATTTTATCGAATTCGGTACATTATTTAACAAGATATCAAATATTTTGATTTTCGATTAATTACTGTTATAAGAGAGGTGCGCGTGGAGCATCCCCTCACACTCTATACTTTTTTAAATTATGCTTACTGCGTTAAAATGTAAATTGTTTAAGAAATTTGGTAGAGTTTGGTCTGATACTTTTGAAAATATAGCTAAAGTCGACAGTTTAGGTTAATCATATTACCCTGAGTACTAGGCCTCTCGGATATAAAAGGGTGAAATTAACTCTCACGAAAAATTATACGAATTTACCTATTAATTACATGATTAATTTTCCCACACTAACGTTGAGGTTTTTCGCCGCTTCCCTTAGATTGCAATATGAGTATTAAGCGCATAAAATAGATGCAGTTAAACTGCATTAAAAATACCGGTATGCAAATATTTTGTTATCGTACCACTTCGTTCTATTATTGGCTAAAATCGTTAGTGTTAGAAAAATATAACGGAAACCTCTTAAAATTAGGCTACAGTCCGCGTTCGCATCAACAAACATATTTTTTTTAATGGAGTACTTGTTAATTTGAAAAATATTTTCATAGAAAGGTTTTGAAGTTCGGGGTCACCTTAAAATTTAAGATTTCCGTGGTTTTGGTGTAACGAAAAGATACACAGTATAAATGGAAGAAGAATTTCGGCCAAATATCATTCCTAACACTGTATAGTACCCGTCTGGGGATTGGATCAAACCACATTTTTGAGAAGATATAATTTCAAGAAGTATTTTCGTGCTCTTTTATATTGTAACCTACTATGAGTATGAATTGCCGAACCCCTCCTACCATATGCGGTGTGCGTCGTGATGTTGTAACACAAATTGAGAGACTTACAGTTTAACAACGCCGACTCCGAAAGGCAAAAGATTTTTGTGAGAAGTGTTTTTGTGGCCTAAATACACTCGAAGCTTTCCCATTGCCTGTCAAGAAAAAAAGAGCTAAAAAACGGTTACATGCGCATGAAAAACTATTCCAAAGGATCGGAAAAAATCAGAAAGATTTATTCATGATAGTAATAGTGAATATTAGAAAATTCGGTACTGAAGAGTTGCCGCTTTAAATGAATGTGCTGCTCTTTGAAGTTTAGTACCTTCGTCGCTATTTACATTGTACATCTTTTTTTCAATTTATTGAATAAAATTAAAGTTTAGTTTGTTAAGGTATCCTCTCTCACTGTGTTTATCTACGCTTCTTTCGCTATTCATAACCCGATCTCATATTTACAATTTCGTTACTCTTGTTCTTTTTTCAGATGTTAAACAAAAGCAGAAATTGCATTTTGCAATAAAACTCCGTAGTCGCATTATGCTTTTACATACATTTCCCATGTGGCATGTGTTGTAGTGCGAGGAACGGACGCAGGACAAAGAAACAAAAGAACGATGTATTGGAGGTTTGCAGGCAAGCCGCTAGGCGCATGTTAAAATCATCTTCACAATAAAGAACAACCGAAGAAAAAAAAAAAAAAAACGCATTAAAAAAATTAAAATAAATGAGATCAAATAAAAAAGTTACTCAAAAAACAAAAGCATTGAAGAAAAAGCTACATCATTGCCTGCCTGTTGGTATGGCAGAAAAAGCCAACGATAATAATGGGTGGCCTGTTGCTTGCCACCTGGTTGTGGAGTCGCCGCATTTCCTGCGCGTTGGCAGCAATGTTGAACGTGCACTATGTTGTAAGTTGCAAGTAGAATTTTTTGCACTTCGTTGCGTCGTAATAAAAATGAATTACAGCTCTGTTCAACTAGAAATATATGGAAACAAGCGCGAGCAGAAGAGAAATGTATGCAATAATTCTCAATGTGCACATGCACACGAACATTTGCTTGGCATGTACATATGTATGAATGTGCATATACATATATATATTGAAACTATTTAGTTATTAAAAATTACTCGGGGCAATTTGAAAAGAGTATTATCTTTTTTGTTTGCGTATAAATGGGAACACTTTAAAAGCTTTGTGCTAAGTAAATATGTAGTTTGTTTAATAAAATATGTATATATTTATTTATTGTTATGTCTGTAATGTGTTTTCATGATATCAAGTTTAAACTCACCTCTTTTTTTATAAAGTGAGTGTTTTTCCGCTTCCGGTAAATCTTTATTTCTCTTTGCGCTTTAAAATATTTATACAATATTTATAGGAATTCATTTTGAAATAATTTATTTTTTCTCCTGCAAACACCAAATTTCAACATTCACCATAAGTCACGCTCGGAAATCCACGCGGATTTTTTTATCAGTCCGCCATGACAATAAATCGTATCAATGACAAAATTTATGCACATTCCCGGTGCGGCGCATTTACTGCGGCTCAATGCCAAACTCATGCACAACACAATGGCTTGCATACAAACGAAAATTTGTTCGCACCAACCCAGCAGAAAATCTGGAATCACTTCTTGTGGTAACATGTTGACCTCTGAAACGAATGTGACATCGAACAGATTGGTAAGCGCTTCCTCTTTCGCTTTTAGATGGTATTATATCGGGTCTTGCAATAGGAACGCACACAAGTTTTTTTAAATAAAACAAAAACGGTTTGGGATATGAATTAAACTCTTTATTCCTGTGAAAGTACATTCGATCCCATTATGTATGGAACTCGATTTGTTTTGCATGGGCACCACGGGCACGCTTGCAGAAGTCTAGACGCTGAACCTAATATTCGACGGGTTTCAAGCATAAATCGGCCGTTACTGCTGCAATTTCACGTTCGATATTCGTACGAAGTTCATCAATCGTCGCTGGCTTGTTAGCATAGACCATAGACTTGACGTTGCCCCACAGGAAATAGTCTAACGGGGTTAAATCGCACGACCGATGCGGCCAATTGATTGGGTCATTTCCGTCCTGTTGGAACCACATATTGTCCAAGTCCATATCATCCAATTCGGGCCAAAAATATTCGGTTATTCCCAATGACGCCGCCGGCCCATAAACCGCACCAAACCCTAATTTTTTCGGGATGCAATGTTGACCCATGGAGCCAATAACGCATATTTTGCTTATTGATGAAGCCATTCAGCCAGAAATTATAATTATTTTTGTTTTTGAACTTATTTTTTATGAATCGTCTGTATAATTTATAGAGCTTGTGGCCAGGTTTGTATTAGGAATAATATGTGAAAACAACAATTTTTCAAAGTGGTAGAAGTGATAAGACCATAAATTAGACGTAGCGCTCTTAAAGTTGAGGCCACTGACTCCGAATTTCGGTAGTAAATTTTAATAATTTCGACTCGTTGTTGGATCGTATATGTTTCCATGATGAAATGGCAACCCCTACTGAAGAGAAATGTCAAAAGAGCGGGAAAAATATGGCGTCGTTTGCTGTCACTATCTGTCTACTTTTGTAGCGTCCTTATTGAAAAATCCTTTATTACCATTGGCATTTCATTGGCGCTAATGGATAGCAGGCAACTTTCTGTATTGGGATAAAAATGCGAAGAACAAATTAGACATTCGACTTTGCATTCTAAGGTAATGTCTTTGTGATTTATCTTTCGCTTCTTTAACCCATTACGGGGAATGCAAAGTCGCCTGCTAAGCATAACTGCCAATGACATGTCTATGGTAAAGTAATGCCTTTGTGTTTTCTGCTAGGTAAATTTGTGTGCATGCATAAAAGTTGGTTAGTGTGTGTGAATGTATGTATGTATGTACACTTGCGCATATCGATGCATCAACAGGCGACAAAACTTTATATATTTAGCTCAGCTGCGCGCGCGAACATCAAACATGGCGGCTTAAGCGGGCATTGATGACAATTGACAGCTGGAGCAATGGCGTAAAAGCTATGGCAATAACAACGGTTACGACAGTGACAGCTACAACAATAAAACCAGAAGTAGTGAGTCAACATTGGACCGTTAGTTGTAAAACTTTATAAATATAATTGTTGTGCATGCAATTGGTGAAAGTTCTCTATCTTCATTTGCATGGCTTAAAAGTTGCAAATTTATCGCCATCATTGTGAAATTCTGACTTATCATCGATCAGATCAGTTTGCCTGTATGAAAACTTAGTGCTCATAACTGAATTATATATGTGAGCACTAAAGTACGTTAGGGTTCGATAAAATTATTGAAGGCATCTCCATAGAAGTTGACAATAGCAACCAATTTTCATTCCGATATAAAGCAAAGAAGTTGCAATAAAGAATTTATATTTTCACTTGAAAGGAAAGCTTTGCATCATTTTCAATACAAAGATTTTATACAAACCTCACTTTAACCTTTCTAAAACGGTAGTAACTTTCAATTCCGATGAGTACTCGTTGTATTTCCGCGCGTAGGTGATTGTTTTATTTCTACCAACACGTAAATATACATACCTATATTTTTACGGGGGCCATCACTGAAGTCATATAACTTATTTTTGCAAATTTCATAATGTGGAAAACTCCTCGATTTTCGATTAAACGCCTTTACATTGTCGTATATACGATATCTGTTCAAAAAGTAAGGGGCTTTCAAATTTCACTTTTATGTTATTACATTTTTTCCAAGCACTATATGCAAAGCTTTAAGTACAGTGTCTGTGAGATGCGCAAAGGTTAACAGTGCTTGGTATGACCATCGAGTTTCTGCTATCGAAAAAGTTGATCGAAAAATGTCTAATAAATTTATTGTTAACCAATAATACCGACAGCCGAGTGTGCGGCGTCCAAAATTGTAGAAAAGTTTTTTGAAATAGCGATTTGCTCCTCGGGAGTCAACCGAAAACCTCCGAGTGTATTTTTGCCATGAAGAAACGTCTCACAAAAATAATTATCCGTTCAGAGTCGGCGTTAAACTTTAAGTCCCTCAATTTGCGTTACAACATTAAGGCAAACTGTAGGAGAAGTTCGGCCAAACATCATGCAATATAGTGTAATCACCAAATTATCTTATATATAATAATCTCGTGTCAAGGTGTTTGTGGGCGAACTGCTACGAAACGGCTCGACAGATTTTTATGAAAATTTCTATATATAAATTTGCTAGATACAAGAATAGATCGTGAGATATAGTTTATGCATTCGAAAGAGTTACCACCTTTTCGAAAAGTCAAATTTAATTACAAAATGCACAAGTTTTATGAAATATTCAAATATAGGTGTTAAGTGGTTTGTCTCGGAAGGAAGGCTCATAACTAACTTTCATGAGGGTTGCCACAATTACATACAAGGATATAAAATACTAACATATGGGAATCAAACGATTTTTTCTGAAAAGAAGGGTAGTAACTAGCTTTATTTTAAGAAGGTTGTCGTCTGCTTGAAATGTCGAATTTAATTACATTACACACAAGTCATATGAAATAATAAAACATGAGTGTCAACATTGCTTTTGCTAGGAGAAAGTCTAAAGGCATGTTGTGAAGAGAGTTGCCACCTCTTTTAAAAGTCAAATTTAATTAAATCTTAAACAAGGATACAAGATATTAAAATATTAGTATCAAACTGTTGTTGTCGGCGAAAACAAGATGCTAACTTATTTTTGAATTTTCAAGTGTTATAATATTATTAAGTAAATTAAACAACGAATTAAAAAATAAAGAAATTAAATTATCTTAAGTTCTTGAAATAAATAATGAACCGTCTTGGATATCGTAATCATATCTTATCGCATTGCAATGTCTAAAGAAAAACTCGGTAGAAACCAATCAGTTACTGATTAAGGTTTTGTATAAATATTGTCTACAAATGAACGTAGTTCAAGTTTACTCTAGCCATATTTATTTATTTATTTAAGCCTATGAACACATATTTCTTACAGAACCAAGGAATGCTGTAAATGATAAAGTTTCCAACCTAGTCCTATTCTTGATAACTTCCTCAGTACACTTTGTACCGGGTGTTTTTTTTTAGACTGATAGAACTTTCGATAGGGATAGCTGTCACTTGACAGCTGATAAATGACATTTCATCATGGAAAGAATCACGTCGCAACAACGTTTACAAATTGTGGAAATTTACTTTAAAAATCAGTGTTCTATTCTCCAAACTTATAGAGCACTTCGTGAATTTTATGACCCACATAATCGAGCATCAGAGCAGCTTATTCTGTCGAGCTGTTGATAAATTTCGAACAACATTTACTCTACTCGATGAAAAACCAACAACAAGACAAAGAACTGTACGTACAGAAGGAAATATTGGTGCTGTAATGATAGTGTTCGAGAAGATCCAAATTTGTCTATTCGCCGCCGTGCTCAAAAAGTAGGACTTTGTCCATCCACAACATGGAAAAGTTTGCGCAAAGAAAAATGGACTGATCGCATCCGACATATGCCAGAAATCGTTTTTGAATATGTCATGAAAATATCTTTCAAATAAAATAAAAAATTGGCATCATACTTCATTTTTTATGTGTTTTATTTCAATTTAAAGTTCTATTAGCCTAAAAAAATACCCTTTATGATTGATAAAAAAAGGTCCGCAGAACTTCACGGTTTAACGGTTTATAGAAGCTTTTAAGTAAAACCTCAACTTAGACTTCGGCCATATTCGGCCCCCAAAGTTTGGTTTTGGTTCGGTTTCGGGCAACAAGGGAAGTTTGGCCGAACATTTTTTAATTTTAGTTATAAATTTAAAATTTTTTTACAAGCTTTATTTTAATATGTTTGTTTTTGAAAAAAAAAAAAAATATATACATATATAAGCCTTTCGGATTTACATGCAGGTATATGATTTGTAGCAATAATACTGAAAACAAAATTTATTACATAACGAATCGGATACTAAGAATGAACACATGTGCTGCTAAAAAGTTGTTACATTTTTGCAAACTTTTTGAAGCGCATGAGCTAGTTACTATACAGAGGCGCAATTGAGCTTTATGCCGATATACGGAACCAGTTGGAATCCTGAATCTTGCATATATTACTGTATAAAATTGGTAAATTTGGAGCATTAAAAAAAAGTGTTTTTTTAATTTCATTTATGTTTAAGTGATAAACTGAAATGGCCCTGATCTAAAGAGTATTTTAAATTATTTTCAGTGGGTTGAAGAGCAACCGAAGAAGTTTAACTTTCTTCAAACAAATTTTTGTATAAACTAGTTCGCCTCACACCAGTATTTTAATTTAAATTATTGATTCATATGAATTTAAATTTTTAAACAGTTGAGAACTCTTCCAAAAGACATTCTTTGAATAAAGATTTCTTAAATCTTTTTTGTTTATACCCATTTTGTAACTTTTCTTTATTATTGTTGATTAAATTTCATCAAAAACTTCAAAAAGGTGGCAACCTCATTCAAAGATATTTTCAAAATGAACCCTTTATACAACTCGTTCGTTTGGAACCAATGTAACAAGTCATTTTTAATTACATTGAATAAAACCTTTTAAATAGTAGACAATTGCTGCTACAAATATTTTTGTATGAATCTTATTCTTATCGCATCAATATAGTAATATTTCAGTTACTTCAATAATTTAAATAGATTAACCTTTTGAAACAGGTAACAATATTCTTTTTCAATTAATTTTAGAATTGTGCTTTCTTAATTATCTTCTTTTCTTAAGTGAAATAAAGCCTTCTTATTGCACAGTTTTATTAAATTGAGCGTAAAAATGCAGACAATTCTCTTCAAAAACCACCCAATACATAAATCGTTCAGTCGCTTCGGCGTGAAAAGGTAATAGGCAAATTCACTCGCACACAAAATTTTGCACTTATAATACTAGTAGAATGTATACGAATTCGGAACGTATCGAAGATGCGCTTGAAGTTCAGAAACGCCGACGATGATAACGGACTAACATATTAAACCAAGTTGAGATTAGGGTGCGTCCTACCCTAATACAGAATCAATGTTCTATTATATATGACCACGCGCAGTCACATGGTTCCTACACCCTCACTGATGTTCTGTCGCTATCTCTTCATTCTACCTCCCAGGTGACGTTAAACTTTCAACGCAACTCTTCCCTTTCTGTCCACGCATTCGCCATATCCCCCTGTATCGTGACGTTAAACGGTTATATGTTTAAATGTTTAACCGTGTCCAAAGTCATACAATAAATTTCACTTCATTAAATAGTAGAATTTAAAAGATTCTTTTGGTAATATTAAAAGTACCTTGCTCTAGTAATTAATTATATAAATATGATTTCAATTATGCATGGAGAGATTTTTACAACTATTCACGGCAAAATTTTAATTTGCTTAAATTTTACAAACATCCAATATGCCGTCACTTATCATATCTAATTACATACATACATATGCATGCAATATGTATGTATATACATACTTAATACGATTTTCTTGTCAACTTAGATCAGAACAATCGCAGGACTATGTCTTTTTACTGGAAAGCAATTTGTTCTTAGAAAAAAATTTAGAATGCCAACAGTTTGTATTTCCATTCAGGCATGGTACATTTGACGAAACATTCTTTGGAATATTTGCGAGATAGCCATCGCATTTGAAAATAAAGCAATTAAAGTTAAAAAAAAAAAAATTACTTATACGCCATGTATTCAATAGAATACGTAATTGATGAGCTAAAAGCAAATGTGTGTAGACATAAGTACGCATTATAAAACATAATGTGTAACCCAATATGTACATATACTCTTGTTGTTAACGAAAATCATGGTACGAATGTATTGCCATTGACTTTTCTTTTGCCGCTGCCAATCTACCAACCGCAGTTTACCGCAGGGCTGACTCATTTGTTATGCCGTATTATGGCGGAAGTACGTAACCACAAAAAACATCAGATCGTAAATTATTTATAGCGTTGACATGACTAAATCCCACGCGCTCTTAGTTTCTAATCAGCTTTCACTTTAGCGTTTCCTCCATACACATGTTTTTCACCCATACGTCTGTATCTAGATTAGTATGTATGCATACACACATACATATATTTATAAGTATATAAACATGTTTTCCTGCTTTTTCGGCTACTTTATTTTTTCTTAACGCTTGTCTAACCACTTGTTCTTTTATTTTATGTTAGAAATGAGCTCTAGCGCACACACACCAGAACGTTTTCATACTGTAGTGCACAGCTTTCGCATTTAATACGTAAATAAGTACTTACATATATACATATGTAAGTATATGTGTATTATAAACCTAAAATCCTGTAAGAACGTTTCTCTCCTGCTGACTTGATGGTCTACGTGAAAAATTCCTACGGCAATATTTCACTTATTAAAAAATTAATTAGAACGCATGAGTTTGCTTTTTTTTGTGCCTCATTTCCCTGGTTGCCTCTTTTATATCATTTTGATCAAATTTACCGCAAAGTGACTTTAGCCAAACTGAGATAAAACAAAATTGAAACAACGTTCAAAATTAATAAGCGAGATATTTGCTGGCGGCTCTAAACTGAAGTTCACATTTTTCTACGATTCAGTTATTTGTTTTCCATGGCTCATTGTGCCCTTCAAATGCACATTTGAGAAGTACAACCGGCGCCTCGATTTGCCTGCGGCCATCTAAAATTTCAACAAGCGCTTTCGTTGCTTGCACCTCCAATTTGCTGATGGCCCCCGCAAATGGTTGCGGTCATGGCTACTCTAGGGAATTATTTTTGCCGTTTATTTCACAACCCACTCATTTTTTATTCTCCCATTTCCCTTCGTTACACTTCGAGGTTTTCTTTTTATTTTGCGTGAACATTTGCCGCTCTGTTTGCTTAATTTGACATTTTTTCTTGCGGCATCTGCCTGTTTTGCATTTTTTTTATTTCTGACCACTACAAATGAATTCGCTTTGTTGCGGCTTTTACTTATTTTGCAATTGTTTTTTTTTTATTATTTATTTTACACTACACGCCCTCCCCCTTCACAACATCCGGGTCTCCCATTTATTTCTTGCCACTGGGGCCGTCGCAGTTCAACTCCTCGCAAATTCTCATTTAATTTTGTGACTTTTTTCTCTACTTTTTTAGCGGCCCATATTTTTACTACCCAATCTGCAAGCTACCAATGCGACTGCACGATTTTCAGTCATCCGTCTACGTGATTATAAATGTAGCTCATTTGCACCGCGTGGTGTGGCACTCTTGGGAAATTTTCATGACATGTATCTACGCAACATTGGCTGTGGGTTTTTCGTTTTATGGACTTCGCATGCAACTTTACATTGGCTTGTTGGCCCAGTTACCGGCACCGACTTCAGTTAGTATCCTGTCTATGTTTCTGCTTTTGCTTCACTTATGTACAACACACATTTACTCCCAGAGCTGGGTTGCTAAAAATTGTTTCAACAACAATACATATGGCACAATACAGTCATCACTTTTTTATCCTTATCGTCGCGTTCATGGTGCTAATTATATGAAATTTTTCTAAAATTCAGTAGCTTCCACCGAGGCGGGATAATTGCGGTGGGAATTCTTTTAATTTGGGGTATTTTTCTTGTTTGGTTGGTTCAAGCGATGGAAGTAAGAAAGTGAATAATGTATGCCCAAATCTCAAGAGCTTTAGATGTCATGCGCGTTAATTAAAAAAATGAGTAAACAGAGCAGCCGTGTAAAAGATGATATATGACGATAAATAAATGAATATATTTAGACGAATTTGTAGACATTAGAATGTCCAGCATCAAACGGCTATAGAGGTGTGCTTTTTAAAAAGTAGTTAGCAAATATTATAGCCCGGATCACTATTATTAAAAATCGACAATGCAAACCTCTTTAAAGGAACTGTTTTTTCCCCTTGAGAAATGTACCGTAAAATAAATACACCATTGTTAGTGATTATACAACTTCCTTAAAGGTTCCCTAAAACTAAACATTTTAGAATCTTAAAACGTACCTTAACTTTCCAAGGGTTGGGCAGACTTAAATAATATAAATAATAGTATAATCAAATCAGTACAAACAAAAATAAATATTTCATTAAACAAAATCTATAAAAATTACTTATGGAATGGTTTTAAATAGATAGAAGAGCTAGCCTTAATTTTGCGAAAATGGACATTTTGCTGGATTTGTTGTTAATTTCGCACAATTTAGATCACAGCCGTACAATTTTAACCACATTGAAAATGCAACTAAAAAGTTGCTTGTTTAGAGTAAATAATTATCTCTACGAAGTGGTTGCGCTTATTGGGATATTGCATTTATGGTAATTGTAATAGCGAGGCATTTCTGCACCTGTAAACAGTTTTTCCCAAACTAAGTGACGCTAAAATTAAAGAAGGTACTTATGGAGAATTGTCCGAATCTACATTTTTCGAAAAGTATTTACAGTCATTTTAATACTCTGCAAAATAATTCACAGGCATTTTCGTTGGACCTCAGATTCGCAAGCTGATGATTGATGAAGATTTTGTTGCAAAATTAAACAAAGTAGAAAAGAGAGCATGGTTGAGTTTCATCTCTTTGTTTAAAAACTATCTGGAAAATGAAAGAAGACCGAAATACGAGGAAGTGGTTCATAAATATTTGGAAGCTTATGGGGAAATGGGATGCAACATGTCCATCAAGATTCATTTCTTGCATTCTCATTTGAATTTTTTTCCGGATAATCTTGGTCAATTTAGCGACGAACAAGGTGAACGATTTCTGCGATCGAAAAACGCTTTGCAGGGAAAAACCAGATTAAGATGCTAGCTAATTACTGCTGGTCGCTCAAACGTGAAACCGATGATTCATCTTATAAACGCAGAAGATCTAGCAAACATTTTTGAATCAAATCGTTTTCATATCGGTATCGTTCTTTCTAATAAGAGTTTTGTCTATGTCAAAATCCATTGTTCATCCAAAATGTATCTTATGAAAAAAATTATTGTAAAATTTAATGATAAAATAGATATCATTGATCAAACCACCGACAGAAACGACTATTTGTTATTAGAAAATCAAATAATAATGTCCTTACAATCAGCCTATTTCTTCATTTACACCGCCACCCCTGGAGGGCGCTTGAGACCAAAATGTTAGATTTTGGATTATGCTGCATAAGTTGAAAACTTGAAGTCCTATTTGAAAGAAATCAATTGGTATCTTTAAGTAGTGATAGCCTGTCGATGATATATAACCATAAATGATCATTCATTTCCAATTAGTACCGAAAAAATGACGTCAAAATCGAAAAAACAGGCAAATTGGGCGAAAAATTCAACTTCTAGCGTAAACAACACGTCATACTCTTTTGAAATTAACAAAATACTATATATATATCGAAAGTGTAAACATTCACCTATCCAAAACCGTTGAGTATGTTCAATTCAATTGCAAATTTTTTTAATGAATTTTTTAACACGAAAAAACTAAAAAAACGGTTTTTTGACTTTAAAAAAAGGGTGTTATGATGAACAATCTCTACTAGGTCGCTTCAAAAGTATATTCATTTTTTTTTTTTTCGGATACTGTAATTAACTATTTCAACATGAACTTGTTTCATATTCATAGTATTTTTAAATCAATTTTAATTTGCTGTCAGTGTTTGTATTTTCGTGGGTTTTGGAGTCTGTGAGGCCACATGTACATGTACACATGTAGGCTAAGGAGTAGTTAATGCCCGGCATCAGTTGCCGTGCCACTTAAGTGCCAAGTGTAAAGTGCAAAATGTAAGTGTAAACTGTTAATTGAATTTCCAAAAGCAGACACTGCGTCTCAATCTAATTTTTTATTCAAATCAAATATGATAAATGAAAAATTTACATTCGAGTATGTACTGTACGTTATCTGCGCACGTGGCTAACCGAACAACTGGCATTGTTATAAATGCGTTAGTTCTGTTTTCGTACTCACTATCCAGTAAAAACCAGTAAGAAGCAGTTATAAGTTTACTGGATAGCGTTTTCCTACGCCAAAACTTCCAAAAAACCTTTATATCATTACGACGCCCAGAATCTGGGTGTTTGCATGGATTGTCCTGTATCTTCAGCCGCAGTATCTGTAATTAACAACTGTGAGACGTAAATTATGAATTGTGGAGCTACTTATTTATTTGAAGTATGCTTTTTTTATTAACTTCGCGGAAAATAAAAATCAGCTGTAACAAAACCTTACACCTTCTTGCTGGTTTTGCGTTTTCATATTTTTTGGATTTTTTCCGCATTGAGATCAAATTTTGTTTATGCTCAGAAATTTCGTTACTGTCCAGGTAATGGATAGTTTTTTACTGGAGAATAAGAAACCAGAACTATTCTTTTTAGATAAATGCTTAAAAACTTCCCTATTAGAACTCAGACATTATAAAACCTATACGTATTTCTCATTTTGTTAGTAACAACAGCAATCCTCCTAAATTACTATTCTATACATTTGCAGAGATTTTCGGCATTGAAAACTTTTTGTAAACTCGAGTATGAAGTCTCTGAGGATGGTTCGGACAGTTCAAATATTTCAAGCTTGGCCATTTCACATATGTGACCAACCAACCGCAAATAATAAAACTAAGCGGCCACAAATGAACGCTTCATAAGGACTTTATCAACAAACACACAACAAATACATTTTGAATACTTAAGTAACGCATAAACGATTCTGCTTTAACTATAGTTGTGTACATGCATTTCCAGTCGATTTGACAAAATTTCCCCAAGGTACACTTTGTTCAGCGACCGCGCACAACGCTCACACACACACCCAGACGGCCGGCCGCAAGGAGGCAGGCAGCCCAAATCAATAATGAATGAATTACAAATGTGGAAGTGTTGTTTGTGGCCACCGACAACTATGGCCGGGGAGGAGTGGGGGCGCTATAGGCGTTCTGGGTCGTGTGTGTCATGAGATGTGTGACAAATTTATTTCCACTTAAATTATGCAAAGTCAACTTTTTCAATTCGCTACGGAGGGGAAGAATTGAAGAGAATTTGTGCAAATGGAAAGAAGTGGATCGGGTTCTTTTATGTGGGGCGTTTTTTACATTTAACTTGAATGAGAGAATCCAGTACTTTTGATTGTGTTCAATGGGTTGATTTTTCTCGTTCTTCTTGGCAGTAGTTACTTGGATTGAGTTCGCATTTTATGCAAATTATATGGAAACAGATGGCTAGATTTGTAGGTGAATGCATAATATGACGCTTTTGTTTGAGTAACCTTTATTATTTTCTAATATTTTTAAAGGTTAAACAGATGAGGTGCTCAAAACTATATTTGAAACACATTTGCATTTGCATTGGGTTTAAATGTGAAATTTTCATTTGACTATGTATGTATGCAAATACATATGACTGCAATTGCGTAAAGTTAAATATTCTATATACAGAAATATATGTTTAAACTTACGAGTATAAATATTTAATAAAATAGGAAATGAATAGGTTTCTATTAGAATATTAATACCCTCCAATTTGGGTATGCGACGCTAAATGAAATAAAATGGAATTGTTTAGATATTGATGCAGCTGTTCATTTGTTAAACAAAGCTTTCTAATTTAAAAACAAAAATTTAATAAAAAATATTTTAAATTTAATGTACTGAAATAAAGCACCTAAGTTCTGTTTTGGGTACGACGGTGTTGCTCTCATTTTGATATGCTAGTTAAATATTACTACCATAAGCGTAGAAACAAAATATTTGCGGTAATATAATTTAACACCAGTGGTGGCCGTCGTAGCGGAGTCTGGTTAGTGTCCTGCTATGAAAAAAATTGTAATTTGGCCTTCGAAGTCCTTTAATTTGTGTTACAATATCCAGACGCACGTTGCAAATTGTAGAAAAAGCTCCAGCTATGGTATAAGTGCCAAATTATTATTATTATTATTAGTTGTTGTATGTAAATAGTAGCTCCAGTAAAATAGTGGTAGAAACTAAAAGTTGCAATTAGTTGTGGTATTATAATACATTATTGTTATTATTTTTATTATTGTAATTTAACAACAAAGGCATCCGCAATCGAAGAAGCAGTTTAGTTTGGCATGGAACTACTTGGAAATATTTGACCAATTGACCAACGATATCGCGTTCAATAAAAATTAATGAAAAACTAGTGAAATGTCTACCTTATATTCTAGATCAAAACCGCTGAATACTTTTCGAATGGATGATATACATATACATATGTACATATATACATATTGTATATACAAAAAAAAATCTTAGTATGTAAAAAAAATTATCTTATTTATTGACAACCAATAAACAAACATTAGTGTAAAGATTTTAGTTCCACATGCAATTAAACATTTTAATTTCCAATTGTTTAAGTAAAAATACTATTACTTATGAGGAGGAAGTGCTTAGTTCTGGTTAGTTTAATATTTCAGGAAAGATAGCGTCATTTCTTTTTAAATTCATTGACTTTCATTGACTTTTAAATTTTTATCACACACATTAGTTTTGCCCGGCGGGTGGATGAATTCATTTCTCTTATAACTGTCGGCACTTTGATATATACTTACATATATACTTATGCAAATATGTGAACATACATACATACATATGTGCATATAACTTATTCTTTTCTTTGTAAGGAAATAGTCTTTTGTTAAGGAAACACGTACATAAATGAGTTTTGATCTGTGAACAACGGATGATTCCAAAAATTTAACTTTATTTCTAAGATATTGTGGTACTTATGAATTTAGAATTATTTATTTAAAAATACCAATTTCGCAATGACAATTTTTAATGAAATGCAAAGTTTATATTAAAAGCAAAGAAAATAAATATTTTCTACATTGAATTTGTCGCAATATACGTTATGGATAAGTAGAATGCAATTTTTGTTTATAATGCCAACTGAGTGGTCTAGCGTCATATAATACATGGGGTCTGCCGTAAGCTTACCCCTCTCTCAGATAGTTCATCCCGATTCTGGGTTGTTTTTTGGTAAGTTGTTTGATTTCAAGTCAAATTCTTTTGGAATCGTTTTCTTGTAGTTGCATAGTTTTGTTTGGTTTAGAAATTTTATATAACTTTAAAAATTTCAATTGCTAAATTCTTGTGTAAAATAAAAATAAAAAGATATCAAAACGAACTTTTATGGTTTTATTATCTTCGCCCAAACTATTTGTATTTTCTATTGCTTTTGATTTGATTCTATGTATCCTATAATGTCAAAGTTATTTACACTATAGTTTTACTATTTTAAATAGTTCCAAAATTTAACTTCTGTATTTTCGTATGTGATATTATTTCTGGTCATCTGGCTTTCAAATGTCTTCATATAAGTTCCATCTAGTGTTTTGTTTTCGACATTGTTTATACCTGCAATTATTATTGCTTCTTAATTAATTCAAGTCTATTATTCCATTTTTTCATTGTTTTATATTTTCTACCTTCGTACTACTTACAGCTAATTCTACTTTTGGGTATTTAATGTAAGTAAAATTATGCTAATTTTTTGTATAATTTTAAACTCTGAAATGTCCGTTAAGTTTGTAATTGACCTTGTAACAGGCTGTTAGTATGTGATGCTTTTTAAGCTCTCATTTTTCCATGTTTTGAATTTCATGCAAATAAACTGATTTCGTGTTTTTTTAAATTATTTTTCTAGCAAATGTGTCACTTTTCATATTTTGTACTGTATCGGTCAGTTATCTGAAAATTTTAGAAACTTTTGAATTTGTTGTTTGAAATATAATTTTTTCATTAATTTTGGTGAAATCGTCATGATTTGTAGTTTCTTCTGTCGATTTTAAAACTGTTTCGAATTCATTAATCCTTTTTTGTTTTCTAAAAGCATTATTAGCTACCACAATAAGGCTTCGATTACTGAAATTTTTGATTCGGTCTTATCATTATTTATTTCTAGTTTAGTGGTATTATTTTTGTACACGATATTAATTTCTGAGGTCAAGTCCGGCATAAGAAAAGTATTTGGAAAAAAGGCAACAATAGTCAGGAGCGGTAGAAATGATAGCTATTTCGGAGATCACCACATCTGTTCTTCAGATTTTTTTATGACTATATGTACATACGTACCTCTGCATACGTAAGGACACTGTGTTAAAAATTTGTTTGTCATTTGGTATAATATGTTCAGTTTGTTATATCACCCTGGTGCGCACTCGCTATAAATAGAGGGATCGCATCATCATCATTTCAATATCTTTGCTCATCACATCACGGTGCTACACGCGAATTTTTCATATTGTACCTACCTTCTTTTATTTTATTAAGAACACTTAAATCTCATATGACTTTTGCAACAATGCTCACAATAATTCAGTATTATTTTTAATTACTGGAATTATTACCCATTAGCCAATTTGGTTTCTGTTTTATTTTTAACCCTTCTAGCAAAGGAGGTAAGCCTATATTTTAAACTGGACTAACGGTCCTTTGTCTATAATTGATTTCTCCGACAACTAAGCAGTAATTCCTCTTCCCTGGTATCCTGATTGTCCGCAACTGTCGCTTTTTTGTACTTTGCCATGAGTTTAAAAACTGCTGTCGTACATTTAATTTTCTTTTTTTCCCAATTTTTGTTATTGGTTGTACAAGTATTGAGTATTTTATAGCATTTATAATATAGATAAAAATAAGCACCGTAGAAAAGTAGCCTCTGTACATTGAGAATTTCTTTAAAAAATTACCAAAAATGGGTTGCAGGGAATGCAATAGAATACATTTAGATAATTTTTCGAATTTCTGCCTGTTTGCCTCTTTGGACGTAGTAATCTTCGAAACCTCTGAAAGGATTTTCATGGCACTTTCCACCAAGGCCACACGACAGTTGTTAATGATCATTTGTGGTGTTCTGTGAAAACAAGTTGACAGTATTGTTTTCGCCTTGCAAAAACTGTCTAACTTTATTGCGAACCAATCGAGATAATGTCGAAAACGTCTAAATTTCCGTTGTGTTTTCATAAGCAACTCTGTGTTCGATAACTTTTAGCTGAACACAATTGATAGCGTCACTAATTTAGAAAAATAAATAAGAACAATAATAAGATAAAATCGAGGTGAAGAAAAACTGAAATATAAGAAAAAGCGTTACTGTTTGGTGTGTACACATCGAAGCTTTCATGTTGCAGCTCTCGGGGGCATTTCGGTTACCGGATTGCTTTAGAGTAAAAAAAAAGTAAATAAATGTAGAATTATTACCAAAACCAGACAATGGACTGTCAAAATTTTTCAGCATACGAGTATACAATTTTGACCGCACGCTAGTTAAGAAGTGAGAAAGAAGAGAACAAAAATGAGAGAGGTGAAAAGCCAACTCTGTCACTAGTTGGCGTTAGAAAACGCAACGCTTGACGCCGTAATTTAGGTCCCACAGCTACACTTAATATTCAAAACATCTCCTGAAAACAACTAGTTGTTATTGCCGTGTGGACATGGTTTTAGGTGATGACTAGAAAGCAACCTCAGGCATAACATGGGATATATTCAAAATATTAAATGAAAAAAGAAACTATTACATTGTTTTAGAATCATTTTATTTTGAATATTTGTCCTTCAATGACGCTACTCTCCAAGGAATTATAACTTCGATCACCTATATAAGGAATATATAAATACGAAAATTCTTAAAATTGATATCGAAATTAATTAAACCATGTCTATGTCCGTCCCTTCGTAGGTCGGATAGTTCGAGCTATCTCAATGAAACTTGGTACACAGATTTCTCTGGGATGGCAAAAGCAGATACACAGAATGAAACCATTTTGGAAAATTAGCAAACATTTTAGAATTGTAAAAATAAATAGAAAATAGTTATTATTAAAAACGGGTTAATAGTTTTAAAAATGGGGTAGCAATTGGGTATTATTCTTATAAGCCTTCGGAGGAGAAACAAATTGAAAAATATTGATTAACAAGTATATAACATTTCCACGAAAAATTGTTTTGCCACCTGCAGAGTACTTTGAGAACTTTGAGCGGTTTTAGAGAGAAACCCCTAAATAATCGTAAATTTACAAGGATTTTATAACATTTCCAAATAAAGTACTTTGGGAAACTTTGAGCGATTTGAGAGAGAAATCCATAAATACTCTTAGAATAAAAAAGAAACTAGGAGTGTTGTTTTTTGCCATATAGTCCAATCCTTCGGGGGTGGAAGTATTGCTTACGTATGACCTTCGAATTTTTTCATACCAGATAAGAACCAGAATTTTTCCGCCCTGAAAATTTAACTTTCATTGTCGATTTCATTTATCGAACGAGATAATAAGAAGTCTAAGATAGAAACTCCAAGTATAGCCGAGTCCCCTTCCACCTGGTCTTTCCAGCGTGCCTTCCTTCTCCTCTGCCCCCATCACGTTGAACACCGACATGGCTGGAGCATCTAATTCGCAGCACTATTTCTATGCCGACGTATAGCTCATCTTTCCATCGGCTGCGGAATTCGCAGTCGAAAATATTTAAGGGTCCAAAAATCTTTCGGAGAATCTTACTCTAGAACACTTCAGTTCCGATGTTGATAGTGTCAATGTTTCTGCGCCATACAATAGCACCGGCGTAATGAGAGACTTATACTATGTATACAATGGTTTTGGTTCGTCGAGAGAGGGCTTTACCACGGAGTTGCCTAATTATCCCAAACTAGTACTAGCTAGATATTCTCCGTGGGTTGCATTATTGTTGGTGGTAATGCTGGTTCCAAGACAAATAATGCCCTGTACTTTTTTAAAATTGTTACTCTCAACCGAGATGCGGGAGCCAAATCGGGAATGCGCTGACTGTTTATTTTATAATAGGGGGTACTTCATTTTGCCCTCGTTCACCTCCAGACCTATTCGCCTCGCCAAAGACAAATCACAGGTATGACTAATATGCCAACCAATATGTACATATCTCCTTTTGTATATACTCTTGGACTTGGACAGCTGCAAATAGTACTAGTGTTAATATTTTATATTTTTATTTTATTTGTTAACCATTAATCTACTATCAAAAATAGCATTAAGGCAACTTGCGGTAACTCACTTCATATCATAAATTTCCTTTCCTTCCCTCGCAGTGAAATCAACATAACAAACAAAATCTAGTAAATTATACACCTTAAAATTAATGAAATATCAGCATAAGTCGCAATAAACGGAAACCCGAATATTGGTTAGTAGCTTTATCGTATCTATAACAGTACGTTAGCCAAAGATTACTAAATATATTTTTTGAAGCTCTGTTCTGAAGGTACAACCAAGGAAGTTAATTGCATTTCCTATACTTACAAATGCAATATTCAATTTTATAGGTTGAAAGTGAATATTAAAAATAAAATATGATCTCGTAACACCGTCCATTACATTTATATTCTTTTTAAGAAATAAGAAAAGTGCCTGCCATTCGAATTAATTAATTCTCAATGAACATTTTATATGTTTCTTCTGCAGTTATTATTTCCTCAACCGTAGCATTACTCCTGTCAATGTCATTCTCAAGTTATTCGTTTTATTTACTTTCCCATTGATGCTGTTAGTCCAGCGGAGCGCAATAATTGCTACATCCATGTCATTTTATCCTCTGAGATTGTTCGCTCTCCGTCATTCAAACTGCATTCACTGCATCATTCACACTTGACACACTCATACAGAAGCAAAATGGTTTGCAGGACTTGCCATTCCCAGGCCAATTCTTTAGCTCTACTAATTGGCTTCATTTATGCTCATTCTTCCATGTATTATTAGAGGTATCATTTCTAGTTGATGTGAGTGCATAAGGGCCTACTTTATTGCAGAAGCCCTCTATTTACATTCGAACATGACAACCGTGAGCTTAACAGGCAATCAAAGTATGCAGTTGGCACTGAATGGCGGAGAGACCTTTTGAAATGATATTATATGTATGTATGTATATACATAGTAAATATGTAGGTACGTGGATGGATTTGTAATTTGCTATTGATTGAAAAATGTCTGTTGTAGAAAATCTCAAAAAGCTGTATGGATTCAAACCTCCATAATATAATTATCGAATGATTCATATTAAGTAGTGACAGCGAGTTCTGTTGAAAATACCTAACCAATATAAGTACACGAGTAAATAACGGGTACGAGATATTATCAATATCATAGAACTAAATTAGAGTACAGTTTAGGCAGAATAATACTAAAGAGATCAAGTCCACTTTATGTTTAAGTATATCGAAGTAGGTTTAGTGTCATGCGGAACGAAGAGCCTAGTTAATACTAAGTTTTTTTAAATTCACGAGATTAATGTGCATGCATGTATATTTCCTATTTCTGTAAGACAAGAAACGAGCACACAATTGGAATAACAAAGAATGACTGCTTGCGGAAACTTATAAAATGTCACACACATATAATGAAAAATAGTCCTGAATTACACTAATTCACAAATATTTGATAATTGAAAAAGTATTTTTTAGACTAATTTTGTGTCGGTGAACACGAAAATGAGTTTTCGAGCCTTTTCCATAAAAAATACATAAAAATGTCTTAGTGAAATAAAATTTAATTACGACAATGTGAAGCATAAAAGAACTTAAATTGGATAGAGAATGTAAAAGTTATTGCAAAATAAATAACAGCGCCCAATGTAACGTATTGCTATATTCACTAAAATCGGTCAAAAACTTCGCATTTCACGATGCAACAACCAGAATGTTCATTTGATGTAATATTACATTTTATACAGAATTTGGTCATCCCGTCTAGATTTGGAGATGCAGGGTGCTAAATGTTTTTCATAGCTTAGTCCCAACATAGGCAAACTTTTGTTCAATGTTTTCGACCGAAATAGTGAATGCAGCAAGAATTTACATTGGTCGCTTTTAACATTGTAATAACTTTACATTTTCTGTCTAATTTAAGGTCTTTTATGCCTCACATTGTCGTAATTAAGTTTTATTTCACTAAGACATTTTCAAGTATTTTTTTACGAAATTTATTCGCTAAAAAGTGTGAAGTCAGCGTAAAGTGGTAGTGGTAGTGGTAGTAAAACGATATCCATAAAAGTTAGGTTTTTTTTTGGCAATATTTGTAAAAAGACCTCGAAAACAGGATTTTTGCCTATATCTCGAAAACGCTTCTTTGGAGGCTCATTTTCGTGTTCAGCACTAAAAATTAGTCTAGAAACATTTTTTTAATTAAGCACTTTTTCGTGTAAACTACTGTTAATTATAATGACAAAGTCCCATCCAGCATAGATAGGACTTTGCAATACCCGTAAAAATGCAGCAAATATATTTATATTATATTTTTTCACTGATAATGCAATTTTGTTGGCAATACCAGTAAACTTTCAGTGATTAGTAAACAAAAATTGCAGTAAAAAGATTTGCTTACTGATTACTGAAAAAAAGTCTTTAGAAAATAACTTTTTACTGATTTTTGAAAAAATGATAATGGAATTTTATTTGCTTAACTCGTATCAGTAAAATGTTTGGAATGGAGGCATGCCGGAAATCCGAACTCAGGTTTCCAAACTCTCAGGCATAATTTCCCATTGCAATTAAGGCCTGGGAAGGATGAAGGGAATGAGAGAAAGGGTAAAGAGATAGGGATTACGGTGGAGATGAGACTTCATTTCTCCCATTACAGTAAAGTAACATTTTACAATACAGAGCCGAACGAAGGCAAGACAAAAAGTGACCAATCTGACCTTAGCTAACAGAGGTTTGAAGAATCAAATCAAAGGATGCAGAGCCTTGGAAGGAAACCCCTTTCTGATCATCGATTCATTGAGTTTCAGCTGATCACTACACAAATCAAGTACCTAAAGATAGAAATCATCGAAAAGCGGATTGGCAAGAGTTTGGATGGTTCTTTGAAACGAGATTACCAAACTTCCTATAACTTAAAGCTTCCAATCAATGGAAGAGCCGATCTGTAGTGGTACGACGATGAGAACTCCGGGTACAGAAGTTATTTGGAAGGTTGGTGCTTACAATGCAGTAAATATAAATTCATCGAAATAACTTTAGAGCTTTAAAGATGGGGCCGAAAACGCGCATGGCCGCCCATCAGCTTCGACAAAGCAGCAGCTTGACAACAGTGAGAAGGCGATTTTGGTTAGAGACACGACCCCATAATTTAGTATCTTTTACTCCTTCGTAATTGGCACTATAACCGCCTAGACGATTTTAGCTGATTTCAATATAGCACCTCAGGCGTTCCTTCGTTATACTTACAGGACCCACTTGGAAGCACAAAGAGAAACCACGTCCTTTTCCACCTGGTGTTACCAACATAAAGGAGACCTTTCCCTTCCTCTGCTTCCACGGGCAAGTACCGCTTTGAATACTTTTCGGCCTGGAACATTTTCTTCCATACATACAATATGTCCTAGCTATCATAGTCGCTGTATCTTAATTCGCTGTACTTTGTCTATGCCGTCATAAAACGACAGCGGTACTCGCCGTCGCAAAGGTGTAACACTTCAAGGGGCTTATCAGCCGTTTATTGTTCAGACGTTGAT